>ML682019.1:14441037-14869770 GCA_007922195.1 Podocnemis expansa
CGGGGGGGGGGGAGCGCAGCAAGCAACCGGAGTTGCTCAGCTGCCCTCTCCCCTTAGAGGGAACATTGCTCCTGAACTCCTAGGCTGGGGCTGCTTTCCTAAATTGATTTGCTGATGTTCTTCCGGGAGCCACAATTTTTCATTCAAGAGCCACATGTGGCTCCCAAGCTGCAGTTTGGCCACACCTGGCCTATAACCTATGGTTTAAACATATGTCATACCTACCTCCTTACAATGTCTGTAAAACACTTGCAGACCTTGGTACAAAATGTCCTATATATAAAGGCATAGGAGTAATATACCCTGACACCTTGACCGATCAGTTCTTCATCAGCTGAGACTGAGCTGCTCACAACACGTACTCCACTCTTCTCTTGTTCTGGGCATCCTTTGCCACACTTGTTCATATCTGCTTGTCAGGTAATCATCTGACCTCTTTGGAGGCCAGCTGGGTGGTCACTTCAGTTCTCATGGAAGCCACTCAGATACAGCTGTGGTCCACTGATTGTCACTGAGTCAGCCTACATGTCCCGCCCACCACATTTTGCTAAGCTTGCTTTCCACCACAACATCTCATACTTCTAACTGCTGCCTAATCATTTTGTTGGGGATCTGACCACCAAATGAATAATTCGGTGAAACAGTGTCTCCTTGTTTCATGCCCTTCTCAATGAGAATTCAGAGGGGAGTATCACACAGTAATATATCAGTGCTGCAGCCAGAGTTTGCCTCCTTTAGTAATTTGATGTATTTTGTGTTGATGCGCTGTTCTGCAAGAGCTTTAAGAACGAAATTGTTCTCCACGCTGTCAAATGCTTTCTCATAGTTGATGAAGGCAATACACAAAGGGAATTTATATTCCCTGGAGTGCTACACTAGTTGGTTTAGAATGAAGATGTGGTCCATCATGTAGTAATTCCTTCAAAAACTAGCATGGTCTTGAGGCTGCTGTTCAGCCAGACTTTGTGACAGTCAATTTGTTATTATTTTGGTGAACAGCTTAGAGACATGTGAAAGCAGGCATATCAGGCGATAGTTCTTTAGACTTTCTTGATCACCCTTTTTATGTAGCAAGATGGTATTGGACTCTTTCCAACTCGATGGTATCCTCTGAGTTTCCAGGCAGCGGCTGAACCTTTGAGCGAGAGATTTCCAGAGCTCCTGGCCTCCCACTTTAAGCACTTCTACCATCAGACCATCCTTGCCTGGAGCCTTCCCCACCTTCATTTGATTAACTGCATGACCAACTTCACTAATGAGAACCGAGAGGACGTGTTTGTCAATTTGTTGAAGCAATGACATTGGGATGACTATATGGGATGCGAAGCTCGGTGTAGAAATTCCTACAGAAAGCATCACGTATGGTGAACAGAGGGCACCGACCAGTAGTCTTCAATGAAGTAATCTTGCAGAAAAACATTTCAAGGGAAGACTGGGACATCCTGGAGGCCTGTGATGATGATTATGAGAATTTCACCAAGAGATTGAAACAAGGTGGAAAATCAGCTGAGTGTGAAAGACCAAAAAAAGCAAGTGAAAGAACCTCAGAGGAAACAATAATTTTCCTAGAGGACAAGAGGAAATTTTGCTAGGAGTAATATAGTATTTATTATATGGATCCCTCTTCCTTCCCCTCAACATATTGTCATATCCATATTATAGGCAATGTCATTGTCGTAACCACCCTTCTTGTCTCTGTTATTTCTGCAGTAATGTGGCAATTTCTAGGTTCTAGACTCCAGAGACTGTGACTTTTTGCTCCTGTAAATGATACACACATGAATACAATGCCTTGCCGTTAACTTCTCATAGGAGCAGAAGCTCTGTTTAAACAGCAGTGCTTGCAACCAAATCTTATCCATTGCTTTAATTGAGCTTGAACAGTTCTAAGCATGTGGTTATCATCAGCCTACCATATTTATTTAACCTTTCAAAGGAAGGAAGAGGTCTTTGGCACTTTACCGGGAATACATGCAGAACCTGACTCTCGTATCCTGAATTTAATTGAGCAAGAACATGTAAGAAAACCAACTTCTAGTGTAAGTGAAACCTCCAGTAACACCATAACAATGTGTGGCGGCAACAGAGCTGGTGGGTAAATACTGTGGTGTGATCTCTGTCCAACATGGCACAGCAGCCCTTAACCACATATTGTACATCATTAACAGGAACAGTGTTCTTTCTAACTGCATCACTTTTCACCCATTTCTCAAAGGATACCCTGGGAATTTACAGAAAATGTGCTTATTGTTTTTGATGTATTTTTATGTAACACGATCACTGTACTAATTTCCATTAGCATTTTGACAACGAAGAGTACTCTAAGAAGACAAACAAAATATGTGTTTCTGTCTAAATGGCACTGATCTGTGAAAATCAGTTAGTGAAAATGAAAGTGCTTTGGCAGTAAATAATTATAATCCATTTCTGATTAAATGGCAGAACAGTTTACATAGACAAGCGCTATTTAAGCAACAGCCCCCATTCTACTGCCTGAACAAATGGACTACAGACAAGGATCATGCATCCCAGCCACAAGAGACTGTGGTACTAAGCTGCTCATTCACATTCACGATTTCACTACTGCCTAAAATAGTTATGCCTAGCAGATATGCAAATGGACATGGGCAATGGCTAGATAGACCTGATCTTACAAGGTGCTGAGCACCCTCAACTCTTATTGATTTCTGTTGAATTTGAGTACACTCAGCACCACAGAGAATTGGGCTCTGTATGTCAAGCATTTTATTTATTTCCTAGAATTTAAAAGCATGAGCTGAAGCCTGTGAAATAAAATTAATATTTAATCAGTTTTAACTCAAACCAACTTTTTTCCTCCTTTGTAAAAAAAAACCAAAAACTATTTATATCAACATTTTTACTAGAGTTTCATACTATTTTAAATTTAAATATTAAACTCTAGGCATATGGGTATAAAACGATAAGACTCAAACAGGGGCTTATTTGATCTTAAAATTAACTTGCAGTGCCCCTACCTCTTGTAAGTTTTAGCATGGAGATTCCAACTGGGTCTATTTTTCCTCCAACTGTTCTTTGCAGCAGTGCCTACATTTCAAAAAGAAAAAACACAAAAACCACACCCAACCGACTGCATGTACAAATAGAGATCCATCTGCGTAAATACGCTACCTCCTCTCGTATCACACAGAACACAACATCTGGACTGACAAGCTTTGTACGAAGTTCCAATCTGAAGTAATTGAAAAAAGCTGAGGTTTTATGCCTCAGAAACTGGGATTTATGAATAAAAATATTGACACACCCTTAAACTATGGAAGTGCTAACAGATATATCTGTAGTGGAGCAGCAAAAGAGTGACTCTTTCCAGAGAGCATAGAGACACGAGATGGCTACAGGAGAGATAATACAGAGTGGGTCAAAGCAGATGAAGCCCTGAAAAGAAGTACTGTACCATTGTAGTTGTACTTAAGCACTTTTGCCACTCTCGCACCAGACTTACAGCTGTGATACTCCATTAACTCCAGTCAGACTACCCCCTATGATGCTGACGAACCAGTTGTCAGCTCTTGTCAAGGCTTTGGGCCTCAGCTGAGCACTGACAAATTCATTTCTGGAAACCAGTCTGTTTCACCTGCTTGTTAGTATAGTTAAGGTGGGAACCGGATTTATATCAATGTGTTCAGACTTAATGAAATGCTTGAAAGTTGCTACATGCATTAATCTCACTTACATATCTATATCGCATGCTATAATATTTTAGGTTTTGCTTTACAAATATCGAAAATGTTTGCCCTTAAACTGTCAGCATATCAGAAGGGATGAGCTCCTGCTCTTTAAGAAGGCTGTTAAAACTGAACGAGTCACTGTGGGACATCACACAACATAAAAACTTTGTTAATTGTCCCTTCACCCCTCTGAAAAGGCTATGAGCCAAAGAGACTGTTACACCGACTTGAATTCTGGAAGAAGAAAGTGAACAGGAAAATGTTTCATCTCTTTGCTGTTGGTCTCACAGGCTGGAACTACTAAAGAGAAGCAGAGATACCCAAGGTCAACAGCTTAGCCCTAAACAGTGCTGGCACTAGGTATAAGCAGATGAAATAATTGCTTAGGTTCTCGAGTAGCTCAAAAAGGCTACCTATTTGCTTATTATTTATTATTATTATTATGAAGAGGGCAGCTACAACCCAGTCACAGAAGTCACAGATTCTGTGATTTTACATAACCTCCGCCCCGGGTGGTGGAGCTCTCACTGTCAGTTTTGGGGCACAGCAGGGTAGAAATACTTCTGCTTAGGGACGCCCAGTGACCTCTGGTCCTAAAAGACTTTCAGTGCTTCAGTGCTAACAGCCAGAGCCCTGTGCAGATACAAACACATGGATCTGCATGCAATCTGTATCCGCCAGTAATGGTCCACATACATCGGCACTGCATCTGCAGATACAATGCAGATCTCTGTGGATTTGCAGGGCTCTAATGACAGATTGCTACAACTCTGTCACCTTTTGCAGCCATAGACTGTAACTCATTTGTGTGTCTGTTTACCTGCTTTAACCTGTAAATAATGCATCCATTTATTTTTCCCAGTCACCAACTCCTTAGTAGTTTACTCTGGGCTTGGCTGCAAGCGTGGTCTTTGATGTGTGATCTGAGATACAAATTGATCTGGGGTAACTAACTGGTCTCTTTGGAATGGAAGCAAATCTGAATCTTTTGTGATCTTTGGTGTATAGCAAGACAGGCTCAGATGCCCAAGGTGACAGTGACTCCACGGTAAGACTAATACAGTTCTTGAGGAGTTCACATGTGTCACTGGGTTGGTGAAATCTTATAATAGAACATACAACTAATACCCGTCCTGCTTTTTGGCAGTTTGTCCTGAGTGGTCATGACCACTCCACACAGCGTGTCACCCCCAGTATAAGCTAGGTGACAATTGGGTCCTTAATACCTACTGCCAACTATGGAGCCTCAGAATCTGTGGAAAATTTTCAAGAGACATATCCTAATCCTAATCTGTTACACGGCTAAAATGAATGGTGGCACTCCAAATGTATAATGGTGTTACCAGTGTATGTCCTGTCTCTCAAAATATAACTAAAAAAAGAAAGTGGGCGCATAGGAAATAATGGAATGTATAGCTGAAGGATTTTCTGCACAAAGAAAGAGGATATTTTGAGAGCAAAAGGATACAGTGGAGCCTTTAGGAACCAGAGGTCCAAATCTAGGCAGCTTTGGCTCACCCTTTTACCATCACAGACTGAGAAGCTAGAAGAGAGAGAGAGAGGAGGGAGAAGGACAAAACCACAAGGGACAAGTGGAAGAAAAAGACTCCCATAGTGAAAAACCGGGAAAAAGCAGGGAGACGGGAGTTAACATCTGAATTTGGAAATCAGTCCAGTTTGGAGATGCTGTTGTCCATAAGGGAGATGCCAGAAAGACCAGCAACTAGAAATATTTGGGGGAAAAAATCCATATTTTAAAGCCACAGACAATTTAAAAATATCACAGAGCCACCCTTCCCTGCTTGCTAGCTGAGAACGCACATTCAGTCATCAACATAGTTCCTCATAAATATTCTTTGAACAGTGCATGGAGCAATAGGACGCCTACTAGGAGATGGTGAACACCAAGCACTCCAAAGGATCAATCTTTAACTAGGTTCCTTTCAAAATTGAAATGCATTTAATTTGAACAAGAGAGGGAATGAAAAGGTGCATTTTTCCTCAGTGCTTCTCCATGCCTTACAGTCATGCAGACAAACATTTTGATACTGTCAATTTTATTATATGAAAATGAATACCTGCACAAGCTATCATAGCTCTCTACTCCTGTCCTGAACTTCTTGCTTCAATAAACAGCTGCACGTAGTGGGAGGAAATGTGTAAACATCTCTGTTGTTTTTCTCTGCCTGTGTGTCAGCTATTCTACATGTCTTTGAAACTCCTCCAAAACCACCGTAACTACTTTTTATTTTTAAGGGGATGGTGGGTGTGGTGTAGCTCTGTACTGTCTGTGCACTTGACATCAAATATGAGGTTCTTTAAATTTGGTTTCCACAGACAGCTACAAGGACCACTGCCGGTGGTTAAAAACGCAAAAGGTTTTGACTGTTGTGTCATGGCAAACAGCCAAAGATCTAACGCGAGGAAAAAACACAGCAAAATAGTTATGGCCAGAATGTAAAAAAACAAAGAAAAACATATGGCTTGATTTCAGAGCAGAAAATTGACTTAGGCTTTGCACAAACAACAGCATACCTCCAAGCTTGGTGATCCACAGTTTGCCTTGAAAAACAGAACATACAGTCTAAAATCAGAGCCTATTAAAAGGCATAATGTTTCTAAACAGCATCTGTTACACACTAATAAGCATTACTTAAAAGGACACAGGCCTTAAATTGCTACCAAACGTGCACTTATCTGAAATTGCTGCAAGGCAATCTTTACAAAAACATCACATGACACCAAGGGAATCTGAACGATACCAAAACGGAATTTTTATTTAATTTGGCTTGACGTTGTAACACAGCAAAAAAAAACATGGAGGCGGTGTCTGAGATTCTGTGAAGCTGTTTGTGGAACTTCATAGGAACGAAATACAAGTCAGAATTACATCAGTGGAGCTGTTTGCCATCTGTTGTCAGTAAAACTGCAAAGACCAGTCACCAGACTGCCTTTTCAAAGGTTAAAAATGCAACATTTTAAAGCATCCGTTGACCTCTCAGTAACTGAGCGGGAGACTGTGTACTTTGGATACGTGTGACCCAGGAGGCAGCCAGTCGCTTTGCAGAAGCAACGCAAAACACAGGGTGTTGTCAGAGGAAAAGCTCAGGAACCTTTTAGTTCTGCCACTGTTACCTGGCGTGGAAAATTCATGTTGACCTGGTCTGCAAACTTTGCATCACATCTGATCTTGCAAATGCAGATCTAGAGTAGTGTTAAAATTCCACCTGTCCTGAGCAAATTTTCTGCCCAGGAGAGTCAACTCTATGGATTAACGCTGATTTAATGAGGAAAAAAAAATCTTCCCATTGGTCATTTTAAGGCTCCTTTCCTGCAATTTTTATGCTAGATGCACAGATTAGTTATTTGGTAAATATCCCTAAGCCCCCAGGACCACGTGTTGCATTACCCCCAAAAGCGGGTAATGCCCTGGGGGAGAAAAAAGACAAACATGTGAGCAGACTGTATTTTAAAGAAATAGCTGAAGTTCCAGGGGAGCAGCTGGCCCATTTTTCAAAGTTAGGGCTGGCACAGGCTCTGCACAAAGGGCAAACAGGTGTAATTTTAGAGGAAAAGAGCCATCCGACTTATTCTCATGAGCAACCTTTCCTGTCGCAAAGTCAGTGGGATTATTTTGGGAGTAAGAATTGCAATATCAGACTGCAAGAAAAGTTAAGGCTGTAGCATTTCAGTCACAGAGCAATGTAAAGTGAAAAAGGACAGAGTGAGCAAAGAAAGCTAAAGGCTGACTCTGATACATTCAGAGATTTTTTTTTTTTCTTGGACCAATTCCTGCTCAATTATTGTTTCAAGCTCAAGGATGTGCAATCAAAGAAATTAGACAGAACTGTGACAACAGCTAGAAACATTAAAAGCTGTTCCAAAGAGGGAATGGTGGCAAGGGAATAACCATTCAAAACACATGATTTTGGACTCATACAAAATGAAGGGGAAACATTTTTTCAAAAACTGAAGAGCTTAGCGGTACTAGGTTTATCTGGACAAGGAACACCAAGTTGCATTCATCTGCAGATATTCCACTTAAAAACTTCAGCAGAATAGAAAGTCATCCAAAAAAAAGCCAATATCATCATTACAAATGTTTGACTTTTGTAAGTGGCTGATAGCAGGAAAAATATAGGGCACTCTGATTTCAGCTCATTTAGCCCTAGCACTTAGGGGAACTAATGAACCTCATCATTATTTTACTGAAGGGGATGAAGTAGGTGCTTTAGATAAACAGCAGCAACTTAAAATGTGTTTGAGAAGATAAATTCACTTCCCCTCTGTTTACCTGTTAGCTTGACAAATTAAGAAAGCACAGTGCAGACAGAGCACAAGGAAAAGAAGTGCAAAAGTTAACTGAGGTGATGCAATCGGCCCTTATCCAAGAGAGTTCATGAACAGAGGTTGTTGGAAATGCTCCTAATCAAATATAAACCAAGAACAATATCCACCAAAGGCACTCTTGGAGATCTACTACTGAGCATGCACAAAGGCCCGCCATCTCAGAATCAGATCCATTATCAACCATCAGATGCTCAAGTGACTGTGGTTCAGCTTACTGCTCTAGGCCCAAATTAACATCTTTTTTCAGGTCAAAACAAACTTGCTATCTATTGGCATTCTTTTTTTCACTCCACCAATTTCTGCTAGGGAGAAATACTCTGCCTGCTGCTAGAAAATATTTGTAATGAATTTTTGCTGATTCCCCACCTCTGCCAGATTTCCAGAAATTACTTTACAATAAATATTTCTGATTCTACAGCTATTTGTCCTTCCATTAACCAGGAATTAACAAAGCAAGGGTAAATTCTGGAACGATATGCAGGAAAGGCTCCATTTATCTCCATTCTATATCATACTAGTCAATTAGCTGCTCTCTTATGGCCAAAAGGGAACATAGTTATTACACTCTTTTCCATTCCTCTTGCTTCCTTTAGTCCCTTTTAAACCAAAAGCAACGTTTGGAGTGGGGGGTTAGTGCACTACCTTTAGCAAGAAACTCGAGCATTGGACATATGATCTGAAAATAGTTTGTTTTATATACCGAGTTCCCACTATTTGTCTTTACCAGCTCTCTCGCACTCATCTACTGGCCCACGGTACTGCTACATTCAGACTCTAACACAAAAAGATCAGGTGTGTGAAGAAAGTGGTGTCATTTTGGCAAAGTCATTCTTCTGAATAGGCATCCTGTGGCACTTTTAAAGACTAAATTTATTCGTTGCATGAGCTTTCGTGGGAGAAAATCCCACTCTGTTGCATGCTTGAAGATGGGGAACTTATAGAATGGGAGGAAAATAAATGCAGGGGAGTGCAAGTCAGAGGATCAGGTCAGACCGTTACAGCAGATCAAAGCAGTTGTTTAAATTCAAACAGCGGAGACCAGCACATAGGTGATGTGACCTCACCTTCCTCTATGTCCCGTCTGCCAGCGTTTGAATCTTAACAACTCCTTTGATTTGCTAACCGAATCTGATGACTTACGCTCCCCTGCATTTATTTCCTCCCAGTGTGTAAGTTCCTCCATCTTCAGAACATCTGATGGAATGGGATTTTCTCCCACGAAAGCTCATGCAATGACTACACGTGTTAGTCTTTAAAAGTGGCACAGGACTCCTTGCTTGTTTTGCCGAACTAGACCAACACGGCTGCAGCTCTGGAATTTGGCAGCATATACAGGGAGGGGCGGTCCAATCACCTGTTGCACGAAAGAAAAAAAACCTGAGATCTCTATTTAACCCTCAGGGATCTATTTCTTTGTTTCTGTTTTTTTTTTTTAATTCCAAAAGGTGACTGGACCTCCCCTCTCCTACACGCAGTACTCTCCCACTGTAACAAACCTGAAACAAGCTCCAAAGGGGCAGCTGCCTTAGCTCAGTTCAGCAAAACAAACAAGGAGTCCTGTGACACTTAAATTAGCCAGTGGCACTGAAGACTAACAAATTCATTGATTGCATGAGCTTTCCTGGAAGGAAATCCCACTTACTCAGACTCTTTGGAGAGGGGGGAACTGACAGAAAGGGAGGGAAATATTTTTTTCTGCAAAGTGCCAAAGGGACAGCCGTGTTAGTCTAGTAAAGTCCAAAAAAAGCAAGGCGTCTTGTGGCGCTTTGTCAGCCTTTAAGTGCTACAAGCCTCCTTGCTTGCTTTAGTTATTTGCTTATTATTTAATTTTCATTTTCTGCAAGTATTCCCCCATTTTCAATGCCTCTGAGCAAGCAGGATGGGCTCCCACGACAGCTCATGCAATAGCCCGATCCGTGCAGGGGGGTTTCCAGCAGCTATGTTCCCTCTAAGCTGTGCGCGTGTGCGCACGCCCACAGATTGTGAAACCCGTGCACACAAAAAAAATACAGCATGCACACAAAAGGGCGACTATGTTTATGCTACCTTTGGGCTGCCGTTCTTAAAAAGCTGTTTCAAGTTGCATGTGTCAAATAAGGTTTTGTAATGTATCGACAAGGAATCGTGCGGCACGTTAAGACTAACAGATTTATTTTTCGCATGAGCTTTCGTGGGAGAAGATCCCACTTCCTCAGCTGCTTCGAAGAGGGGTGACCTTACAGAAAGGAATGAAACAAAATGCAAGGGGTGTAAACCACAGATCAGGACCCTCCCCTTGCCATCACCATATCCAAATAAAGTTAATCTATTGGTGGCATCCTCCACACTTGCTTTGTTGCGCTCACAAGTTTGCTCACACTGGCGGGGACGTGCACCAATTTGCACACCCGTTCTGAAAATTTGCACTAAAGAAGTTTTTTTGCATGCACAGGCTACAGAAAGCGAGAGGAACACTGCGCATGCGCGCTACGCCCCGCCGGGCCAGAGGGTCCCGGGCTGAGTCACGTGGGGCCGCTCGCTGCCTCCCCTCCCCCCCTTACCAGCCGCGGCGCTTCCGGCTTCCTCCGCCTCCATGGCGTCCCCGCCCGCCTGGCCACGCCCCCTGCCTCCTGGCCACGCCCCCGCCGCCCGCGCGGCGCCCGGGCTGGGCGGAACCAAGGCGGGGACGGGGGGGGAGCCTGTCAATCAAAGCCCCAATGGCGGGAGCGGCCCACTGCAGCTGGGCCATGGGGGCGCCCTCCCCTCCCCCAGCAGCTGCCCTGGCCAGAGTGGAAATGGGGGGCTGAGGGGGGGGCTCCCCAACTTGGTATAACACTGACCCTGGGGGGGGGGGGACTCAAGGGGGGCTGCCAGGGAAATCCCTGCCCCAGGGCGGTACTGGCACCGGCACCCCAAAAGGCCGGCGTGGGGCCAGGGGGCAAGGCCCGGGGCTCGGCCCAGGGGAAGGAGGCTCCGGCCTGGGCCCAACGTGGGAGCCTGACAGGGGCCAAAGGCAGGGGGCCCGGCTGTCAGGTCAAAGGAGGACGTGTCGTCTTTTTTACCTTCACGTCCTCCCTCAGACAGGCCTTTTAAAAGTACATGATTTTGTCTGGCTTTTTACTTACAGGGGTTAAAGGATGCAGGAAGACCCAGCAACACCTTATTTTTAGGAGGCGGCGTTCCAGGACCCCCCAAAACAGAAGAGTATTACATGAATGCTACATTTTCTCCACCTGTCCTCCTTTTCATACTAACCTGTCCTCCTTTCCGTGCTTTGGTATCTGGTAACCCTATCGAAAGGGGCAGGAGGGTAAGTCTAGTCCGGTAAGACAAACCAGCAGTCCTGTGGCACTAACAAATAAATTTAATGCGTGAGCTTGTGTGGGAGAAAATTCTTCCACTGTTGTTGGCCTTTGCCCCCTTCCTCATAGATTTTCCCCGTGAAGCTCCAAAGGGGTAGCCATGTTAGGCTAGGTCAGCAAAAGACACAAGGACTCCTGTGGCACTTTTAAAGATGAACATTTATCACATGAGCTTTCGTGGGAGAAAATCCCACTTCAGACACTTGATGGGGAGTTTATTCTCCCACAAAAGCTCAGGCGATAAATAAATGTGTTCATCTTTAAAAGCGCCACCGGACTCCTGGTTTGTTTCGCTGAACTAGACTAACTCGGCTGCCCCTTTGGAACGTGTCATCAGACAGTAGCTAGTGGAGTTTGAGAAAAAAAGTGGTTCCTCTTTCTGACAGGGTTTCTGGTGCCCCACCAGATGTTATTACAGAAAGCATCATAAGAAGTGCAGATTCCCGTGGCTTGGGAATCTTGGGCAACAGACAGAACTAAGCTATTATAAAGTTAAAGCTTAGCAAAGGTTTAGCAGGAGTAAAGAGTTAACATTTTACTAAGACTTGGAATCAACTGGACTAAAGATAGTGAATGATATAAAAGTTCTCTAGAAATTAATTGCAGGTCACTCAGCCTAATTATTTTTTTATTATTAACATTTGATAGACGTGCTCAGTCTGTTAAATATGCATGTACTGAGATTTCATTTAACTTACAGTCACTACAAACAGCACAAAACAGGCATTGCAGAATGGTAACACCCAGTTAAAACAGAAAGATCTGATAACTATATTCCAGTATAGTGTCACTTTAAACACAAGCTAGCTGTTGTAATGATTGTTTTGTTTCTGATATCTACATGGCAAGAATTTGTAAAATTTGTTAACTTCCTAAATGAAGAGTATAAAAAAAATCCTTGCAGTTAGAAGTAAGATTCTTAAATTTGTGCAAACTAAGTGGTCTGATTTTCCAAAGTACCCAGCATTTCCCATATACATTTAAAAGCCAACCCCCTTATTTTGCTGCTTAAATGTGGATTTAGGAGCCTCATTTAAGGCCTATTTTTCTCTTTTAATTTTAAATTCTTGGCCCCAGGATGTAAAAATCCACAAAGGTGGGGTCTGCAGCACTAAGCAAATAAATGTGCAATTATTTTTAAAAAAATTGTCAACTATGCATTTAACTTTTACAATTGTGAGTGAATTTAGTGAACTGCTGAAAGATGCTGGATTGACATCCCTGGAAAGTCACTGAACAAACTCAGCATAAGGAAAAAATGCCTCTCTAAACTTACAGCTCTACCAATAAACTTTAACCCTTATCATCAATAGGAAAATAAATGATAAAACTTGTCACTTTCATAGCGTCTTTCATCCATGGACTGCTGAGATGTTTTTGAATATCAGTTAAACTTGACAACACCCATAGTGAATTAATATACCTATTTTATAGATTAGTAAATAGAGGCATAGAGAGATTAAATGACATACATGCAAGGTCATAAATACTAATTGTTCAGCTAGGAATAAAATGTAGGAGTGCTGTCTCCCAGTGCCCATTCTCCTCAGCGAACAGCACTGTCTCTACAAACCTACAGAAACAACTCACTCTGTATCAAGAAAGCAAGATAAAAATCCATGCCTATTATCTCAGGAGTGCTGAGTACATAGAAATAATAGCTTGTCTCTAAAAGCACAAATTTTTCTACCTCCGTCGGTGGCCACACGGCAGAGTGAAAGCAACATTTCAAAAATAGTAGAACCATTCCTTCATCTTTGTTATAATGAACTATACTACTACAGGAAATTAGAGAGTGAGTAAAAATTCCATACAAGTAGGGATACTACCTACCGAAGATAGTATAAATACTTAGAAAACTGCAACTGTGCTTATTCTGCATTACAAAATCATCTCAGTACACAGTAAGCTGTCAAATTTGCATGCACAACCATTCCATACTTCACAATAGTCGATTTCACAAACACTCTTCTGATTACTTGAAACCTTGCACCTGCTCCCATTCGTCTTCTGCAGCATCACACATTTCACTCTTGTACTTGGGTGTGATGTATAATTCTAATACATGATTCAAACAAAACATTGACAATGCACAGAAATTACCATTGTGTAGGTTTTGTAAGAACACCTGAAATTAAATCTGCTTCCCCAACTCTATCAATTGTTGGAGTGCTAACAGAAGGCACTGGTGCTCTTAAAAACCACATTATATAAATATGCTCTGAGAAAATACTGGCATGATTCTTGGACCCCCATCTACAGTACATTCCCCTCTGTCATTTCTATTGGCAGAGTTGAACTAGTTATACCAACAGTGGGAATTTTTCACAGAAATTTCCTAGTGAAAAGATCAGGCGAAGAAAGGGGTCTGTAGGCACGTGCATAAAAAGTTTGGAAAACCATTCTGCCCACTCAAGAGGAAAATTGTAGAACATAGTCAAGTTTTCAACGAGTACTTATCCCCGTTTCTGTGAGGTTTGCCGTGCAAAAGGCATTGGCCCATAGGAATCAACACAATTTCTGTTCCAAAGGGGCTCATCCCGGAGTGCCTAGATGATGTTTCTGGGACATTTTATTTCATCTGCCTGAAAACCATCTTCAAGATTTCCTAAGAATCAGTTGGTTTTCATTGGAATGCAAAAATAAAGATGCACATACTCATTTATTGTCCTGTAATAGTTTACTGCATTGCAGCATTAAATGACTGATATTCCTCCTCACTACAGATATGGGAATTATTATAGCTGTGCAAATAACTGATTTTTCCATGTCCTGGCAGTTCCAAAACTTTGAAAAATTTAAATTTTTTTTTTAACATATTTGCAAAACAAAAACTAGGAAAAAAAATCTTTTCAAGTCGTATTAGAAATTTCAGGCTACATTCAGAAAGGTATTTAAATGCCATCACAGAACAGGAGGAGAAAGTTGTAGTGGAAACGCCCACCTCTTTTATCAAATGATTCAGTGCAGAGCACTCAGAGAACATAGTTCAGATCCCCAGTGTGAGCAGGGATTTGAACAAACAGGGATGCCATATCTCAGGGGAATTCCTTACTCACCAGCCTCTTTTTGGCTATTTTGGGGTACATCAGTGTTGAAGCTGTTTCATTTAGTATAAAGAATTAAATATTCATAGAGCACAGAGTGAGAATGACACTGTGGACCTGATGGTTAGGGCAATCACTTGAGAGTGTGGACGCTCAAGTTCTAGTCCCTGCTCCAGTGAACATTTGCATGAAGAGGGACAGCTTTAAGAGACCCATCACAGAACAAGCCAATAACCTCTTGGCTCAGGCCTTCATCTTGGATATGGGCTATCGTGTGTAGTAAGACCACCACTGATTCACAAATGGCACCTAAATTCCCATTCAGTCTAGCCTGAAAAATTAAAATGTTTAATTTTCAGAATGTCCAAATGAATATTGGCATACCTAAATTTTTCTTCATTTTTCCTGTTGAAATTTTCCAAAAATCACCATGAATCATTAAAAGTGTCAATCAATCAAATCTGCATTTTTAAACAAAAAAATTGGTTCTGAACAAAAAAAAAATGTCACCCAGCTCTGTATTTTTGGCAAATGGAAATGTTTAATTTATTTCAGTTATTTGAAGTTTTGAAAATTGGACATAGTACCTGCCAACAGCAAGAAAGAATAATAAAAAAAAAGTGTAATATTAGAAGAGAAGTAGAAAGTGAACAGATTTTTCATAATGATGGATAAGAGTTCACTTCCTGTTAGGTTGAACAACAAAAGCTCAGTTCAAGCCTTGATGGTCCCAGAAGTTCTCCTGTGCAGTCAGAATGGAGTGACAGAGAAAATATTTCTTTCCCACCCAACAGTTCAAGATTTTCGTTTACATGTCTCCAAGAACTACATAATAAAATCTTCAAGGCACTATCCAGCCAAAGCTTTCATAGCAGAGCTGCTGTTTTACCTCAAGATGAATGCCAGGTCAATTGTCTTTATGTAGAGTAATAGAAGAAACAGTCGGTGGTTAGCTGAGTCACGTATGTGATTTGCCTTCAAATAGCCTAGGCTTAGTTTATAAATTGTGCATAGTAAACTGGATTTGCATTGGCATTAAATAGCCAATGACCTGGGTATGTATTGCTACAGATGTGTATGCATCAGCTGACAAAAGTTTTAAGGGACGAAAGGCTCCCATTACTGCAAATGCTATATAAGAGGTCTAATTAGAAAGATTACTAACCAAATCTTCAATTTTCTGTATGTATATGTATATTACACTTAAACATTGCAATACTTCTAAAAACTTATACAAGTGTATATGACACCAGAGAGTCTGAGCAGATAATAAAAACTGAATTTGAGTACGCTTTTATAGGATTGTCAGTTTAATGAAACCTTAACGTTCTTTTAACTTGCATAAATACATGAAATCATGAACCTTGACAATTTTATTAATTCATTCTCATAAATTAGCAGCCTCTAATCAGAGACATTAAAAGAGACTAATTTGTGAAACTGATGAAGACAATTCTGAGCTGAAGTGTCATGGGTTTTTGTGCACATGTCCACTGAACCTTCCGTGAAAGTTTACAAATCATTGAAAATACACAGAGATGACCTTTTTTTCTGCTCTCTGGATTGCAGATATCTGATACCTACATCATGAACGTGGAAAAAACACATAAGGAGTCCTGTAGCTATTTTAAAGACTAACAAAATTTAAAATTTTTAAGTCTGTAAGTGCCACAGGACTCCTTTTTTGTTTTGCTGTACTACACTAACATGGCTACCCTTCAGGAATTTGTAAAAGATAGTGTGTAGATCTTAAGCATGGCCCATTCAGATGCTATTTCAGCATGCATGCATATTACACTGAAAAAAGCTGAAATCCACTAGAACATCTGTGATTATAATAATAATAATCATCAGATATAATCATTTCATGGCTTCATAGTTTGTCGTTCGTAGTTTGTCCTCTGCGTATGCCTACAAGGTATATGAAACTGTTGTGATTTACCACAGAATAAGTTAAATAAACTGTATTGCCCTGTATTGCTAGAATTTTAAGAGCGATTTCAGTGATTAAAAAAAAACTTGTAAAAACCTGCATAACTTTTGTGTTTTAAGGTAACTAACTAGAAAACAACAATTGGTATGTTGTGATTATATGCGGGGTATGATAAGGAGGAGTTTTAGTTTTACTACTAGTTATGTTAAGAAATTGATGGGTAAAGAATTAGTAGATAGTCCATTGAGACAGCTAAAAGATTAGATGTAGTATCAGGATCAGTTCTCTGAAGTCAAGAGGAGAATTTACCTCGTTAGGACTGCAAAGGTACAGCTCCGCATGAGCTATATTGTTTTTCAGACCTATAAGAGTGAATATTGTGCAATGTTCAGGAATATCACTAAATAGATGTTTAGCTTTAGCACATAGATTTAACTGATCTATTCCAAGGCCAGGAGGAACCATACTGATCATCTAACCAGCTCTCATACATAGGCCATAGAGCTTCCCCCAGAATAATTCCTGGAGCAGATCATTTAGGAAAACATTCAGTCTTGATTTAAAAATCATCAGGCATGGAAAATCTACCACAACCCTTGGTAAGTCATTCCAGTGGTTTGTTACTCACATTGTTAAAAATTTACATCTTGTTTCAAGTCTGAATTCATTTTGTTTCAACTTCCAGCCATTTGATTATATCTGCTAGACTGAAGAGCCCATTATTAAATATTTGATCCCCAGGCAGGTAAATTACCCCTTAAGAAAGAGAAGGTTAAGCTAAATGGGTCGAGCTTGTTGAGTTTATCACTATAAGGTGTGTTTTCTAATCCTTTGATCATTCTCTCAGCAGTTCTCTGAATCCTTGCCAGTGTATCAATACCTGGAATAGCAGACACAGTATTCCAGCACCTGTCCCACTGGTGCCAAACTCAGAGGTAAAATAACCTCTCTACTCCTATTCAAGACTTCCTTGTTTATGCTTCCCTTTTGGCCCCAATGTCACTGAGAGCTCACGTTCAGTCAATTATTCACCTTGACCCCCACATCTTTTTTCTGTCATGGATACCCCTCTATAATTTCCCAGAAAAAATTCCCCCCCCATGGTAAATATGACTTACATTCTTTGTTCCTAGATGTATACTTTTACATTTAGCCCTATTAAAACTCATATTGTTTGCTTGCATCCAGGTTACCTAGTTTATATACGGAATCAAAGAAATGTAGGATGGGAAGGGACCTCAAGAGGTCTTCTATTCCAGCGTCCCCTGTAAGTATGGCTGGACCATGCATTATCTAGACCTCAGGCACTATGATGATGAGTACAGGATCAAAATCAAGGCACATGAGCTATTTAGTCAGATAATTACTGTGCTCTTATATGTAAGGAATGGGCCTCTATACGTACAGGTGGGTTTTTATGAACAAAAAAATCCAAGACGCTGAGGAAAAGGAAATTTAAGTGAGGTGGAAGTGGATAGACACGTTTTTGTAGTTAGTCATTCTGCTTAATTAAGGACAATAAAACCCAGTGGGCTACAACTGTGCTATAAATACCTTGTAAACAAGTATGCCGATGCACCAAGTCAGTCCAGTTAGTTTTCTGTTAGTTTTGTACGTGGGCATTTTTATGATCTACAACATAGCTGAATGTTCTGTAAAATGTTTTTCAGCTTCC
This sequence comes from Podocnemis expansa, assembly GCA_007922195.1. Classification (NCBI taxonomy): domain Eukaryota; kingdom Metazoa; phylum Chordata; order Testudines; family Podocnemididae; genus Podocnemis; species Podocnemis expansa. The sequence continues at coordinate 14,459,091 of ML682019.1, forward strand.
TCTTTGTGTCTTTCACACACTTGTAAGACTCCAAAAAAGAAAGAGAGAGGGAAGATAAAGCCAATGTCTTACAGTACAGATCAGACCTCTCTAAGACAGAGGCATAATAGCTGACACTTTGAAAGAGTTACGCAATTCCCAAATCATCTCTGTCACATGAATCCAAACTTGTCTCTCTGATGAAGCCTTTTTCACTATCCAATAGGAACCCGCATGTTTCGGAACAGATTTCGAATAAAGGGCATCCCAAATCAGGCAGATTACCACAGATGCATGAATTACGATACTCTTGTTTAGAGCTGAAACACTACCAGATTTCACATTCTAGAGCTAAGTTGCATGGATTCAAATTCCAACACGGTGGTTGTGACTGGTAAGTTTTTCTTGTTTTGTTTTTGTTTTTTAAATTTGCTTCCTCTTTTAGCCAGACATGGAATGCACACATGCCTGATCTTTGTCATAGACAGTTCCCTGGAGGGAAAAACGGTAGCAACTGGTCATGGTACCAAAAATTCCAAATGGAAAATAACTTACTCTGTGCCTTCGTAAGAAAATCAGATGCATGTCTGCCCCTTTATTGCCATTCAGTTTGCTTAGTTGCTCCCCCTTCTCTCTCTTTTTAAGAAATCTTTGTTGACATCTTCTCCTATCCAAGTTGCATAACTTTGAACAGTACAAACTAATGTTAGCTATAGCTGACCCAGAAGGAGCTCTGAAGTAGTAAAACTAAGTCACGTCTTGATGCCACATAGTCAGACTCCAGAATTAGATGACCATATGGCAAATTTAAGGGTCTCAGTTTCACAGCAAGATGGGGGGGCGGGTTGGGGGGACACAAAAAGAAGAGCAGCTTCATCATGGCTAAGCTAGCCAATTAGCAGGTCATGGCGCCAGATTGGAAGGTTCTCTTGCTAGCTCCAGGCCCTGCTGAATCACAAGGGCTGACCCACCAGCTAGAGGTTTTTGAGCTTTAAAAGGTTAAAACGCTTAAGGAATGCAGCCACTTAGTGCAGCTCGATTGCCTTTAGATGAGCCAGTGACAACATTACGTGTTTCTGGACATGTGAGTTGCTGGATAGTTTTCCACTATAGGTCATCTAAGGACATAGGAATGAGGCTGAAACTGCATCAACACGTTTGCCCCTGATGAGAACCTGGTTCGCTTTTCCCCTTACATGGTTGTCTAGAGGCACAGACTCCACTTATTGAAATAGCTTTAGAAGGATGTGTCTTTTAGATGCACCTTAAAGGTATTGCAGAAAATTACAGCGTGCCTCAATCACATTTTCACCTGCTTGTAATATAAACTTGCAGATGCTGCTTGCAGTTTTGTTATTAAGTACCTCATAATATTTCAGCCAAGTTGATTTCCATGTAGGTTTAACTGTTTCAATGCAGTAAGACAGTGGTTTCTTTTCATAAAGCAGTTTTACTCCCTAAGCAATAGCTATTTCTGACGGCAGCTGTAATTTACCTATTGCATAGGGAGATAGCTCAACACTAACATTTTACTATAAATAGAATTTCATCCTGACTTGGTTCTATTATGTTCTTCACTGAGAGTGCAGTGGAACAAGCATGGAATGATCTATATTTCCTTTCTGGGTTGAAAGGTGAACCTTTATTTCACTCACTCTCAGCAGTGATGCCTGTGAAGTTTGTTGCCACAGGTTATCACTGAGACCAGAAGCTTAGCATCATTCCAAAAAAAAAAAAAAAGGATTGGATATTTGTAGGAGGTGGAGGGGAAAAGAGAAGTGACTGACAAGCAGTTGAAGATAGGTGTATTGTGCAGATGGTGTAAAAATGCACCATTTACACTATAGCTAAGACTGTATTGTTTCCACAGGAATAATATATTTTTTCAGGGACTTCTGCAGATATTTTATTACACTTTTGGTACTCTTTTCCATCGGATTTGTTGCTTTAAAAATCACACACATACACAAAATGGGGATTAAAATAGCTTTACAGGTTCATCAGTATTAGTTGTTTTGCTGACCTGGGTAGAAGACATTGACAATAATCCACAAAACAGATATTATTTCATGTGATCTGAGATGAGGATGCAGAGAATGTGATGAGTAGAGCTAATGGGGAGTTTTCCAAATACACTCTTTTCCTGACAAATGCCTTTTCAATCAAAACAAAAAGAGGTATAGTTTTCATTTTTTGATGAAAGATTCCTTTTAAAAATTCATTTTTATTCAAAATGTTCCAGTCCTTTCAAAGGGCAACCTCCCTTTACTTTTTGACTTCCTTCCATATGGAAAAGGGGTACATGAGGGAAAGTGGGAGGAGTTTTGGCCTCCAAACAAAGCAGTCCTTTTCAAAACATCGAAAAATAACTTGAAACATTCCAAAAGAAATCGAGCATTTTTATTTCTTTAAAAAATGATCATGAAATATGCTCTACCTTTTACAGCGAGCTGTGGCAGTGTGGATTCTGTAGCTACGTGGAGTAGAACACAAGCTGATTTCAAAACCTTTCCAATAAAAACTATTCCAAATCACTTGACATTGATTAAATAGGAAGTGGTGTGCCAGAGAATCCTATTCTGCAACTCTTACTCATCTGAGTAGCCCTATTGACTCCAGCCTACCCACTGACTTCATTTACACTGGCCATCTAACAAAGAATCACTATGCAAGTCAGCAGGATCAAGCCCTAAGTAGGTACATATATTCGCTGGTAAAAGGGAGACAGAAGAAGAGAATTCACTTCAGAATTATAAAGGCTGTGTCTATCCAGTTGACCCAGAGTCCACAGCCAAGAATATCAAGGTCAAAAAGAACAAGTGCATGAGCACACATAAGTCAGGCATATAATCTGTTCTAACCCATGACAATTGGAGTTCAAGCACAGCTTAATAGCACTCTTCTTTGGTTTCAGGTTTTGGTCCCTTTCGACAACACCTTGTTAACTCTAGCTGGGAAGCAGTGAAGGTAAGAACTGGACAGATTTTTCATGCAGATCCACACATAAAACAAGAAAGGCAGATGTTTTGACTCTAACATCTTAATTTCCATTGTCTGAGGAGAAGCCATTTCTCATCCTTTGTAGCTCAAATTTGATTATTTTGTAAAATGCTCCAAAAAGAGGAGAGAGGAAAAAAGCAGAAACTGCTGAATGAGTAAAAGAGGAAAATGCATACATTATTTATAAAGCTTAATTCTGCCTTGAGGTTTTTAAGTCTGCCTTTCAAGCCATAGTCTTACCTTGAGGAATTTTAACAAGTGAACATATTTTTGCTGCAGCGCCAGGGCAGTGCCTTCCTGCATCACAAAAATGCAAAGGCAATATGTTATATTTCAGGGTACCTCCTCTAAATGAACCAAAGTAAAAAGGGATATTTTCATATTACAAACATGCATGTATAGCCATATGTAGAAACATACACAGCAATTAATTATAGAAATCTGAAAATAATCACTTTACAACAACAATCTCTAATTGTCTTGGAGTATCCTCATTATCTACTGTCATCTTATGTAACTATGAGCAAAGCTCATGCAGTCTCGCTTGACTCTAAGTGCACTTTTGTGGCTCAACTTTGCCTCCACTGTTAACACTGAAAGAGTATCATTCAGATATGGGTTTTCCCGTTGTGGGACTCTTATTCATAACAAAAACATCCCTGAATTCCACCTGTGCTACAGCCAAAGAAGCTGAGCTTTGGAGACTGCCCTTTGCTCCCCAGCCACCCGGGAGATCTGAGTACATGTCCAAAAGATCCAGATTTGATTATTTCATCAATCTGTTCTAGGTGTTTAAAAAATTGTGGCTTTTAATAAATACGTGGAAGAGGCCACATTTCCTGGAAAGCACCTTTTCCTCAAATAAGTTCAGGTAAATTTCTGACTATATTTCAAAAGCATAATTTAAAATGCTCATCTGGAGTTAAACCAAACAAAATCCAGCCATGGGCTTACCTCATTTCCCCTGGTCCAGTTTAAAGCTGTTGCACTCAAACATAAGGGGAGGCTGAATTTGACAAATTTCAGCAGCAGGTCTGTAGCTAATGGGAAAGTATTAGCCCATTCCATCATTTCTGAAAACTGCACTTGTTACAAACAGCAGTTTTTATAGGATTTATTACTTTGATATGTTAGTACTATAGTTCCCTCAAAAAAGTTAAATGTATGTAAATGCCCTACGTATTTCTGAACAACTGGAGAGCTCTTCTGAGTGTGTCTCCACATCATCTCTGATAAATACAATTTCTAAACCACAGAATGACTGCTGCAGGTTTCTACACGAAGTTCCATGCCAGTCCCAGTTTCTCTTCTTAGACACTTATTTGTACAATTAATCTAGGAGAAGGTCTTTCATACAAGCTTTAGAAATGTACTTTGCTGAGTCACAGACAGGGTTGTAAAGTAGAAGAAATTATGAAGATGGGATCTGAAGAGAGATGGAGGATGAAAAAGGTGGAGGGATTGACGGGCAGGAACAACAGGTTCTAGGTGATACCAGAAAAAGGAAGATGCAGAGAATAATGATGAGAATACATAGCAGGGCTGAGAAAAGCCCAGAGAAAGGTGAAGAGAGGCAATGGTAATGGTCTGCTAGGTTGGCTGGAACATATCCATAGAAAAAGCAAGAAAGAGAGGAAGAAGAGGTTACTTGCCTGTAACCGGTGTTCTTCGAGAGGTGTGCTCCTGGCCATTCCTTAGTAGGTGTCTGCACGCCCCGTGCACGGCACGCCGGAAATTTTTCCCCTAGAGTACCCGTAGGGTCGGCCGTGGCGCCCCCTGGAGTGGCGCCGCCGCCACTGCCTATATAGCCACGAGCCGCCCCGCCCCTCCTCAGTTCCTTCTACCCTACTGTCTGAGGGGAGGTGGGAGGGATTGGGAATGGCCAGGAGCACACCTCTCGAAGAACACCGGTTACAGGCAAGTAACCTCTTCTTCTTCTTCGAGTGCTGCTCCTGTCCATTCCTTAGTAGGTGAATAACAAGCCATACCTCGGAGGTGGGAGACATCACAAGGAAATGGACTGAAGCACCGCTCTGCCCACCGCAGCGTCCTGCTGAGCTTGCTGGGTGACGGCATAGTGCTGCGAGAATGTATGCGGGGTAGACCACGTTGCCGCCCGGCAGATGTCGGCAATCGGGACCCCGGCGAGGAAGGCAGTGGAAGCCGCCTGCGCCCGAGTGGAGTGCGCCGTTACCCGCGGTAGGTGTCTGCCTCCCAGTTTATAGCATTCTTTAATGCAGGCCACAATCCAGGAGGCGATGCGTTGAGAGGACACCGGTTGGCCTTTTTTTATTGTCCGCCACAGTGACGAAGAGCTGGGGGGTCTTTCGGAAAGGCCTAGTCCGCTCTATGTAGAAAGCGAGCGCCCGGCGCACGTCTAGGGAGTGGAGACGCCGCTCCTCCTCTGACGCATGGGGTTTCGGGTAGAAAACCGGTAAGGAGATGTCCTGATTTAGATGAAAGGGCGACACCACCTTAGGTCTGAAGGAAGGGTGCGGGCGGAGCTGTACTTTGTCCTTAAAGAACTGCGTATACGGTGGATCAACCACCAAGGCACGCAGTTCGGACACCCGCCTGGCTGATGTGACAGCCACCAAGAAGGCAACCTTCCATGACAAATACAGAAGGGAGCAGGTCGCCAGTGGTTCGAAGGGGGCCCCAGTGAGTTTAACAAGGACTGTATTCAGGTCCCATTGGGCTGTGGGTGCCTTAATAGTTGGGTACAGTTTAGAAAGACCCAGCAGGAAACGCTTGACCAGGGGAACCGTGAACAAGGAGACACCCCCGGGGGCGCGGCGAAAGGCCGCAATCGCCGCTAGGTGCACCCTCAAGGAGGACAACGCCAGACCCTCTGACTTCAAATGCCACAAGTAGTCCAGGAGGCGGTGAACCGAGACCAGCTCTGGGTACTCTCCTTGCTCCGAAGCCCAGCGCGCAAACCGGAGCCACTTTGCAACGTACGTGGACCTTGTGGTGGGCTTCCTGCTACCACACAATACTGTCCGCACCGGGGAGGAGCATAGCAGCTCAGCACCCGTCAGCCACGGAGGCACCACGCGTGGAGATGCAGGGCTTCCAGGTTGGGATGAAGCAGGCTCCCGCCGTCCTGGGACAATAAGTCCGGTCTGAGCGGAAGCGGAATCGGCCGGCGCTGGGACCACCGCACCAGGGTCGTAAACCAATGTTGCCTGGGCCAGGCGGGAGCGACCAAGACGACCAGCGCCTTGTCCGCCTTCAGTTTGTACAGCACCTTGGCCACCAGCGGGGTCGGAGGAAAAGCGTACAGGAGACCCCGGCCGCCCCAGTGGATCTCGAAGGCGTCCCCTATGGAGCCGGGGCTGCGACCCCGAAAGGAGCAGAAACTCCGGCACTTTGTGTTGACCCGAGTGGCGAAAAGATCCAGAAGGGGATAACCCCACCTCCGGAAGATCGAATCCGTCACTTCCGGGTGAAGGGACCACTCGTGTGTGAGAAACCTCCGGCTGAGGTTGTCCGCTAAGCAGTTCCGGAGGCCGGGAATATACGACGCCACCGGTCGGATCTCGTGGCGAATGCAAAACTCCCAGAGCTGCATGGCCTCCCGACAAAGGAGGGGTGAGCGAGTACCACCTTGCTTGTTTATGTAGTACATTGCAGTGGTATTGTCGGTATGAACCGATACCGACCGACCCCGGAGTTGGCCCCGAAATACCCGGCAAGCAAGCCGGATCGCCCTCAGCTCCTTCACATTGATGTGCAGGGGCAAGTCTGCTATTTCCCACATGCCCTGAGTTCGGAGAGCTCCAAGATGAGCGCCCCAGCCGACATCGGATGCATCCGTAGTCAGGCGCAGGAAAGCCTGAGGGGAACGGAACGGGACTCCGGAGCACAAGTTGGGGGTACGCGTCCACCAACTCAGGGACTCGAGCACCACCGGCGGCACGGACAGCATGGCGTCCAGATTGTCCCGCCCCGGGCGGAACACTGTCGCAAGCCACAACTGGAAGGGCCGCATTCGCAGACGGGCGAAGGGAACCACAAACGTGCAAGCGGCCATGAGACCCAATACGCGAAGGCACTCGCGGGCCGATACCCGAGGAAACCGCACCAGCAAGTCTATTGTCTGCTTTATCGTCTGGAAGCGGCTGGCTGGGAGTCTTGCCCGCGCTGATGTGGAATCGAGGACCGCCCCTATGAACTCTATCCGTTGGGCAGGAGATAGGGTCGACTTTTGAACATTTATTAGCAGGCCCAAGCGAGTGAACAGGGACCGGGTCACGCTTAGGTGGGCGAAGACCTCCTGCCGCGATCTCCCCACGATCAACCAGTCGTCGAGGTATGGGAAGAGCGCGACTCCTTGCTTTCGGAGGTGAGCCGCCACGACCGCTAGGCACTTTGTGAAGACTCTCGGAGCGGCGGAGAGTCCGAAGGGGAGGACGGTGAACTGTAGGTGGGCATGCCCCACCACGAAACGCAGAAACTTCCTGTGTCGCGGATGAATCGCGATGTGGAAGTACGCGTCTTGTAAATCGAGGGCGGCGTACCAATCTCCCGGATCCAGAGAGGGAACAATGGAGGCGAGGGAGACCATCCTGAACCGGATTTTGCGCAGGAACCGGTTGAGCCGGCGCAAGTCCAGTATGGGCCTCAGGCCCCCTTTGGCCTTGGGGACAAGGAAGTAACGGGAATAAAACCCCTTGCCCCTGCAGGACGGTGGGACTTCCTCGACTGCTCCTTTTTGGAGTAGGACCCGCACCTCCTCTTGTAGGGCACGCCGGTGGGCCTGGTCCCGCAGGACACCACGAGGCATAGGAGGGGCCGAGGGGGGTAATGAAGAAAATTGGAGGGAGTAGCCCTCCTGAACCGTCCTGAGAACCCAGCGGTCTTTCGTAATCAGGCGCCAACGGGGCGCATAATGGGACAGTCTGTTGTAAAAAACAAGGGTGTTTGGATCCTGGGTGATTGGTACGTCTCCCCCGAGCTGATTTTCAAAAGGACTTCTTTGCACCCCCCGATGGGCGCGAGGGACCTTGTCCACTAGGGTGACGGCTAGCCGGCCGACGTGGCCCTCTACCCCTTCGCCGGTCCTCGTCCTGGCGGCGGAAGTAGGGACGCGAAGGAGGAGGCGCTGGCTTAAACGGCTTCCTCTGGCTCGCCGGAGTGTGAAGACCCAAGGACTTAACCAGCGCCCGTGAATCTTTTAACGTCTGGAGACGAGTGTCAGTTTGGGGGGGAAACAGATCAGGCCCCTCAAAAGGCAGGTCCTGGATAGTGTGTTGGACCTCCAGGGGCAACCCAGACGCTTGCAGCCAAGCAGAGCGCCTCATAGTGACCCCCGTAGCCATGGAACGAGCGGCAGCATCGGCTGCGTCCAAAGCAGATTGCAGGAGGGCCTTAGACACCACCTTGCCCTCCTGAATGGACGCGGAGAAGGCCGCCCTGGAGTCCTGCTCCAAGTTTTCACTAAAACTCTCCATGGCGGACCAGGCGTTAAAGACATAACGGCTGAGGATAGCTTGTTGGTTTGCTATCCTCAGCTCCAACCCCCCAGTAGAGTAGACCTTGCGGCCGAAGAGGTCCAGTTTTTTTGAGTCCTTGGACTTAGGGGTGGACCCTGGTCGACCTTGTCGCTCTCGCTCATTCGCCGCCGCAACCACCAAGGAATTAGGGGCAGGATGAGAATAAAAATGTTCGTAGCCCTTAGAGGGAACAAAGTATTTGCGCTCAGCGCGTTTGGCCGTAGGGGGGATCGAGGCCGGGGTGTGCCAAAGCGCCTTGGTGGTGCTATGCACAGTTTTAATAAAAGGCAGAGCCACGCGGCCTGGGGTCTCTGGGAGCAAAATGTCGACCATAGGGTCCGCGTCCTCAATAATGTCCTCGGCCGGTAGGTTCAGGCCGGTTGCCACCCGACGAAGGAGCTCCTGGTGGACCCTAGAATCGTCCAGGATCGCTAGGGGCTTGGCTCCCGCCACCGCTTCATCGGGGGGCGAAGAGGAGGATTCCTCGAACTCAGGGTCCTTGGACTGAGTCCCAGAAGTTACACTACGGGCCCCCGTAGTGAAACTCTCCCTGTCCGCCTCGCCCCGCAAGGACTCAACCTCCGACAACTCCCCGGTACCGACAGGGGGAGGAGCGCCCAGCGCAGCTGATGGAGGGAGTCGAACCTGCGAGCGAGCGGAGGGCACAGCGCCCACTCGAGATGCGTGGACGGCCCAGGGAGTCCAGAAGGGCCACTGCCAGCCGGGCCACTGAGGGGGCGGAACCGCCGGCGCCGACTGAGGAACAGGCCCTGCAACCTGTTGGGGGCGGTCCGGCACCGACTCTGGCGCTGAACTTGAGGAGGAGTGCGGGGACCATGGCGGTGCCGCCGACGGTACCGGGGACCGGTGCCGGCTCTCTCGTGGACGGCGAGGTGGAGACTCTCGGTGCCGCTGGGGGGATCGGACAGGAGGAGCTCCCGCCGCTGCGACGACCGGTGCCGGTGCTCCCGGGGCGGTGCCGGTGAGCGGTGCCGGTGTTCCCGGGACGGTGCCGGACTGCGGCGCCGACTCAGTAGAAGAGCCGGCTTCCCTCGGGACGGTGCCGGACGCGGTGCCGAGGTCGACGACGGTGCCGACGGGGCCGAAGGTGCCGCAAGCGCCTGCGCTGCGGCGAAAGCCTCCGGCGTAGTTGGCAGAGCCAAGGCCTCCTCCAAAATGTCTCGAGTCGGCGAAGACGTGGAACCCGGGCTAAAACGTGCCTCTGAAGGGTCACAAGATGACGCCGGGGATACAGAGACCGGCTGGCCAGCATGGCTCTGGCCGTCTCCCTGCCGCACCGGGGCACGGTGCGGGGACGTCTCCTCCCGCTTCCTCTTAGTCGGCACCGGGGAGGAGGAACGGCGCCGAGACGCTGCTGCCGTCTTAGTGCGGCCCGGCTTCGGTGCCGCAGACGGTGCCGAGGAGGCCGGTGCACTGCGCACCGACGGTGCCGTGCTGGACCCCGAATCGCCGGGGACCGGCCGAAGAGCCTCCTCCATGAGGTGCAGCTTCAGGCGTTGTACCCTGTCCTTTTGGGTCCTTGGCTTGAAGCCACGACAGATTTTACACCTCTCGGTGAGATGGGCCTCGCCCAAGCACAAAAGGCAATCACCATGCGGATCGTCCATGGGCATGGGCTTCTTGCAACGCCCGCAAGTTTTAAAGCCCGGCATGGCCCGACCCCGAGCCCGGGGTGGGCGAAGTATCCAACACGAACAACTAACAACTAACTAACTAACACTAACTAACTATAAACAAAAGATTCGGGTACTCCGAATAACGCAGCCACGTGCAAAGCAACACGAAGCCAGGGAATGTTCCAGCGACCGACAGGGCGGTAAGAAGGAACTGAGGAGGGGCGGGTCGGCTCGTGGCTATATAGGCAGTGGCGGCGGCGCCACTCCAGGGGGCGCCACGGCCGACCCTACGGGTACTCTAGGGGAAAAATTTCCGGCGTGCCGTGCACGGGGCGTGCAGACACCTACTAAGGAATGGACAGGAGCAGCACTCGAAGAAGAAGATATAAAATTCATCTAGAGTATAGACTAGATGAGGAGCCAGTAGAGTGATGCAGAAGTAAGACATTAGTGCACCTTTATAATAACCACACTGGTGATGATACAAGGTCCACTGTTACGAGATTACATATTTCATGTAAGCTGTAATGCTAGCTATTGAAAATCTGACTTTAATTAAATTGAAATGCAGTAAAACCAAGATTGAGACACTAGGGGATGGCAGATTTTTCATGGGATCAAGCCAGAAACCAACTCCCCTAGCAAATGTAGTTTCATCTTCAGTGAATGTGTACAGGAGAGGGCAGGGGATGGGGGCACAGAAGAACTGGAGGGGAACTGTGTTTGGAAGAAGAAATCCATTAGGCACTCAGTGCTAAGTGATGAGGAGGTAGGTAACCTAATCTCCCTAAGCTACTGAAAAACAGAACAAAACGCTTCTATTGTACCTTTCTGTACCCGAAGCATATCAGGAGGCCAGCTTAACATATGCCCCAAACCACAAATATTTATCAGTTGACAACGCGCTTGCTCATCATCTCCTGATTTCCATAGGTCCTAATTTTAGACACAGTATCATCTTTTCCTGGTTGGAAATAAAATCTATTCTTTATCTGCAAGCAGAACAGCCTAAGGCCAGAACGCGCTGATGAAACAAGTTTTTGTAAGATCATGTCATGCGCCTTCAGTGCCAGGAAGTTATGTAATGATAGCTAAAACAGTCTATAATTAAAAATACCTGAGTCGCGGTGCACAGAGATCAAATCCTTCCCTCAGCTCCAACATCCCTTATGTGCGATTAGTTTCTGCTTGTATGAGAGATGGTGCCTCGATTTCTGGTTCCACTGTGGTGGAAGGAAGCAAAATCCAGATGAGGGAGAGAACTGTGTAACAAGGAGGAAGGGTCTCAAACTTGACAGGGCAATGGATTGTTCTGGCAGGTCTTCATTTAAATAGCAACCTGGAGCCACACTCCGCTGGCCTGGATCAGACAAGTAGTTCAGGAGGCCTACACAAAAGTTAAAGGCAGCAGATTTTGACAGAGTATTTGGGTTGGTCTGAATGGCTACTTACACAGTCCTCTGCCTTCCTTATGGGGCCCACCACCCTCAAAGGACTGACATTAAAAGCACCCAAATGCTTCTCCCCTTATTGATTCTGAAAATCTTATTCAAGACCATGGGAATTTGACTGAAATAAGGCAGAATTTGGCCCTCACTGTGGAGCTTATCAACAATCATATTAAGGTGACAGGAGTCTGCATGTGGAGTGATGAAGGGCAATCCTGATACCCTGCAGAACCAGCTATTAATACACCTAGGTTCGGTATCAGAAAGAACCATATAGCAGCAGCTTCAGCTTTACGGACCACATCCATTCAAGCTGGCTGACTGTCTAGAAGTAGTTGGATCTCCCCTGAGCATTGCCTCACCATAGACTAGAGCACGACCAAGACCACTAAATAACGTGGCTCTTCCAGTAGGGCCTGGGGTTCAAACGGCGCCACATGCCACCACCTATAGGTCAGCGTTTAGCTTAAATCTTCGGTTCCTGCAGGAGCATGGAGCAGTCACAGAACCAGCAGACATCAATGCACAGTTTCATCTTCAGTGCTCTTCAGCATGGAGCATTGTAGGCAGATTCCTCTCTAGGTAGGAGCAAAGACTTCACCACCACAGGCTATACCTTTCCTTTTAATGCCCTACGTCCTTAAGGCGGCCAAGCTGCCAGGCCCTCCATCTCAGGCTGGCAGTCTCAACCCTCTCTCGTCAGAATGTGGCACTCACTTTGCTCTTCCGTGTATCATTTGTGAGCCCTTCTCCTTGCAAGAGGTCAGATACACTCGCCTATCCCAGTCACATGGATCCATTGAGAACAGCCTTTACTTCTGTAGTTTCAAAGCAGTAGTCAGGCACACAAATGTGGGGAGTGTCACTTGCAGGAGAGTGCCTACCTATTTTTGATGACTATGCCAAAGTCCCCTTTATTGGGCCTCCTGAGGAGCCAGAACACGAGAACCAACAAGCCAGTCAGTCTCTGACTGCCACCTGGCTCTGACCTCATTCACACTTGTCTGGAGAGAGACATAGTCGTGGGGTGTATGGATGCGGCAGGACAGTCCCAAAATGCAGAATTCAACCCTGAAGCTGAATAAATCCAGGACCAGATTGGCCCTGCGTTCCCTCTGGTGCCACTGCACGCCTGCCCGAGGCTTCAGGGTGATGCTAACCTCTTCTGGGTGGAGGGAAAAGGGAGAAATGAGGTGGGTCTTAGCCCCCCCATCACCACTACAAAGCCCTGCCCTCTGCTGCGTTTCTTCTCCTGACACCCCTCCATTGACCAGAGCAAAAGATGGAGCTGGGCAACAACCAGAGCTCCCCAGGGAGCCAAGCTGCTGGGGGCAGCCCCAGATTCATTGCCTACCTTGGGTGGTGAGCCCTAGGGGCAGGGACACGGGCCAGAGGCTGCTCTCAGACCCTCTGCCACCCTCCTCAGCGCAATAGGAGGGAGCAGGGCTCCCTATAATAGCCTAGTTGGGTTTCCCCATAGCTTGGCCCGGGAGTAGGGCCTCAGAGGGAAGGAGCAGCAAGGGGCAGGGGTCCTGCATGTGCCTCGCTTTTGAAAAGGTGGTCACCCTGGCTGTACCAACCCCTTTGAGTCCCCTGCTGAAGGCCTTGCAGTCCTACCTTGCAGCAAAGGCGCGTCCTCCTGGCCCACCTAGAAAGACTGCAGCCATGGCAGACTCAGTTAAAGAGAGCAGCAGGGCTTGAGCTAGTCTGTCCCTGACTGGGAGCGGAGGAGTAGGGAAGGGTGTCGCTTGCTGGAACCCAAGGGAGAACCTGAAGTTCTGTTGGCACGGATTTGGGTGAGGTAGAAGAGGAGCTGAGAACGTGAGCTGTGACGGTAGGGTGGAGAGGGAAGAGCTACATGGGAAGCGGGCTAGGGAATGCAGCAGCAGCAAGTGCTAAAGAAACCTATTTGTCAGGTCCCTGTGTTGAGACCGGGAGTCCCCTCAATAGCTGTTGCAGAAGCGGCCAAAGCCCCAAGAAAAGAATAAGGCTCCGTACTAAAGGCCCAAGAAAGGGGCTAGTGTTTAAGTAGGACAACAGAACTTCTGGGGATAAAGTCTCCAGGGAGAAAACTCTCAGGACACTGTCCTGTTCCAGGGCAGGCAGGAACTGAAAGCTGGCCCAGAAGGAGCTGAGGACTGAGCCCAGAGACATGGCTAAAGACGTTAACAAGGGCCACCTTGGATCTTTTGTAGCCTTCCAGGGGTTCTTTCAGATTTTGAGCCACTGACGACTCACCCTTCTGATAAGGATGACCGCCAGCATGGGGCACTGCAAGCAGAGACTGCACATGAAGGTTCACACCCAGCTGAGAGGAAGCATTCGTGAGCACAGACCATCACAGACATGTAAAAGAGTTTTGCTTTCCTTGTTGGTAAAATGTGGCATTTGATTGCCTATTGTGTCATATAAATACAATACAGTACACAAAACATAAAGAATACTTGCCATGTTTGCCTTAGCAGGAGTTCTTATCTCAGCTTGAGAAGATTCCCATGAAAGGCATTCCCAGATATCCCATTCATCAGAAAATACAGCATTTTAGTGTTTAGGGGAAAGGACAAATCAAGAGGAAGCGAAATATGTGATTCTGTCAATTCAGGGTCACTGAGAAATGCTTCAAAGGTATGTGTTGACTAGTGTTGGAAAGACAACTTTATTTTTAGAAACCTGCCTTTGTGAAGTCTTTCATGGTTCTTATAACTTCAGTCACCTGAAATAACCTCTGAAAATATACATGAGTAAAGTGCAACAGCAACTTTTAACTCTTGCAACGCAGAGCATAACTGTCATGTAACACTCAGTATATTTACCCCCTGATCAGCTGGCAAACTACAGTCAGTGATTATGAGTGAGGTGTTACTTTGGATTGGACCAAACCTGAAAAGGAACTCTGTGAAAGCTTGAAAAGCTTCTCTCTCTCACTCCCAGAAATTGGTCCAATCCAAGACATTACCTCATCCAACTTCTCTCATATCTTAGGACCAACATGATTATAAAAACCCTGCAAACAGTCCATGATTACAGCAGTTGGTTGCTCAGTGTCACTAGCAGATCCCTCAAACCAAAATTCTTTGAGTTATTTACTGCAGATTATGGACCCTCCTAAGCCCCTCAAGCTGACATTTCTAAATCTCCAAATAAGGTCGGGCGTCTGTCAGATGTCAACACCCAATTACCAAATCAGGGCAGCGACCAATCAAGATCAAGGTTTCAACTGGATAACAGGACTCAAGCCGAAACATGGTGGCAAAACTCAGAGTCTATGATGACTGCAGGAAAAGGGAAACGGTTAACTCCTTCTAGGAGCCAGTTTTTCTGGTGGGGGATAGGAATCTGGCCTCAAGCTCTGTTCTTTACTTTAATTTTAAGAAATTTGTCACTTAACCTCTCTATGCTTCACTCTCATCATCTGTAAAGTGACGAAACTGCTATTTTATCTACCTCAGACTGTTTTAATGGAGTTTAATGAATGTGTTTTGAAATTCTTCAGTGAACGAGTCCAGAGAATTGAAAACTCTAATTTCAATTGTTAATTTTTCCTATATTTGTAAAAAGTTCGGATGTGTTGAAAGGCTATCTGCAGACCTTCAAAACTCCTATTAACATGTTTGGAAATATATATTTTAATTCCCTTTTCTTACCCAAGCACAGCACTGTGACCCTACCACCACCATCTAGAACAGTGCCTGCACAAATGCCTATATGAGGGTACAGTTGTTTCTCTCTGGGTACTCTTACCCCCTTTCAGACGCTGACAATTGAATCCTTTTTCCTTAGACATGGTAGGACTCAAAGAGAGGACTGGTTCTTTGCTCAGAGCTCCAAGCCTCTTTCCAGGCGGTTATTCTGACCAAAAATATCTCCTCTCTTCAGGCTAAGTTTTCCATTGAATCTCTTGCTGTCTGCTTGAATTTTTGGCTGCCTCTCATTTGACTGCTGCTGCTGCTCAGATGAGGGTTACCATATAGTAAAAGTGAAAAATCAGGCCATGGTGTGTACGTGCGTGGGGGGTGAATTGGCACCTCTCTCAGAAGCCCTAAATATCGGGACGGTCCCTAAAAATTGGGTCATCTGGTCACCATAGCTCACAGTGCCTTCCTCTTTCTCCCATCAAACAAGACCCAGCAAAACCACTCCAATCTACATAGCTCACTCTCTGACCAGCCTTGCATGAGGTTTGTGTTTGGAGTGGGGAGAAGCTGCTATTGTTTTAATTATCTTACTCCAAAAAAAAAACAAAAAAAAACCCTTAACTGGATCTTGCGTTGTGATGGCTGGTCCACAGCTGTGCCTGCAGTCTCTTCTCACCACAGGCTCGAGAGCCTGTTTCCCGTTTACTGCTGGCGGGATTCTGCAGCATTGGCATGGTCGGTTGGGCAGTTCCACACAAAAAAGATTAGCTGCTAGGTGTGCTTGCCAAGCTATGTAATCAGGAAAAGGCATCTGAAAGGGGGGCAAAGGCGTCATTTTGGGAGTTGGACTGGATGATCTCATGAGGTCCCTTCCAACCCTATGATTCTATGATTTTCAGTCTTCATGACTCTGGGCAGCAGCATTTACAACTCAGACCAGAGCAGTCACCATTGAGGGAATGTGGCATTTTGAGAAGGCTGCTGGAGAACTGTTGATGCAGGCCACCGAGTGTCTACACTAGCATTGCACCAATTTCAAGAGGTTGACCATGGCTTCACCGTGTCAGAGAGAGTTGTATTAGGACATTGTCATAACAGGTTGTGTATCTTAGCCAGAGGTAAATTAGGGTATAGATACATGCTCAGATAGGTCAAAACAAGATGACTTACATCAAACTGAATCTGGAGCATAGACCACCCTAATAAACAGAAACACTTACGTTATTTAGGATCTAGCAGAGATTGTATCTTCTGTTCTGTTCCTGATAATGTCTTCAGCATTTTGCTGCTGATTGGAGTTTCTTCTGCATCTAATCTGGCCCTTGTAGCGTCACCATTGATACAGATTGAGCAACACCAGGAATGAATTCGGCTAAGTCAGTTACAGTTCAACTAACAGTGTAAGAGGTGAAGGACAGTAGCAGCTTTATTTATTTTTGGTCCCCACATCTTACAGGGAAGTTGCAATCTGTAACATTACCAAGGCCCTGCAGTAAAAGAAGCAGCACCTCATTAAATTTTCAAATTAAATATGCGTTAAATAAAATGCTAATCATAAATTAGCATGGGCTTTATTTTTTTGGAAGAGGAAACATAGCACTGCATTCTTAAGCAAGATGATGCAATGGCCTCTCAAAGACGGTCAGTGCCCAGAGGAAAAAAGGCTGGCAGTGTTCTCTAACTGTGTTTACTTCCCCGCAGACATTGTTTCCTTGCTCGTGTCAGATAGTTTATTGAGCACAACTAATCAATGTTTCCACTGACAAGAAAATTGGAACAGTTTACTTAGGAAGTGGGTGTTCAAGGGCAAATTTCCCAGTCCACACAGTTTGGAATTGGGCTGCATCCATGAAAGCACCCCTGGTGAAAAATAGACCTGCTTTCCTTTGAACACACAGAAATGCTCTCTCTCCTCCTCCCCCAGTACATACTTGAAGAACTATCAACCTGTGACCAGTCATTTCTGGATCCATTTGGGAAATACGAGGGTAGATATGCCGCATTTGTATTGTACCCTCTTAATTGGGCCAAAGTCTGATTTTTGTATCACCCATTGAGAAAATCTGATGTTTTTACATGTCTTCACTGCTTCTTTCTACGTACAGGAGATGTCCAAGTTAGGGCTTGGTGAAAACGTAGATCTACACATCGTGCAACTGCCAGTGGCTTACCAAAAAGTAAAAGAACTGGTCTGCAAGATATGGGCAACTCTTCAACCATTAGTGAGTGATGTCAATTTTTTTTCCCTTAAATTAAAATTGAATCAAATGATAAAATACCTGTCAGGGTGACTAAACACTGGAATAAATTGCTTAGGCGGGCTGTGGAATCTCCATCATGAGATGTTCTTAAGAGCAGTTTAGACAAACACCTGTCAGGGATGTCTGAAGAGGGTATTCGGTCCTCCCATGACTGCAGGGGACTGGACTTGATGACCTCTCATGGTCACTTCCGGTTGTATGATAATGTCTGTTCAGAAGGTAGATACAGGTTGTTCATTAGATATAGTCAGGAAAAAGGGGAATAGAAAAGTAGGGTGGGCTGCCACGTGTGCGTGCTGAGAGCCAGGGTAAATAGATAAACCTGTTTGAGCTTTAAGAATCCCTCCCTCTCTTCTCAGCACACAAAACAAGGGGTAACACCTTTCAATCACCGTTAAGTGATGGTGAGCCATGGAATGTAATTCTGGCCCTCTGAGTGGGGCAAAATGGACAGTCGGATCTTTGAGGGCATGAAAGCAATTAGATCATGACCCAAAAGTGAACCTTGGCCAGACCACAGAGATTCAATGCCTGTTTGTTAGCAGTGTGAGCTTTAGCAAGGGGATCTGAATGTGTGAACAAAGCCGGTTCAGCTTTGAGCAAACAGCAAAGAGGTGCAATGTTGGACCCTGGGACAGTAGCTAAATTCAGCCCAGAAAAACAAACATGGAAAATATGTAGGGAGATGGGAATGCACATCTGAAAGCATGGGGGTTGGAGAAAGATTTCCCTCCTGTATCTAGTTTAGAGAGGATGGTGGTGGTGCAAAAATGCAGCATTCCTTTGCAACTTTCACAGCAATCAATGAGTGCTGGA
Source organism: Podocnemis expansa (assembly GCA_007922195.1). Classification (NCBI taxonomy): domain Eukaryota; kingdom Metazoa; phylum Chordata; order Testudines; family Podocnemididae; genus Podocnemis; species Podocnemis expansa. The sequence goes on from ML682019.1 coordinate 14,477,365, forward strand.
AAGACCCTTTTGTATCTTACAGTACCTTGTCATCCGTCCAGGTTCTTAGATAATGGTCATCACCACGCTATCTGAGCGTGTTGCCCTGTTGCACAGGATGACTGCCAGCCATGACGTACTAGAAATCTCCCACATTAATGTTTGAGAAGTGTAAAGGAAAAGGGATTGTATATACTTTAGATCCTTTTGGGCAACTATTCAGCTTGGTTTTTACTGGATTTCCATAAAAGTCTTCCTCTTTAAAAAGGAAACAAGATATACACAGAATGTCAGGCTTTTTAACAGTGTTCTTATGGAATAAATTTCAGTCAGTTGCATACATAACACTACTAGGAAAATATATTTACACTTTTAAAAACTCTTACCTGGATAGATAAAGCTGTATTTTGTCATAATTACGAAATTGATATTTTACCCAATAACGTACATTCCCCTAAATAGGCAAATGCTTACATCAGGAGCACCATTACCATATTTACTGGATAGGTTTCTGTGAACCAGTTTAGCCTAATGAGAACTATGAACATAAATTACATAAAAATAATGCATTTATCTTGTATCAAGCGATTAAATGGCACCGAGACATAGTGATGGTATTAAATCAGTGTAGTGCTTAACTTTGCATTAAGTATCCTTTTCCTACAAACATTGAAAAATACAGATTTGGGTGAAATCTTGTAATCCTTATGTAGCTAAAACTGCCACTTAATGAAGTTCTGGGTGGGCAAGAAAATCAACATTTACACTCCTGAATTAGTAATAAATCTGGTACAGGAAGTATCTTTTATTCCAGCAGAATCACCCAGTACAGTATTTGTCGTTTTAAAATGAGACTTCTTTGCTTAACTGGGAAAGCCACTTATGGGTATTTCAAACAAGACACTGCTATCCTTGATGGCTTGATTAAGAGGATTCCATGTCCCGAGGGTAATATAATTTGGAATGGGTCTTGAAAAAGCCCCAAATATGCTGCACAATGTGTGCATCAGATGAGATTGTGGAGGTGAAGTTTAGAGTGTCAGCTTAAGATTTATTATGTTAATTGGTGCAATTTGATGCACATACTAATGAGGGAATAGTTCCGCTTTTCACAATGCTGCTCTATGCCAAACAGCAAAAAGATCCTCCATAAGTTGCAAAAAATAAACCCCAATTGTATGTCGCCTTGTGGTAAAACACATTCTGATTAAACCACACGAACAGCTCAAGTCCGGTTTTGTTCCACATTACAAAGGGTTATGTAAGTTTTCTGTAAAGAGGAGCCATGAGCGAGGTGTTCCATCTTGCATGGGTATTTCAGACTGCTTGGCATCATTCCATTAGATGTTTTTGAAAACAGGTCTGTCTTTTTAATTTCCTGTTATTCACTCTGATGGGGGGAAAAAACAGCTGACTGTTCACATCGGACTTGCTTCATCTTCCAAAGCAAGCATCATCCTCGAACAGTGCGGCAAGAACAAAGGCTACCAAGAGATGGATGTTTGTGGGTTTCGCCTAGAAAATGGCTGTTGTCTGTTAGATGGACCAGAAAGGATTGAGTCTTCAATTAATATGAAAACTCTTTGGAAAAATATTTCGGTGAAAGGAATTGATGTTGTCTATTCCAGAGATGCAGGAAGGTAAACATGTTATTTTGGGGGACGGGTGATTAAGTCAGCTCATTTCACCTTCAGCAATCATTAGAAGGACTTGCTGCTCACACCAATACAGATATCTACTTAAAGTAAGGTCACAAGAGTGAACAGGACATGATCATTTGGCCTGAATTTTAGATCTTTTAGAAAGAAGCTTTGCACAACAGTAAAGCTATAAAAAGGTTTCCTTGAATTTGTAAATTCCAGGAGAAACAATTTTTGAAACAAAACATCCTATGACAGTGACTCTAAATTTTTCCACACTGTGCCAGGTGGATTATATTGATTCGCAAGCCACTGACTTTAATTCACTTTCATTGTCCTAATTGAACAAGCAGTTCACTAGTAAAATAAGTTCATTTTAAAACTTCCTTTTATGTCAGCAAAAGGTTTTCTTTAATGTGGTTCTTTAACCTGTCTTTAAAAAAAAAAAAAAAAAACAACCAAAACTAGGAATCTTGAAAGTCAAAATTAGCTAGTTTTTATTTTCAGAGTATTTAAGCCTTGGAATAACAATGTGAAAAAAGTGGACAACTTCATCCAGGAAGCGAAGTGTGTTACACATCCTTGAAAGGTTTTGAAATAATTCTACTTTTTTTTTTTTTTCGGTAGATGGGTGGAAGGCGAGTTTTAGTGATGGTGGGGATGTGGGAGGTACAATGATAATTTTCCAGTATAATTCAATTTGTGAGCCCAGAGAAGAATGCCAGCATAATTTTTATTTTGCACTATATTAAATGGGTGTCCTTCAAATCAAGCCAAAACTCATAGAACGTTTGTTTCTCAAAGTGTTTTGAGGTTTTTTTTAATTTCCATTTTCCCTGATCCAAAGCACATAAGCTAAAATCTGGTTTAACTACCTAAACGATGTTTAATTATATCAAACGTTAGTTTTTCTTAATTCAGATTTTTTTTTCATTTTGTAGGTACATCTGCGATTACACCTATTATACCTCTCTGTATTACGGTAATGGAAGAGCAGCTTTTATCCATGTTCCTCCATTATCCAGACAGATGACAGCAGACTTTCTAGGAAAAGCACTGCAAATAATTATCTTACAGATGTTAAAGCAGTGTGGGGGAAATACTGACTAAAAGGGATGGTTTACAGAAGATGTTCAGGAGTCTCAAAACAACAGAATCGTTTTACCTTCCTTTGAGGCAACCCTAAAAAATTTTCAATACAAAAATTACATACCATAGGGGTGGGGGAGATATAAATTATGTTCTAAAATACTACAGTGACTGTATTTTAACAAATTTTTCATTGCATAAAAACTTGAAAGTAAAACAAAATTACAGAAAAGGGAAAAATGAAAATCTTTAAGGGAAACATTAATGGGTTGGTGATTTATCTTCCTAATGGTAACAAATTTACTTGTGATTTAAGGTACAAGAAAAAGTCTCAAGAAAATGGTATTAAAAAGGTTACGCTGTCTTACCCCTAGGCATTTGTTAAAAAATGGAATGAAATATCAATATAAAAGAGCATTTTGAAAAATTGTTCATGGTGTCCATTCCAATATGCTGGTAGGCTTTGTGCACCTTATATAAAAAGGTGCATTGATGTACGTGCTTATGGTCATACCAAATTTTAACCTCATGTACACAAAAGGGGGGATTCTCCCCTCACCAGGCCAGCAGAATAATCAGCCATATGAAATGTGCATACAAAAAACCGTATCTGTGAATTAAACTCACATGCAGTGCTTTCATCATGTGGGCCTTTCAAATCATGCGCCAAACTTAGAAAAGTTCCTCTTCCATGTGCCAAGCTGCTGTCCTCATCTCACTAAACCAAAACCAAACCCACAGAGCTCTTCAGTGAAAGGCTGGATTAGCAGGAACCACCTGAGCCCTTGGTGGGCTGGATTCTGGCCCGCTGGCCACACACTGGACAAACCTGAGATGGTGTCGTTTGGCACAAAGGAGGAGATGGTGTCCCTTCGCAGGTATTGTGTGCCTGCACATCCACAACAGACCTTGTGATGAATTAGAGATTACAACAGAAAATGGATTTTTCCAGTTTGGCAACAACAAGACTGCTGTTGTTGATCTGGATTTTAACCACCATTAAAAAAAAAAAAAAAAAGTTTTCCTAGATGCCATCAATGAAAAAGGCAATCCCTGTCCACAAATTAGCAGAGGGAAGATGATGTCTCACAGGTCTCATGTTCTCACATCATTCAGAACTTTATAGGTCAAGAGCCAAAAGCTTAAATTCCCCCAGAAACAGTAATTCATGGAGCACCAATGCTGCGTACTTTGTCACGGTGACGGCAAACTGTCCCTCTTTAAAAATAAGCTACTGTGTTCTACTCTAGTTTTAACTTCTGTACGATTTAAAAGTGTCACTTCTCAAGATTAGTATTGCTGGAATGCAGTTCCATACCAATAAAGGCATGGATCATGGTAAGAAGGCTGAGACGACTTCCTAGCCACACTGATGGAAAAATGGGTCTCGGTCACTTGATGCTGCCATTAGATCATCAAAACCAGCTGCGAATCAGACCAGGCTCCCTAACAGTGACAGGTTCGGCCAGATCCTTTCAGTGCTCTCATCCATGTCCCATTCACAGCCAAGTACATTAAAATACACAACCATGCAATATTCTCTGGACTAGGTGGGACAGGGGCATGTAGTAGGGTGTCGTTGCACTGACAGCACGTCAATTCATGCTCTCTTTGGTAACCTCACATACAAGATGAGTAAGAGGGAAGGCCTAACTGTCATGATGCACCCGTCAGGAAACAGCCACTGGGGCAGAAGACGCATTATCCACGTGGACTGTGGGATCTCTCTGGAAGATACCAAAACAACTCAACGGCAACCCAGTCCTCCAATTAAGTGCCACATCAAACCACCTTGGTGCAAAGACAACAGACAGATGCATCTGCATTAAAGTCCTCTTATCCAACCCTAAGCTATGATGGTCAAGCCCAAAGTGCAGTCTGTGCCATAAACCCTGAATGACAAGCACGAGCCTGTCAACAGCTCACTTGCCAAAACCTTTTCATAATCCTAGTAGAAAAATGCATTTAGGTACCAGTTAAGCATTAGACTGCCAGCATCTAGAGACGACCTTGAGCGGTGTCTGAATACATGCTTCCTTCAAAGAAATCAGCTCCTTGCCTTCTTCAAAGGAGTCTGTAACCTCCATGAATAAAGGACTCATCTCCCAGGGGCTCAGCAGGCAAGCTCACCCCTGGAACTGAAAGAGGGAAGGCCTGGCACTTAACACACTAAACAAATAGGATACCCTAAAACTGATCTGTCCAGCCTTACAGGGAGTGCTTTAATTACATGTATTCATTTTTCATTTTTTACAGAAGCCTTGTAGGGGGCAGGATATCAACTAGAGGAGAGCTGGAACTGCTGGTTTTCTGGGATTATACTCTTCTTTCCTAAAGTTCGGACTAGTAATAAAAAAATGAGAAGACAGACCAATGCATACAGAATTCTTTTATTTAACTTAAATCATGTAGTACTGTAACTACTAGAAAAAAGCAGAGTAAGAGAAACTAAAGGAGCCTTACCTTCAGCCATTCAAAATAGACAAAGTTTCTTTTTTTCATAATGTAAAGAATCCAGAGTATATCGCAATAACAGGAATAAATTCTTACAACAGAATATACAAAACCATTTTGAAATTTTTTCATCATCTACTGATTCATTTTAATATAAACACAGGAATTTCTTTAGGAATAATTTATACACAGCAAGTCTTTTTAATGTAACAAATTGGCCATGTTATTACTTTTTAATTTTTTTTTTAAAAAAAGCTTTTTTAAACAAGAAAACTTGGTAAATGTATTTGCAAATGCATCAGTTCCATAGCGCTTTCTCGTTTTGTTTTTGTCCCAGAGGTAGACAAACTCTGGCCAATCCTTTCAACTCAAACCTCACTGGTTTAGAAAACAGAAGGATGATTTTCAAAGGCATCTAAACCATCCATAACCTTCAAATGGTAGGGGAGGGGAAAAGTTGAATCTAATTTGGAAGAAAAAAATCTCCAGTATTCTTATTTAAATAAAAATAAATAGGGACCCTTCCTTGTTCATCTCAACAAAGCTCTAATGGTGCTAGGTATGTACACTGTATAGGCGGCACACAAAATCATCATACTTGAAGTGATAACGAATCTGTAAGCAGTTTTCTTTAATTCAGTGATAACTGTGAAAACTGCTTTTCATCATGCTGCCTATTATGCAGTTATAGCCTTCAACCCACCTGGCAACAATAAGAAAAACCAATGCTGCACAACAACTACGACTTCTTAGCAGCAATACCAACTGTTTCCACAACCAATGAGGTTCTTTCAATTCATTAAGTTACTGCACTGTACAGTAAAATGAAATGACCAGTTAAGATGATCCCACCCCAACCAGAGGGCTCTGGAAGACCAGGATACTGAAGATACAGAACACTTTCCCAACCTCTTTGTTTACTTCTTCTGTACACTGGGGGATACAGCTTGGGGGGACAGGTAGAAAGGGATGAGTCATGAGCTAGACAAGTTAATGATCCTTTTTGGCATATTGTAAAGCTAGCTAGTAAGCTGGTACAATCCAAAAACAAAAAAAAAAACAAAAACAAAAAAAACCAACCTGATCATATACAGACACACCCACACACAGACACAGGAAAGTGCCTTTAAATTATTTTATAGGCATTTATAAACTACAAACATTTTATAAAATTATTCTATGTACTTACAAAATGCAATGGAATATTGAATTAGTTCTTGTAAACCAGATCTTCGTCAACTGACTACCCGTAATCTACTGGACTTAAAAGCCCTGTTGAAAATGCGAATGGATCACTACTCAACACAATGCATACGAAAAAGATGAACACACTCACGTGCACATGTACTATTGATAGTTGCTGAGAGCGGATGCACTTCAGTTCATATTGACCGATGACATCTGTAAAGCTCCTGGTAATGAATTTACCTGGGCTCCACAGCTGAAACACAGGAGGTTTCCTTACAAGTGACAAATGACTAGAGAGTTATGATGCCTGAGCCTCAATGCAGTCTCACATATTACGCTCTGGACTATCATAAACTTCAGCCAACCCCTGTGTCTTTGTGAATTCTCATTTCCAGCCTTTGTTCTCACCACTCCATGCTATCGTTCACAATTCCAACTGACCCACTCATTTAAATGCTATTACTGAGAATAACCAGTCTTGTCAGTCCAGCACTGGCTGAACCAAATGCAACTACCCACAGTTCTGTATCTTCAGCACCTCTGGCAACTAATATTTAATCCACATGCCACCCTTTATTTGTAATTCTCGTCTGCACCAACAAGTTCAAGTGCAGCTCTAAGATCTGGCTTTCACTGGTTAATAAGGAGTGAATCTCTTGCACTTTCCCCCATTGTTGCTTAGCCCAGTGATTAAATACACTGTTGACAAACAAAACAAGAGTAACAGAAGAAAGTGTTACTTGTATTACTGGAATGAAAAGGGTTGTTTGTTTTGGTTTTTTAAAAAACCCACGTATATATGGATACCAACAACAGGAGTGTCACTCATTTAGCCTTGGATTGCATTTAACAACCCCACCAGTTCCCAGAGGATCCAATGGCAGTTCCATCTGGTGACCAGTCATCCTGGGCAAACTGGGCTTTTTATTGACACCAACAGGAGCATCAGTGCGAACCAATCACTTAGAACCAGCTATAAAGAACAGAGGCATCACATCAAGAAAGAGGCTCAGTGGCCTCAAGTTTTGCATCATACTTGACTTCCGTCTAGTCTATTACCCCAGTAACAGGCATGTGATGTTTCTGCATTTATAGAACAGTCACCTTCCTTTGCAACCAAACCACCTTTTGTACATCGGAAAGACAGAAGAACAATAAAGTCAGGTGAGAAGAACATCTCAAACTTGCTCCCTGATGCCAATTAGTTACCATATGGTGGGTCGATACCTTGGTACCATCTGTCAGAAGGCTTCTTTTGTGGGTTGGGCCACTTTGGGTTGGAAAGGTTTAATTATGCCCAGAAATGGGATTATTACAATTTACGCAAAACAGATGAAACTTAAAATTCTGCATACCAGGCAAGCCAGTGGTCTCTCAGGAAAAGGCAGCATTACAAACCATTTTATGCCAATATCAAGCCGACATTAATTCTCAGTTGTTCACATGCATAAACAATGTTATTTACTATCAAGAGAGGTCTGCAGGAAAAAACCATGTGGATAAAACTATTTATGTGCTATTTAGTGCACATAAAACAACAACAAAATGCTGTACAAACCAATATGGAATTAGGCTAAAATTGTAAGCAGAATCAAATACAATGGTATCGTGAAGGTGGTTTGGTCCAAGAGAGCTGACTTTTTCATCACACATGCATACTTTGTTTAGTCACATGACTGCCTTTCACTTAAGTGCTTTTGAAATGTTTACCATAACGGGCATTATATTGTTAGTGTTTTTTCCTAAGAGTTTCTTACCACCTATACAACAATTTTAAAAAAACCATTAACTTGGACAGTTTTAACAAAACCCTCATAGCCAGCTGAAAGATCTGAGGATCTCCAGTTGTGGAAATCAATATGTGCATGAGAGAGGAGCAATCACTACATCAAAAGATCACTTGTAAAATTAGGAAAGTAAAAACCAAAAAGCAACCCAGTATATCTGAAATTTCATTGGTTTTTCTGGTGCTAGAGAGAAATGCTGCTTCCAAACACAAACTCTAGTAGTTTTTGACCGCAGCACTGTATATTCAAGAGGCCATGTACATCTCAAAGTCGCCAAGCACCACATTATTGAGATACCACAACTAACACTTGCACAAAACGGCTGCCACAAGCAGAAAAAGAGAAACGTTATGCCTCATGTTAATGGCAGGCTTGTGTTACATTAGTTCTGTAAGCTTGTGAACCAGTTAAGCACTGTCAGAGGGCAATCAGAATTCGATGACCAGGATCAGGCCTCTGGAAGTCCTATTTTTTCTCCTCTGTCTCCAAATAGAGCTCCCTGTGGAAGATTCAGGAAGGGGTCCTGTCGGCTGAAAGGAGATTTTGTTCCCGACCTCTGGGCCAGGGCCAACCCTGAGCCAGAAAAGGAAAAAAAGATCAGGCCCACCGAGATGGGGTCCCAGCCAACTGGCAAGCTGCTCAGGGCTCACCATCCCAGCCAGACAGGAGGCAACCTCCCATCAAAATTCACAGTTATGAAGTATGCGTAGAGGAGAGGCTGGATGAGACTGGAAATTTCTACTGGCACACTCAAGATTCCCATTTAAAGTTTAGTTTTGAGAAATCAGTGTTCTTGCCAAACAGAAGCAGTAAGTGTAAAGATCCCAAATTGTAAACTCAATTAGCAGATAGCCAGTGATATTTTTGCCCTGTTTGATTTGGTCAAAAAAACAATGTTACTGTTGCATGTTCCAATTTATTTTTAGGTATCAATTCAGTCAAATGTCCTTTGGGTAGTTGTGGCATCTGAGAAAACTCATGAATGACTTTGCCCACTCTTTAGGATTAACAGACCAGCCCTTTGCTTCATTCTAACTACTCTTTACCTTTAAATGCTGGCTTCCATAATGAATTTGATCAAATGCCATTCATTATTCAGTCCCATTTAGCAGTCAGTCAGCTATACCCCAGCTCAGCAGGATACAAAGCATGTGACTCAATTCTAACTGTAATGACTGTGTATTTCACAACTTCCAAGGCTCCTTAAAGAATGGTGGTTGTAAGTCAAATGATTCTCAAAATAAATCTTAAAAAGCTACCAAAAAAGAGCAAACTGCTATTAAATGTGAACATTTCCTCTGAAGTGAACCTTTGAGAAAAGTAGTGACTGCTTCTCTCCAAAACCTAGAGTATGTGGTTTGTAGAGTGAGTGAGAGGTTACCAGCATCAATGGCATCTCTATCGGCTGTTGAGAAATGTGAGATGTATTTTTTTTATATACACATATAAAAAAATAAGAGTGAGGTAGATAAATGTTTGAAAAAAATCAAAAACTGTCCCCGTCATACTCAAAAAACCCTTATCTCAGTATTTAAATTTATTATGGGGCATCTCTACAGTGATTTAAACTGATGTCACAAAAATAAATAAAAAATCCTACATAGAATACCTTCTGAATTCATTTTTTTTTTCTTTTCTCTAAAGGGAAAAAATAACTATGGGACAGAGGCAAGAGAAGATAGTGGGACCTAAAACTACACAAGCAAAAAGCACTACAAACAATTTTTTTTTTAAATCTCCAGTCACAACTAGCAATCAGTATATTTAATTCTTTGTTCTTACTCAAAAAATTTAACTTTCCATCCCAGAACAGCCTCTTTACTGCCATCATTTGGTTAGATCAGTGCTAAACAAGGGCTTACATGCTATAACTAATTTAAGATGAGCAACTGTTATGGCTCCCTTATATTAGGCTTACAGCATGGCCCTACCCTTGCCTTAAACCTTGGCCCCTCTCCTCCCACATTTGTACAGCCTCCTCAGTTGAACAAGGAAGCTAATATTTCTTTTGTGCTGAAGTTTGGTCTATGGTCTGAGCAACAAGCTTGTACTTGTACAGGTTTCCATAGCTGCCACATTTAACTGTTCACTAGCAAATCTGGTGGGCTCCGACCACTTGAGAGGAACCTTCATGCTTCCTGTCTATTTCAACAACATGCCAGTGTCACGGGCGCTGGCAAATCAGGGGATCTTGAACAAGGTGCAGCGCAGAAGGTGGTCTTCAAACATTTTCTGATGAGAAAGGCTAGTAACAAGGATCTGCTAGATCAGAGAATTAATGACCATAAACATAAAAATGCCTGGCACTGACAGCTCAACCGATTTAGACTAAACACAGCTGTTGTTCGTGGGATGGAAGGGTTAAAATATTCATTTTAAAAAATAGAGACCCATAAGCCTGGTGTCTGCTGTTGTACCCAACAATTAAAAAAATATATATATATGCGTGTGTCACAACCAAAACAAGAGGCAAGGGAAGGAGGGGGTCTGACTCTTGTACAACGATGAATATGAACACTGAACAAGAATGTACTCAATATGTAACCTTTTTTTCCTGACCTGAGTTTGTATCGTGCCTTGCACTGTAACAGACTCGAGTGCTGCATGAACAGAGGCTAGCAGAGGGATGGAGGAGAGTGTTAAAACACATCACCACACAGCACTACTGAAATGCTAGTGGTCGTGTACCCCCTTTCCTCCAGTCCCCTCAAGAGCCCTGTAACCCATACAGCCAAGATGTTGTAAAACAACTAATGGGAAAAAAAAAGGAGGAAATGTGTTTATAAAAAGGCAATAAACAGTTCATGGCAAATCATGTTACAGGGATCAGTTACTGGGAAGAAGGAAGTAAAAGTTACACCCTATATAGTACAAAGCATAAGAAATTTGTTGGAGAGGGCGGCAGGGAAGGAGGGCAGACCTGAAGGTTTCCATAGATTAAATCCACAAAGATAAAGAACAAAAAAAATAGCAGCTTTTTTCTGTACAGACATATAGATGAGTATCTGAACCGTAAAAAAGTTATAAAAGTGACACAAAAGACAATGTGTATGCAAATGATCCATGGTCTAACATAGAACTGCAAGACCCTTTGAGAAGTCTTAATAACAGAGAGAAAAGGTCAACAAAGCGTCGTATGCTTGAATCCAATACCGCTTTTTGTCTTCTCCAATTTTTGTTTCGATGTGTGTTTTCCTGCAAGCCTGAGAAGGAAGGCAGGTTGCCAAGATGGAGATCCTTCCGGTTCATTTCAGGCTGGTTCGCTGTTTCTGGCGTGCGGTCAACTTTTTGTACGAAATATTAAGTGTATGTATGTGATATTTGGCTCACCACTGCCAGTTTTGTCCAGAATTCTTGTTGGGGGAGGGCAGATGGAAGGAGGACTATTTCTACTCCCCTCCATCCCTCCTCTCCATCATGAGAAAAAAAAATCATGTTTTGTCCAGTTTAAAAAAGGTCTAGACAATCTGATTTTTTTTTTTTAAATACCAGTGTATGATCGAATGGAGTGTATTGGTCAGTATTTCTTAAATGGAGCAGCTGATTACTGTGCTCCTTCCAAGCCTACAAACCCCCCCCCAAAAAAACCAAAAACCAAAAAAAACCCAAAACAAAACAAAACAAAAACAAAAAAACAAAAACAAAAACAAAAAAAAACCAACCAGCCAACCAAACCAAACAAACAAACAAAAAAAAAACAACAACAAAAACCCCCACCAACCAACCAACCAAATAAAAAAAAACCAAAAACCAAAAAAAACCAACCCCACCCCCCCCCCCCCCCCCAAAGTTCTTTTTTTTTTTTTTTTTGGCAAAATTTGGCAGCGTTGAAAATGGTAACAACCTTGGACGAATGATGGCCCTTTTTAAATTCTTTTATGTGTTCCTAAAAAGGTTAGAGTAACGTTAAAAATCCAGTCTTTTTTTTTTTTTCCTTTTTTTCAAGTTCTGTTTTTATAAAGACCTACAGTGTTAGGCAGGTGCCTGCAAGGGGCTAATGGGGAGCCATATGGCCTGCAATTTCTTTGATCTGATAAAAGTGCAGTATGGTTGAACTTGCACGCAGATATGTTTCCCATTATGAAGAGAGAGAGAGAGAGAAAAAGAGAGGGAGGGGGAGAGAGAGATCAGATCTCAAGTTTTCTGTTGCTATTAAGTGTTAACATCAGAGTTTTCAAAGGCTGACTGCATGCCCCGTTGAATGGAGTCCTTTACTGAAACAAACGTGTTTGCATATTGAAGAAAGAAAAAGCTAGCGTGTTTACTGAAAAGAGGATTCTCCCATGTGCAGCTACGGCAGTTCTGAAGATCCACTGAGGTACAGTAGGCTTTTGAATAAATTTTCTTCTTTCTTTCTTCCCCAATGTGTGTGTGTTTGTGAGATTCTGGTTTTAAGGATCAGCAGGCCGAAGACTGGGGCAAAGGTAAGGCCCGTTCATTCTTGCGTCCCCCGTTCATGTGCGCATACGGCTGTCTCTCCTCAAAACTGGCTCGCAGGACCACCACGCCTGGGCCGTTCTCAGCTTTGTGTCCTGAGTGCTTGTCAGTGGGTTGGAGGGTGGAGGAGGGATCTAAAGGAATGCTCTCCATGTTTTCAGTCTCCAGATCTAGTTCCTCCGTGTCAGGCGGCTTGTTCTCTTCGCTGTAGAAGAAGGAGACCTCTTTGAATGCTGGATCCAGCTCATCCTTGATGCTACCAATTATCTCTAGGAAGGAGGGTCTCATCTTGGGGTTGTATTGCCAACACATCCGCATCAACTCAAATCTGGAATTAGAAAAAAATTTAAAAATCTACCAAAATAAATTCATATATATAATATACTTAAAAAGTGCTTTTTGAATCTGAAAACCACTCCTTTCTGACTTTTCACCCATTGCTGACCATTGCACAGCTCCCATCGCATAATTACACTGAACAGAAGTATTAATAATTACAACACTAAGAGTACAAGTTCTTAACACCAGAAATAACCTATGTGGAGTTAAAATCTGACATTTTCCCCATTTTGAATTGGCAAGTTTGAATATACTACAGGAGATAGGAGAGAGTCAGGACAATCATTTCCACCAATGTTATGGAAAGGAAAATTAACTGATTGTTAGTGGTCAAAGAAGCCATTGTGATTGTCTAGTCTGGTCTCCTGAACACCAGACAGACAGACCACTGAAGTTACATACAGTAATTCACGTATACACTTGAAGAAATTATGACAGAATTAAAGCAGATGTCAGAGAAATACTGAATCTGAATTAAAAAAGAATGAGCAAATTACGTAAAATGGATGAGATGCTAAAGAGATCATGTCCAATTTTTCAAAAAGTTTTTGTACAGTATGGACACCAGAAGTGGACACAGCTCCAGTAGCCCTCTCATCAATGCCATATATCAATTTTTCCCTCCTTTCTCTTCATCTCATTCAAAAAAACTATTAGCTCTCTTTGCCAAAACATCATATAGAGCTGATTTTCCATCAGTTAACTGTCTTGTTAGCAATTATCAGAGACAACAGTTGCTCAAATATAGTACCTTATCTGGCCTTAAAAGGAGGGGAAAATACAATGACAACAAAAAATTTGTCAAACTCCTGAAAAGCAAAGTGGTGATACAATGTTTTCTCAGAGACAACAACAACTTTGAACACCTTGTACATCTGAAAACTGCCGCCCAGTTTTTGAAGTTCTCAATTGATTTTTTCATTTTTAGCCAGCAATGCAGTAATAGTTTACAGATCACCTGTTTTAATAGAACGAGAGATGTATCTGCCAGAGCAGCATCCCCCACTGGCAGAACAAAACCACGAGATGAGACACCACCACACATAATGAAAATAATGTTTTTCATGATGCTGCAAGACTGGATATTTCTCATCGATCAGTCTGCACTTTAATGCAACACAACTATTTCACCTTCTGTTGGGCTAAGGGGCAAGGCTATCTCTTGTTCTTATGAGCTAAGTATAACCCCAGGAGAAAAGGAAAATGTATATAAAACCTTCAAGTCAATAATGCACATAGCAACACAACCCAGAAAAAAAACGTGAAACCTGATCAAAGCTGTAACATTTTATCATGCCGAAATAAGGATAGATTGCAAAGTATGAAGCAAATCAAAGAGTACTTCAGTCAACACTGGACAAAGTAGCAGAACTCAGATTAGAAAATACACAGCAGAGAACAATCCTAGAGTAGCTCCCAGAGGAGTGATCTGTTGACCCAATAAATTCCTCCCCCCCCCGTGGATAAGACACTAGATTGGCACCCGGGGAAGCCTGCATTCAAAGTCCCAGCTCTGCTAGATCACACTCTCTAGGCCTCCATTCTGTAAAAAAGGGATGTTCCCCTCACTCACATGGGTTGATAAATGTCTGTCCTACAGTTTTAATGATTTTCAAGATCTATCCACCCCCTTGCAACACTCAACACACGCTCATGCAAAATTAAGGATCCACCCCATGCCCTGATGCGTTACATAATGGTTTGATTTGCCAAAACAGTCTGACCTGATCCTATGAACAAACAAGGAGTCCTGTGGTACTTGAAAAAATAAATTTATTCACTGCATGAGCTTTTGTGGGAGAAAATCCCACTTCATCAGACACTATGCAGTAAGATTTTCTCCCACAAAAGCTCATGCAATAAATAAATGTGTTAGTCTTTAAGTGCCACAGGCCTCCTTGTTTGTTTTACTGAACTAGACTAACACGGCTGCCCCTTTGGAACTGATCCTATGACTTACACTTTCCTGTGTTTATTTTCCTCCTATTCTGTAAGTTCTCTATCTTCAAGTATCTGACGAACTGGGATTTCTCCCACAAAAGCTCATGTGATAAATAAATCTATTAGTCTTTAAAAGTGCCAAGACTCCTCATTTTTTTTCATAGCCCCCAGTGTGTTACTCACCCTAATGCCGACATAGATAAATTTCAGTTATGTTCATTAAACAGCCTAAGCCTCTGAAAGACTATTCTCAGAGATGTGACTTATTTAAATAGAACTTTAGAATCGCAACTTGGATTTCCTAGATGATGCAATCAGCATACTATTCCCCTACTGTAATGTCTATAGGCTTCTATCAATATGTAAATTATCCCCACATTAATGAAGGATGAGAGAGAAATGAATCAGATACCCAAGAAACCATTTAACTCTTTGCTATCTTGCTCACACCTACTCCTGACACAAACAATTCAAACAAAATTAATATGCTTAGAAAAGTATTCCCTATTATATATGGTCAATATCTATAGTCCTCATAGTAACCCTGGGGAGGAAGGGGTTAACCCCTGGTCAGTGAGGCCCAGGAGAGCCAATAGAAACAGAGCACAGGGTTTTGAACTGGAGCAGCAGCCCCGCCTGCTTCCTGTTTGGTGGCAGCAGAGCTCCTGGAGGGATCAGGAGGAGGCCAGAGAGAGAGGCCTGAAGGATCCAGCAACATCCATGTCTAAGATAGGCTAGCGTCTGTAGGTGACCATGCGTGAATAGAATAGGGAATGGTTAGCTAGGCGTGGTCAGGATATTTCTTTGTTTTGGTTCTTTTTTGGATTCCTCTGGGCTAAGCACACGTACCCCTCTCACTACCCTATAACTACCCAAGTTCATTCCCGAAGAAGCAACTCTTTCTGTTTCTTAGCTGTTCTTAATTAAAGCATTTACTCTTTCAAAATGAGATCTGGCTCTGTGCCCTAAAAAGCAAGAAGTTTTGTGTGCATGTGCCTCAAAACTGCATGGCCAACTACAAAAGCGGATTCTGTCCCATTTTCAGCTGATACCACAGCGGGGTTCAACTGCTCTCCAGTGGGAGGAAGAAAAACAATTGAGGGCACCTCACAGGAAAGCATTCCCAAGTGTGCTTTCCTGGGTTTTCGCATTTGGGTATTGGCAGCAATACCACTCCAAGGCCAGGCAACTGGTAGCCGTGGAGAGTTTTTAGACAAGGCTTTAGGGCCAGTGGGTTGTAAGGCCTTTTGCAGGCCCCCACCTTCGGCACTCAAAGTGCCAAAGTGGGGAAACAGCCTTGCAGCCCACAGTGATTCCAGGCAGTGCTGCAGCCCACAAGGAAGCCCATGGAGGCCTCATAATTTAGAAATACCCAGAGGTTTGTACTGAGATATTCTCAGTCTCCAAAGCAGCTCAAGATTGGGACAACACAGATATAACTTAAAGCCACTTAAATCCGCATTACCTCAGTAATTCCAACTACCACCAATGGAAGAATTTTTAACATCTAGTTCACTTCTCACTATTTACTGTTTTTTTTTAAATTCTATTCCAAATGCAAGGAAAACAGACTAACCAGTTTCACTTTCTAGTTCTCACACATTCACCCACCTCTTCACTGATTTTCAGCAATATTACCCTCATAGTCATAAGTATGTACATTCAAAAAGAAACAAAATCAGCTCCCAATAAATCTATTTCTTGTCAGTAGGGAAGGGAGACAGAATTATTGTTATTTTTACTTGTGGGAGGTACTGATAATATCAAGCCAAGAAACAGACAAGTATGCTGCCATGTTTGGGATGCAAACAGCTTAGGAGAATGTTTGAGCCCAGACAAAAATTATCTTCACTGAAACATTCTGTTACCCTCAAACACATTTCTGTTAATACTAAGCTGGGTACCACTTGCTGTTCTTAAAAACAAAAATCCGCTACTTGATTCCACTACTCCTAGCACATAAAGACCAAAAGTAATCCAGCAAAACAATCACTAATATGAAAAATGACCTAAATTACTAGAGGCTTCATCACAATAAACATGCATGCATATTTTAAATACATTTATTTTTAAAATCTTTCTTTTTAGTTTGAAGTCAACCTATAAAAACGTGTCCCCTCTCCTTCAAAAAAGAACACACACACTGTCTCTCACACACACAGACAAAAATCCATTTCTGTTACTTCATTGCTGTTTCCTCTGCAGCTGACTGCTGTGTCCCTGAATAGAAGCATCAGCTGAGGCCAAGAACACTGGATGTTCACTGGCTCACAGCCCTGCGGCATAGGGGCAATGCTGAGGAGATACCACAAGCAGTGGAGTAATGCATGTGACATCAGCACAAACAAGAACATGTGATGTTTCTTTCAAGCCATTCCAAAGTCAAAACCTTACAGTGCTTCCCATAAAAGGAAGTTTTCTTTTTTTCCTTCATTTTTTCTACCCTGTGGGATTGGAGACCTTGTTTACACTATCTCAACAAGTGAACTTTCCAGTAGACAATGAGAAGAACTTACAATCTGATAAAACTCATGACTCTGAGGAATGGTAAGTCAGGCCTGGGTAGGTACAGAATACTCTGGGCTATTGAAATGAATTTTCCATTTTTCGCTTACACAAACGCAAAAAAAAAACATTGTGCTTTCTGGACTGGGACATTAAATAGACAGATCAACTGCTAGAGCAGTTGTATTCCTTTTTAATATTTTGGGAGACTAACACAGGCCATAATTAAGCACATGTATTTGTCATATGCATCAGGCTTGATTCCTTACAACAGTGTCTGATGACAGCTAGGAACTTAGAAGGAAGAGTTTCTATCCTGCTGCCTCCTACGTCCTCTAAAAAGCATGTATGACCTCTGCATTTGTCCTAGCGGTGGCAAGTGGTAGATGCGGATTTTAAAACGAGCCCTAGCCATGGACAAAGCAAGAACAAGAACTGTTTAAACTGGCTGGCAGTCTAAGCTTCACATAAGGGAAGCCAGTGTTCAGAGGATTCTAGCTTCAAACACTGAATTCTCCCTGCCACTCCAACTAAACTAACTTTTAAAATCCCAGTGGGAACACTCCTTGAGATACAGTCACAGTATGACACACCAGGCATTGTTATTACTAGTGCAGTATATAAAACACATCTTACTTGGCAAGCAGAGAAAACGCAGCAATGCATGTCCTAGATTGTTACTAATGTCTGGCACCCATGTCCTATTGTATGATCAAATGTAACATTATGCAGAATATTTCTTCACCCTCATCCCCAAACAAGTAAAACCATTTAAAAATGTCACTTCATTCCTTTTCAAATACTTTCCACACCTCTGAATGCCAACCCAATGGCCTAATAATACTCAACAAGGTCTGTCTTTTAATGAGCACCAGGGAAAACCCCACTGCAACATAAAATCTCTCATGGTCTTCAAGTATCTTTTGTTTCTGATCCATCTGGAAATTAATGACTCTCTACTACTAGAGGTTAGCAAAGCACAGCAACATACAAGCAGGCCTAATACGACATCCACCCAAGACAAAACGTCAGAGCTTCATGCATTGTGAAGTGTGTGGGTGGGGAGTGGGGAGAAGGATGGCAGAAAGAAAGGTCCTAAGAGAAATGAATGCATTTAGCAATTACAGTAAAGTCGGTTACCTACCTTTCTGTAACTGTCGTTCTTCGAGATGTGTGCTCACATCTACTCCAATTAGATGTGTGTGCACCTCATGCACGACTGGTGGCAGATTTTTTTTCCCCTAGCAACCCGTGTGGTCGGATGGAACATGTGCATAGCGCTGAGTATAAGGGCTCATCGACCACTCCCCCTTCAGTTCCTTCTGAACGAACTGACAGAGGGGAGGTGGGTGGGTTTTGGATTAGATGTGAGCACACATCTCGAAGAATGACAGTTACAGAAAGGTAGGTAGCCATCTTTCTCCTTCGAGTGCTGCTCACGTCAACTCCAATTAGGTGATTCCCAAGCACTTACCAATAGTGGGATCGGACATTACAAGCAAGCCGTATGTAGCACTGCTCTGCCAACCAATTGTCTAGATAGGGGAAAACGTGGATTCAGTGGCTGCGGAGAAAAGCTGCCACTACTGCCATGCATTGCTGAAGACCTGGGGGCCGTAGAGAGGCCAAAAGGGAGAACAGCAAACTGGAAATGCCTGCCCTCCACCACAAATCAGAGAAAACATCTGTGCTTCGGGATGATAGAAATGTGGAAATACGCATCCCGAATATCAAGGGCAGCATACCAGTCCCCCGCATCTAAAGACGAGATCGAGGAACCCAGGGAGATCATACTGAATTTTTGCTTCCTTATAAACTTGTTCAGGCCTCTGAGATCTAGAATCGATCTGAGACCTACCTTGGATTTTGGGATCAGAAAGTATCTGGAATAAAAAATTCCCTTCCTCTCAGCTCCACAGGGACCTCCTCCACCGCTCCGAGCAACAGGAGCTGACGAATCTCCTTGAAGAGGAGTTGTTCGTGAGAGGAGTCCCTGAAGAGGGACAAGGAAGGGGGAGGGCGCAGGTGCGGGACAGTATGGAATTGGATAGAATAGCCCAGTTCCACCGTGCGTCACACCCATTTGTCTGAGGTGATCAGGTACCACGCCTGGTAGAAGTGGGCTAAGTGGTTGGAGAAGCGGGGGAGACCGATACACCGTCCTCGGGGTAGACCTCAAATATTTTGTTTAGAGCCTTGCGGCTGTTTGGAGGGACCCCAGACTTCCCACCTGAAGAGAGCTGCCTATGCCTACTGCTACACTGGGACCCATTAGCTCTCCCATGCCTGCGGCCCAAGTGCTGCCTCTGATAATAACTGGAGGACCTAGGAAGAGGCTGGGGCTTAAAATGCTTGTGTTGCGTAGCAGGGATGTGCATCCCTAATGACTTCAGTGTGGCCCTAGAATCCTTTAGGCTGTGTAGTTTAGAGTCTGTCAGAGACAAAAATAAGGATTGCCCTTCAAAGGGTAGATCTTTCACCGTCTATTGAACTTTGTAAGGCAATCCTGAGACTTGGAGCCAAGAGCTGCGGCACATCGAAATACCAGATGCCATGACCCTAGTTGCAGCGTCCGCCACGTCCAGAGCTCCCTGAAGAGAGGCCTTTGCCATCGTTTTACTCTCCTTGACGAGGGCGTTAAATTCTTTCTTGGAGTTTGGTGGGATGGAGCTCACAAACTTCTCCATAGAGCTCCAAGTTTTGTGGGTGTAGCAACTCAGGATTGCCTGCTGGTTCACCGCTCTTAGCTGCAGTCCCCCAGTAGAGTAAACTTTGCAGCCAAATATTTCCATTTTCTTTGCCTCTCTTGATTTTGGAGTGGGAGCCAGGGTCCTCTGCCTCTCCTTGTCAAAGGCAGCGGTCACCACAAGGGAGCTGGGAGAGGGGTGAGTATACAGGAACTCGCAGTCTTTCGATGGAACAAAATACTTGCACTTGACCTTCTTAGATGTAGGTAACACAGATGAAGGAGTCTGCCAAATCTCCTTCATGGTCTTATCAATGGTCTTTATTATTGGCAAGGCAACTCTGAATGGCCCTGAAGGTGACAGGATGCCCATCATGGGGTCCATAGGCTCCTCTGTAACCTCCTGAACTTTGATACCCAAGTTCGTGGCCAACCTCCTCAAAAGGTCTTGGTAGCTCCTACCTTCCTCCAAAGGAGATGCAGGAGTAGTGCCCACAACCTCCTCTCCAGGTGAGGAGGAGGAGGAGTCATCTTTTGCCAGTTCCACCTGCACCGATACCAGCAATGCCGTCTGGGCAGCTGATTCTGAAGCCGCCGAGTTAGTGGTGCCGATGCATGTGATGGAGTGGGAGCAGGCTCAGTGACTGGGTAGCAGTGACCATGAAATGATTGAGTTCAAGTTGATGATTAAAGGAAAGAAGGAAAGAAGCAAAACACAGACCCTGGACTTCAGAAAAGCAGATTTTGTCTCCCTCAGGGAACTGATGGGCAGGATCCCTTGGGAGGCTGATCTGAAGGGGAAAGGTGTCCAAGAGAGTTGGGTGCATTTTAAAGAAACCCTGCTAAGGGCACAGGAAGATACAATTCCGATAAGGAGAAAGCACAGCAAATGTGGAAGGCGCCCACTGTGGCTTAACAGAGAGCTCTGCACTGAGCTGAAGCATAAAAAGGACGCTTACAGGAAGTGGAAGCTAGGACAGATGACTAAGGAGGCATATAAAGACATTGCTCGGGACTGCAGGGATAAAATCAGAAAGGCCAAAGGACAAATGGAGTTGCGACTAGCAAGGGATGTGAAGGATAACAGGAAGGGGTTCTACAAGTATATCAATAACAAGAAGAGGATCAGGGATGGTGTAGGTCCCTTACTGAATGGGGCAGGCATCCTCGTGACAGAGGATGAGGAAAAAGCTGAAGTGCTCAATGCTTTTTTTACTTCAGTTTTCACAAGCAAGGTCAGCTCCCAGCCCACTACACTAGGTACGGTAGACTGGGGAGAAGAAGAGAGGCCCTTGGTGACAGTAGGTCAGGTTAGGGACTGCTTAAAGAAACTAGATGTGCACAAGTCCATGGGGCCGGATGAACTGCATCCGAGGGTGCTGAGGGAGCTGGCTGATGAGATAGCAGTACCGTTGGCCATTATCTTTGAAAACTCGTGGCGAACGGGGGAGGTGCCAGAGGACTGGAAAAAAGCAAATATAGTACCTATCTTCAAGAAAGGCAAAAAGGACGATCCAGGGAATTACAGACCTGTCAGCCTCACCTCAATCCCTGGAAAAATCATGGAGCAGCTTCTCAAAGAATCCATCCTGAAACACTTGGAGGAAAATAGAGTAATCAGGAATAGTCAGCATGGATTT
Source organism: Podocnemis expansa (assembly GCA_007922195.1). Lineage (NCBI taxonomy): Eukaryota > Metazoa > Chordata > Testudines > Podocnemididae > Podocnemis > Podocnemis expansa. The sequence continues at coordinate 14,499,050 of ML682019.1, forward strand.
ACCAAGGGTAAATCATGCCTGACCAACCTCATCGCCTTCTATGATGAGATGACTGGATTTGTGGATGCGGGAAGAGCCGTTGATGTCATATACCTTGACTTTAGCAAGGCTTTTGATACGGTTTCCCACAGCATTCTCATTGGCAAATTAAGGAAGTATGGGTTAGATGCATGGACTGTAAGGTGGATAGAAAACTGGCTAGAACAACGGTTTCAGCGTGTAGGAATCAATGGCTCCATGTCAAGTTGGCAGGCAGTAACAAGTGGTGTGCCCCAGGGGTCGGTCCTGGGGCCAGTTCTGTTCAATGTTTTCATTAATGATCTGGATGATGGGATAGATTGCACACTTAGTAAGTTTGCAGATGATACCAAACTGGGGGGAACGGTAGACACCCTAGAGGGCAGAGACAGGATTCAGGGAGACCTAGACAAACTGGAGCAGTGGGCCAAGAGGAATCTCATGAGGTTCAACAAGGATAAGTGTAAAATCCTGCACTTGGGACGAAAAAACCCCATGTACTGCTACAGGCTGGGGAGTGATCAGCTAAATAGCAGCACTGGAGAAAAGGACCTGGGAGTCATGGTGGATGGGAAGCTGGATATGAGTCAGCAGTGTGCTCTTGCTGCCAAAAAGGCCAATGGCATACTGGGCTGCATCAGAAGAAGTGTTACCAGCAGATCGAGGGATGTGATCATTCCCCTCTATTCTGCACTAGTGAGGCCACATCTGGAATACTGTGTCCAGTTTTGGGCTCCCCACTACAAAAAGGACATGGACAAATTAGAGAGAGTCCAGAGGAGGGCAACCAAAATGATCAAAGGGCTGGAGCACAAGCCCTATGAAGAAAGACTGAAGGAACTAGGCTTATTTAGCCTGCAGAAGAGAAGACTGAGGGGGGATTTGATAGCAACCTTCAACTACTTGAAGGGTTGCTCCAAGGAGGAGGGAGCTCGACTGTTCTCGGTAGTAACAGAGGGCAGAACGAGAAGCAATGGCTTCAAGTTACAGCTGGGGCGGTCCAGGCTGGATATTAGGAAAAACTTCCTTACTAGGCGAGTGGTGAAGCAGTGGAATAAGTTGCCTAGGGAGGTGGTGGAATCTCCATCTCTGGAGGTGTTCAAGTCCCAGCTGGACAAAACACTGACTGGGATGATCTAATGGGAGTGGTCCTGCTTTTTTCGGCAGGGGGTTGGACTAGATGACCTCGTGGGGTCCCTTCCAACCCTATGATTCTATGATTCTATGACTGTCACCAGGTGAGAAATAGTCTCTGATCTCGGGCGGGCCTGTCTACTCCCCGAGGCCACCGACAAAGATGGAGCCAATTGAGGCCCCTGGGCCTGGTGGAACATCCAAGGAGTCCAGAAGGGCCAATTACCTGGATTTTGCCATTGGGGGCCCCATGGCACCAGGAACTGTAGGTGTCCTTGATGGCCTTTGTGGTAGGACACTGACCTGGAGCACGCCGAGTGAACGGAGCCTGCTTCAGAATCCAAATGGGACAGCGATCCTGGTGACCAAGGTGGTGCAATGGATCTCAGCACTGACGGGATGGTGTAGGGAGCGAGGTAGCAGGGTAGGCTTCCTCTTAGATAGCGAGGGTCTCAGCACTGAGGATGTGTCCACACCGGCAACATCCACCACCTTGGTGCTCTCGATCAGGTCTCACGCTGCCTCGAAAGTTTCCGGTGTTGAGGGGGATCTGACAACCTCCACCTCGTCTCCCAAGTCCCCTGAGTGGGAGGGTTCCACTTGGCACCAGCATGTCTCGTGGTTGAGCCGTCGTATGAGACGGTGCCCACGTCGCAGATTGATGGCCTTGTGTGGGTCTCACCTCTGCAGCCCGACTCCTCTTAACTTTATGAGGTGAGTGCCCTGTATCAGTCCTATGCTTTTGCTTTGGCACTGGAGATTGAGACAAGTGCCACAGTGCCGATCTTGAGGACGCGGGCTTATGGCACCTAGTGTCCTGCAGTGCCTTGTCTCTGCTTGGTACCAGGGCACTTTTGACCGACACCGCGCTCCCTGATGGTTCCAAGGCCATAGATGGTGATCTCAGGGCTTCTTCCATGAGGAGAATTTTCAGCCTCTGAGAGTGGTCTTTCAGGGTATGTGGCTGAAAGCTCTTGCAGAGCCTGCACTTCAGCTCCTAGTGTGCCTTGCCCAAGCACTTTAAGCAGGTGGAGTCTGGGTTGCTCTTCCGCACTGGCCTTTTACAGGAGTCACATGATTTAAAGCCTGAAAAACCAGGCATACCTCCCGATCGGGGAACTAAGAAAACTCCTAAGCCTAAGGGAAATTCAAACCAGACTCAACAACTACTACTAACAAACAAACAAACGGCTTAGCCCAGGGTGAAGGACTAGGGGAAGTCTCTCAGAAGAGAGAGACAGCAGCACCGACTAGCCACCACAGCAGTCAGAAGGAACTGAAGGGGGAGTGGTCGGCGAGCCCTTATACTCAGTACTATGCATGCACGAAGCTAGGGGGCTCCGTCCAACCGCACAGGATGCTAGGGGGAAAATCTGCCAACAGTCGTGCACGAGGCGCGCGCACACACATAATTGGAGTTGATGTGAGCAGAACTCGAAGGAGAACTGTATGTATGAGTACTCTGGATAGTTAGTGGAACAGATTATTACTAAGTGAGGGTTGTGATGGGTTTTCCTGTATAGCTTTTTACCCCCTTCTAAGGGAACCTTTGTACTACACTGGATTCCAATATACTGCAAAGGATAAGCATGCACACTGCCTTCTCATACATCAGCTACAGTTTTATTTTAGCAGCTTTCAGGATAGACAAATTTGTAGGAAGGAGCCACATGGCTACAAGAGTGCTTTTTGCAATGTCTGATTCCTAGCTGCCCCTCTGGGCTTGCCATATACACCCTTGCTGAGCACAAGAAGCACACTGACTTTTCTGCCATAAGCTGACCTAGCTTCCTAGGCACCTTGAATAATAAAGTACCTCCAGCTGACAGGCAGACAACAGGATTGATACATGTGTGGTGGTTGCACTCTACAATTTGCAGTGGGGCTGACACACCACACAACCTGATGCACTGCTCTGCACTGGCTGAAGGTGCGCAGTGAGGTTAGTGCTAAATTCCAGACCATCTGCGCACTAGCACAATGTACTGCAGAATGTACTTCCAAGGAGTTTCCTCTTCCTGACATACCTGCTGACAACCAGAAACAGAATAAAGGCAGGCAGAGAGACTTCTGTTTTCTGACTGCTCCTCTATTTACCCGTGGCATAGAAGGAAGAGCTCAAACTACAGTGGCTGACCACAGGCCGGTCGAGACAAATTTAAGGCCCCAAAGCATCATATTCATTAGGCCCTCCCTCTTCCCATTTCACTCTACCCTGATGTGAGAGATATTTGGGATACGATTGTCCACCCCCCTTTGCTCCCTGTTCATCAGCCCTAGCTGTAATCACACAACTAGACATTCTTTAGTGATGCTGCTTTATATCATCACAAGCAATGGGGGACCTGTGAGGAAAAGGCTCAGTGAGGAGTAAGCAAATTACAAATAAAAATACGGATCTGGTGGCACTTCTGAAGACTAACAAATGTATTTATCACACAAGCTTTCATGGGAGGGGGGGAAAAAAAATCACACCTTTCAGCTTTCAAGTACCTGACAAAGAGTGATTTTCTCCCACAAAACCTCATGCAATAAATTAGTTAGGCTTTAAACGTGCCACCAGACTCCTTATTTGTTTTGCTGGACTAGACTAACACAGCTACCCCTTTGGAACTATTCCAAATAGGCTCACTGACAGCAAAGCAAATGGCTGGGACATGTGCCTGGTGCTTCCCACATCCACAAAAGCTTTTACATGGATTTGACTGGACTGGTTGAATTAATAACAGGGCATATACTCTGCAGGGGGTGGGGCAAATCCATGAAATTCCAAAAGTTTGAAGGTTTTTTTTTATTTTCTGCATTTGAGAAGATGCAGAGACTTGTAAAATCCAATCAGTGATGCACCACTCACTGGCCTGTCTCTGCTAATGAAAGGACAGGGCAACTGGCAGGACAGATTCTATTTTCCTTCTACCCCTGAAAAAAAGGAGATGGGGGGGGGGGGGAGGTCAGATTCAGATTCAGAAACCACCTACGAACAGGAGTATTCAGATTCTGAATCCAGATTTAGCCAGTCGATCCAGAGGCAAGCAGCTGAAATTCAGAAGTGAATCTAACTGCCCACCCTCAGGTGCCTGCCTATTGAGTGATGGTCTGGCCTTCATGTTCACCTGAAAATGACAGCCCTTCTTTCCCTCAGGTCCATATGAATTAGCCCTAGGCTGCAGCACAGTGACTAAGAAGTTAACTTTACTACATGGAATTTAAATTCTGCCATTCTTCAATTCTTCAAGCTTGTGATTAGATGACTTCTTATGGTCCCTTCCCAGCTATATGCCAGGTTAATGAGGAATTTCTAAAGCTAAATCCCATGCCAAGTTCATTCACATTGTACAACTTGCTTTCCTAATGCTGCCTGAAACACGACCGCCTTACCCAGGTCCTCCTGTCACACTCCCAGTCCCTGCTATACAAATTCCCATTATGTCAAACGTAACTTCAAACCCATCTAACTGCCAGAAATTCTCCACAGAATCATGGGAGGGAAAGAATGTGTGCGGGTGTCAAATGGCAGTCAGATCTCCTCCCCCTCCCATTCCTACTGCCCACCCTCCTCCAACAACAAAAAAGTGAATGTCATCTGAAAGCAAGGCAAGTCCTCTAGCCAGATGCTCTTTTCCTAAGAACCCCAAGCAGCTGAGACCCTTAAATAATTGTATTCCTCCTGATGGGCTCCAACAAATTTCAATAGACACAGCATTTCCTCCCAGAAAGCTAGTTTGGGAAGCATATCACAGTAGTGAGAGACTGAACAACGGAAACTACTATACACAAAACCCAGCAGAAGTATTTAAACACTGCAAAGCTAAAGGCTGAGGCCTACTGTAGCTGTAGACTCTCCACAGCAAAGAGGTTTTATTAAACAGTGATGACAGGAATAGATAAATCTTTCTGGACATTTCTCTCTTTTGAAGCTTACAGGAAAGACAACTGTGATGGGAGAAGAAAATGCTGCTCTCAATGCAATGGGTGCCATCAATTGTGGCAAGGGTTCAGTGCCGTTCTAGAAGAGGAATTACTGCATTATTTTATTTGCATGCTGAATCAGAAAGCCTCAATTCCAAAGGGTTAATTCACAATGTATTTCAGGTTCCAAAAGGGCAGCCGTGTTAGTCTAGTTCAGTAAAACAAACAAGGAGTCCTGTGACACTTAGAGTCACAAAGAAGGGAGATTCTCTCCCACAAAGCTCATGTAACAAATAAATGTTAGTCTTTAAAAGTGCTGCAGGACTCCTTGTTTATTTTAGGGCATCTCTATTTCCTTCTTGATGAAAACAAGAGTTTTAGCTACTTGTTAGAGAATCTATGTTTAGCAAATGGAGGATTCCTGCTGATAGCAAAGGTGTTTTTTTTTGTTTTTTTTTTTAAAGATAACCTAACCACATTAGGTTTACATGGACAGTTCAAACAGAACCTAGCATTGCTAGAGCATTTTAATGATCTTTCATGTTGTCTTGCTAGTTGTGTAAATGGATTTAGATGAGGGAAGAGGGAGGACGTGGGGAGAAGAAGGGAGGTTGCACAGAAAGGACACATTAAAAATACATATCTCAAAACTGACATAGCACTGCAGTAATGAACAGTGCAGGTCCAAACGAGGCTGATCTGATGAGAAAGGTGGAGCCCATGCTCGGAGAGAGAATGGTGTCGCTTCCAACAGTTATACCACAACATCAACAAACAGTCCCGTCAGTTCAAGAGAGCATGAACATGCCTGCCTGCTGCCACCAGACCCAAGCCTCTAAGTATTTCACCTCACTTTTTCATCACAACTTTATCTAGATATCTGTTCCATGCTAGCAGTACCAGGATTTATGTTGGTAATTCAGCATCACAGATTAAAGATGACATCAGAAAGAGGAGCACACCCCCAGCAAAGCTCAAAGTGAAGAATAAAGAGGACAGGTGATACTCACAGCATATCAGGACAGTTGTCTGGTTTCTCCAATAAGCCCCCCTCCATCACAAAGCGGAGAACTTGCTCATTGGACATGCCTTGGTATGGCTGCTCTGCTAGTGTTGCTATTTCCCAAAGGACAACACCAAAGGACCTGGAATACAATTATGCCTTATGAAGTGTTCAGCAAACAAGCATGGTTTCAGTTAAAATATGGTGGTATGTTTCCTTAAACTCTCTCCCCCCCAGCCCCAACCTGACTGCTCATCATCACTAAGCCACCCACTTTTGAGTCAGTACGGACCAAGAGCAGCTGACACTGAATAGCTTCTTGGCAGCCTGATGTTAATGATCTTGGGGAGCTCCATCCAGGCTCTGTGTCACAAAAGCCTTCGCTGTTTTTGACCCTACCCTGTTCTGTCACCTTAACATGAGTGCCAAGTGGAGAAAAGACAAGGAGGATGAACGCCAACTAATCTCCGCAGATGCGTCCTTCAAGTTCAGGTCTGAGGCAGATTGGCGGGAAAAGGAGAGAGCAACAAATAGACTTGTACTACTGCTGCTCACATTTCTCTTCTGTGTTTAGAAAATGTCTGCGTCCCGGAGCTTTTCATAAAACAACCCCTTCACTGAACCCACATAATTCTAAAGGAACAGCTCAAAAAGCTGACTGTTTTAAGTTAACAGTGAAACACGAATATAGAACCACTGCTGCAACAGGTGACAGAGCCTGAGCAGCCCCTGAAATTATTAGTATAACCCTGACACATTTTCAAACACACACACACACACACATACACACACACACACACACACACACACACACACACACAAAGAAACATGTGGCATTTCTCCTCTCTTATATCCAGGTACTTCTGTCATATGAGGAAAAAAAAGGAACCTCAGGATGACAAGCATACAGAAGCACAGGCATGATCTCTGAGCTGCTGCTTTTTTTTCTTTTCATTTTGTCTGAAACGCTTGAAGAGAAACACTGAATTGTAAAATTAGCCTAAAATCATCATACGACTTATTCTCCATATAAAAACCTGTTTGCTGCACAGGAACACTTTTTGGCTAATACTGATTTCCCTAGTGTGCCCCTCTGCTTTACATTCTCCAACATACCAACTTCCAGACACACAAAGCAAACATCCAGACATACCTGAAACAGGACAGCAACCAGTGAAACTTCACTTGCTTTAGAGCAGATGTGAGGGTGATGCCTGTGTCTATTTAATCAGAGAGAACGCAAAAATTCAACTCTTCCCTAGTTTCTTGCACCAAGAGCCAACTCGGGGGTTCAAAGATTGCTTTAGAACATTTAAACTATCATAGGAAAATCAACTGTCATTTTGCAACATACAGGGAATTGTGTTCTTGAACAATCTACCTACCTATCTACCCATCTGCAAAACAATACTACAAAATGCATTACTCTAATAGCCTAAATTGTTCATTGGGTAATAAAGACAAGTATAGCTACGATTAACAAGCTGTTACTAAAAATTTCATGCATCTTCTCCCTGATGATCTTACACAAAACTGAGCAGCTCCTTTAAGAAATTAAAAACAAATACATTTTTTTCGAACCTGATTCAGCTATTGAAATTTTCTTAAAATGTCTGTTTAGTAAACTAGTTTCTAAACTATGATTACATCATCAGCCACATCTAAAGGATTTAAGAGTCATCTCATTTACATGTAGTTGAGCAGCAAATAAGAACAATTCTATGCTTTCAAAACTAGATCCTTATTTTCACTGCTATTGAACACAGCCCAACTTATTATGGAAGCAAGACTACGTACAGTAGCAGTGGAGATTTTGTTGTGAAAACAGGAGTTTGGTATTATTAGGTGGTTATGGTAGAGTACATCTCAGGTTATCCATTGTATCTAAAATGGATTCTTGCTAAAACCAGAGATGACTAGTTTTGCAACTATCCAGTTACACTTGAAACAAAACAAAACAAAACAAAAAAAAAATCTCTTTGCAACTTCTTGGTGCCTTATAGCTACTCTGCTGATCACAAGAAAAAGGCAACTGAGTTTATTTCCTAGAAGCTACCTACAATACTAGAGATCACATTGCAAGGAACAAACCTGCACAGTTTCTTCAAAATAGATTATTAGCCAGTCTAAGTGAAATTGTAAATGGGAAAGATCTAGCATACAGAAAAACACCTTGTAGCCTTGGTTCCCAAAAGGTGCTGTGTTAATTTTATAATTTTGGTTCACTCTTTGCCCTCTTCCTCCCTCCCAAAAAAACAAAAAGTTTCCCCTAGTTACCTTATTCTTCATTCTTTAAGAATACTAAAAAAAAGCAGATTACCAAAATAAACTCTCACTGTTCCGATCGTCCGATACACTTTTCCTGTCTGCTGTTTCACTTTACAACTTACAAATCCTGATGTTTGATCATCTGCAGTTCTCTCTTTTTGACATTTAGCTTCCTAAAATGGTACCTAAGAATAGGGAACCTGATATCACAGCAAACTTCCAGAAGCTAGAAAACCAATCTTAATATTTTTATTTTTTGACTGAAGAGAAATACCAACAAAAACACAGCCAAACAAAATGGTCTGCATGAAGCAACTTCAAAGCCTGAACACTGAAAAGGAGTCAGGTGATTTTCATGGCATCAGCAGATTTTTAATGCATGGCATCTAGTCTGCTCTATAAGTTACTTAAAACAGAATGGCATAGCTGTTTTACCCAAAACCAGATAAAAATCACAAGACACTTGAGTGTTTCATTACAATGTTAAGTTGGGCTTCACTACTTTTGAAAGATGAATTCAAATCTTCTAAATTTAAGAATTTTGGATATATGTGGCTGAATGTGTGTGAAACACTCTCTGTTGATTGGTGTATGTCAGGTATGCAGATACGCACTATATTCCCCATATTCAACCAGTCCTTCGTACTTTTACTACTGCACCTCCAAAGTCAGACTCAGAAAAATGTTCCTGTTGTTTCTAGCACTAGATGTTGAACAACACTTAAGGAAATATTTTAGAAGGGTAATACGGACTCCACACAGGGATTACCTTCTCTGGGTCAGCGCTATAATTTTTACATGGGATAAGATGTCGTAGAAAAGGAGATGTAGTCAGCTCCCAAAAATTCTTTCCAAGGAAGCAAAAAGATTCACTTCTCAGTGTTTCAGGACTGGGAAGCTATGCGTTCAGAAATACGCTCATTTACATAGGCAGCATACTTAAAAATTTAAGCACTAAAGCTCCTCTTGTAAGAACTGTAATATACCAAAGAAATGTTGTTTTCAAGGTCTGTGTTTTCTTGCATTGTCTTTGGCAGTTTGCTTTCCCCCACCCTCCTTTTGCAGCTGTGGTACCAAATACTTTGGGACTACAGGGTTATTCCACTCTGAAGTGCAGTAATATTTGTTTAGCCTTGCTTTTGAACTACATAATTTATTATTCAATCAACAGTGATGTATCAGCACCAAGAAATTATTCTCCCTTTCCCCCTTAACTCTGCCATGATAAATTATTACACACCCTCTTTGTGCCACTGAAGCTTAAATGGCAGAAATGGCTGCATTTTAAGTGCTTATAAGCTATCCTGGAGTGTCACAAAGTCATTTCGCATTACGGAGCTTGAAACAACAAAATTTTCTGCAGTGTTCTAGTGTTCTGCAGTATTCTAAGGATACTGATAAATGGCAGTACTAGCTTACATTTCATGTGTCTGACAAAGAGGGATTTCACTCACAAAAGCACATGTAATAGATATGTTTGTGAGTCTTTAGAAGTACCACAGGACTCCTTGCTTGTTTTGATGAATTGCAGAGTTGGATAACACACGAGCACACACCTCAGGGTAACCAAAGTTTGTATATATTGGAGCAGTGACGGACTTCCGAAGACTAAATGCATGGCTTGTCTGGAATTCTTGTCCGTCTGTCATTTAGGTTTTGTGCAAGAAACTTGCAGCTTAACTGGTAGTTTTAAAGACTATAGCTAAGCAAAGTAGAATGAGATGAATCATTTACCATTGCATACGAACTGATGAACCATAGTCCTTGATGTAAGTGACAGCTGGAGACAACTGATGGATTTATAAATTATTGGTAGGCAATAAGAATGAGTGAAAGTCATGTTGCTCTGCTCCTCAATCTAGACCAGCTCAGTTCCAGATGGTTCAGTGCGTGTAGGTTTTTGGATATGTTAACCTGAAGTTCTGTCTGTTCTCTAAGACCACCACTGATCCCAAAGTACCATTTTACTTTTTGTAATAAGAGTAAGATTCTAGCAAGCTGCTCCTTTGCCTTGTTAGCTGGTTGGTACTCTCTGCCCCATAGGAGAGTATTTCTAGTGGTGCTGTTTTTGTATCTATGTTGGAATGAAAGGTGGTATAGGAATGCAACTACTACTTCACGTACAGTAACAACATATGCCTAAAATCGCAAATTTAACTTCCATAGTGATTGCTTTTCCCTACAATTGTTAGAGGATTTGATACAACTCTGTTTGTGTCATTTCTAAGCAACATACTATTTTCATAGGTTGAAGGATAATTGGCTTTAAAAAAATAACTATGCCAAAAAATGCTTGCTTTATTGTAACATCAATTATAAAACTTTCACTCAAAGCTGATGCTGCATAGAACTACAATCCACTGACTGCAAAACATCCAAGCTGTTCAGAAGTCAGACATTTGGAAGCAATGAGTTGCCTGCTGGGAAACAAACCAGCAGGAAAACCTCTCGCTAGGAAGGCAGAGAAATCAAGAGAGACTTAGAAGTGTAGGTCTATCAGTACATAATTTCTTGCCAAACCTTCTGTTTACTTTCAGAAGCTGGACACCTATCCTGAAACCTTTGAAAAGAAACAACATTGTTCACAGAATATGTTTTCTAGAAGGCATAGGTTGGGATGTCCTGTACAGCTCTACTAACATCATCATGGACATAGCTATTATGCAGTAATTTTTTTCTTTAAAAATTTTGTAGCATTAGAGTCAAAACGTGCCAAACTAATGGGGCAAAATACATAATGGGTGATTCCAAGGAAGAAAATTCTGTACATCCTATAGAAGAGAATAGAGTTAATCTTACAGAAGATTTTGATAAGAATGAGGTCAAAGGTATGAATCCTGGTGTATATTTGACATCTTCAATGGCTTTTCTTAGTGCAGTATTGAAAATGACCAGTGGCTTTGCTAGGCAAGTGTAGCTAACAGGCTATAGATTTTTGCTGTGAGGGCTGATTCCCTAGTCCTGACTGAAGCACATAATCTTCTCCCAACACAGACTATAACTTCAGACTTGGGCAGACCCCTTCAGCTCCCAAGGATTTTAATGGGAGCCATGTACGCATCTGAGTACCAAACATGGCTTAAAGGTTTCTGATGGAGAATTTGCAAGAGACAGCATAAAGCGGAGTGACTCAAGGTCAGCAAAACTGGAAAAAACAAGGGCAGAGACTTTGGAGACATAGCAGACATTATGTGTTTGTTTTTAACCATAAAAATCTCAAAAAAAGAGCTTCTAAACTGTTTTTAAAAACCCCTGTTTAGTTACCAGACATCTGAATGTGTTGTGAAAACTCCGTCCTTCAGTGACTCCGGGGACATCCAGCGCACAGGCAGCAAACCTTTCCCTCCTTTCCGATAGTAATCTGTCTCATAGATATCTCTGGTCATGCCAAAGTCTGTAAGGGAGGGGAATAAAACACATGCATTTACACGGCAAGATATTTAACATGTCCCAAAGGACCTGCCTAAATGAGAATCTCTGCTTCAGTCCAAAGTATTTGTAATTTGTCAGCATGATGATTTATTTCATCAGAGTCGCACTGCATATATGTAAGCTTCTCTTTCAGGGCTTGGTCTCTTACTTAATGAAATGAACTGGAGCCTTCCCATTTACTTCTCTGGGAACACAACTGGGTCATGAACAGGTTTGAATGGCTGAGTTTTTGGGAGTTCCAGAGCTGGTCTAACAGGAGTACTATAGAGTCTGTGCTGGCATTGCATAGCTCCCTGAAGGAGCAAAAAAACATTCCTGACCACTCTAGAGAGCTGTGACCAGTGCCTTCAGTTTTTCGTGTTCAGTACAAGTCACGCTCAAGTTAAATAAGCCAAAAAAAAAAAAAATTTTTTTTCTAAATAGTTCACCTCCATGGGTCTACACAATGACAAGCTGAGGTCTTTGTACATGGAACTGACTCTTTTCCTCAAATATCTGATGAAAAAAAGTGCACTTTTTACTGCAGCACTTTGCATTGGGTACCTTTTATCTCATGATCTAAAATGGGTTTTATTTTTTGAAGATAAACCATCCCCCTTCTCTCTCAAAAGCTAGTATTTTCTATTTCAGAGCTCATGAAAGACTACTATACTGCTTCTCCCCAGAAAGCACAAGTGGGTAAGTGTTGAGTTTGGTCAAATTCTTGATAATGAAAACTGAGAGGGGCCTAACTATAAACACATTTAAGTGTTTACACAACTTGGACCTAACACTGTCCATTTGCCTTGTTCACAACTCTGCCAAACTAAGTCCAGAAAATATTTTGTCTTTTAGGTGGTACTTAATCGATCACCACATCCAAAACATCGGACTTTGGATAAGCAGGTTTAACTCAATAATTTTTACTTCTGTCTTGTCTGTGAGTTCATCTAAGATAAAGTGATTTGATGGTACTTGAGTTATTCTCTTTAAACAGCTCTTTCTGCAGAAACTGCAAGGTTAGGGCACAATTCACTTCACCAGCATAAATTCAAAATACCTGGGCTTTGTGAAGAGGGCAATGCAGTAAGGGGAGGAGAGAATTTCTCAACAATGGACCATCCCCAAGACTGTTACTACAGTCTCCTGCTTGGAAGAGTGGTTGCTCCTCCTTCGTGCTCCTCGCACAGTCCACCGCACTGGGTACAAATGAGATTGTTTCTATTCTGTGTTGAATGGTCACTGGGCCAGAAACCATGGTGGGTCTTCAGATGTAATATATTCCCCTCCAGAATTAAATACTCTACTTACTAACAATTGATGGAAATTAAGATGCCTTTTTCACTGCTCACCATAGAATTATATGCTCTTTTCACTTGGATCTTAAACAAGAAAAGGAAAAAAAACATACCTCCAATTTTCACGGTGAAGTCTTCAGCCACCATGCAATTTCTTGCAGCAAGATCCCGATGTACAAATTTGTTGGCATTGAGATATGCCATGCCATCAGCAATCTCTCCTGCCATCTGAATCATCATCTTCAGAGTTGGAGGAGCCTGGCCTGGGTTATTCTGAGCAAGATTAAGGAGGTAGAAGTATGAGGGGCGGGAGGGAAGCAACTGTTTCCACTTAAAACTGGCAATATGGTTTTCCTAATCAGATCATCAGAAGTCAGTTTGACAAGATACCAGGACGAGGCTGAACAAAAACTTCTGATTATGAAAACTGTAGCATCTGCTTAGTGGGAAAATCATGTCTTCTCTCTCCACCCACATCAAGCTTGGTTACAAACAGAAGCCCCAATTAGCTCTTATAGACCAGCACATCTATTTTGGGGAATACAAACAAGTTTTACTTTAAACCAGTAATTTTTATTATTAAAATTCACTTTTCTCCAGAAAGTTTTAAGAAATAACCTGTTCACTTTGCTTCAGAATTTTATACTGAATGCCCTACTATCAACATAAATAAAACAGAGAATGTTGTAAGATACTATTAAATTATTTTCCCTTACACTCGGTGATGTGATGCCTTTTGAATTATCTATCTATTCTTGCAAGGGGAATAATTTTCATGAATCACATTCCCTCAGGTTCATCAACTAGAGATGCATGCAGCTTTTACAACCATAGCTATTAGCTGTAGAGTGCTGAAGGGCAATGATTGTGACGCTTGCTTATAACTCAGCACATCATACTATGCCTTAACTTCTGCCAGTCCAATTTGGCTAAGACTCATACCTCTGGTTACAAGGAAAGCAGCTTGCATGGTCGGGGAAGCAAGAGAGAAACCAGAACTCCTGAGCGGATCAAGTTACTGAACGTTCAGAGTGGGTGGTGGGGTGGATCATTATGAGATCTTTATCTGCCTCACAGTTGAAACCTGGAGGTATTCAATTTTTACACCCTACTGACTGTGAGGTCTAATGTAAGCTGGGACCTTTTGTGGAGGGGCCATGACTGTGTGATGAAATCAGCAGCTCAAGACCTGGTAGCAGTGAGGAGAGAGGGACCCAACCCACAGCATCTATCCAGAATGAAGAGTTAAGTCTCAGAAGTTTTGAAAGAGTCTTTAGAAAGCCTCACACAAAACTTCACATACCAACCTTGAAAGAGAAAGGGCAACCAACCAGCTCACAGCTTCACATACTGTATAAACCAGTTTTTGGGGGAGCGGCACAAGGAAGGGAACAACAGGTCAGCAGGCAGAAAAGAAAACCAGACTACACAGCATTTTTTTTTTTTTTTGTAATTCTCTTTGTTACATTTTTCATTGCTCCCTGTCTCCAGAGTCTACTCAATTCCATCACCATAACTCTCAGTAAGCTCCTCAACATGACCCGTGATCTGCACCTTTATAAAATAAAGTCGGGGGTTCAGTGTTGAGGTGCTAGTTCAATGTACTCCATATTCCCATTAAATGATGGGCTACAAAACAGTGTTTTTAAATAGCCTGCCTTTTACTTCCTAAATTCCTTCATTTTCATTCATACACACCAGGGGTTTGTGTGCTGCTACTGTAAATTATTTACATTGCAAATGCTGCATTGTGAACTTGAGGGTCACAGAAAAGTGCTGAGCACATCTTGTACAAGGCCAACCTTAATTTCAGCAATAAGTGAGCTGTAACATTCTCTCCTAACCTTTTGAACCCTCTAATATATGCGAGTGATTTTCTGTTAGACTGACATGCTGAATATTAAACACCACGTGTGCAACTAAATATTAGTGTTTACTGAAAAGTGCTCATTCATAATTTACATCAAACACAAAGAGGCAACATGCAGAGTTGCATCCATGAGACATGACCCTACTCATGCATCTTTTAGCTGATTATTTATACTGTTTTGCAGCTTTAT
The DNA here is from genome assembly GCA_007922195.1 of Podocnemis expansa. Taxonomy (NCBI): domain Eukaryota; kingdom Metazoa; phylum Chordata; order Testudines; family Podocnemididae; genus Podocnemis; species Podocnemis expansa. The sequence goes on from ML682019.1 coordinate 14,514,151, forward strand.
CAGGAATCAAATTAAACAAAGAGGGTTTCATTCAAAACTGAAGAACAAAACTGCAGAATAGGCACTTAGTGACCGGGGGGGGGGGGGGCCGCAGCGCTATATTACCGCACACATTATTCCACTGTTCCTTTGAAAACCACTCTTTTGGATCAAGAGGCTACAGATCACATACAGCTGGAATTTCCTTAACAGCTCAAGGAGAAAAAGGTAATTACAAGAAATCACATAAACTTCACTCTGAGTTCATTCGTACTCCTTAAATGCATGGATCAGACACATGGTTGTGAGCAGAGAGAATTCAGAGAGAGTCTGAAGAGTCCTGAGCAAGAACTTTCCAGAAAAGAAGATAACAATGAAGGGAGGAGGCTGGGTACTCAAGAGCTAGGCTCCTGTTTATCTAGCAATGGAGATTAGCTGCCAGCAGGGCAAGTAAACAATGCCCAATGCTTAGTTTACAAATTAAAAAAGAAGAAGAATCAAAGACCAAGAGAAATAACGGAACACAATAAGGATAACTGTTCAGGCTTTAACAAGCGACAGGTGAGAAGCCAATTAGTGGTAACCCTGCATTTCTGCAATGGACTCTTTTTAGGTAATATGCGATTTAACAAAGACAGGGTCACAGCGTTTAAAATAAAAGGGATGACGGAAATAAGACACAAGTAAAATTAGACAACAAAAAGGTCAGCAGAAACCTGCAAGCTTATCTTTCAGAAAGCTGTGGGGACTGCACATTGAGGCACTGACCAGTGAGGTTCAGCAGCCATCTAAGGCCAGTGGAAATGTAAGGGTCAATATAGGTGACAAGGAAAAGGTACAGCAGAAACCACCACCAAGGCATGCTTCTCCAAACCAGGCAGGGAATTAACATCCTGAGCAAGCACCTCTTCCCAAAACCACACACGCACACAAACCCACATGCTCACCTCAGTGTCTGGCCGCAGAGATCTCAAATAACTCTTGAGATCACCACGTGTCATGAGTTCCATAATAACCAGCGTCGGTTGGCCTTGTGAGACAACTCCAAGCAGCCGCACCTGAAAGGGAAAAGTTTAAGATTACGTGGTATGTGCGGATGGTTAAAAGTCCTGTTATTAACTCGGAGTGGCCCCAGTCTGGAGCTAAACACCCACAGACCTGGGGAAGAGTCTGGACATAGATTTGGATTCAAACTCAAAGGCAGCAGCCATCCCCGGTTAATGCATTATCACAATGCTCACTGTGCAATCGGCGAATGAGGGAGCATGTTCCTTTAGCACAACTGCTTTAAGAAGCCCTGACTTCTAGTTTCAGAGTCAATAAAGCCATACAATTGACACCGTCATGCCAGCAGCTATGCTTACATTAAGAGAACCCGTTCTCAATTTCAAGCAACATACCACATGATGACAATTGAACTCCTTCATAACTGAGGCCTCATTTAAGAACTCGATCCGTTCACGCATGCTTGCCGACTCGTTGACAGTCTTGATGGCCACCCTAGTTTCTGGCTCATCCTTCACCACTCCCTTAGCTATTCCCTCATAAACCATTCCAAAGGAGCCCTGCCCAAGCTCACGGCACATGGTGATCTTCTCACGGGGCACTTCCCATTCATCTGGAACGTACACTAGAGGAAAAAGAACAGCCAATGACATTCCACAAATAGCTGTGCAAATGCGGAGAAGACTCGTGGCTTCAAGATGCAAAAATAACAACAAATTACAAACAGCAAAATGCACTAAGGATGAGGACATAGGCAACTGTTCCCATGGTCTTTCTCAGACAGTCTACCTGTCTGACGCAAGGGTTTTTTCCCCCCTCTCTGCAGCAAACCCAACCTTAGAAGTCAAAGGAAAAACCCACAATCCCAAACAATGCCAGTGCTTTGTGTTGCTATCACAACTATCAAACTAGCTTGCCTGAGACGACCTTTAGCAGAGGCCCTCAACTTCTCATGCCAACTTCAGTTCTATCTGGGATTGTGATTACTTGATTGCTATCTGCCTCAGGCATATACAAATCTTAAAGGATGGCGCCTGTGGTGGAGACAGTAAAGTTTAATCATGGTACTTGCATAAGGAAAAATGAACAGGGAACAACTACATACATACTCAATGTACAAACCAGGAGTTGTGAAGACAACCAAGGTGCCAACAGGCTTTTTTTTGGCTTTCTGTTTTTAGGTTTCCTCCATGCAACATTGAACAACTTGCATACTTTCAGTTCAGTGTCTGGGGATGCATCCTCTGCTGAGGGATTGATTTTATAATCACAGGGGAATGAACTATCATCTAGCAGGTTATTTCCATCTCTAACCCTTCTGATCTCTCACACCCAAAGCCTACTGTCCCTGTAGTGACAGGACTTGTGCGGTAGGGGCCCATTGATAGGATGTAGACAGGAGGCCTCACTGCTCGGAAGGACTGCTGCCAAAGGCAAGAAGATATCCGAGCTAGGACTGGTCACTGTTGTCCGTCCATCACTGAGGAAGGCTGCGGCTCTGGATTGGACTGCGTTAACTAACAGTCCTTGACTCAAATGGGGATACTGTAACAAGCAGAACAGACAACAAATGAAGGCAGCTGCCTCTCTTTCAGGAACAGTTAGCTTTTGGGAACTTTCAGCTCCTGCTGACAGACTAAATCAGGGGTGTCAAACATATGGCCCAATAAACCTCTTCCATCCAGCTCGCAGCTGTGCTCCGCAAGACTGCACTCTCTCTAACAGAGAGAGTGTGGTGTCTCAACAATTGCGGTGTGCAGCCTCTCATACCCAGCACTCTGCAATGCCATGCGAGCGTACACAGGTCTCACAACATCACAGGGACTGGATATGCAAGGCTGTGCTCCACAATACCACCCTCTCTCCCTAACAGAAAAAGCAGTCTTGCAATATCACAGTTTGTCAGCAACGAACAGCCACTGCTCAGGTGGCACGGATATGAAAGAACTGCTGCTTGGATTCAGACTCCTATATATTTTCAAGTCTTTCTTATTGTTCATTTATTTATTATATAGTTCTATGAGACTGTGCTCCACAATTCCACACTCTCTCCCTAACAGAGATAGAACGAGAGTGGTCCTACAGTATCGTAGAGTACGATCTTGCAGGCACAGCACTCTGTGATGCCATGAGGGTGTAGGCCCTAGCATTTTCATTTATAGTACGTGTGGCCAACTTTAAGTCAAATCTGACCTGCCAAAGCAAATGAGTGGAGTTTGACACCGCTGAACTAAACTAAAGCATATTGTCTGGCTCAGCCATGAAGAGGGGACGTAACGTCTCAAGTAGATGCCTTGAAGCCCTGCTCCCCTTTCTCCTCCACTGCTAACAGAACTTTGTAAATATTTAGTTTATACAGTGTGCACACACACTAATAACTTCAGCTGTAAAAATATCTAGTATAAAATTTTTCTCACACTGTAATTCTGGGTCAATAAATAATTGTTAAAGGCTCTCCAATACATGAAATATCCATGCAGATACTAAGCACCATGGTATAATTCCACTCATCTGAGGACATATTGGAAATTAAATCGTGAGCTGAGATCTGCTATAGGTTTGTTACATAATGTGCCGTAAAAATCTGGGTCTAAACTCATTTCATATACTGCCCCCAAAGCCTTTTCATTTTCTAACCCATTGCTCATTGATTATTCTAAATTCAGACTTAAATGTGCACTATTTACCCTAAATTAAAGCTTTAGCTAGCTACAAGCTTTAATCACTGAACAGTCCATTTTAATGCTCACTAGCAGCCTCATCAGCATTTCCCTGATAGGGATTTTTCAGGACATTCCAAGGTCTGGAGAAAAACTAGGAAGTTTCTAATTTTCAGAATCGCTGTCTCAGCTGAACACGCTCATCATCCCTCCTTGAATGTGAAATCAAACAGTCAGCAGTAAATCTTGTTCCTGCAGGAGGCTGTGCCCAAAACATGCTTAAAACTTAACACCCTAAAGCCACAGAACGATGATGATGATTATTAAATACCATCTCCCTCAACTTGTCTCTGAAAATCTTGGTGGGGGTATCTTTTCACTTTGAAGCAAGTAGAACTTAAATCCCAAGCAGGACTTCCTAGTTCATTGATTTATTTCTTAAATTGAAGTTGGGAAGAGCTTTCATGGTGGTGTGCCCTTCCACTAGCCTCTCCCTATATTCAGAAGGCAAAATCTTCAGCCTACTATCTACAGGCCATATCCATTGCATGGAAGGGTTGAAGTGGCATAAAGAGGCTCAATATCTGACTTTGGCAGGGGCTGTATCTCACTTTCTGATGACATAGGGCTTTAGTACAAATCAACAATTTAGAGATTAGTATTCTGGAACAGTGACAAGTAAAGTTGAAAGTAGCATTAAAGAATGTTTTAGTCAGCTAGAGAACAATTCCCTTCTTTATAATAGTGGTTATGAACATGAAAGGATATAGATTATGTTAAACATCTATGCTTGTTTTCACATAACATTTACACCTGTGAAGCATCTGACTCACAGCACTGTCTGCCTCTTCAAATGTGAATTATTCTAAGTATTTTATTATTCCACAAATTAGATGGGCCCATAGTTTAATAAAGGGGCAACAGCAACTCATTTTTCTATTTAGGTATGTATTAAAATGTCAGAAGCGTATAGAGCCTACTATGAAAGACAGCTTTTCATGAACTATTTTCCCATTGCAGTTAAAACAAGAGAATAGCAACACTGGATGAGAATCCAGAAGTGAAACTGCTCTATTTTCCTGTATTAATAATACATATTTATTTATATTAATGTCTCTTTTCATTGATCTGACAAGGTGGGGTTGTGTCCACAAAAGCGTGTGCAACAAATAAATGTTAGTTTTCAAAAGCGCCACTGAATTTCTTGTCGCTCTGTCTAGTTTGACTAACTGAACCAAGCAAACTGCAAGAAGACAAAACTTTAAAAAAAAAACCCATTATTTCAGTTTATTAACCGTAGTGACTATCAATAAGTGAGTGATATAGGTAAAGCAAACTGCATTTCAGGTTGAAACAACGAGAGTCCTGTGGCACATTGTAGACTAACAGATTTCTTCAGACATAAGCTTTCATGGGCTTCAACCCACTTCACCAGATGCAAGTGGGCTGGAGCCCACGAAAGATTATGCCCAAAGTCTGTTAGCCTGTAAGGTGCCATAGGACTCTCATTGTTTTTGCTGTACACAGACTAACACAGCTACCCCTCTGCATTTCAGGTTGACTGTGTCCTTTTATAGGACTGCATCTTTCAAAATGGGAGTTGACTGAACCTCACACTACACAATATATTAAAGTAAAAGTATAAGGCCACTTACCATCAGAAGCACTGAAGTACTCTGGGTTCACGGAAGCATAAAGCACTCCATTGCCTAGTCTGTCACTGTTCCTGTTAAAAACACAAGTTTTGTATTTTTTCCCCCAATTTTTAGAAAACAACTAACATTTCAATCCACCTCCTTCCTTAGTTTTGCCACTGTCTGCTCCACTACGTATCCTGTTGCTTCTTATACATGGCACGTAGAGGGGCTTTAGGACAAGAGGAGAGGAAAACTGACGTCATTGACTCAACAATGAACATTTCTTCCCCAGTTTAGTCCCCCTCAAGAGTGATGCAAGATCTCACCTCTTCTTGTTGAAGACATAGAGCATTATCAACAATCCTCCAATGATCAACAGGACTGCAATGGGAAGCACAATTATCAAGTGCAGGAAATTCCCATAGTCTGCAGCTGAAATGGACAAGAAAACAAAATTCTTACATTATGACAGAATTCCTATCAATACATGAGAGTTTTCACCCTACACACATTATGTTTCCAGGCTGCAAAATCACAGGGTTTTGTAAATAGAGAAGTTTCTTCAGGAAGACTCCTTAACAATAAATGATCAGAGTATCAGAAATCTGAGAAAGAGGACAGAATTAATTTGTAAAAGAGCAGTGTTCTGTTTAATGGAGCTTTGGTTTAATTACACGTTTTAAGTCTTCATATGATTAACACACATTTATCCTTCTAAATGTTCTATATCTATATACAGAGACAGCATGCACGCAAGCATTTTGTTGCTCTATTTCCCCTAAAAAAAACTCCATCAAAACTTGTTTTTGCTTATACAAGTACAAATGGGAGAAGAGGACACATCAGTATTTTCCCTGGCTATACTGAAGATAGTGAATGTATCTGCTTTGCAGATAAGCAGAAAAACAAATCAGACATGTAGAAGAACAAGGTAAGATTTCTACAGTAGCCATAAAAGCACTAGATGAAACCTGTGTACTTAATTCTCTAAGTACCAGTGTGAATATCTCTGTAGAACAATCCCATCATTTCCAGTATCACCACCACATCACATGAACATGTAAATCTGTCAAAGTGCCACTAGGGTTACACAATAGGTAAAAAAGTTACAAAATATTGAGAGGAGAGGGCAACAAGGGGGATGCCATGGTCGGTCTATCTATGCTATAGGCCTCCAGACCAGAAGGAGGAGGTGGATGAGGCATTCCATGGACAACTGGCAGAAGTTTTTAGATCACAGGCCCTGGTTCTCATGGGGGACTTCAATTACTCTGACATCTGCTGGGAGGCCAATACAGTAGTTCACAGGCAATCCAGGAAGTTTTTGGAGCGTGTTGAGGACAATTTCCTGGTACAAATGCTGGAGGAACCAACTACGGGCCTTGCACCTCTCAACCTGCTGCTCATAAACAGAGAAGAATTAATTGGGGACACAGAAGTGAGTGGCAACCTGGGCAGCAGTGACAATGAGATGATAAGAGTTCAAGATGCTGATTAATGGAAAAAAGGAAAGAAGCAAAAATGCAGACCCTGGACTTCAGAAAAGCAGATTTTGGCTCCCTCAGGGAACTGATGGGCAGGATCCCTTGGGAGGCTGATCTGAAGGGGAAAGGCATCCAAGAGAGCTGGCTGCATTTTAAAGAAACCCTGCTAAGGGCACAAGAAGATGCCATTCCGATGAGCAGAAAGAATAGCAAATGTGGAAGGGCACCCAGTGTGGCTTAACAGAGAACTCTGCCCTGAGCTAAAGCATAAAAAGGAAGCTTACAGGAAGTGGAAGCTTGGACAGATGACTAAGGAGGCATATAAAGATATTGCTCAGGACTGCAGGGATAAAATCAGAAAGGCCAAAAGGACAACTGGAGTTGCAGCTAGCAAGGAATGTGAAGGACAACAGGAAGGGGTTCTACAAGTATGTCAATAACAAGGAGAGGATCAGGGACAGAGTCGGTCTCTTACTCAATGGGGCAGGTATCCTCGTGGTGGAGGATGAGGAAAAAGCTGAAGTGCTCAATGCTTTTTTTTACTTCAGTCTTCACAGGCAGGGCCAGCTCTCAGCCCACTACACTGGGTATGTCAGATTGGAGAGAAGAAGAGAGGCCCTTGGTGACGGAAGGTCAGGTTAGGGACTACTTAAAGAAGCTGGATGTGCACAAGTCCATGGGGCTGGACGAACTGCATCCGAGGGTGCTGAAGGAGTTGGCCAATGAGATAGCAGTACCGCTGGCCATTACCTTTGAAAACTCATGGCGAACGGCAGAGGTGCCAGAGGATGGGAAAAAAAGCAAATATAGTGCCTATCTTCAAGAAAGGGAAAAAGGAGGATCTGGGTAATTACAGACCTGTCAGCCTCACCTCAATCCCTGGAAAAATCATGGAGCAGGTTCTCAAAGAATCCATCCGGAAACACTTGGAGAAAAACAGAGTGATCAGGAACAGTCAGCATGGATTCACCAAGGGTAAATCGTGCCTGACCAACCTCATCGCCTTCTATGATGAGATGACTGGATTTGTGGATGCAGGAAGAGCCATTAATGTGATATACTTTGACTTTAGCAAGGCTTTTGATACAGTTTCCCACAGCATTCTTGTCAGGAAGCTAAGGAAGTATGGGTTAGATGCGTGGACTGTAAGGTGGACAGAGAACTGGCTAGATCAACGGTTTCAGCATGTAGGAATCAATGGCTCCATATCTAGCTGGCAACCAGTAATGAGTGGTGTGCCCCAGAGGTTGGTCCTAGGGCTGGTTCTGTTCAACATTTTCATTAATGATCTGGATGAGATGGACTGCACCAAGCTGGGGGAACGGTAGACACGCTGGAGGGCAGGGACAGGATTCAGGGAGACCTAGACAAACTGGAGCAGTGGGTCAATAGGAATCTCGTGAAGTTCAACAAGGACAAGTGCAAAGTCCTGCACTTGGGATGGAAAAACCCCATGCACTTCTACGGCCTGGGGAGTGATCAACTAAGTAGCAGCACTGGAGAAAAGGACGCGGGGGGTCATGGTGGATGAGAAGCTGGATGTGTGTCAGAAGTGTGCTCCTGCTGCCAAAAAGGCCAATGACATACTGGGCTACATCAGAAGAAGTGTTGCCAGCAGGTCGAGGGATGTGATCATTCCCCTCTATCTGGCATTGATGAGGCCGCATCTGGAACACTGTGGCCAGTTTTGGGCTTCCCACTACAAAAAGGACATGGATAAATTAGAAAGAGTTCAGTGGAGGGCAACAAAAATGATCAAGGGGCTGGAGCACAAGATCTGTGAAGAAAAACTGCACGAACTAGGCTTATTTAGCCTGCAGAAGAGACGACTGAGGGGAAATTTGACAGCAACCTTCAACTACCTGAAGGGATGCTCCAAAGAGGATGGAGCTCAGCTATTCTCAGTAGTAACAGAGATCAGAACAAGTAGCAATGGTTTCATGTTGCAGCTGGGGAGGTCGAGGCTGGATATTAGGAAAGTCTTTCTGACTAGGTGAGTGGTGAAGCATTGGAATGGGCTACCTAGGGAGGTGGTGGAATCTCGGTCTTTGGGGATGTTTAAGCCCTGGCTGGACAAAACCTTGGCTGGGATAATTTAGTGGGAGTGGTCCTGCTTTTTTGGCAGGGGGTTAGACTAGATGACTTCATGAGGCCCCTTCCAACCCTATGATTCTATGAAACTGTAACAAAGCTCCTTGCAAATAAACTTTGCTTCTTGTATCCAGTAGGTATTAACAAATAAGGCAGGCACTCCATATTGCAATACGGCTTCCAGATTAGATTCATGATACTACTACATGTTTATTCCTAGCAGTACATTTCCTCCCAAGATTAGTAAACCACACAGACAAATTTGCTCAAATAGTGTGACCTGTACTTCTCACTCACATTTCACTGGATTTATCTCCCCCAGTAAATTTTCCCCCATGAAAGCTAATGTGCTAAAAAATGTGTTGTCTCTGAAAGTGCCACAGGACTCTGTTTGCTTCACACAGACAAAATTTGCCATTACTGTGCTTCTATAGACACATTAACCTATGCACAAAAGAAGAGAACCTAGCCTCAAAAGGGGCTTCTTATCCATAGACTCTTTCCAATGAAGAGAATGCAGAACAACCCTCAGAGAAATATCCATAACTGAGGAAGCATATAGAGAACTTACGAAGGACGCTCAGATTCCCAATTATGCATGCAAACAACAGGAAGTAACTAGTAACCACATATATTTTGACACACCCTATAAAACTGATCTTACGTTTGGGCTGTACATAGAAAGACACTGGCTCAGTCCATGATCCATTTCCAGCTAGAGAGGTTGCCTGAACTCTGGCAGAATAGTTTCCAGCGGTTAGATGAGTTAGTTTGGCTCCTCCGAACTTCCTGTATTCCTGTCTAGAAACACATTCCCGTTTCTCCTGAAAGAAGAAGAGCAGCTTGTCTTATGTGTAAATATTTTTATAGTCGTAATTCTCAGGAACCTCAAAGGTCGCAGATTTTGCTGGGCTTTGCATTGCATTTATGATTTAAACTTGTTAACTAAAAGAAGAACAATCCCCCCCTTTGTGCAATTCAAGACTACTTGGAATCCAACAACGGTAAAAGCAAGTAAAGCAAAGGAGGAGTTGTAGCATTCAAACTAGAAAGAGACAGAGTTGGGGTTCCTTGTTTCTATTTCAAGTACCAGTACCACATGCAGGACAAGCCAATTAAATCTTCACCTGGCTTTAAATTACACGTAATACTTAAGAAATTGTCTCGCAGGTATGTTGCAAGACTGAATATCTATAAATTCTTGGAAACTTGTTGCTATAAAATGATCTGCTTGTTTTGTTTTAGCAAATAACTAATGGCTACATTAGTATTCGCAGTTCTCCCTATTCTTCCTTAAAGAGAATACCACCTACACCAGCGGCTGCCAACCAAAGCAGCCCTCACGGGCTTTCAAAGCGGGTCACAGCTCTCCTTATGCTGGTTGCAGCAGAAAGCCACTGTTTAAGGACCCAGGTGTAGCACGTTTCTGCAGGGCTAAAAGACTGATGCAGGCTCCTTGCTGCAGCCAGAGATAGTAGATCAGTGCTTCCATCACTTCAGCTGTTGCCAGGAGCACAGCAATGCGCTCTGCCTAAGTCCAAGGGCATCGCTGGCACCTGGCACAAGGGGCTCATGCCCCGAATCCCAGCGCCAGTGCACGAGTCCTGGCACAGACCCTGCCTCTCCCAGTCTCCGGCCGGAGATCTGGGGCCCAGCTGCTCACAGCAGTGGCGGCCGCTTCCGGCCCCATCCTAGGCCGGGCTGCCCGCTGTGGCGGCTGCCGTGCTTTGTTCTGTCCCCAGCCAGGCACCTGGGGCCAGGCTGGCAGCAGCAGGCACCCCAGGCCAGGTCGGGCCCACATGCCGAATCAGGGGCAGGAGTGTGGCCTGTGGCCAGGGGCTGGGCCTATGCCTATGCCTGTGCCCCGGGTCCTTCTCCGGGACCGCAAAGCTCCTGCCTTAGTCCATAGGTGCTGGGGTCCTTGCTGGAGCCAGAGGAAGGGGAGCACTGATCTTCTGTCCCCCTGATTGCAGAAAGGGGCCACTGCCTAGGGATCCATATGGCATGCACAGGGCTACAGGATGTGCGCAGCTTCTGTGCTGCAGCCAGGGAGATAGGAGATCAGCAATCCAGAAGGTAGACTGCCTTTTTTTTTTTGGTGGTGGTGGTGGTGAGTCTGCTGGAGGAGGCAGGTGGCCCTTTAGGGCTGTAAAAATGGTATCGGTGGCCCTCCAGCCAGAAAGTTTGAGAATCACTTACCTATATCAACCACCATGCTGTATTTACGCTATTCACTATGAAAGGCTGTACTTCCCTATCTTAAAAAAAAAAATCAACACATCTTTATTTTTTTTAAAAATATCCATTTTTAGAAGGAGAACTAAAAGGGAGAAATTTGGGAACGCTTGAGAGGAATACAAAATTTGGCTGTATTTTAAACATTAAATCCTAGGCGTCTTTTTATATTCTTTAAAGTGAATGATCTCATTAATACAGCATCTCCTAAGCATATCGGTCCCAAAGCACACTACAAACTTTATACTGTCATAGGTCACCCTCCCACCTAAAAAATGTGGGGTTGTCCAGCATAAGATCCAAGATTTAGTAATTTAGTAAATTAAATTAGCATGGACACCAGAGAATAATGCTCTGACTCTTGGGGAAAAAAAAGTAACATCTAAATTTCAATAACCACGTGCCCAGGATCTCAGTTTTAAGTCACTGTGTTACGATATTCAATAAATACTGACCACAATAAATAATGTTTACTGTATTAACACCTCAGTAGGACTTCTCTTCAAGTATCCAAGTACTGACTTAGTCTGACCCTCTACTTCTGGTAGGGACGAGGACTACAACACAGGCAAAAAGGTTAAACTCCATGTGATGTTACTTCTAAAAGAAGAAAACCCAAACATTTCTTTGGTCAAGTCTCACCTCCCCATGTTGCCCATATTTGATTTCATACATCAGTATCAATCCGTTGGGGTTTACGGGTTCTGACCACTTCAGGTACACTGTATTATCTTCTTTGCTCTCCCACGTTACTGCTCCTGGAATGTTATCTGCTCCTTCTACAAAACAATTGCAAAAGTTCCTGTAGTGCAATGAGCATAGCAGCCTGCCTGAATGTGACATGTGCTGGGCCCAGCTACATGAAGATTTTAAAAAACAAAATTCTTAACTCTTCCATAGGAGCTAGAACACCACAATAAATATTGTTCAAATCCTCACAGAACAAGGTGTATTTGTAGGGAGGCTTGCTGAGATCAGCTTTGCCTGAACAATACAGCTACAGCTTGGTGTAGCGCATGGGCCTAAAAATATCAGGACACAGTAAGTAATTTAATACGAAGTACAGGCTGAAGAACCTAGCATATTACAGACTGGTTCTTTCCTCAGAGCTCCAAAGTACTCCCCATGGTAGCAAGTGAAAGTCATTCTAGTTGAATGGCAGAGAAAGGCCCAAAGTAGCACCGGCAGGTCTCCATGTCACAACATGCAGAGACAGAGACATAGCATAAAACCAGACACAAGTTGGGGATATTCAGAGGTCAAGCCTCGTTACTCTGATGCTGATTTTGGACAGCCGGTCTAGGACACTGTCCAGTCACAGCTGATGATGGAGACAGATAGGTACTCATTGCCTTAGCCCCAGTGCTTTCATTTTTGGAAATTACTCAGTAGGCTACCTAGGGCTATGACTAGTGGTTCAGTTGAGCAAAAAGGGTGACACTTTCAACCGTTCAGGTTTGAAAAGCCCACAAGATCATCAAGGCCTTTAATTAGGAGAATAACAAGCTAATAATTCAGCTGTTTCCTTTCCCTGTCCTCCGGGATTTCCCTACTTACTTGAAATTAATGGTGTCCGCACTGTACAGATAATGGCTGGATCTGAATTATGACAGTGTTTCCATCCAGAAACAAAGCAAAACCACTACCATTTTGCAACAAAAAAGAAAACAGACATCCACTGGAGTTATGAGTCATTTCACTGCATATGGGGTTATTCAGAAATCAACTCTGCTCTTCTCAGTAGATGAGCCATCTGTACAAGCCCAAACCCTTCTACAGTGGTTAAAAACAGTTGAGAGAGTATCCAGTATTCCCTGTTTGAGATAAGCTGGAGATTTGAGACTGGTTGTGAAAAGTGATGCAATATCGTGTCCATTCACAGACAGAGGAGTGTACTAGCATTCCATGCCACAGGAAACATTTTGTTTTCATAGCGAACTCTAAAGCTAGTAAAACTCAAATATTTGCAAAAAGGCCAAAGTAAACTGATTAAAAACTGCAAACGTATTCATGGATTAAAAGCATGTCAAGAAAGGCACACTCAGTATTTCTTGCATTAGTGTCTGAAGAGGTCAGGGAAAAAATTTTCACTCCCTCCCTCCACCTGTCCACAGATAATGGGGATTTTCTGCCTTCCTCTGAAGCAGTGCTATGAGCTGACTGGCTAGACCCTGGAGTTTATGGACTAGCAGAAGGTGTTGATTCAGTATGACAATCTTCTGTAACTCATTTAAACAAATTTGGGGGTGGGGAATGGGACAAATTACAGTATTATAGAAAGTTAGGGTTGGAACAGACCTCAGGAGGTCATTTAATCCAACCCTTTGATCAAAGCAGAACCAATCCCAACCAAATCCTCCCAGCCAGTGCTTTATCAAACCACACTTTAGAAAACTCTTAAGGATGGAGATTCCGCCACCCTCCTAGGTAAACCCATTCCAGTGCTTCACTACCCTCCTAGTGAAAAAGATTTTCCTAATATCTAACCTATCTATACACCCAAACTAAATCCATAAAAACCCCTACTTTTTATTTTTGGTATTCAATAATTGGTCTCCCTGTGAGTATCTAAAACACCACCCTGAAAATAAAACGTAAAATTTGAAACTCTGGAGATCATGCATACCTGCAGGCATGGTTCTCGCAAAGACAAAATTGGAAGCACTGCAGCCAAGCGTCTCTGCTTCATGGTTGCAACTGTGAATATCAATACGGTAAAGAGTAAAAGGCTGGAGATTGGAGATCAGTGTCCTCTCTCGGCCCTCCACTCTGCTCTCAAAGAATGCATATTCCATCTCATTCTCCTCCACATCAGACACATTGGTGAAGTGATCTGGCACTGTTGTGTTCCTGTTCCTACTGGCATGAGTGGTGTTTGCAATTCGAAACACATCCCTGCGCTTCCGGTCAGGTCTGCAGAGAACAAAAGGCAATAATGGAAACAGGTCATTTTAATGCATTATACTTCTCAACTGACTGTCAGAGAGGGCAAGAGAAAATGTCAAGAAATACAAATCTAATCAGCTTAGGCAATGGTTCCCAACCTGGGGTCTGCAGAGTGGCTCCAGGGGGGTCCATGGACAGGCTGGGAGCTGGAGCTGGATGCTGCTGGACACCTAGGCTTCCGGACAGCAGGGAGCTTCCCCCAGGCTGGGAGTTTTTAAAATACACGGGGGGGGGGGGGGGGGCAGGTGCCAGCAGCTCCGGTGGCCAGGTTAAGGGGGTGAGGGGACAAGAATGGACCATCTAGGGCAGTGGGAGGGGGCCATGGCCGCGGCTGTCCCCTCTCCCCATCAGGAGAGCAGTGCAGGCCAGATCCTGCTCCACACAGGCCAGATGCTACTCATGGAGGCGCCACCAACTAGCTCCTCCAAGGGGGCCGCAAAGCTTTTTTTCACTAGAAGAGGATCCCCAGCCTTAAAAAGGTTGGGAACCCCCAAACTTAGGGACAGACAGAACAAAAATGAAACAATAAGGAAAAGAAAGTCACTAGGTGCACTTTGTTCTTTATCTGAATCTGTTCTATGTTCAGTACATCCCACTTCCGATAATCCTGGAAATTGACCACAGCAACCTTTGAGGTCCAAATTCTGCCCCAAGATAAGCATTCACAAGTTCCACTGTGCAAGCCCCACTGAGGTCAACATACTGAAGGGCAAAAAGGGGCCCAAGAACGTTAAATAAGCAAAAGGGATCCCTGTTTAGTGATGGTGATGCTAATGCCTGCATTACAGGCTCAAAATAAATTTAGGTGGTTCAAATTTGAAAGACAAAAAACATACAAAAGCCTACTGAACACGTCCTGGGGAGCTCCAGGACTCAGTTTTTAATTTTCTGGTTACGATTAAATTACAGTAATGAAAAGCTGCTTCATTTACTATGTTGAGGAAGCAAACCAGAATACAAAACTAAAAACTCTGGAAGGTAACAGCAATGCTCTTATGGAAATCAGCACAGTCTGGTGCAGGTGTATACTGAAATGATGCCACTAGACTGCTTTGCAAATCAGCAACTCATCGAGCACTTTTCAGCACACACAGAGCTAAAAGTCAACCAACATGCACTAAAAGATTTGATTTTTCTGGCACTGTTCTGTGTTCTACTAACAACTGCCCGTCACTGTACATGTTTGGCTTTTAAGATGTTTGTTAACAGCGTCTTGATTCTGTAAAGGAAGCAGTGAACAAAGAAGTAAGAGCATCCTTTTCACACAACGGAGAACCAAAAAATGCACACACACACAAAATTGTATATACATGACTCAGAAAAGGAAGCTTTTTAGTTTTGCCTGTCAAGTTCCATGAACACTTACAGAACTGAGAAAATAAAACAAACTTCTGTAATAATCTATGAATTAAAAAATAAGTGATTTCCAGAAGTTATCCTGCAGTTTATCGTTTCATGTTTTAAGACGGACAGTGCAGACAGGCCTGTTAGCCAATACGCCTGCTAACATGGATACAAGGTGTAAATGACAGAAGGAATCTAGCAACCACACATCACTATTGTGCATCAGAGATGTCAAATGTTCTTTAGGCTGGGATCCGAGTCTTTGCTCTGCAAAGGAATGCAGACCATGTTAGCAGACTGAATTTCCAGATCCTCCAGTCGTAATCAATAAAATGGTCTTGGTTTTGATCTACATTAACAGACCACCCAGACAGAGAGGTGGTGGGGGGAGAAATCATGGAAGAATCCAAACAAGAGAGATTTCTTTCACTGTACCTCATCTCACATTATACCACTTATATCAGTGTTTCTCAGCTGTTCGTCCACGGAGCATATAGTGAAGGTGTTCCATGAGCAACCCTGGCCACTCCCCCTGGAGGTGGAGAACTGAATAGTGGAGGAGGAAGGAGCAACACAATGAACTTGCATGTGCCTGGGAGATTTAAAAAGCCCCAGCTGGAGCACAGCTTCCAGGCATGCATGGGCATCTTCCACTGCCTCCTTTGCTGTAGCTGGGACATTTTAAAAACTTCTGGACATTGTTACTCCAGGGATTGAAATGGCTTGAACACAACTTCTATGGCAGAACTTTCTTTGATGAGAGTAAAGAATAGATGAACTTTCTTTGAACACGCAGGCCAAAAATTCCCATTAAAACTTGACACAATTTAACTTGATATCATTTCACTCCTATTAAACCCTGATAACATTTTCATTTCTAACTTGTGTGCATAATAATTATGTATGTATATTTCAGATATAAATGCATGTTTAAAAGGGTTCTACATTTACTGTGTAAAAAAATAAAAAGATACAATGCATGGGCAAAAAAATACAGTCACATTAGGGAAAGACAGACTCACAAGTTAACCACAAGGCAACATAACTAAAATACTGGGGCACTTGACATCAATGACTTTCTGTCAAGCAGCTGCTCACTTCGCTCGAACACCCAAATGAGGAAAAAAGTAATACCCAAGAAACCAGGCAGACAAAAAATAAAGGAAGGTCCTGTGGAAAAGACCTGAAAATCCATCTGTTTCTCTGATGCAGGGAGGAGGGGATAGCAAACAATGAGAAAATAAAAATCACTTAAAGAAAAGGACAGCTTAAAAAAAAAAAAAAAAAAAAGATACGTCAATGCAAAAGCCAGTTCCTCTTTTTAAGACGTATCTACACTTATGGACATCACAGGAGCAGATACGTTGTTATACTGCTGTAACACAGGCACATCCTAAAATATCAATGGAAGGGTTTTTTGGGGGTTGGACTAGATGACCTATGAGGTCCCTTCCAACCCTATGATTCTATGATTTTCCAAATCAATGTAGTTAATCCACTTCTCCTAGGTATCTAAGTGAATGGAAGAGCTCTGTCAGTCTAACTGCATCCTCTTTGGGATTATGTTGCTCTAATGACAGGCAATAAAGGTGTGAAATTTTTCACAGGCTTCAGCACTGAAGCTAGGTCGATTTAATTTTTACGTGCAGACCAAATCTCTCTATGTGCTAGTTTTGAAATTACAGCTTCTCAGATGTTTAGTGCTACTCAAGGCTCTCTAGAGAACAAAAGCCTAGGTGCCAAATAATGCTTCTTGCAGAGCTATGAAGGCAGCTCCAACAGTAATAAAAACTATCTTGCCCTGGCCCTACCCTTCCTGCCGCAATCCTGTAAACTGGGCCCTTTAGAAATCACAAACAGGCCAGGGCAGGATGATGTAATGACACAAATGTGTTAGTTGCTAAGCAGCTTGAAAAACCGCTTAGTCAGATTCTTTCGTGTGGACTTCTTTCATAACATCGAAAAGACAGGCAAGACCCAGGTAGACTGCTGGAAACATAATACACTTCTGATGACACTTGTATTAGCACATGAATTAACTTCCCCCTCAGGGAAAGAAAATGAAAGAAAAAAACAAAAAAACCAGACATCTGCCAGTAACAAGCTGCTCAGATTTGTCCCATGGAGAAATCTCACTGGGTCATAATCTCACATTTCCCTGACATTCAGACTTCTTAAAAGTCACTTAACTAACTCAGCTATTTGCAAGTCTCATATCTTATCTGATCCTGCTGTTAAATCACTGAAAAGAAAAATACACCCATTATGAAAGCAAGCTGAGATGGGGGAAACAGTAAAGCATTCAAGGCATTCTTATGAATTGCTCCCATTTAAGTTTCAAACTAGTGTAAATCTACAGCATGTAAAGATGGCTAGTGATTTGTTACTGCCTCTGTTCAAGGTTTATTTTTCTCTTTAATTAGTCCAAGAAATGTTAAACACCAGATAAATTGAATGTCAAGTTTCAAATGTCTAAAAGCTTTGGCTAAATAGAAGAATATTTTTCTTCTCAAACTAATATTGTGTCACTTCAGGCAGCTTAATACTTGCATGTGGTTTCCAAAGCTGTCACGCACCATCCACCTAGAGGGCCAATACGTGCATTTGTTTACATCAAAAGGAGTTGTCTCGGGACTGACAACAACTGGGGAGTCTGGGTTCTGGTCTGCCGCTTTACCAGAGGGGCCTGCAAAACTGGAGTGAATCAACTCCAGCTTAGGACAACAACTAGAGACGCTTCCAACAAGAAGCGGCACTATTTATTATTTGTATTGTGGTAGCACACTGAGGTCTCAGTCAAGGTCAGTGACCCACCGCAACAGCTGCTGTGCAAGCCGCCAGGTAAGCGTGGTCCCTGCCCTAACGATATTACATTAGCTCTTTAACGTGTCTTTGCAGTGCATGATACTCAAACACTGTGTGATTTAATTAACAACCAATCAGGATGCACTTCATGTTATAACCAACTGTAGAATACTTGGCCAGTCACTTCACTCAGAGACTATTACATAGCATATTTACAGCATGCACACACATACCCACACACAGAGCATGAGCGAGTGCAAAAGAAACAATAATTTACACCACTGTGACTCTTTTGTGCAATGCTCATTGCTGATTTGATGTCTGAACCACTGAAGTTTGAGCTTACTGCCTTACAGTTTAAGAGAGACTTAAATAAGATTCAAAAGGATAGCCGCGTTAGTCTAGTCCAGCAAAAAAAACAAGGAGTCGTGTGGCACTTTAAGACTAACATTTATTTTTCGCATGAGCTTTCATGGGAGAAAACCCCACTTCCTCAAGTGGGATTTTCTCCCACAAAAGCTCATGTGAAAAATAGATCTGTTAGTCTTGAAGTGCCACACGACTCCTTGTTGTGTTTTGTTTTTTTTTAAATAAGATTGTTACAAGGTAACTTTGAGAACAATTTTCTTTATGATTCAGTCTTGTTCTGTCATGAAGACTACACCTCAATACACTCCCAAGTGCCGTTTAACACCAATTCCACAGTACTTTTCACCAGCCAAGAGCGACAGTAAGACTACATGCATCTAAAGCTGACTGCTTCCATAGCAACATTACAGCTACACACACCAGACTGGTCCTGTGATACAATTAGCTTAAAACAGCTCTCATGAGGGATAAATTAGAAACTCAAGTATCAAAACCACTGATGACTTGAGTAATATCTTCTCCAGGATACCATATAAAATGGATGTTAGTGGTTATAGTTCCACTTAACATGTATGCAGTAACCTTTATCTTGAAAATGTGGGTATATTTAATTCTTGGTTACAAAGCTCAGTCAAATCAATGAAAGCTCCCTAATTAGTGCAGAGATACGAATCTGAAAGGACAACCATTTCAAATTCTGCACGGTCTAAATATTCCTTTAATTTCCAAACCCGATATACCTCCAAGATGAGTTACCTAAGCCTTTAGAAGATCAATTTGAGAAAAATCATGTTATAGGTGAAGAGTTCCTTAAACACCCTTTGAACTGACAAAGGAACAACCATAAAAAGGTCCTCAAACAATGTAGGTAAGGACTATTATCATCCACTAAAACAGAGAAAGACAGCCCCCCCCCCAAAAAAAAAATCAGCAGCAGAGAGAAGCTGTGAAGTAGAAAGATTGCAGATCATCCCCCTGCTCACATGAGGCGATGTTTCTGTGCTTAAAGCTCCATTAAAAAAATGCCTTCATGTGTCAATACCAAGGACCATAGATGGCTAGCTTTCACCTGTTAAGAGAGCCAAGATCCAACTTTTATTACCTGGGCACAAAAATGGAATTATGGAGGAAGTTCTCAAAGACTTTCCGGTACTCTGCTTCCTCCTTCTCAGCTTGCTTCTCAGCCTCTGTCTTGGGGCAAGCACAGCAAGGTCCTTTCTCTCCCCCACTCCCATCTGGCTTGGTGGGTTCAGTAGCTTCCTCTGTATCAATGGTCCCATCTGCGTATCTCCGAATTGGGACTTTATCTTTAAAAGAAAAGACCACATTGAGGCTTTTTCCTTAGCACCAGTGGGTACATTAACAATCCATTTTTGCCATTTCCCCTAGACCAATGGTTTTCAAACCATGGTTTGGGACTCAGTGCTGGGCCACAGACCCTGAGGTACTAGGTCGCAGCACTCCTTACTGCAGTCACCGAAACACTGGAATGCATTGCTGAAAGACGTAGCTGTTGGGTTGTGGGCATAACTGATTTTTTCCAACTGGGTTCGAAAGAAAAAAGTTTGAAAACCACTGCCTTACATGGGTTGTTATTCATGGAATTATCCAAGAGTAGGTAACTGCAGCTGCATGTGCTGGCCATGTGAATGATGAGGACTGACAAGTACGAATCTTAGGCATTTTAATACGCAACTGGTTTTAGCGCCCTTACCTTTGGAGCAGTAGTTATGTCGGTAAAGATAACTATCCTGAGGCTGTTGCTGCCATCGTACAATGTAGTAAGACAGGTTGCCATTGGGGAGAGAGGGTGGATTCCATTTCACTATTAGCTGTGAGGAGGCATTAGATGCTGAAATAACATCCAGTGGGATTGAGGGCACTAGGGAAGAAAAGGAATAGAAAAAAAAAAAAGGCATTTTTACACATAACTTGTACTGAAAGATAAAAAGCTGAGAAACAAAACCTCAACTAACTATCTTGAGTGTTACACTGAAGAAGAGCTTGTCTGAGAACCAATAACCCTGCCGACTCTCCCTGACTAACAAGCTGAAAGTTTTAAAGGCCACCACCATAGAGCAGCCATCTGATGATGTAGTCAATTTCTAAGGACCAAGTTTTTCAATCCTTAATACAGCAAAGCTTCCATGACTTTCCAAATGGAACACTGCTTGCATGATAATCACACAACTTGGCCTGAAGTCTGAAACTGTGCCTTGATAGGCTAAAGAATGACTTTCTGATTTCCTTACTCCAGGTAACCCAGAGAGGGTTCAATTAATGTCTCAACAGCATTTATAGTTGCCACTTTTGGATTAAAAGCAATTGCTTATGCCAAGAACATTTAGAACACTAGGAAACCTCATATTACATGGGAAATTATGAATGGCATGTCAAGATAGAAATTTGGGAGTCGGGTGGAGTAAACAAACCACAGCAACAAATTTATCACAGCAGATCTGCGTGAATTTCACTTCAAATTAATATCCAAGGATACCAAGTCATTTCTGGTGAGGTCTGATGAGAGCAAGAGTTTAACTGAACTTCTCATCTCTAAATACTTTGAATATTTCACAAAATTTATATACAGTCATGAGAAGTATATCCCACTGGACAATTTTTTCAAATGATCTGACTTAATTCACTTCTTGTCTGAGTCACATCTTGAAAATAGATAGATCTTGTATTCTTTCTACATGAACAATCGTGGCGGTTTTCAGCTAGTGTTTGTGTAGAATAAATTCGGGAAAAAGGTCAAAATACATGAGGTGGGTTTTGTTCTGAGTGAGCAAATTGATTCCGAGTGAACAAAAAGTTGAGTTGTCTCGCTCAGCATTGCCTCTCTACAGATTAAGGTCTCCAAACCATGCTGCTTGGCAAATTTATATTGCATGCACTAGAAAACCAACAGTTGTAGAATAAGAAGAAAACCACAATTGCTTTAGATGGCTCTGTGGAAAAAAGTGACTTCAAATTCTTTAACAGTCTTTTAAAATGCATGTAAAGTCACCCCCCCACCTGTATTTCACCTATCATACATATCAATTTTGAAACACAGCTGTGACTAAAAATAGCTTTTTCAAGGTAAAATAGGATGATTTGATGTTCAGCGCCATCCAAAAGCCAAACGTTTAAAGGCAACATACTTGTAGATCTCAAATTTATGGTCTATTCAAAAGGTGGCAGACACTTAAAGGTAGCAACCAGTCTGTATCTATGTATATTTTTATACTGTGCACACCACTGTAGTATCTGGGTACCTGAATTTCCCCTACCTCTTGTTTCAGAAATCACCATATCAAGCTATTTGGTTTCTAAATAATTCACCTTTGATGCCAGATTATTTAAAAGCCCACTAATGTTGGAAGCTTTTTGTGATCAACACACAGACCTGAATGGAAGATGTTCGCCTAGTGGTGGTGTGTTGTGAGTTAAAGGCAAGTTAAAGACAACTGTGAAACAACAAATACCCTGTGTTTCTTTCTGTACAGCTGACAAACAGACCCTTGTCAGTCTTCACTGCAATGTTTTCTGGGAAGATTACTACAAATGACCTTAGTTGAGACTGCAATTTACTTAAAATGCATGGGGGCTCCTCTAATGGATTTCCTGAGTACTAAGAATTTAAAGTTACTAAGTGCATTGGAAAACATAAGCTTCTTCCACAATCCAGAGCTAATAAATTGCACAATTAGAGCTCCATATGAGTGGGTGAAATCTCTGCCTCTGACACCCTTGCAGTGCCATGCATCATAGATCTTACCTGCAGCATTGGTGCGTATATAGACTATTTCACTCTTTGCTCCATGGATGTGGTGGTTCTCCATCATTGTGAGAGTAACAGCCTTGACATAAATGGCATATTGAGTCCAAGGTTTCAGTCCCTGCAGTAAAATCCCAGGGTTATTCTCTTTGTTGGGGGGCAGATCAACATCCACCATGTTCCAGCTATTAGATCCACAAGCATCTTGACCATCATATTCAGTCACATTCTTGAAAGGTCTGAAATAGGGGAAAAAGAAAAAAAAAAGGCACCAATGATACTTCTACTTCCTCTTAAAAATGCTCAAACACTCAGAAGGGAATCTTGCATCAGCTGCAATCCAGTGAAATTAATAAAAAAGAGTTTGTTTGCTTTTTTATGGAAGAATAAAAGAGTCCCAGAACCTAGATTTTTTTTTTTAATTTATAATAGCTAATAAACGAGACATTCAGATTTAACTGTGGGAGTTAGCCTCTGTAGTTATTGAGACATCAGGCATCAAGAGGTATTCATCACTAACTTTCCCTTGCCACAGAAAAAGAGCTGTTGGATAATTTATCAGCATGAACAAACGTCTTCAATTCAACCTCTCCCTACTAAAGGAAAGAGAACCTGTCAGCAGACAAACAGCAACAGTCATTGATAGGTCAGTAAAAGCACTGCAGAGAAGAAACCTGCTAGGGAATTAACTTATTTATAGCACTCCAAAAGGGTGCCTATCATCATAAAATGGGCAGATTAGCCCACCAAATATACCCTTCCCTTTACAATGGAATAATGCAAAGTCCCTATTTCTCCTTTTATGAATACAACCAATCGCAAAACAAAAACTTGTTAGCTGGCTAGTATCTTGTGAGTTTCCAAAGGGATAGCCGTGTTAGTCTAGTCCAGTAAAAAAACAACAAGCAGTTGTGTGGCACTTTAAGACTAAATCCCACTTCCTCAGATGCTTCGAAGATGGGTGAACTTACAGAAAGGAATGAAACTAAATGCAAGGGGGTGTAAAACATAGGATCAGGTCATAAAGTAACAGCAAATCAGAGCAGTTTACAGGCTTAAAGAATGGGAAGCCTGAAGTCAAATTACCCTTTGTAATGTGAAAAGAACCCATAATCTCGATTGAGTCCTGCTTTCACAGAATTTAGTTTGCATATTAATTCGAGTTCAGCTGTTTCTCTTTGGAGTCTTGATGTCCCAGGTACATCTCTAACGACAGTCGTTAACAAATCCATCATCGAGTGATTAGGAAGATGGAAGTGCTCAGCAACTGGTTTCTTTGTTCTTTGATTTCTGATATCAGCTCTGTGCTCATTCAATCTCTTACGGAGCGATCGTCCTGTTTGTCCAATATATAAGGTGTTGGGGCATTTCTTGCACATGATGGCATAGACCACATTAGTAGACGAGCAGGTAAATGAGCCTTTGATGGAGTAGCGGGCTTGATTAGGACCTATGATGGTGTTTGTTGTGTAGATATGTGGGCAGACTTGGCAGCGTGGTTTTTTGCAAGGGTGTGTGCCTGCTTCAAAGTTCTTGTTGTTAGATCTGTAGTTGCTGGTGAGTATCTGTTTAAGATTAGGGGGCTGCCTATAGGCAAGGAGTGGTCTGTCTCCTAATGCTTGAGAGAGAGAGGGATCATCTTTTAGAATAGGCTGTAGGTCCTTAATGATCTTTTGCAGAGGTCTGACTTGGGGGTTGTATGTGTTGACTAGTGGTGTTCTGTTGCTTTCTTTCTTGGGTCTCTCCTGTAGTAGATGACTTCGGGGAACCCGTCTAGCTCTGTCAATTTGTTTTCTTACTTCCCCAGCTGGGTACTTGTGTAGTACCTTGTGGCAGAGGTGTTAAACCACAAGAACCAATCTCATTCATAAGTAGGTACGCAAGACAACTCCATGGACTCAATATAAATGCTTAGTTACACAGCTGTCAATTACTGTCAATTAAAATGTAAATAAGCCCTGTGCTAAGGACACTGCCCGAGTTACCCTATCTTACTGTCAAACGCAGACAGTGAAAGGTTTCTGATGGGACATTCCAAGGTCACCTGGGCACAAACTAAACAAGAGTGACTCAGAGTATTTACTGACAGTGGTCAAAATTCAGACACAAAAATCCAGATCTCACTAGTACTTTGATTAGTAGCTCAGAAGCCTGCTGGCTGCTTCAGTTCCTGACATTAGGCAAACAAACCATTGTAATCTCTACATTTGATTAATTTTAAATTATATTATTAGTACATCTCTATACAAAAATATTACTTTCATTTTATGACTATTTAGGATGGACATGTCAATAATGAAGACACAGATTCACCGCAATGGGGCAATAAACTCATTCAGACAACACTAGTATTAATAGAACTCCTGTTTCATAGCTGACAACTCAGCTCTAGGACGCTGAAGCAATAAGCATGCTCACTGCACTCTGCCTCAGTCACCTCTCTCTCTTTTCACAGCAGACTCTCAAGGTAGCTGACTGATTTCATAGGTTTCTTGCTGGAAGTATCCAAAGGGGCAGCTGTGTTAGTCTTGTTTGTTTGTTTCACTGAACAAGGAGTCCTGTGGCACTTAAAAGACTAACGAACATATTTATTGCAGGAGCTTTCGTGGGAGAAAATCCCACTTCATCTGACACTTCAAAGTGGGATTTCCTCCCACGAAAGCTCCTGCAAGAAATATGTTTGTTAGTCTTTAAGGGTCAAAGGACTCCTTGTTTATTGTGACTGAAGGCACCATTTACCTTTCCTGCTCCTGGGACAGGCTCTACCAGATCTCAGCTTAAAGTTAGTTCTCCTTTGCACCCTACCGTGATCAACCATCAGCATCAGCTGTCACTGTAACCACCTGTCCAACCTAGATAATCTCAACAACACAGAACAATTGAGGGTCTAATACCAGAATTCTAGACTGTGTTTCCAGTCCCACCAATGCCATGGCTGGGAGAAGAAAGGTAATCAGCACAAAAGCACACGTATTATTGAGATTTTCAAAAAACAAACAAAAAAACCCAACCCAACCTTTTCATACTACTTGGTTTTGTTTTTTGTTTCGTTTTCCCTCTCTTCTCCTTAATTTGGAAGTTTTCCCATAAATGTTTCAGGGGAAAAGCCAGAAAACAGGTGCTCAGCACCTCTATGTTAAGAGGCACTTTGGTACAGTAAATAGAATCCAAACAGCAATTTTTAAGAAAGAAGCACTTGAGGACGACATGTGTACACTGCAGAATATGAACTGCCCATGGGACTTCCTTATTCAGCCAACAAATATAACTGGTAAACAGGGAGTCCCTACCCACCATGCCTATTATCTCCTGAATGACATCTCTGAACACGCATACTCACGCCTCTTTGTAGTAAACGGTGAAGCTAATAAGATCTCTGTAATCTGGAGGACGATATCGTTCCCAGGTGAGCTTAATCCGATTCTTCAGGGTGGTGTTGGAGACAAACTTCAGAATGTGGCTTTCACCTACAACATAACAAATGATAGTTGGTAACCATGGCCAAGCACATTTGATTCACATCTTACTGGAGGTACTGGGTTTTGATGTGTTTCTTAATCCTGTGTGCTTTGGTGCTATCTATTTTAGGGGTCTTGATAGCATTCACCACCATGTTACTGCAGGAACCTATTATTTGCCACATTTGTTCTATTTATTCCAAAACCCTTAGAGGGTTGGTAATTTTAGGATACGTGTACATTTATATTTTAAAAAAAATATATATTTTTCAGCATGTCGTTAGAATGTTGACAAAAGGTGACATTCTCTCTGGGAATGGGAATCCTTTTTATGGGTACACTAACATTACAAACGTCCTTCTACTATTCTGTTCATGAGTTTAAATACTAAGGTTACGAGAACACGTTAAAAGGAAAGATCAGCTTCTATGGCCCATGCCATCTCTGGCAATACAGGAATGTTTTTCACATTCCTATTTATCAGGCAGTGGACTGAGAACAATTAAACTCATTTCATATATAGCACAGTCATTTGATGGCAGCAGATTCCAACCGCTATACTACATGGGGCTGAATCTGAGCCAGCAATTTAGAGATGAACAGCCATCCACTCCTGAAAACAGTGTTTTAGCAACTTAATTCTTGGACTGAGAACTTGTGTGTTAAGTGTCAACTGTGAGTGAGTTTTAACATCTTAGTAGAGCTCTCTGAACAATAAAGAGGTTTCCACACTCATGTAGGCTAGCACTGAGGGTGCTGCTGTCTTTTCAAAGGCAATTTAGCTTTTGTCAATTCTCTTCTTTTTTCCCCAGTTAGAAAGTCAGAGAGCTTTCTGTGATAGTTTTAAGGAACAGGCAGAGGCTGGCACAGGCCTCGCGGTAGTAGGGACTGGCTGCGCATCTGTAACTTCTCCAGGACCACAAGCACTCAGTCTATTGAATGTAAACTCATTCCTTTCTTTGCACAACAAGGATCAGCACTATCTGCATTTAAGCATCATGCTGAAAGAGACACTCAGCCATGTACGTGTCCTAGTTTTGTAAACACTGTCCAGCACAAGGGGGTTTTACTTATAAATATGATATGCTTTAATTTACTCATTTCCAAGAACACCACAGACCTAACAGACAAAACATATCATCAGCTGCAGGAGTTTTGGGGGAAAGCCAGGCCTGCAAGCCTTATTTTCTTTACAATCTTTAAATGACAGATTGATTTTAGATTTGTTTGTAAATCAAAAGGCCTAATCCAGATCACCAAAAGCAAATGGAGTCTTTCTGATGAAGTGCAATCTCTCCCACAAAAGCTCATGCAATAAAGTTGCTAGTCTTTAAAAGTGCCACAGGACTCCTAGACTAACACAGCTGCCCTTCTGGAACTTGAGTCTTTCTGTTGGCTTGAATGGGTTTCAGATCAAGCCCTTCACATCTATGCTTCTGTACAGCCTCAAAACAGACATGGAAGGACTAGCTCCAGAACACTGTTGAACTAACTGGAAGTATTTCTCTCGAGTTATTCTCTGTCCGACATGGAAACAAATCAGAACTTATTTATTCTAATGAATATTTCTGGAAAATGACAAGCAGCAGAGCTCACCAGCAGAGGCCAGCCAGTAGCATGGAAACAGAGCAACCTATTTTGCAATAAAATAAATAGTCACTGAAACAAAATTCTGCAGCCTCTTCACTAGCAGGAAACTAAATAGGTATTACCCTCTTCCCTTAATATTTATGATGCCATGGATTGTCTTATAAAGGAAGCAGTGGTAGCTTCATTGTTGAAGAGATTATACCACAAATAAGGTGGAAAGATGACTTTCTGAACAACTGTAGTGTAGTAAAGCGATGGAACTGGGCACTCGGAAACTCTTTTGTAAGAAGGACTTTTAAAAATTGTGTTCCCATAGTTTCAGCAATCACTGTCAAAACTCATATTAGGAAAGCAATGTATTTTCTTCATCAATGTAATTTAGCCACTGGAAATGGTCTTCAGTACGTGACCAGACACCTGTGCAGACTATGGACCACAGCTGGGAACCCTTAAACTAAAATGGATAAACATATCTTTTAATCACAAACGTCTACATTCTGTTTTCTTCAGTGTGGTGGTGGTTTATATTTTTAATGCTCATACAAGGCCTCACTCCTATTTAATTTGCCTTCTTCTCCTCGACTTACAAGAGGCTCTCTCCCCATTGTTTCTTGGATTTATATCTCCTTTGCTCTGCCGTCCCTTGGTTCCCGACACATCCTCCATGCGGTAAATCTCAGACACGCACAGTTTGGGATTAAATGCAAAGTACATTTTCCCCTCTTTGATTGTCAGATTGTGATGGTTCCAGTCCCACAGCTGTTGCAGATTCTGGTTGTCAAGCACATAGAAAGAATAATTCCTACAAAGAGATTTTAAAAGGCAAAGTTAGTTTTACTATCCGCTCATGGTTAATTCCAGTCCAAACCACCTGAGCACAGACGTAATTCCTTTAAATGAAACACCTCCTACTGACACAAACCAATCATACCTATCCAGTGTCTCTTTTTCCAAAATAGAGATTAAATGATTCCCACCCCCACCCAACCCAAGAAATGAGTTTTCCTTGTATTTTTTCAACAGGCAATTGGGGAAATGGCTGCAACACAGAACTCTCAGATTGCCATTGGTTAGAGGCTTCTCTTACTCCACTCTGGGTGTGACAATGTGGTTTGTACAGAAGATGCTATAAAAAAATGTCTGTTGCATTTTGTCTCATGCCTTGATGTACAACATTCAATACATGTTCCTCTGAAAGACAGCTCTATTACGTATTTTCCACGTTAACCGCTAATGAAATTTGATGGCCTTGGATGGCGTTTAGCAAAAAATGTGCCATATTTTAGGTCATCTAGATAAGATGGAAAGGTAAAGAATGCCACATCCTTTCTTGTGTTGCTGAATTTTTACACATGAACTGAATGAGGATTTTCTTCTCCTGAAGGACAGTCTGCTGTAATTTATCCGTTCGTCCAATAAAAGGTACCATCTATACTCTGCCAATACTGTGCCTCTCGTATACAAGTGATAAGTGGCCACACTAAACTGACTCTTGCTGTGAGCACAATACAAACCTTCACTGCATTAAAACTTTGAACCATCATGGTCTAATCACTTGCTGCAGTCACTTTCTAACACAATGGGTCTAGTGTCTCAGTGCACACGCAGAGTTACATGCACGCCTTTGATGAATATCAATGCAAGCTGTCTGTGTAAACTGCATGCTGAGCTGCAATGGCAAGATGGGTGCAGACCAGAGCGTTTTCAAGCATCCCTGGCCAAAAAAGAGCCTGTTGAAGCATTTTCACTGACATTGGGAAGAAAGGGAATTAAGGGTATGTTTATATGATCGTTGTAATAGTATGGAAATCTGCACTTCTATTAACTACTCTCATGCAAACGCCTAATATAAATGCATTGAGCCTTGTGAATTGTGTTTTGCACTGGTTTGTTCCTATCAATGCAGTCACATTGGTGTAAATTTCTTTTTTCCTCAACATACTATGCAACACCAACAAGGATTTCTACAGAATTGTAAAAAGAGACTGACCAGGGTCGATAGCAAATCAACACAATCGTTTTTAGTTTCCCATCTGCATTGTTTCCTCCCACCTTACATAATGACATCTCAACACCCAACGGATCTGTCAACAGAATGAAATCATTTGCTTATTTGAACTGTAAGGTCTTCAGGACAGTGCTGCAGTTTTCTCTTCTGTGTGTTCTGCTTGGTGTAAAGGACTGAGTGCACTTACAGAGCTATATAGAAACAGCAATGACCTGCTCCTCCTGTTTCCAAGTGTTCTCATGTACTTAGAACTTTATTTTTAACAAAACACACACACCTGATTGAGACTCAGGGGTCAAACTGGATTGACCTAAGGGAACAAACTTGCTTTTTCTTGGCTAACACAGCTGAAGGCAGAAAATACATGCAGGTTACAGTAACAAGAAATATATTTCGCCAAGAGAGAACACCTTTCACAACAAGCATTCCGCAAAACTGCAGTTCGAATTCACCATGTGGATGTTTCGGACTATTATCTCTTTGCAGTCAATGAGCAAAAACTATGCTTGCAACTTCCTGTATATCTTTAACAAGATGAAATGTGCATTATCAATAGTCATGTGAACACATGACGGCTGATGGGTTTTTTTAAGTGACACCTAAAGCGGGACTCAAGATTAGATGCAGCTAGCACAGAGGTCTGCAACCTGTGGCTCTGGAGCTGCGCGCAGCTCTTTGGCTGTTCCTTTGTGGGTCCAGGCCCACCCTGGCCACTGAGGGACCCTGCAGGTCACCAGCTACTGGCTCCAAAGTCCCCTGCCACTGGGGGATCCCATGGGGGGGGACAGCTTCTGGTTCCAGGCTCTCCAATCCACCAGGAGGCCCTGAACCAGGCACCCTTGCCAAGCTACCCCCACCAGGACACTACACCCATTGAAGCTCTCAAAACACCTGGTTATTGAAGGAATTTTTTTTAACTGGCTCTTATCTTTTGGGTTGCCAACCCCTGGGCCAGTACAATAAAGAACCACCAGGCTTATCACTAATTTACCATCTCCTATTCTGTCTCCTACATACTACAGTGTTACTTTGGGTTTGAGATATCAGCGCTAAATACTGGATTTCTTATTTCAGAGAGACATGCAAAGTTTTCAAGACAATCAAGTGACT
The DNA here is from genome assembly GCA_007922195.1 of Podocnemis expansa. Lineage (NCBI taxonomy): Eukaryota > Metazoa > Chordata > Testudines > Podocnemididae > Podocnemis > Podocnemis expansa. The sequence goes on from ML682019.1 coordinate 14,544,635, forward strand.
GGAGAAAGTCAAGCACTCTCATTGGTACTACTACAGGTCAAGAAAGTGTTCAGAGTAACTGTGGATAGTGTGTTAAAACCATCTACACAAGTCTGAGTACCAGTTAAGGCAAACAAGTTCTACGGGTGTATATATACACTGCAACTATAAATTAGTGGAAGCTACTCTGGCACCACCTGAGGCACCAGCAAAACCACATTTGGAATATTTTATACAATTCCAGTCATAGGATAAGTAAGTCATTACAGAAACCGAAAAAGTGCTGCAGAAGACAAAAAGCATACTCAGGGTTTTGGAGGTACAAGAAAGAAGTAATGTTTGTATCAAACTTTGGCCTTTACAGCCATTGGGGGTGGGCGGGAGTTAGGACGTCAAGCAAGATGGCATGAAAAAAATTTAAGAAAATCTCAACATGAAAAAGACTTCTACCAATCAGCTACTGAGGCTGAAAAACTGACAGAGAAAGAGGATACTGTGACCTAATTGAGGCCAGTTCAAACCTACAAGCAAAAAAGTCTATGGACAATGGGGGGGGGGGGATTGGCAGCAGGACTGAAAGAACTTGAACACATGTTCACAGCTCTGCAGCATTCACATGGCAGTGCAACCTTAAATCACAGGACACACTGATAACTGGGCAACTACTGGCTAAGTTTTTGAAATGCTCCACATGCTTTAATTGTTATGTACCTCCTGCAGTCACACTAGGGCTTTCATAAACCTATGTACATGCACACTGAAATCTATATAATGAGCCAAGCAACAAACACTGCAGCACATCCGCTGATCATTATTGGGAAGACCCCACCTTCCTTTCTAGGATGACCCTGGAAGGAAAGGTTAGAACCACAGGCAACTACCAGGGTAGGCTATGGAAAAAGTTCTTTAGCTCGTAATCAAGCCTATCAGCCACTGAGGGAGAAAAAGGAGCAAGTGGTGGAAGGATCGTCACACTTTATCTCATCCTGTCACAGTTGACCCCCCTCCCCCCAGTAAAGTGGGCCACAATCCCTTTATGCTTAGTAGAAAAAGGTGGCTTATTAAGATTAGCAGGAGAATAGAAAAATCCATAGAATGTTTTTGGTTTCCTTTTTAAAAAAAGGACTGTAAAGCATTTTGAAATGAGGGAAGTCTTTTAATGTGACACAAGAGAGTGTCTGTGGGTGTCCATTTGTTCACACAGTACTTGCCACATTGGGGCCCAATACCTGACCAGGGAATTTAGGCATCACTGCAATACAAATATTGCAGAACAACGAGTAGTTATGGAGTAGCATGAAAAGAGCACCACCAGAAGACAGACTTAGAGACTGTTCAAGCTTAAATCTACCTCTTTTTTTTTATTTTTTTTTTATTTTAAACTATTTCCTCCATCAAGCCACAGTATAACAAAACTTCTGAAATCAGCAAGTAACCAGAATGGTAACAATTCAGGCACATTCTCCTTTATATCTATGGAAGTCCCATCAGGCAGATGATAAACAGTTAGATAGAGTTTATAGTGAAATTACCAACAGACTTCAATATGCTGCATGGCTGTATATCAGTACACTGTAGAAAGGCTGGAAGCAGCTCTTTGACCAACAACCAAGTCTTTGTTGGGAAACATGTAAGGGAAGAGACTAGAGATACTGCCTGATTGTGTTTAATTTAAAGTGTGGGTGTGGATGCAATGTGCCATGACACCACTTTACCCAGTGCTGATCATTGGGGTTTTTTGCTCTCCCCTAATCAGCAGGGGAATCAGTGGGGCACTTGAATGCGTATGTAAATTCAACCCGTCATGCCCCATTGCACAAGTTTGCTAGCTCCCTTTTGAAGGGTCACTTATTGGTTGAGGTCTCTAAGAAAGCAAGTTTTTTCATAATGTCCCCTTAAACAAAAACAAAGAAGAGAAACAACCCCTATGGAGCTGGAACTTTTTCTGTCACAAATTTACCACTGACCTGGAAATAGGAATAAATTCTAGGAAAACCACTACTTCCATGGCATGAAGATATTTCTGTTGCAATGCAATGACCAGCAGATTTCATTTTGAAGTGTTATATAATGTTAAGTGGTCAATCCAACTTTCACCCCTAGGTGAAAGCCACCCCACTACTGATTGAAAGCTACCTAATTGCTATTCAGTGGTCTAAGGAAAATAACGTGGGTGAGCCTCAGTGTCTATTCCTAAGTTGACAGGAGTCTACAATAATCAAGCCATCACAACCGGCACCCTTACTAGCACTTTGGGGTTTGGGGGAGGGTCAGAGTTAACAACAAAAAAAGACCATACTGCTCCCTCCCACATTTCTGAGGAAGAAAGATGAACAACATTGGGAGAAAGCTAGCCAGGCAAGACTCCCAACAAAACTCCCTGGGAGCAGGTTCCCCACAACCTCAGCAAATGGCCCTGGTAGCCCATTCCCTACCACTGAGATAACTTACGGTAACACCATTCATATAGTTAGCCCTGTAGCTCAAGCTAGGGAGTAGTGGTGAAGGTTCAGGGTTCAAACTATTAACAATGAAGGATGGGGGTTGTTATTACATCTGTCCATAGATTTTGATCTTTGAAATGATTTTTAAAAAGCTGTGATCAAAGAGCATTACTTATGTTGGAAAGGCAAGTACTGAAAAGTTAGTAAAGTACAGAAATTTTGGTTTCCTGTGTCACCTTAATTCAGCTCCCTTGGGCATATGTAGTATGAGACCATCTTTAATCTTGTGATCCCATGTACTTCTGTCCAGAGGGTCCTGTTCCATTCAGTGCACAGGATTACCAAAGCGAATCAGGGCACTACAGTACAAGAGATCATTTGAAGCACTCTTTCTTTATTTGCTGCAGATAATGGAATGAGTGCGCCTACTCAGATTCCGACTGATGACAGGCCCAAGCTTGCCTAGAGCTGAAGGATTTCCCTGCCAACCGAGTGGGAGAGGAGCCAGTGAACCCAGGCCACAAATAACTATGGGGAAGAACAAACAGGGACCAGTGAGAAAGTCTCAAGTTGAAAATCAGGTGATCAGAGAGCGACTCTGAGCAGAGAACCCCAACAGCACCCACTGCTCCTCAAAGGCACCTAAGCAGTCAGTGAACACCACTCAGAGGAGCCCTACACAAGTTGAATATTTCAAAAAAATTTATCTTATTAATTTTCAGAGTACCCAAAATGTGTAGGTAACTTCTGAACAAGCAAGAAAACCATCCATGCAATCACAGTAACTCCTTAGTATGGATCAGTTTACTTCCCTCATGCACCCCTACTTTCCTCTCATTTAAGTTTCACTGTTTGTTTTTCCGCTGTGGAACCAGGCAGACAGAATTAATAAAGCCTCATTCATACCACTACTGTTCCTTTCCTATCAGTTATGCTTGCTGACATACAAGATTCCATAAACATAATTACTACTGAACATACTTACAAAAAAAGGCAAAAACAAATTTATAATTGGAGTATCTGCTTGGGTATGCCACATCATAAGTAGCTGAAAGAGCCTTGTTCTAGGCAAAGTGACAAGCCTCTTGGATTTGCAATTAGAAACATGTTTTTCCAAAGAGCCAATGTTCTTATTGAAAAAGACAGTGTGCTTTTCAAGTGCAAAATGAAGAGCTGCCCTCTAACTTGCTCTGTCAGATGGTGGAATTTTAAGAATTTAAGACTGACCAAAGAGTAGCCTGAGAAAGAGAGGGAGGTTGTGAAGAATCCCTTATGCTGTAACTTTATCCTGTCAGGGCAGATAAATCAGAGACATATAACCTTTCCCATGACCTTCCAAACACCTTTTCCTAAATGATTTCCCAAAATTCTTATTTTACCAGATCGCTCATTAGCAAGGAAGGCTCATTTCTCCTTCACAACTGTTGTTGTGAACTTAGGAATTTATTTAATTTGTGGAGAGAAAGGGAGTGCAGCTATTTCCCAGAGGAGTATCATCCTACTGAAGCATCTCAAAGTTCAGTTTTGAAGGAGATAAACCTACAGCTTTGCCTTTTCAGCAACCTACCTCCAGGGCTGAGGATGGTTGAATAGCAACTTGCATGATGTGACATTTTAAGCGTGTTACGCAGAATATTACAGAATTAAGACAGAGTCACAATGTTTATCAGCAAACATTTCAGTAGACCACAATTACTTCACGGGCTCATATCCTGTTTCTCTGTCTCTAGATAAGGAGAATTAGTTTCACATTATATTTTGCAAGTGGCTCACTTTAATGCAGTTTCTTGCTACACAAGCTAGTTTCAGTTGCACTCCCTAATCTTGTAGTTAGTGACCTGTAATCTTCTTCCAATTGACATTCCATAGACCTCTGTTAAGGATACAACACTAATAAACTGCAATGCCAAAAGAACAATCACTTCTGAAGATATTCATTTATGAATGCACTAGAGCATCGAAAAACAGAACATCTCATACAACAGAAAATGATGCTTAAACGTACACAATCCTTGGGGGGAATAAAATCTCTTTACATGAGAAAGCAGCCGCAGGGTTGCTGAAAGTATGTCTTTAAATCTTCATCCAAGTACACGCATGTGAGAGGATCAAATGAATGATTGTACAATGGTTGGTTGTTTGGTACGAGACAATTACTATACGCTAGTGGAGAGGAAGACACAATGAATATTTCATATCATTTCATTCTAAGACTTCTTTTCCATAGCTTTCGGTTAATGTAAAGCTGCCTCTGTAAATTTATGATGTTTCATTAGGTCGTTGTGTTGGATACTCACCCATCTAACTGTTCCTCTCCCAAAATATAGCGCAGGCTCTTCAGGAAAGACAGGGAGACTAGCGCATGGGAATGGCGGATCTTCACATAGCCGGTTACTGTTTCAATCAGACCCATAAAATTCTCCAACTCAGAAGCAATATTGTCTACATTAAAAGAAAGTAAATTCCAATTCACAGAAGTTTAACCTAAAATTTTGCTCAATGCAAGGCTAGAATACCAAAATTAACACATATTACATTCACTGCTTTTAGAAAGAAAAATTCAGATTGAGCATGTATCATTTACCTATGCAGGCAGATAGGCAGAAGACAAAATAAGACACTATCAGAACTCATTTATAACTTTCTTACTAATATGCTTTTCTTTTGCATGAATATTCCATTCTGGTGCTATTAACAAATTCTGGGCTTTTTTAACAGCCTAACTTTTGGCAAGGCTGACAAGGCTCCTATGCAGTTAATTTAGGCATCTGTGAAACTGCAACTGCTGTTACTCTCCACGACAGAGGTAAAGCTCATTAATTAGCTCAGACTGAAATGACCAACTGAAGAGCACAGTATCAAACTCAAGATTAAGAGAAGCCCCACAGAGTTACCCAATCATTCTCAACCAACAAAACAGATGCTAATCTCCAAAGCACAGGACCTCCTCCTGGCCATTTAAAAAACAGTGTAGGTACAGCCACATCATTTAGGCAGCCGTTGCTCCCAGGGTGCTGAACCAATGAAGGTAAAGTCACAATAGCTTCATGGAATGAAGCTGGCTCGGCGTCTAAGTTTTCTACTGTTTGTGTAATAATTACATTGTCGTGTGGGAGGCACTATTCAAAATGGGCAAGGACCTTGGAGTGTAGGTGTAAAGCTTGGGTATTATGTGGCCAGTTACCACCTGAAAGAAGTTAGGAGGTAGTCCATTAGGAATTCTCTTCAACTTCTTGAATTAACACTGAAGCATTAAACTGGGCCCCATTTTGTGTTACCATCCAGTAAACAGCAATAAAATCAATTACTCCAGAGGGTGTGTGAGCTGAATAGGTTAACTAAAATAAAGTTCTTCAGACCATCACCCTGAAAAAGTTAAAAGTTTTACTTAAAAATATGAAATAATTCAAACACTCCATATATATCTACTTCCAACTCCCTTGATTAAGAGCAAGCCCAGTATTCATGTGCAACAATCCACCTAGCACAGGGGGCAAAAATTCAAGGCAGTCCACCCCACATGCTCCTCTGAATGCACAGGGAGGTATATTTCAAAGAACTAAGTCTACTGTGGTTTTTAAAGCTCAGCCTCTGACAGAGTTTTCTCAGATGATGTACCACTGTTCTGACAGAATGTAACTAGAGTTCATTTATGTTAGGACATGTACCAGCTATGACCAAAACCAGTTACGATGGGTGTTGGGCAGAGCAGTGCGAAAATTTAAACAGGGCTTGCATTACCTCATGCACAGATGGAAGTTTTGCCACTGGCTAAATACCTGGTCTACAGACATGCCAAAGAACACAGTCATGTCACAGTTCCGGCAGAAATCCTTAATGCAGCTGCAGCACCATTAAAAAGCAAACAATCCTCTTGAGGATCCTGCTTAGGTTTTGTCGGGTTGAGGGGTGGTGTGTTTTTTGTTTTTTTTTTTTGTTTCTTTGTTTGGTTTTTTTTTTTGCATTGACACACGTTGCGAGAAAAAGTTAAAGGACCCTCATCCAAGGCTCCATTTAGTAGACATGTTACTTACTTCCACGGCGGATGTTAATTAGCAGATTCCCCTTGAGGACAGTGCATCCCTGTAACATTTGTGCTGATGTGACAGAATCAATAGTCTTTGTTTTCTCTTCCTCACAGATTTTTGGGCAAGGCCCTTCGCAAGGGCTGCAGAACATGCTATTGGGAGGGAAGGGAGACCAGAAATAAATAAAAACACATGGCTCTCAATCCACAACAGACTGTTTTTGCATTGTTTGGAAAAGAAGAACTTCTCTATCGGCAATCCAGAAAAATATAAATCCCTCAAACTGGTAGGAAACTTAACATTTTTCAGAAGAGGCAAGGCAGAAAAGCAAATATCTCATGCACCCAGGTCTGCATGGGTTCTGTGAATAATAAGTACCCTAGGGAAAACTGTTATTAGAAAAATCTTCTAAGGTTCCTGCACTTAATGCAGTAAAACAGAAGGACAAAATTATTAAGACTAGAACATGGGTGGTCAAACGATGGCTTGGGAGCCCCGTGAGGTTCTTTTACAATTAAAGTGTGGCTCATAAAGTCCACAGCATGCCTGCCTCCTCTCATCATTTTCCACCTACCAGGATGGGATGGCAAGTTCAGGGTTTCCAACATGGAGTAGGATGACAAGGGCTAGAGGTTTTTGCTCTACAGGGGGGAAGGGAGTGAACCCCAGTGCTTAAGTCCCAGGGAGCATACCTGTTCGGGCTCAGGGCTTCAGCCCCATAGTGGAGTGATGCTACGAATGGCTTCTGCCTCATGAAAGGCATCGGCCAGGCCTGCAGGCTTCCACCCTATGGCAGAACATTGGTGGGGATCAGGGCTTCTGCCCTGTGGGGTGTGCCTGTCATGCTCCGAGCCCCATCGCAATTCCACAGGACTTACCCCTGAAGGCCCGGCAGGAACACTGTCGCTCTTGAACTTCTGAGAACTGTTGTATGTGGCTCAAAGGGTCAGTAAGTTTGGCCATCCTGGTATAGAGAAAGCCAAAGCCAAAGCCCACTGCCCTCTCAAACATGGGCAGCCCTCTAGGACAGTGGTTCTCAACCTTTTGAGGGTCGCAATATGCATATCACGACCCCCACACTGCACACCAGCCCACCTTTTTAAGGTCGAATGCAGCCATTTCTCCAACTCTCTGCTACACATTTTCCACTGTGTGGGGACACAATAATGTGTCCCAACACAATAGCTAAGAACCACTGCTCTAGGGAACACTTTTGCTACCAAAAGTAGGCTGGAGTTTTCAAAGCAGCCTAAGTCTTCAGTATCTCCTCATTTCTTTCAGCAGCTTTGGAAAACCCCAGCCTTTGTGTGCATATGTCAGAGCTAGAGAGAGCAAAAGGATTCCATAGTGACCTTCTAATCTAGCCCAGACCTGCTGAAACAATCCAATACTAAAACTGGGGTGAAGAGCCAGAATGTGAATATTTACAGGAATTCTCTGCCAACCTTCTCATCAAAGTTTTCACTCCAAGTCCAGCAAACATGAACCAAACCCCACAGAACTCTTGTGCTTGGTGATGCTATTATTCTTAGCCTCAGCATGTACACCTCATGAATGGACCACTACCACTGTAACACTAAGGGACTGTTCTTCCTTCCAAGTAAATGCGATCCTATCATTTCTTGTTTTATTTCACCACTTTTCCATCTTTCTGCATGAGCAGTAATATTTTTACTTATATTCATGTTAGATCTCACAGGAATAAAAGGACGGTCACAAGCACCACACTGTAAACATGGACTTGCTATGTGTTACCTAAAGGGTAACTGAACCAACTTTCTCCTTCCTGTTGGAGAAACATGTGATAGCAGGAAAGTCCATTTCTTAGTCTGGATCTCCTATTTCAAATGTTATGGCATCACGTGCCACAAACCCTAAGAAGTGAAGACATGCAACAGACATTCAACAAAGCATATGAACAATGCTAGAAACTCATTTCCACTTACTGGTTAATACCATCTCTGGGAAACAGGAGATAAAACGTACACTAACCTTGAGTTACAAACCTTTCTGCCTTTGTCACTGAACACAAAACAGTAATAAAGATAAACTGTGTCTATCCTGTTTTTTATAAGAATGCTTTTAAACAGTCAATACCAGCAACTCAGGCCAGACAGAAGGGAAACGGTTTCTCAGGTAAACATCTGGCTTCAAGCTAGTGATGAATAACACTGTTTGCATCTAAATGTAAACTGGAAATTTTCCTAGGAAGATGTTTGTTTGGATGATGCTCTCTCATTCTCTCCTGCTTAATAAAGCAAATGGTGGAGATTTTTCACACACTAAACATAAATAAATTGAACAAATAAAGATCAAACTATGATACAGACCATTCATATGGAGAAATTTTCCAATGCAGTCCTACAGTAGTGAGAAGTTCTCTATATTAGCAATTGGTAGGAAATAACAGTGCCATTGGGTTAAAGGTTGGTCTACTAAAATTGTTGCCTTGGCCTCCAGCAAAATGAGCAAACCATCAACAAATCTGTCACTCCGACTACTGTAAATTCAAGGAATATGACTGAAATCACAATAATATTCCTGTAAAAAAACTACTCCCTACAACAGTTACTCATAAAATAGAATGGAGACTACAGGCATTATTGCACCATACTAAAGTAGTGTTAGCATTTTCCAAGAAAAACACAATGAACCAGAAAATGCACAAACCCAAAGGCTGCTGGGAATGCAAGTACACATCAGGGACCCACACGCAAGAGAGTCAGAATGCCAGTATGTGCAAGGAAACAACCAATTAACATGAGAAAATAAATTTTTACAATCTGCTCTATGCGACAAGGCTCTCCAAGAGCAGAATCTCCTTTCCATTGTTTACTGACCTCTCTTCATCTCCATCCTTATTCTCACTGAGCTCCTCTCTAGTTCAAAGGCTTCTTTCTCATTGTGTTGACCATACTCTATTTCTACTGATGTCAATGGGAGATGAAGATGCTCAGCATCAAAGGGGATGAGGCCCTTAGATGGAATTGGGGAATTATCTTTTTAAAACCATGCAGAGATCTATATGAATAACGTGAGCTTGTGTATTTCTCAGATCTACGTCCTCAATGTTCAGTACCCAAATCTGCATCACAGGAGTTTGCCATTAAACAGAAAAGAGGACACACCAGAAATATGCTGGACTTCCCAAGGACCAGATTACCTTTGGCTCCCATTGCGTATGAATCCAGAAGGGCACTCTGCCATGCACTCGTCATTGTGGATCACAAACTTCTCATAGTCACTTATCTCTGTAGCAACAACTTTGGAACAGAAGTCTCTAGTAACGCAGCGCCAGCCCTCAAACTTGTAGGTGTTGGGTGGGCAAGTGGGCACGCAGATCCCTTCATAGTAGTAATTGCGGCAGGCCACACAAGCAGTGTTGTTGTCAGGTGCAGTGCAGCTCCCCAAGCACTCGGGATGGCAACATTCGTTTTGGTCTGTGCAAGCCCGCTTGCCACACGCACTGGGGCACACTGCAAAAGACAGAGCAAGGGAAGAATGAACAATGGGCCTTTTAAAATACAAAGAGACTAAGAGCAGCAATGCAAGCACTCTTTGAGTTCATATCCTCTTGGGTCTAGAATAATCCCTTGAAAACTTTTGACACCTGAGATGCTGATGAACCAAATTGCATTGCCTCAGAGTTCTTCCTCCCAGACTTAAATTAAAACATAGGTTTGTGAAATGACCGGGAAAACTGTGGAAAGCAAGGTCAATCTAAGGGTAAGACGACTGGAATCCATTTCATAGCCTGCATTTTTGAGCACTGACTTACTGTTTTTGATAGTGTTTTTTGTCTTTCCAATTTGTATTTCAAATAGGTCTTTTGCAGCAACAAAAGATGCCCCCTTTAAACATCTTAATTATATTCATACAGTAATGTACTGCTATGCTGCAGCACACATGGTTAGGCTGACCCCACCATAGCATCCCCATGTTGCTTATGTATGCAAAGCTGGATTTAATAAAGTTCAGATGCTACCATCAAACACAACAGAACCACAGACTTACTACTTCCTCCCTGAAGAGAGTCTACATTTCCAGCCCCAAGTACTGGACTAATAGGACAGAATTTGTAAAAATCATATTTATTTAAAAACTGATTAGTCTGTAGGTGTGGGCACTAGGTTTGGAAAAAATTAACAGAGAACAGGATCTTCAAAAACAGTCTTACGATTGTCACATCAAAAGCAGCAGCAACATTTATATTTATGTAACAACAACGTTTTGATTACAATGTTTTATGGCCTTTTAGCCATGCTAGCTATATGCCAGAGGCTCTGTAAATAAACACAGATAGGAAATCTGGTTTTCATTAGGTAACTGTTTTCCACTTTCTAAGTTAGCTAGGAAATAGTATCAATAACAACAGTATAAAACAAAGGTTTCAGTGAAAGGACTACAGTAGAGCCAAAGCCAATCAACGTGAGAAACTTGAACCAAACTATATGCCTAGAACGTGCACAACCAGAAATACAGATTACAAAGAACACAGCATCCACCTAATAATAGGTATGGAGAAATGACCAAGATGAGAGAGCAGATTCTGTTCCATTCTGCAGATTTCTTCCGTCAAATCTGCTTCAAATTCTGCCAGGCTATAAACTAAACTAGTTAGTTTAGAACAGGGGTCTCAAACACATGGCCCGTGGGCTGCATGCGGCCCCTAAAGCTATCTCCTGCAGCCCGCAACTACATGATTGCTACCAATATTTGCAATACTGTTGTATGGAGAGATTTCAGTGGTGCGGCCCTTGGGCTAACGTACTAGTCCTCAGGCGGCCCTCTACTACTCCTCATGTGGCCCTCATGGTGATTTGAGTTCGAGATCCCTGGTTTAGAAAGAGAAAACGACAACAAAGCATTGCAAGATAATCCAGAACTGTTATTTTTTTCCTAGTACTTTGCACAACATGGTCTAAGAAACTTTATCTGCAAATTTTCAGCTTAAAAATGAAGTTGTTTCACTATACCAAAAACCATCTGAACCCAAGAGGCAATCTTACTTTTCAGCTGCACATACTTTGGGAGAAGAGTTTCCATCACATTTGTTCAGAACCTACCACAACCAGCCCCAATCACAACTGGACTCACTGGGCATGATCATAAGATAAAAATTAACCCACAACAATACAAAATATAAATTTGTTTTACAGCCCCTCACATACTTCTTCACAATTTAAGAGACTGTCTGCCAAACCTTGATTGTGAGGTAATATGTACTGTCAGCTTTAATACGTGGTTTTGTCCTGAAAGAATATCAGTAACAATGGCATTGTGAAACAAACAAGGAGTGCTGAACTAGACTAACATGGCTACCCCTTTGAAAATGGTATTCTGGAATCCCATGTTTATTCTCTGCATAAAGTATGCTCACAATTGCCAGACCTAAAAATGTAGCCTGGGATCTGAGGGCCAAGCAGAGTTCTTTGTATTTCAGGAATTATCAGTATTATTAATGATTCTACAGGAAAAATCCCATCCTCACTTACCACCAGTGCAATCTCAGGCATTAAGTTCTGTGATACCCAAGGCTTTCAATGGGTTTCCATCAGATAAACCACCAAAAATTTAGCCAACAATCCTAGTATTGGTGCTCAGAACCAGACAGAGCTCTATCTTTCACAATGACCCTGCATTGCTAATGGTAATAAAATACAATAAGAACTTATTTTAGTTACCATAAAGTCAGGGCTGGCTGGCTACATACTGAGAGAAGATGAAATTGCTGATGGGTCCTTCATGGAAGCAGAGATTGTGGACACTGGTATAATCAGCCTAAGAAAGCTGTCCATGTACTTTTCAATGGAGGGTGTACTTTAAGCTAGTATTTTAATTCTGCCTAAATTACCCTGTAAAAGAAAACTACAATTTTGTGTATGTAATATTTCTGGCTCCAGATCGAAAAACATCCACGGTAGATTCCTCTTAAAAGAAAGGACACTGATGAAGAGATAGTTACTGATAAACGGTGTAAAACCTCTTAATAAACCAAAATATGTATTTTCTGCAGGGAAGATACATTAAATTACCTCATACTAAAGATTTAAAAAAAAGAAAATGAAAAAAGGTTACTCATGTACCTGACTGTAGACAAATGACAACGTGAACAAGGACAAAAGACTGCTGTTTTTGGAGTGGTGTAGATGCAATAGCACAGGGGAACCTAGATAGCTGCCATGTTACAGACCACTGTAAACTGTACCTCATTTTAAATGTGTGCGCACATATATACAATAAAATAAAGAATATTCAGAACTCTTCAGGGATTTCTTGAAAAACCCAGGGCAATGTGTCTCACCAACAGGTAGACTGCTGTCCCACACGTCTGCAAAAACTTAAGATTTAGTCTATCAACTGGATTTCCAAGTCACAAATCTGCTAAGAAAAATAAAACCATCATTAGCAACTTCAGCACCAGAGACTTATTAAAGCAGTGCCACATGATTTTTGTTTTTAATTAGACAGGTATTTATTAAAAACGTTTATGAATGCTGCATAAACAGGGCAGAAAAAGATAATACAAAGAGATCAAAATTATGCAACTCTGGGGGCAGACCTTTTTCATTTCCTCCATGCTTCTGCTATTCAGGCATACGAACAGAATTCCCCTCCAGCTCATAACTTAACCCTCCCTTCCATATCTACCGAGATGAAGATGATACTAAAAGCACCGGGGGGGGGGGGGGCAAAGAATCACACATATACATGACAAAGGCACAAACATAATAAATCTATTTTAATCTGATTGTTTTTGTTAAATGTTTCTATTAATGTTAATTAAAATTGAGAGCTCATTATGAAGAATTTGTCAGATGACCAGGATGACAACTTTCACTAAAAACCCCTTCTAATTCAGTGGTCAAGAGAAAGCAGAATTAGAAATAAAATAAATACAACAAATGGGGAAAGGAAGGAAAAAGACAGTATTCAATATTTATTGATAAAAGAGTGACATCAAGGAAAAACACATGGCTGGCAGGATAAAGAACAAACTTCTTTTTAAAGTATATTCAGAACAAAAATTATATGTGCTATAAACCCAGTAATAGATGGAGATAGCAAAATTGTCCATGTACGTAAAAGGTGGAGCTGTTCCACAAATATTTGTTTTGTATTTGGACAGAAAAAGGCAAAAGTACTCGTATCCCATGAGGATAAAGAGTCTTCCACTCCATTAATAACTGAGGGGGATTAAACAGCATCTGCTAAGGATAAACACTGTTAAATCAGCAATGCCCAATACTTGCATACAAGATTACTAAAAGATTTGGCTAAGGACAATTCTGGTCATCGGATGTTAATTTATAATAAATATTGGGATATCAGGGAAATTAAAGACAATAGAAAAAGGGCTAATGTTATGCCAATATTCAAAAAGCCAACAGGATGACCTAAGTAACTACAAGCTTGTTGAAATATATAGCCTGAAATCAACTACGAGCAAAATAACAGAAAACCTGATATGGGACTGCATTGATGAAAAACTAAAGTATAAAAAAATAATAAAGTTAACATGATTTTATGAAAAACAGGACTCGCCAAACAAACCTGATTTCAATATTTGGTTACATGTTTGGTGGATAAATATACTTAGAAAAATTTAGGGGTCACAGGTAAACAAACAAATGAACATGAGGTCCCAGTGTGGTGCCATGGGAAAACAAGCTAACACAATTCTTGAATGTACCAACAACTATAGTGAACAAAAGTAAGGAGATGATTTCACAAAGATTACCTGAGGTCAACGACTCAATGTTCTACAAAGAACTCTGTGCTGAACTTATCAAAAAAGATTTAGAAACTAGCTAGATATGTACAATTTATGTATAACTACTTTCAAAGTACTAATCAATAAACACTTCTCTAATCTAGCAGACAAAGGCGTAACATGAATCACTGGGTGGAAGTTGTAGTCAGACAAATTCAAATTAGAAATAAGGCACTAATTTTTAACACTGACTAGTCACTGGAACCAAGGGTGGGGGAGTCTTCACCTCTTGATGTCTTCAGATCAAAACCGGATGCCTTTCTGGCAGATGTACTGTAGCCAAGCACAAGTTAATAGGATTAATACAGCAATATCTGGGTGAAATGCAAAGGCCTGTGATATGCGGGAGGTCAGATGAGATGTTCTAATGGTCCCTTCTGACCTTTGTGAAGTACTTAAATGTTGCCCTAATTTATTGTCAGTCACTTAATTAAGGTCCACAGTGTTCATACTCATGTACTGGGTTTTGTTTCAAGTCATGACACCCAATAAGAGCTAGTAGCTCTGCTCTTCCCCAGCTCTGAAAAGAATTCAGTGACCAACATACTGGCTATGTCATGTTTTACCCCATGCCTCTCTGCACCCTATCTGTACCACCACATATACTCCCAAGTAGGTGCCTGCAACAGGGCCACAGTTGGAGCTGTCAGCTGAAGCTGAGAATGGTGCTGCAGTGGGGGCTGAGGCTGGAGCCAGGAAAAAGAGGCTAGGAGCAGTGCTGCAGTGGTCAGGGGCTATGTTCCCTCTAAGCAGTGCGTGGGTGCGCACGCACACAGACTGTGAAGCCCGCGCACACAACAAAAGAAAGTGCGCACAAAAAAATTCAACAGAGCTAATATTTTTATGGTACTTTAAGAAGGTGATTTGAAGTAGTGTGTTTCAAATAAGGTTTTGTAATTTGTAAAATCATTTCCAGCATCATACCAAAATAAAATTTAGACATTATTTGCATTATACACACTTACTTCGTTGCATGCACACATTTGACCACACTCACCGGAGTGTGCACCAATTCCGACACTGGTTCCAAAAATTTGCACAAAAGAATTTTTTTGTGCACACAGCCTATGACAAATTAGAGGGAACACTGGTCAGGGGCTGCAGCCAGTGGCCCCAGAGGACATAGGGCTGGGGGCTAGAGAGGAGCTTGTGGCACAATGAGGGCTGGATAGTGCTCCTAGCCCTGCACCCTCAGTTTGGGAGCCTCTATACTAAGATAGCAGCTAAGCAGCCAGCATGCTTTTCAAAATTGGAAAGCTCCATGAGAGAGAGCACCAGTCTACTCCCAAAAGGCACTCCACGCAAAACCTGGGTACAGGTTGGACTGGCAAGAATCATAGTACCTTTTTGCTTCTTCTAGCCTCTTCCCTTCACTCAAAGAAACCAGAGGGGGAAAAAGGCATTTCCTGGTTAACAAAACACAAGGTTTTCTGAAATGCTATCTAAATAGTCACACCACTCTGCATACAACAGGCAACTGACACAACTCAATGTAAACTTATTTTACAACTGAAGAGGATTCACTGCTGCCAACTAAGAAACCCACCCATAGACAAGATGATACAAGGCTGAAGAACCTCAGGACATACCACTTAGCATACTACTCTTCAAAAAAATAAGAAGGCAGCTCCTTTTTGGATTGTTCAGCTTTTTAAAAGTACCAGCTAGCTCTCTGATATCCAATAGTTCATGTTTTGAAGTGTACACTACACTAACTCTCTTCTTTGAGAGGTCTCTGACTTCATGATTGCTTTACAGTTTGGACAGACCAAGTGTTCTTATCATTTCCAAGATGCCATGACTTCAGCACTGCTAAAACAGAGCAATCGGATGAATAAACAGTCAGTCACAAGGAGGGAAAATGTAGCAAGTGGAGGAAGACTGCTTGGCAAATTCAGATACTAGCCTCTGCCAAGGCAGGAGCCACGCCAGCTACACACGGGACGGCAAGAAGTTGCCAAGTGTAGGATAAGTATTTTTTAAAGATCCTCTCTCTTCTCGTAAAATGATATTCAGTCCTTCCTTTCTTCTCTCTTTTTTTCTTTTTAACATACTTCTACATACTAAAGGATAAAGAATGTAGTTCTGAACAGGAACTAAGGACAAAACATTTTACCTCAGCCAGCCATTTTAAAAAAACTGTCAAAATGTATGAATCAAGACAAAGGCAAGCAGTTTTTGAGTGTTAATTCCTATAAATGACAGTTTAAAAAAAAACAGCAATTACTTTATACAACATTTTAAAAAGAAACTGGCTTTTAAATGTAGAAGCGAGAGCACACACAGACATTCTTGCCTTTAACCTGCTGCGGGGGTATCTCTTGTTGAGTCAGAGACATATTAGCTAGAAAACCAACTTTCAGTGATTTTAGCATATAGATAAATAGATTCATTCATGATATACACA
This sequence comes from Podocnemis expansa, assembly GCA_007922195.1. Lineage (NCBI taxonomy): Eukaryota > Metazoa > Chordata > Testudines > Podocnemididae > Podocnemis > Podocnemis expansa. The sequence goes on from ML682019.1 coordinate 14,561,267, forward strand.
CACAACAACACTTTCTGACACAAAACACTCATACAGCATCTCCAGAAGAAGCAATGTTTTTGTTTTAAATTGCAATGCAAGATCACCTAGTTACAGCAACATACTTTTATAGTTTTAGTGCGTGCACACCTAATTTAGAATGGACATGGGCAAGCACCCAAAGAAGCAGTGAAGTTTCCTAACACAGGCACCCACAGGATGATGGCTTTCATTCCTTTGTGGTAAGTAAGGCACTAGCTGACACTTCTCAGAAATCACCTGCCAAGGTCTGTTAAAGGTTTCACTCTCAAAACCATGCTGGTGCTATGAATTATGAGTGAATACTTCCTCCCTCTTCAAATCCCCAGTTAGTGTACAGCATTTGCAAAATATTTGGAAAGGTCCATAAAAACTCTAGGCCGAACAGTAAGATGAGGGCATTCAGTCTACAGGCTGAGACTTATATCTGACCCAACATCATTGCATTAAGGGCCACATGTTTCCATGTTTATGGTCTTGCTATTACCAGTCTGGTTTTATTCTACAACCTCCTTTTAAGGATTTTCAAACATTCTGAAGTTGGCCCAGGCAACAAGTTCCTTTTCCTGCACCAGCTCCATTTCAATACAGCAACATACAGCTGGCTTCTGCGCACAGCTGGTTTTTGTTTTGTTTTTGTCAGAGTTTTAATATTGCCCTATGACTTGAATAGTGTGTCTAGGCAAGGAAGCTTCCAGAATCCACACAACTAGGTTATAGGATAAAAAGAAAAAAAATGTTTGGCATCACAACTGTAACTTTTTTTTCTTTTTTTTTTTTTTTTTAAGTTCCTCCTTGGACTACAAACATGGCAGCTGTGATCTGAGGTCAAGGGTGCAGAGGAAATGTGCATTATCTGGAATTCCATTCATCAGCATCAACAAGCTGCTGGGACTACGGCAGATTCAGGCACCACCTTGCACTTGTGTCACCAATTTCACAGTTATCCCAAATGCTATTATCTCCCCCACACCCTCAGTGGTTATTTTTGTAATAAGATCACTTCAAAGGGGTTCAGTCATCAAATAATTATGCCTTTGAATAAGCCGAGGCCATTTGCTACGGCTCATAATCCCACAAAAGTACAAATGCACCATAAAAATGATATCCTTTACCATGCCTAAAAATAAAGGCCAGTTGGGGTTGTAAAAAGATCAAGATTCTCTCAAACACAGCAAAAACAACGAAAGCCTAATAAATCTCTCCAGGCATAAGCTTTCATGGGCTGCAACCCACTTCATCAGATGCCCACAAAAGCTTACGCCAGAAGAAATCTGTTAATCTTTCAGGTGCCACAAGACTTCCTTTGTTTTGTTATATACAGACCAACACAGCTACCCCTCAATTAAACTTCCACCAGAAAAAATGAACATAATGAGGACCCTCCACTAACTTACTCTTCTAACAGACTCTAGGCCAGTGGTTCCCAACCTTTTCTCTGCTGTGGCACACCTTGATCCCATCAAATTTTTCAAGGCACACCACTATTAAAAACTCATGAATATTCAATGAACTTACTTACTTATGACTATTCATGAACCATAGCACACTGATTGGGAAATGCTGCTATGTGGAGTAGTAGGGGTAGCAGAGCAGGCATGGCAAGAGAGGGGAGGGTCAGGAGTCATGTGCAGCAGCAGGAGTGAATGTGGGGAGCAGAGCAGTGCAGGGGTGGAAAAGAGGACAAGGGCAGCCATGTGGGGAACAGCACAAGGGTGGCGAGAGAGGAGAGAGGAAGGAAGAACAAGTGGCTGGGGGGGGGGAGGAGCACGGCGCAGCACCCACTCCCCCCTTCTCTACAGTGGCTCCCTGCCACCCAGGGCAAATCCTCACCCCACTGCTGCTCCTCCAACCCAGTGGGTCCCATCCTCCCCTCCCCCGCCCCTGCTACCTGCAACGGACCCTCCCATCCCTGCAGGGACCAGAACCAGGGCTCCGGGCTCCAGCCCCCAGGGACACCCCCCCACCCCCGAGCTACACACGCCCCAGCCAAATAGCCACCCTACAACCCCAGCTATGCACCCTCTGCTACACACACACACATCCTACCCCACACAACACCCAGCAGCCCCCCCCCCTGCCCCCCAAGCTCTTATCTGGGCTGTTTGCAGGCTGGCTGACATGAGCTGCTCTGCCCTGCAGGGGGAGATTCACACACTCCTGGCCTCCGGCAGCTCTCTGCGGGCTGGGTTAAGGTGGAGCCACAGGAACTCTGTGTTCCGGCTGCTCCTGCTATTTTTAGGGGGACCCCTGGAACTCCACATTTGGGTGCCTTCCTCTATTTTTAGGGGGGCCAGAATGCTGCCTGCCTAAAAATAAGGGGCCCCAGAACTGTGTTCAGTTGCCTTCCCCCTTACTTTAGCCCCTGCCTTTCCTAGCCCTGAACAGCCAACATGGCTGGGCTGAGCAAAGGGGGAACTTTAATCCCACCTGTCAGGGATGCTTGCAGCACACTTTGGGTGTTGCCACAGCACACTGCTTGAGAACCACAAACCCATATCGAACCTACTACATGGGAAAGACATCAGGCTTCCAAGCAACATTAGAAAATGAAATGAACCTGTTCAGGACATTTCATTTTGTTGGAGTGACCAGAGTATCCAGTTCCAAAAGGGACAGCTGTGTTAGTCCAGTCCAACAAAAGCAGCAAGGAGTCCTGTGCTGCTCAAAAACTAACAAATTTATCATGCAATAAATGTGTTAGTCTTTTAAGTGCCACAGGACTCCATGCTTCTTTTGCCAGAGTATTCAGGTCCACTTAAACCTATTAAGCCTCAGGAAATTCTCCAGGTGTGGCATTCGGAGTTCACAGAATCATAGAACCATAGAATCCTAGGGTTAGAAGGGACCTCATAGGTCATCTAGTCCAACCCCCTGCCAGAGGCAGGACCACTCCCACTAAACCATCCCAGGCATGGTTTTGTCCAGCCGGGCCTTAAACACCTCCAAAGATGGAGATTTCACCACCTCACTCGGCAGCTCATTCCAATGCTTCACCACTCGCCTAGTAAAAACATTTTTTCTAATATCCAGCCTCGACCTCCCTAACCGCAACTTGAGACCATTGCTCCTCGTTCTGCCCTCTGTTATTACCGAGAACAGTCGAGCTCCATCTTCCTTAGAGCATCCCTTCAAGTAGTTGAAGGTTGCTATCAAATCCCCCCTCAATCTTCTCTTCTGCAGACTAAATAAGCCCAATGCTTTCAGTCTTTCCTCATAGGGCTTGTGCTCCAGCCCTTTAATCATTTTGGTTGCCCTCCTCTGAACTCTCTCTAGCATGTCCCTGTCCTTTTTGTAGTGGGGACCCCAGAACTGGACACAGTATTCTAGATGTGGCCTCACCAGTGCAGAATAGAGGGGAATGATCACATCCCTTGATCTGCTGATAATACTTCTTTTGATGCAGCCCAGTATGCCCATTGGCCTTTTTGGCAGCAAGAGCACACTGCTGACTCATATCCAGCTTCCCATCCACCATGACCCCCAGGTCCTTTTCTACACTGCTGCTACTTAGCTGAATGTTTCCCAGCCTGTAGCGGCACGTGGGGTTTTTTCGTCCCACGTGCAGGATTTTACACTTGTCCTTATTGAACCTCATAAGATTTCTATTGGCCCACTGTTCCAATTTATCTAGGTCTCCCTGAATCCTGTCCTTGCCCTCCAACGTGTCTACTGGTCCCCCTAGCTTGGTGTCATCAGCAAACTTACTGAGAGTGCAGTCTATTCCATCATCGAGATCACTGATGAAAATGTTGAACAGAACCGGCCCCAGGACCGACCCCTGGGGCACACCACTCGTGACTGGCTGCCAGCTAGACATGGAACCATTGACTCCTACACGCTGAAACTGTTGATCTAGCCAGTTTTCTATCCACCTTATACTCCACCTATCCAACCCATACTTCCTTAATTTGCCAATGAGAATGCTGTGGGAAACTGTATCAAAAACCTTGCTAAAATCAAGGTATGTGACATCAATGGTTCTTCCTGCATCCAGAAAACCAGTCATCTGATCATAGAAGGAGATGAGATTGGTCAGGCATGATTTACCCTTGGTAAATCCATGCTGACTGTTCCTGATCACTTTATTTTCCTCTAAGTGTTTGAGGATGGATTCTTTAAGAATCTGCTCCATAATTTTGCCAGGGATTGAGGTGAGGCTGACTGGTCTATAATTCTCCGGATCCTCCTTTTTCCCTTTCTTGAAAATAGGCACAACATTTGCTTTTTTCCAATCCTCTGGCACCTCCCCCGTTCTCCATGAGTTTTGAAAGATAACGGCCAGCGGTGCTGCTATCTCATCGGCCAATTCCTTTAGCACTCTTGGATGCACTTCGTCCGGCCCCATGGACTTGTGCACATCCAGCTTCTTTAAGTAGTCCCTAACCTGACCTTCCATCACCAAGGGCCTGTCTTCTTCTCTCCAATCTGCCACACCCATGGTAGTGGGCTGGGAGCTGACCCTGCCTTTGAAAACTGAAGCAAAAAATGCATTGAGCACTTCAGCTTTTTCCTCATCCTCTGTCACAAGGATGCCTGCCCCATTCAGCAGGGCACTTAAACCATCCCTGATCCTCTTCTTGTTATTAACATACTTCTAGAACCCCTGCTTGTTATCCTTTACATCCCTCACTAGCCGCAGCTCCATTTGTCCTTTGGCCTTTCTGATTTTATCCCTGCAGTCCCTAGCAATATCTTTATATGCCTCCTTGGTCATCTGACCAAGCTTCCACTTCCTGTAAGCTTCCTTTTTATGTTTAAGCTCAGAGCAGAGTTCTCTGCTAAGCCATTCTGGCTGCCTCACATGTTTGTTCTTCCTCCTAATTGGAATGGCAACTTCCTGTGCCCTTAGCAGGGTTTCTTTAAAATATAACCAACTCTCTTGGACTCCTTTCCCCTTCAGATTAGCGTCCCAAGGGATCCTGCCCATCAGTTCCCTGAGGGAGCCAAAATCTGCTTTTTTGAAGTCCAGGATTTGTGTTTTGCTTCTTTCCTTCCTTCCTTTAATCAGCATCCTGAACTCAACCATGTCATGGTCACTACTGCCTAGCTCGCCATTTACATCTACGTCCCTGATCAATTCTTCCTTGTTTGTGAGCAGCAGGTCAAGCTGTGGAAGGTCCCTAGCTGGCTCCTCTAGCATTTGTACTAGAAAGTTGTCCCCAACAGTCTCTAAAAAGTTCCTGGATTGCCCATGCACTGCTGTATTGGCCTCCCAGCAAATGTCAGGGTAATTGAAGTCCCCCATGAGCACCAGGGCCTGTGATCTAGAAGCTTCCGCTAGTTGTCCATAGAACACCTCATCCACCTCCTGCTTCTGGTCTGGTGGTCTATAGCAGACACCCACCACAACATCCCCCTTGGTGCTTTCCCCTCTCAATGTAACCCACAGACTTTCTACTGGCACGCTTCCACTTCCGTAATGGAGCTCTGAGCAGTCATAGAGCTCTTTTACATATAACGCTACTCCTCCCCCGCTTCTTCCCTGCCTGTCTTTCCTGGACAGTTTATACCCATCCATGGCAGAGCTCCAGTCGTGCACACTATCCCCACCACGTCTCTTTTATTCCTATAATACTATAATATCATAGTTCCTTGTCTGTGCTAGTATTACCAATTCTTCTTGCTTATTTCCCAGGCTCCTTGCATTAGTGTACAGGCACCTAAGATACCCAGTCGATTGCCCTACTTTGTCATGTTGATTTCCAATTCTATTACATAAACCTCCTTGCATTTTTTCTTGGCGTTCTCCTCCTCCGCTCTCCTCACATATTGGGGCTTCAGTAGAGCACTTAAGACATTTATTTGATTCCCTCCCTCCCCATGTTCCAACTACCTTCTCTTTTATTGCTGCTGATACAGTCCCAGCCCCCCCCACCTCCCCCAGTTCCATCCCTTCCCCCAGATCACCCACATTGTCACTTACCTGTGGGCTTTGGTCTCCTTCCCCAGTTGAACCTAGTTTAAAGCCCTCCTCACTAGGTCAGCCAGTCTGTGCCCAAATATGCTCTTCCCCTTCTTGGGCAGGTGAAGGCCATCTCTGCCTATCAATCCTCTGTCCTGAAACAGGACTCCATGGTCAAGGAAGCCAAATCCCTCCTGACCACACCATCTTCGCAGCCAGGCATTCACCTCTAGGATGCATCTGTCTCTCCTCAGGCCTCTAGCCTTGACTGGAAGGATTGATGAGAACACCACCTGTGCTCCAAACTACTTCACCCTCACTCCCAGAGCCCTGAAGTCACCTTTGATCTGCTGAGGATCACCTCTCGCAGTATCATGGGTACCCACATGGATAAGAAGCATGTGGTAGTAGTCTGAGGGGCGGATGATTTTAGACAATCCCTCCGTTACATCACGGATACGGGTTGTTACAGAAGTTCCAGGAACAGTACCAGCAGGACTCAACAAACTTCAGGTGCCAGCACAGCGTCCAGGGCTTGTAGCTTGGCTCCTGGCTCCAGAGCACTGCAGCAGCCCTTGGTACTTAAAAACAGAGCACTGCAGCATCACTGTGGATTCGGCAGCTTTTCGGCAGCAGGGGGCTCTGCACTGCTCCTGAAAGTGACTGTAGCAGTTTTTCAGCAGCAGGGGGTGTCCCAGCAAGGTACCTTCATTTGAAGCTGGCACCTAGCTAGGGGGAAATTTTGTCAAGCCCTGCAGTATGGCAACTCACCTGCATACAGTATTTACAAATTGAAACAAATTGAAAACTAGGTAAAAACAGCTGTTGCACAACAGCCAGAAGAACAGAGTTGCTCAATTTCCCCCAAACTCTGTTACGCACAATGACCACCTTGGTGCAAACAAGACTTTCTAATGAATAGACAGCATGAGTTTCACTGTCTTTCAAAACAGTTTATTTGCCTAATGAGACTCACGCTGGCTGTGCTGCAGTACTTGATGGAAGGGCAGAAAAACTTGTGCATTTTGTGCTTCTTACGCCCAGACCAATCAGCACCTAAACCAGGGGTGGACAAAGTTTTTGACCCAAAGACCACATACAACCACTTACAGCAGGCCACAAGTGGAAGGGAGCAGGGGCAAGGAGTGGCGCTTGGAGGGGGGAGCAATTCCCCCCATCCCGCCCCACAGAAAGGAGTGGAGCCATAGCCAGAGTGCTGCCGCCATTCTCCCTCCCTTTCTCTGCTCCAGCAGTGGCTTGAGCTCTGGCCAGAGCACTGTTCCTGCTCTGCCTGCCTCCCAGTTTCAGCTGCAGTTGGGAACATGGGGAAGCGGCGCCATGGTCACGGTGGGAGCCGCCGTGGTCCCTCCTCCTCCCTCCCAGCTCAGCTGGAGCTGGGAGGGTGAGCTGCAGCCGCAGTGTTCTGGCTGAGACCCAAACTGTTGCGGTATGAGCCATCACTGGAGCGGGGGCAGGCAGGAAACGGCAGCTCCGAGCTGGCAGGCCAGAGGACAGGTGCCCGTGGGCCAGGTCCAACCCACAGGCTGTAGTTTGCCTGCCTCTGACCTAAACAAACATAACCAACTCATACAGGCAAGCATATACTGGGTTTCTCAGCAATTCTACTATACCTATGATACAGGGAAAAACGTGTTCACAAATGTTTTATGTTGATTGCTACATTGCTCCATTTCTGCCACATGGAAAAGTCAAATTTCCTACTGGAAAGGTGAGCCAGAACAATAACCAAGAGATCAATATAGATGAAAGCAGGACTTCGTAAAAAGGGAAATAAGACACTTAACTGCATGGGGAAGCTGTTGACAATTCCATTATTTAAAGTCTACCAACAACCCTAAAGTTACTCTGACATTTCAGAACTTATTCAGGAACTGTGTATGCAAAAGACTCACTATCTGCAGACATGCCCCAACAGTGCAATGGAAAAAAAAAAGACTACAACAGACAGCTCTAAACTACACAAGCTGAAGGGTTACAGAGGAAGAAAAGGGGATCATCTGCTGGGATTCAAGCTGCAAGCAATATATATTTGTGGGATTCTGCTATTTTAAAGTAAAAGTTGTCTGATTTTCTTTCAAATGCTCCAGGAGTCAAGGAAGGCAAGATGCACATGCCTTCAGAAATATATAGCAAGTGAATTGAATATAGATCAGTCACTAGGCGGCAAAATCCCAAGTGGAGAAAGGATACCACTGACATTTCAGATTTATTTTAAAAGGAGGAAAAGGGCTTTGATGATAATCAAATCGACCTAAATGATGTAGTTCTTATGATGCCAGAAAATGGGGGGGGGGGAGAAGAACCAGAAATAATATATTGTAGAGTAAAAGCCACCAATTCTGAAGCATTCTCTACTACTTTCATTTCAGAGCACGCACGAAAAGCAGTATGATATGCTCTTGGACTTAATCTTCATGGAACTAAGTGATATAAATGAAGTTTGATACAATTTAGAAACAGAGAGAATTTCTCAGGGGGTAGGGGGTGGGAACTAGGAATAAAGCCAACTGCTGTATAAATCAAAGAACCTTTAAGAAAACTGTTAAGTGTATATACACATCACAAGGGTCTACATGTTAAGGATTTTACTATCATGCAACCAAAACAGTCACACTGACAACAAGTGATGATGGCAGACCTCTTTGTCTGGTAGGTGAAGATGATTAGAAACAACAAAGAATAGCAGAAAATAATAGTAGTCAAAATTGTTTTAGGTCCCACCAACACAGCTACTTTTTACCAGGACATTAGTTTTACTAGTGGAATGGACAAGTAAAAGCAGGCTTGATATCTCAGCTTCTATGAATCAGAGTTACCTTGTCTTCAAAATGAGATGCAAGATGTGTAAGACCCAGAGAGACTATCAAGGAGAGAAAGTCTGTTTTCTTAAAATTTATTTATAAATTGCTCCTGGTCTGTAAGCAGAGTACATTTTCAACAGTAAATCATTCATGTGATGCAGATGTAACGGATGTGAAATCTCACATCAGTTTGTAGAACACTTAAGGTGAAAAAGAATTACCAAATGACATGGACATGTACAGACAACATTTCCCATGAACTGAAAGAAATGGAAAGAACGGTGACCAGATCTTATGCATAATGGAAGACTGTAGCCTTGATATTCATGAGTAAGAATGCCCATACTGGGTCAGACCAACGGGCCATGTAGCCCAGCATCCTGTCTTCTGATGGTGTTGAATACCAGAGGCTTCACATGGAATGAACAGAATTAAACAGTTATCAGTTGATCCATCCTCTGTTGTCTAGTCCCCACTTTTGTAGCCACAAAAAGAAAAGGCAAAACTGTGTCTTGAATGGGTAAGGAAATAATTATAAATATAGACAAAGAAGAAAATCACTCTGCTTTCACAAGACCTTCAACCAGTCTGAATACAAGGTACTGAAAGTTTCCCTTTTATTAAAAAAATATACACTACAATAGACAGAAGGGTGGGAGAAAACCGAAATTCTGTCATCAAAAGGAATATTCCCACACACTAAATTGATATAGATTGAACTGAGACAGAAGGAGAAAGGGCAATACTCATTATCCCCTCAGATTTAATCCATATTTTTCTAGCTTGATAGGCCTTAACTCAGGGGTCTCAAACTCAAATCACCACGAGGGCCGCCTGAGCACCACACAAGGGCCACATGAGGTCTAGTACATTAGCCCAAGGGCCGCACCACTGAAACCTTTTCATATAATGACATTGCAAATATTGGTGATTATAGTGTCATTGCGGGCCACAGGAAATAACCGGGGGGGGGGCCGCATGTGGCCCACAGGCCACATGTTTGAGACCCCTGCCTTAATTGTAGCTGCTTGAGTTATTGAAGCAGCCTGCTTCTCATTCTGCAAAACAGAAAAAATACCCCCCCCCCAAGTCCAGTCCAGCTGCTTGGAGCAGCTCACTACAAACCGATGACATGTAGTGTAATCAGATTTCACCAGTCTAGTAACAAACATGAACATCTGAATCAATATGTGGTAAAACTGACAGAATCACAGACAGTGGCTCTGCAGTCTACCTGCCACCCAGGAAAGCTGGATGTTTTGATGTATTGCCAGTACACCAAAAAAATCACAAAATATTCACGCTGCTTCCAGTCCCAAGAGACCACTCATTTACCCCAGCTCAACTGCTGCCACAGATGTTACACCAAGACAACACCTGTAACAAGCTACCTAAAGGTTTATTAACTAAGAATGAGTTCTTTCCAGGTTCAAGCAAGCAAACGTATACACATAAAAGAGTCACACTCTAAATCCTAAGAGTGACAGAGCTGCAATGATCTGTCAATTTGAAATGTCTTTCAGCGCAAACTCAAGGTTAACTTTGTTGGATCTCTTGCTTCCGTTAACAGTCTCAGGCCCCAAGAGAATTCAAACAAAAAAAAGAGATGAAAAATTCTCTTGTAATCCTGTTTTATCCAAGCTATGACACAAGCTTCCTCGCATATGGCATTTCCAAGGTGTGTGAGGGCCATTCACCAGTTCTGTGCATCATGATGTCCCTTAATCAGCCCTTTAAGCTTGATAGGCCTTAGAGGGGACGATTCCCATGCCTGTGCTCAAAAGTACAGAGTAAACATTTTCAAAGTTTGAAAGCATAACTCATGTTTTTTCTTCACAGCATTGAATATAGACATAAAACTGAGGTTAACACAACTTGCAAGCCTTTCCTAAAGTCTAAGCACTACATACATTCTTATAAGGCTAAGACCTATTTTGATCAACATTAATGTACAGGTGAGCTGATTTGGTTTCCAAACGCGAGTTTGTCAGTTCACAGCTAGTACCTTTGGTCTTGGCCAGAGATGGCACTAGGTTTGCCAGTGTCATAGCACTATAAAACCTATATCTGCAAAAGGCCTTACTTAGAGCAGGAACCTATTTACATTTTCTGAACAAAGCTGTCATACCTGATAAAAGACAATGGACTACTAAAAGAACAAGTCTTTTGATTTGCAGGCATCCTTGAACAGCTTCTCTGATAGATTCTCAGCCATTTCCAATAAATCCCACTGAAAAGAGCACTAACAGTGACAAAAGTGTGGCTTTGTTCATATCTTTAATTTCTCTTATATATTCTCTTATGTACATGCCCTCTGGACACAAGAGAAGGTAGTTTTGATTAAGATCATTCAGTAGATTATCATTTACAGCAAATTATTCTACTAAATAGAAGCCACTAAAAGACAGCTCAATTATATGGTAAATTTTAATTTAAATTTTTCAAAAAATACTGAGAGAACCTGTACATATGCTACAATTAAAATCTTTCAGGAGTGACATGGACTAAGTTAAGGAGAGCCCTTAAAAACAAAAGAAAATTTCCACTATCTGAAATACTTTATTTCAAATACTGAAAAGTTATTTTCACTCATATTTGATTTTTTTTTTTTTTAAGAGACAACATGGAAAATAAAGTGGCAGTAAAAACAAGACCATAAGAAGACATTTCTCAGATTTCTTTTCCTTTTGGTTAAACAATCTCTTAGAGAATGAGGATTTTAGATTTAAGGAATTAGCTTGGATTCTGGTATCTTGGCTTGAACGCTTCCCACAAAAGAGTTCTGAATCTACTTCTGAGTGCCATGTGAAATCTGCCAGCAATATTGACTTATCCCACCCCAAAGCTGGGAAATACTGCAAGGGAAAAATAAAAGGTCATTTTGTACTCCAGCACTCCAAATAGGTACTACTACAGTGCTGGTAGAAAATTTCTGCCCAACTGATTTGACAGAAGATTGTGGTTTATACAAAATGAAGTTTTTCACTAAAGAAACTGCTTTCCCCCCAGAAGATTTCAGTGTTTTGTCCAAGTACTGACGTGCTGTTATTCAAAATAATGTCTTACGGCCTCACGGGACTGTGGTGCCAAGTCTCCTTTCTAGGATGGGAACTTTAGGCAGACTACATTTCTCGCACTGCACCAAGGTCAGCAACCTTACAGTATGCTGCCTCCCTTCACAGGAGGGGAGAAACTGTAAAACAAATAAGGAGTCCTGTGGCACTTAAAGACTAACAAACATTGATTTTGTAGGAGAAAATCCCACTTTGTCAGAAGCTCTGAAGATGGCAGAACTTACAGAATGGGAGGAAACAAATGCAGGGAATTTTAAGTCAGGGGAACAGGTCACACTAACAGCAAATCAAAGCAACTGTAAAGATTCAAACACTGAGGAACAGCATATAAATGAAGATGAGGTCAAATCACCTGTCGTAATGAGAGAAAAATCCAAAGTCCCTATTAAGCCCTGCAAAAATACAACCAAATTTGATCTCACAGCTTCTCTCTGAAGCCTTGATCTGGTATTTATCTGTCTGAGCACTGCAATTAGTTAATCGTCAATGACATGATCAGGAAGCTTGAAATGCTTACCCATTGGTTTTTAAACCTTGTGGTTTCTGATGTCAGATCTGTGCCCATTTATTCTTTTGCACAGAGACTGTAAATTGGTGCATCATGAGAGATTTATCCTGGCTAGTGAGCCCAGTCCACAGAAGAGAATAGACATAAAGCACCTGAACTAAAAAGCCCCATGAAATACTACAGTTCTATTTATCAAACAAAATATTTCAGTTTGTAATATTTCACCAAAACTTCTTTGGGGAATTTTTTATATTGACAAAAATGAGAACAGCTCAAAATCATTCATGGTAAAAAGCTTACTCTCCAACTCACTGAAATTACCACCTCAAAACTAGAGGTGCTTTGATGGATGTGTAGGAGCACTTCATCTTCTTGCTGCTGCCTCAATCTATGACCACCCTGAAGGAATGATCACTGCTGAAATCATGTAAGCTAGGAAGCTAGGCAGGAGCTTTGGTGGGACTATAAGTTAGACCTCAACTTATTCTCTAACCCAGTGGGTCCCAACATTTTCTCTGCCGTGGCACACCTTGCTACCTTTAATTAATTTGAGGTACACCACCAAATAGTTTCCAAATGAACTCACGAATATTCATAAGCCAATCCAGAGCTCTGAATTGTTTTTTCCGAAAATTTTGTGGCGCACCCACTCAGACCTGACAGCATACATATGCCATGGCACACTGGTTGGGAAACACTGCTCTAACCACCAGATAATATTGCCTCATTCAGGCTATATTTAGACCCATGGTTCCCAACTTTTTCTCGGCTGTGGCACATCTTACCACCTTTAATTATTTTGAGGCACACCACCACATAGTCTCTAAATGAGATCATTAATATTCATGACCCAGTACAGAACTCAGTGCAGTTTTTCCCCCCCAAAAAATCTGTGGCACACCTGCTCGGGCCTGTCAGCACACGTGTGCCATGCCTCACTGGTTGGGAAAAACTGATTTAGACAACTGTAGCTGGATATATATTCTATATATAAAACCATAGGACTGGAAGGAAGCTCAGGTGGTCATCTAGTTCAATCCACTGCACCTATGGCAGGACCAAGCATTACCTAGAAGACCATCCCTGACAGGTGTTTGTCTAACCCAATCACTGTTCTCAATCACCATGTAAGGACACATTGTGTGACCGCACAGTGGTAGGTGTGTTGCAAAGAGCTGGTGGGATGGTTGGATTCAGCCTGCGGTGGGTGGACTGGTTTGTCCTGTAAGGTCATGATATGCCACCAAGTGTGTCGTGACCCATAAAAGGTTGAGAACCACTGCCTGTTCTTTTAAAAAACCTCCAATGACAGAAATTCCACAATTTCCCACAGCAATTTATTCTGGTGCTTACACACCCTGACAGTTACAAGTTTTTCCTACTGTTCAACCTCACCAACCTTGCTGCAATTTAAGTCCATTGCTTCTTGTCTTATCCTCCAAGATTACAGAGAATAACTTTTCTGCCTCCTCACTATAACTATCTTTTATGCACTTGAAAATTGTCATGTCCCCACTCGATCTCTTCTTCAGACTAAACAAACCCAGTTTATTCTAGCTTCCTTCACAGTTCATATTTTCTAGACCAGGGTCGCCAAACTTATGGAACTCGAGAGCCACACAAGTTGATTATTAAACCTTCAAGAGCCACAATGAGGCATATAGCCAGATATTTTTACCTATCAAATTGATTTGCTGACGTTCTTCCATGAGCCACACTTTTTCATTCAAGAGCCACATGAGGCTCCCGAGCCGCAGTCTGGCCACACCTGTTCTAGACCTTTCATCATACTGGTGCTTTTCTCTGGACTTTATCCAATTTGTTAACATCCTTCCTAAATTGTGAGGCCCAGAACAGGAATAATATTCCAGCTGAGGCCTGATCAGCACAGTGTAGAGGGGAAGAATTGTTTCTTACGTTTTGCTCACAACACTGCTGCTAATAGAGTCCAGAATGATGTTTGCTTTTTCTTGCAGTAGTGTTACACTGATGAGTCATATTTAGTTTGTGATCCACGATGATCCCTGGAGCCCTTTCTGCAATACACTTTCCTAAGAAGTCATTTCCCATTTGTGTTCAACTGAGTGTTCATTCCTAAGTGGAGTACTTTGCTTCCGTCCTTATTAAATTTTACCCCATTTACTTCAGACCATTTCTCTAGTTTGCCCCGACAACTCTGAATTGTAATCCTTTCCTCTAAATCACTTGCAACCCCTCCCACCTTGGTATTGTCCTCAAACTTTGTTTCAAGTAATCTACATGCTCTTATCTAAAATAAATCATTGAAGACGACACCGAGCAGAACTTGACTGAGAACTAAGGTGATCAGATGTCCTGATTTTTTAAGGACATTGCAGATACCTGAGGCTTTTTCTTATAGAGGCACCAATTCCTTCAATACTGCCCAAATTTTTCACATTTGCTGTCTGGTTACCAAGAACTGATTCCTGCAGAACTTCAGTCAATATGCCTGTCCGGCTTGAGTGAGCCACTGATAAGTATTTTCTGGGACCAGCTTTCAAATCAGTGATGCATACACCTTACAGTAGCTCCATCTAAGTCGCATTTCCCTAGTTTGTGAGAGGGACATGCCAGACAGTACCAAAAACCTTACTGAAATCAACATGTATCACTGGATACATGGGGGGGTAGGGAAGTGCAGCTCCACTGGAATACTGACTATACAAGGGGTGTCAAAATAGCCACTTCTAGCCCACCAAGGGCACTGATCCAGCCTGTGGAGCTGCTGCCTGGGAGCTCTCTGCAGCAGCAGCAGCAAACACCAGACACAGTCTGCCAGAGGCAGAGCATGGTTAAGCACGCTTATGATTCAAATCACGCAAGTCAGTCAGAACACAGGGGAACAAAGAAGTGGTCTGCCAACCAACCAGTCTCATTTAGAGCAGGCTAGGCCAGCTCCCAGAGAGCCCCTGCACTGTCCCCAACCCCAGCTGTTCCCTGTTCGTCAGCTGGCATGCTAATCTGATTGACTGCACATTGTACATATCACAAATCAGAAAAGGAAAAAGGTCCTGGGGCCCATGTGGGAACGAGCCAATCGAAGCCAGCCGGGACTGAACCAACCAAAGGCCACCATGCTGAATGACTGACAGTGAGAGGGCAGGGAGGGGAGAGGCAGGAGCCCAGCTTGCCTCTGGCTGTGACTGAGACTGTTAGGCTGCTGCCAGAATGGCAGGGGAAGTGGAAAAGGAAATAGAAGGGGGGTCTGGGAGAGGTCAAGCAAGGGAAGGGGGGAGGTCTGTGACCTGCACTATAAGAGAAGGGAGATCAGGGAGCCAGGAGCCCACAGGGTAGGAAAAAGGGAAGGTGTGAGAGAGCTTATAGGTGAAGGGAAAGGGAAGCCAATGCCACTCTGAATGTAGCAGAGTAAAGGGTGGGGCAGGCTGTGCAGAGACACAACCCATGACAGATGTCCTGCCCTCCAACATGGCCCCCCACATTGAATGAGTTTGAGACCCCTGGGCTACACAATTAGATAGGATGAGGAAGGATGACAGGGGTGTCACTGGCGCCTGGCACATGGGGCCCGTGCCCTGAATCCCAGCACCAGTGCCCCAGGTCCTGGCACAGCCCCTGCCTCTTCTGGTCTCCAGCCGGAGATCCGGGGCCCAGCCGCCTGCTGCAGCCACTTCTGGCCCCTTCCTAGGCAGGGCGGCCCCATGGCCGTGGCTGCTGCTCCCTGCCCTGTCCCCGGCTGGGGATCCGGGGCCCGGCTGACACAGCAGGCGCCAGAGGCTGGGCTGGACCCGAGCACTGAATCGAGGCTGGGGCATGGCCTGTGGTCCGGGGGCAGGGTCTGGGTCGGTTCCCCAGGCCCTTCCCTGGGGCAGCGATGCTCCTGAAGGATGATATCCTCTTCTATTGTCATCACTGAAAAGATAACAGCTTGTGTAATATTTAGACAAAACAGACAACAGACAAACTTCATGCCTGCGCGTGCACACACAGTTTCAGTATGTAGTGTACCTCACCATGTACAGCACGTTCCTATGCTTTCGAGGAAAGCAAAAGAGAAAAAAAATTGTTCCTGTGATTTTAAAACCATTGATTCTGGCTTTCTAAAGAACTGCTTGTATTGAGGATTCACCACCAGACTAGAAAGAGTTGGACAAGATTATTGATGAAAAATGAAGGACAGTTGAGGTGTATCTGACAGGAAATCCACTCTATGGCACAGTCAACACAGCAATGCTGACTTGCCGCTGTGAGGCATCAGATGGCATTTGTATTCTGAAAGTCTGTACTTACATTAAAAAAAAAAAAAAAAAAAAAGTGTTTTCCTCTGTGTTTTCAAGCTCGAGCTTCATGCCTGTCTTTTACCCTCCTGTATCCTTTTTTGTAATCTCAAATCATATTGACATGAATGTATAAAAAATACAGATTCTTATATCCTCCATGGCAGATACTTACATGGATGGTCTCAAAAAAGAATATTCTTTTCACATACAAAAAAAAAATTATACAAAGTTATTTTAAATTCAGAACTGTTTGTATATTCCTTATAAGTTTATAAAACTCTCACTGTCCTTCCATGACTAACGAAAGTGGAATTGAGAGAGTATTCTATATTTATAACTTGTCTGGTTGCTCATGCTTATGGCCCTATTTCTACTCTCTGTTACTGTACACAGAGCTATGTGAGGTATTGTGGGTTCCCAAACTTCACCGACTTCCTAACAAGGCAGGCCTGTGTCCCGGAGGAACAAACTGGGGGCTGTTTCGTTCAAGTGGAGTTCAAATTCAGAGGGAGAGGCCCTGCGCTTTGTGGTTTTGGCAGCTCCTGTTAAAACTGGCATTAGAGACCATTTCTGGGCAATTACATCCCTAACTGGTGTTGGACTGTCTATCAATGCATCTGATACATCATCTACAGACATTTACAGCCCTACATTGTACAGCTGTTGCTACACACTTCACCTTTTCATATTTATTTTAGCAGAACTTGCAAGTGGAAGAGCAGCAACAATCTGTAATCAAGACGATTTCTGAGTGAGTGAAATTTAACACATACTCCCCTGATAAACCTAAAGTCACTTTAAAAGAATATGAAAGGCCCACAGCCTTTGAAAATAAAAACACAGAGGACTTTAGAGATGTCTCAAGGCTTTCAAGACAACAATAAAATCCGTGTTGTTGATGTATTTCAGAGTTAGGAAATAGCTGGGATATAATTTTCCTCTCTCTGAGCCTGCTCCAAAGCCCCCCAAGAAAAATGGAAAGATTCTTACTGACTTCACCAGACTTTGGGTCAGGAACCATATGTCAAAATTACACTTGTAAGCCACATGAACACTAGAGGACAAAGAGTTTGATAAACTCACAAGCAGCTGTTACGAGAAAGAGTAGGTGTGTACAATGGGATCTTTCACAGTGGAGTAGCAGAGCCCACACAGCCAGTTAACACACAACAAGCTAGAGCGTAGTCCAGTCACACCCAATCTTGCCATGTGTTAAGTGTCTGCCTAGACAAACCCTTAGGTACCCAAACTCCTGGCTAGGCTCCTAATATGAATTTTTAGCCCTAAACATATGCCTGTAAAGTAAGGAAGTGTTATCTTCGTTTGGCAGATAAAGAACTAAGGCACGAGGCAGATTGACTTGCTCCAAATCACTTAGTCTGTGGCTGAGCTGGGAACTGAATTCACATCTCGTGCCCATTGTTCTACACCAGTGGTCCCCAAACTGTGGGCACAGAGGAATGTGCAGGAATGCCCAGGCGAGGCCAGGACCCAGGAGGATCTCTATACATCCAAATTAAAACATCTTTCCTGCTGGTTGAAAACTAATGATTACATAGTTATCAATAACTATTACTTCTGAGTCTACTACTAACTCCTTCCTCCTTTTACAGCAGTGCATTTCAAGATGCAGATACAAAAGGATTCCACTGCTCCTTCCCCCCCAGATGACATTACATAACTCCTTAAAACTGTCTGATCTCATCAAAGGATCCTACCGCTCACACCAGAATGAGATAAAATTTCATCAGTATGACAAGGACTAGCATTCCCATTCTGGTGCAGGCCAAATACAAAACAAATAACTCTTTCCACCAAGCTTCCAAGGCCAAGATTAAGTCACTCTAAAACAGTGCCCCTCCAACACCAAATGGAAAACAAACAGGAGAAGTCTGGCACGCATTTTTCTTTTTCTAAACTTCAACCTGACATTCCAGTCTTAGCATGAGGACCAAGGCATTCTCCACAAAATGTCCACGACGTAAAGCAGTCCATTTGCACTCCAGTTCAAATGATTTTATCTAGGAGTCAGTGTGTTTTCCACTCCATGAGAACAGGAAGTTTTGAATACGTAAAACAACAGATGTAGAGAGTCTAAAAGCCCTGATCAGTAATAGAAATTATAATCAGCAAAGTAACAAAGATGTCAAAACGAGGAAAGCCAAGTCACAAAAAACACATATTGAATGTTTTAGAACTTCTTTGTAAATATAAAAAAAGATATAGAGCTGTTCGTGCCTGATGTACTAATAGGGGGCCGCATGCCCGGGCACCCCATTTGCCACCAAGTGCACACTAAAAAACCCCTTATGGACAGCGTAAGAGGCTCTGGCCTGGAATCTGGGAGGCTATAGACTAGCATAACTCAAAGGCACTAACTTCGTGGGAACTGAAACCCACCTAGGAATTTATGGCCACCTGGAAATTTGGGTCCCACCTAGGAATTTATGATCCACCTAGGAATCTGGACCCACCTGGGAATTTAAAACTTAATTGGAAAATTACTCTCTCAATCGTGGGAACACAAACCCCCCCAGCGTGGGAACCAGAAAAAACACTGAGCTAAAAATCCTATAAAAAAGGGGATACCAGCTGGCAAAAGTTATGGAGGTTCAAGTGTTACCTGCCAGAACTGATCACCCTGACAGCTGGATCTCCCGAGGAAAGCTAGCTCGTGTCGTGTTCCTTACCATGCCTCTTGTGTTCATGCTGCTGGTCAGTGGAGCCTGGGTTGTGGTACATATATAGGAATCCCCTACAAGTACATTGCAGTTTGTTTTACCTTGCCATTTTGTCTTGTTGGGAATACCTAGCCGTTTTACTTTGTTGCAAATACCTTACAGTTTTATCTTGTAGTTTTTGCCTTACTGTTTCATTGTGTTACTTATATAGATTTGCAGTTTTTGCTTTACAGTCTTGCTGTGTCACTTATATAGATTTGCAGTTTTTGCTTTACTGTTTTACTGTGTTGCTTATATAGATTTGCCACCTTAGTTGGTCTTGTAAGGTTGCTGTTTTAGTTGTTAATTGCTACCTCAAGTGTCACTGTAATTGCCCATTGAAAAATTTTCCCCGTTGTTGCTCTAAATAAACAAACCCATTTCTCAGTTCAAACTACTAAGTCCGGTGTCTCCTTCTCCCATCGCGGTTGGGAACCAACAAGAGCAACATGGGTAGATTTGGATATTAAGGCAAAGCAACTTCTGTCTACAAAGTTCAGTAGAGCATCACAAAGCACTGCTTTTAAAAACACAAGCCGTCGTTAGAAGAGGTGTTACTGGGAATTGGCATAAAGCACCACAATTGGTTTGTTTGTGTTTTACATGTACTCAGAACAAGAACTGGCAAGTGGCAAAAAACCAGAACATGTTTCGAAAACAATTATAACATCCTGAAACAAAGGACAAGGACTGAAGCCATCATTTCTTAATTGCTGCCATAGCCATACCAGTTCTGTATTGCCTGTAAATTCAATTCTCATCATGAAGACACACAACAGAAACACCCAGCTCACCTTCACATTCATCCGACGATTAGGGCTATTTTGCTCCAGGTATATAGTCATTCTGCAGATTTTCCATGTGCACAGACAGGGTAATACACTAATCTTTTCCAGTATGTGCATGTATGTGATTGTTTTAAATTGTTTTTTTTTTTTTTACCCAGTAACAACAAAGCTGCCAAGGTAACAAGCATCTTCGAGTGTCTGACAATGTGGGATTTTCTCCCACAAAAGCTCATGCGACAAATTTGTTAGTCTTTAAAAGTCCCACAGGACTCCTTATTTGTTTTGCTGAACTAGACTAACATGACTACCCCTTTGAAACATCAGTAAAAATTAGTCCTGTCTAGCATTTACACAGTAAATTCACTTGGTTTATTCTGTTTTCCATTACTTTGCAGTACCTGAGTACACACAAACTTTCTAAAACTATTGACGAAGTCTCCTGCCATTCAGTGTACGAAGACATCTTAAAATCATTCCAGATAGCTAGAATGCCCTTTATTTCAAGAAACAGTAATAAAATGTATTTAGAAGCATTTTCCCTCCAACCAACCAAGGGAGGAAGGAAATGTTAAATAGTCTCTTACAAGTTGAGCACAGTAAGGTGTAGCATATCTTTTTAAACTGTGAAGGAGGGAAAAAACCACACACACACTACAATATTTTTTAATTATCTGTGTTATAAAACTCAAAGGTTTGGGACTCTTCTCTAGAAACGTTTTCCAATTTAATCCACATGTTTCCAGGTCTAAATTAACATTTTAGTGAGCACTTCACACCTTTAGTATAGCACAGGAATGGGGGGAAGGTGATACCCATCTTTCATTTAAAACTACACAGAAAAAACGTCACCAACTTATGTAACCTATAGTTACAATCAACACAGTCTGCAAGCAGGCTTTGAACATTGCTTCCTTTGCCCTAGAAATTGACAAAACATACAAGCAACCTAAACACCCACACAGCCGAAACTTTGCCAGAAAATGCTAATCACATGCATTATCATTTTACTTCTCAACCATACTGCAATAAATGTTATGACAATTCTAATCTGTCCCAATTACAGTTAACATTCAGCCTTACGGATTGCAGATGCCCTTTGTCAGAGAGGTCGAGTTGTTAAAGGCATACTCCTCAATCTATGTAGTGTTCTTCGTACTAAAATATTCAGCCCCTTTCAAAAAATGTATCAAATATGCAAACAGTGACAAATAAAGCAGATTCAAATTCAGCTGACCAGATCCTGACATTTGTCTATTAGAGGGTATACAACGGAGGAGGCCAAACTACAAAGTGTGGGTGGGGGAGCCTTTCATCCAGTCTTCCAGCTGGGGCTGGCTGGAGCCTGGCAGTCATGACCCCCGCACCATATGAACCCAGCAGCGCCATGGCAGAACCGCAGTGGCTCCCCCCCCACACACACACACACCATGCGCAGTGGCAGAGCTCTGGTTAGCCAGGCGTGCAGTCACTGCTGCTCACCACCTCTCTCCCCCAACATGTGGTGGCCCAGAGGTGGCACCCCTGCCAGAGCTCAGTAGCACCTCATCCTTTCCATCCCCACACCTCTGTGGCCTACGCAAACCCAGATGCGACTCTCAGACCCAAAAAACTTTGCACATCCATAGTATACTAGTATTGTCCATTATCATCTGCATAGTTCTGGAGAGAATCAGGAAGACATAGTTGAGACCTCTGAGTCCTGAAAGAGCATCCGTCACCTTTGCCCACAGGTCCATCTGTCAGGAAAAACAGGGGACTTGTCTGAGGTAAGTAGGTCTAGTCTAGGCCTAGCTATTTCACAAAACAATGTAAAACCACCACACAGCACAGCAGGCCTGTGAAGAGCAATATGTATTTTTACTGTTAAATTTCCTTTTCTCTTTTTAAGCCTCATAACAGATCTAAGATGCTGCTTAGTGTAACAAATTCAACAGTGAACTCCTGAATTGACAGAGCTTTTGTGTCCACACAACAGAAAGGTCACACATATTTAAGTAAAAACAAACAAGGAATCCTATGGCACTTTTAAAGACTAACAAATTTATGTATTTCATGAGCTTTCATGGGAGAAAATCCCACTTTGTCAGATGCTCTGAAGATGGTGGAACTTACAGAATGGGAGGAAATTAATGCAGGGGAGTGTAAGTCATGGGATCTGGTCAGACTGTAACAGCAAATCAAAGCAGTTATTAAGATTCAAACACTGGGGAACAGCATATAGAAGAAGATAGGGTCAAATCATCTGTTGCAATGAGGGGAAAAAAATCCCAAGTGCCTATTTAGCCCCAAAGCAGCACAGTCAAATTATGTTAGTCTTTGGAAGTGCCACAGGACTCCTTGCTTGTTTTGCTGAAATAGAGTAATGTGGCTACTTCTCTGGAACATATTTAAGTACAATCAGTTTAAAAAAACTAACTTTGCTAAACCACTGCAAACATCTGGCTAGACCAATCGGTTTAAAAGAAAAAAAAAAATCACATTTGTATCTAGACCTTAGTCTACATTGGTGCTGGTTTTCGATGGCAGTTGACCGGCAGTTATGAAAGCAATGTAAAATTACTTGCATAACTGCTAGTGAGACTTTTTCAGCCACTGGTACACATTCAGGGAAACTGACCGCAAATCGCTTGCGGCTGGCTTTCCCGTACACCCCTTTGCCCCCAGGACTTCCAGGGCCAACTTCAACGAGCAAAGCAGCACGTTCAGACTTGCTGCTAAGCACTCCCAGAACGCCGAGCTGACGGCAGCGATTTTGCTGCTGTCAGTATAGACGTACCCTAAATAGACTGTGAGTAAACCAGGTATGAACTCTGGTAGAAAAGTAATGAAGGGAAAGAAGTTAAATTCTTTGCAGACCCTGCTTGCCAGTTGGGCCTCAAAAAAACAAAAGTCAGGGGAAGAGAGTCAGTATTCCAAGATCATCCCCATTTTGGAACAACAAAACACACCCGAAGCTAAAAGCATTAAATTGGATGGAACCATAGCTGATTTTTCCTGTAGTCAAAAATAGTAAAGTATCATTTAAATTGCAAATTACATAGCAACAGATTTCTGCACAAAGTTCAAGAGCTTTCTTTTTAAGCAGTTTGTTTTTATAAATTAGAGATGACATTCAAGAGGAGGAGGGCTGATAGCTGCTATCCTTAATTCATAACAGCTCCAATATCTCCCAGATTACTCTGATGCACTTCGTCTACACATCACAGAATGGGTTTATTAAATAACAAAAAAATCCTATTTTACGAGAAGGTCCCCCAAAAAGTAGGGTCCACACTGCCACGTCACTGCATAAGATTAACAGTTCCAAAAGGATCTTGGAACTGGCTAATAGTCTTCCCCTTCTGTTCCCCTCACTCCCCCCAGCACAAGGAAAATTTTTAATCCAGTGACAGTGTTACTGTGAAGCTCTTTTAAAAATATTTGAAACCAAAAGTCTTCTCCTTCAAAACGCCTGTTCCATTCTTTTAATTTTTAAGAACATCCTCATGTTGGCCCTGACTCCTTCAAATTAAACTTCATGAAGGCTTAATGACAGAAAAATATATAATCTATATTTATACCGTGCCTTTTAATCAGCAGTTCTGAAAATGTTTGGTGAAGCATTAAATCTGAACAAGGGGGTATTTTTATACCCATTTTTAAAGAAGGAAAATGAAGGAAACAAGGAAGAGGGTCAGTTACCCAACAACGACCTGAAACACAAACAGCAAGAGTCAGACTGCCTTGCTGGCCAATCCTGCTATCATTTTCTGACACTGCTGCTTTCCTCAAAACACATTTTGGATAAAACTGAAAACACATATGTTCTCCTCCCCCTTAAAAGCCATATTACAGCCTATTATATAGTATTACTGAATACTACTCAGGAAACCTCTGGGTCTGAATGTTTCCTTACCCAGCTGACAGAATGTGTAACAAAAAAGGGCAAAGCACACGCAAAATTTTTGAAAAACAATTTTAAAACTAGCCTTGTTTGGGATGGGGATGTATGAGTGTCAGTGGCTCTTACCAGCCACTGCAGATGAACCAACTCATTAAGACTCCAGGAACGTTTTAAAAAACAAATCTCTCCCCTGAAATTTAAAATCAACCAGATCTGATCTCAGGAAGGCAGCTGTGATAAAAAACAGATTCTGGTAATGATGAAGATTGTTCCAATTTTAAGAGATCAAAACAGATGCTGCCTTTGATGCAGAACAGATACATCTTCATGACTGAAGGAGGCGATGAGTCTCATCTGACCAGATACAACAGGCTCTGAACCAGTGACCTTACTGAGATACATCATGATTAATGTATGGAAGTCAGAGCTGGATTAATTTAAATGTAAAAGTTAGCTTGGAAGGAGGACTAAAATACATCACTGTGAAGGAAATACAATTTAGTTCAATACACTGGAGAACCTTAGGCTTTTCATGGTTAGGAAGTGCATATCTGATAGTCTTATCTTTCAACAAAGTCCTCAGTAATGTGTTTTGAAAAGCCAGAGTCCACTAGAATCTCTCTCTTTTTTTTTCCTTTCTTCTTCTTTTTTTTTTTTTTTAAGTCAAGTAATTTGACAGCTAAACCATTGGCTACTGTATTTTGTTTCCTATCCTTTACCAAAGATCCACACAAACTATCAAGCAAGCAAATGTTAGTGGTTAAAATTTTGTTAAATGTTTAGAACTCAGTCACAGGGCAATAATTATTTTTAAAGATGAATGGTGCCATTAATATGCTTCTTTATTAATCTGTTAAAACATGTAAACATGTACCTCTGCCCCCCTACTTTTTTATTTTCTTTAGTATATACTTACCAGCATATGGTTTGTGGTTGTTTCTTTTTGGGATGGGGAGGATTTAGTCAGTTTAGGACACATACAATTTCCATCCCTTCTTTTCTGGCCTTCATGTCCCTCTCACTCTCACCCATTCTAGCCCAAAGTATATATTGTTTCAACTATACCATCATACTGTTTCTTCATTTGCATGCTTTTCTTAGACCAGGGGTCCCAATCATGCAGCCCCTAAAGCTATTTCCTGCTGCCCGCAACAACACTATTGTTACCAATATTTGCAATATCATTGAATGAAAAGGTTTCAGTGGTGCGGCCCTCAGGCTAATGTACTAGTCCTCATGCAGCCCTCATGGTAATTTGAGTTTGAGACCCCTGTCTTAGACATTCATTATCATAGTACCTTGTGTCACACTCAAACAGTGGTGAAGTAGTATTAACACTTCCCTGAGCAGAGTAACAGACAAATAGATGCAAAGTGATCTGCCCAAGGTCACACAGCAGACTTGTGGCACAACTTGGAACAGAAGCCATCTGAGGTTTTTCTCAAAACTACCCCTTCCTCCCAGAGCCCATCAACAAAGCACAACACTCATGGTTTAGAAATTGAGTCTTGAAGAACAAACAGGTCACAGTGTTCTTTACCCATGAAGTGCTTCTGAGGCAGAGAAAATATTTTTAAAAGCTCTACAGGCTCCTGGTACAATGGATAACAAAAAAATTCAGAAGGCTCAAGACAAGAAAAACTCAGTAGTGTCAACTCAAAATTAAACATATTTTAAATACAGTCATTCAAAATAGGATCATTCCCACCAAACATGCTAAGACATAAAAATCATCTTTTCCCTCCCTCTCGCCCCTGGCTTCTGCAGACTCTAGACTGGATCCTCATGCCCACTTCACATCAAATTCACTCTAATTTCCAGGACTCTCCTTTTTCTACCCTACAATCTGCCACATTCCTTAATTCATACTTCTCAAAAGCATCCCAGCCTTCTCTCAGGCACCTCAGTGGCCCGGTTATCTACCACTGCTACTTCAAACCCTTTTTTCCAGGAACCCTCAAAGCAAAGGTCTTCTAAACTATTCCTATAAACCCTGAAAAAAAAATAAAGAAATTAACATGAATATTCTGTCTTTGTGAGCAGTCCTATAATATCTGAACCCAGTTGTTTTCTATTTGCTCCCCTCCTCCATTCCTTCAGCTGTACATAGTAGTCTCCATTCATCTCCATTTAATTTGGGCACTATACATCCATGTACATTAAAAGCAGAGCATCATTAAATTGTTATTAGCAGCACTTTGGGTAAACATCATGAGGTACAGAATCCAGACAAGCTCTTACCTGGCTTCTGTACTTGTAGGTTGTGGTTAATTTGATAAAAGAGCACTACAGACATACAGAAACAGTGTCCAAGGTCAACGTAAAAGCTACAACTGGAATTTATTTACGAGAACAAATATGATCTCTCAACCCCTCCTTGGGAAGGAACTAAGAAACGTCGTCTCTCGGGTGGTAATGCATTGAAATTTACAATGTGCATACAAGTAAATCAACAGGCTCCAAAAACGAGAAATCAAGTGGCAGTTGAACTGGAAAAAAAAAATGCATTTGAAAGCTAGTAACCCAAATATAAAAAGTAAATTGAAGACTATCTAGTACACTAGACTTTCACTGGTTATAGAGTGAGAAACCAAAAAGTGAACACTTTTTGTAACATCAAAAGGCACTTTTCATAAAATGTCTATATTTAAGTCTGAAAAATGTACAGCACAAATGCTTTCAAACAAAGAGCATGTACACTGTTCCAAGAATATTAAAAAAATTCTTTCACACACTCCCAGGACTAACACTACTGACATGCTCACCAGCCTATTTATTCTCAAACTGAAAATCAGATGCATTTTACTCAGCTCTGCCTGCTTACACAAACATCGGCATAAAATCAACAATCCTTCCCTCTTCCAGGCCAAGTAACTTAATGGTGCACCCCCCTCCTCCTATCTTTTTACAGTGGGAATAAGGCATAGGATGCACTTTAAACTACAGAACAAATGGAAAAATTTCAGTATGGAAATATTTTAAATGATGATTGTTCCAGACACTATTGTCAATACCGACATGAACTGATAGCAATTGACAGAGAAGTTCCAAAGGGATAATGTTGCTGCTTTCCTGCTCCTGCGCACAGGACTCTGAAGGCTGAGACCACATGACAGTTGTTTATGAGTCTGGAGTGAAGTCACATGACATCTCCTCCCTCCATACACACACAGGCTCAGTGCCTCACCAACATAAACAGCACTGACCTGCTTATGACCGACGGCAGGAATCAAAGGAGACGCACTATCTTGGGTGCCTTGATCGGATTTTGAGGGACCAGGCTAATGCAGTGTATGTGATCTTAACAGAAATCTCTTCTTCAAAATGCTACAGGTTACAATTCATTAAACATGTATAATTACAATTTCTAAAGGAAATTCAGCATTTGGCATTTTAAAACATGGCCATCATTTTCAGATTTAAATTTTTACACCTGGAACTATAAAAGTGAAATGCTTTTGCCTACACAAAGTCATTCATTTAAGATCAAGCAGAGATATATGGCAGAAACCTAATTTTAAGAACACTTTCATACAGTTAAACCAATTTGAAGAGTGTTTACATGCTGTTAATATTCTCTCCCTTGAAAGTTCATGCAATCAGTAAATTTGTTAGTCTTTAGAAGTGCCACCAGACGCCCACAAAAGCTCATACAATAAATACATCTGTTAGTCTTTTTAAGTGCCACAGGACTCCTTGTTTGTTTTACTGAACTAGACTAATAGGGCTGTCCTTTTGGAATTTACAAGACTCCTTGTTTGCTTTAATATGCCCTTTGGTACTACTATTCATTATGCATACACTTCTACTTTAAAAAATCCACAAACAATAATTTCAAGCTATTTATGTGCATCACAAATCCAGTTCCCCCTTATGGAACCTCATCCCTGAACTATTATTTTTATTTATTGGATTATTGTACCCTCTCCCTTCTTGCAATGCTATTTATCATTTTAGATTGCAAGGTTTTGGGGTAGGTGATACAACTTCCTTCAGATTGGCACAAACCCTAGCTTACAGAGACACTACTTACAACAGACCAACAACCACAAATACTGGTAAAGCAATTTCATTTCTGAACAAACTGGTCCTCACACTGAGCTTTCAGAAACACACAAATTGCATGTGACAACTGTAGAAGGTACAGAGTTTATTCTGACAGCCATGCTGGCATAAACCATTTGTGTAGGTACAGTCTGAAGTGACTAAAAGGTTTTCTACATCAGTGTTGGAACATCGTTCCCTTAGATGAAGGTAGCCATGCTGGTACAAGCATCCCTCCACCAAACTAGAATGTCTACGCTGGAATTAGATTGCTATAGCTACACTGGTCAGGGGTGCAATTTTTTTTCACAACTCTAACCAATTAGAATATACCAGTATAACATTCAAGTGTACCCCAAGCCTACTGGGTCAGTTCTAAGCCACTATTTTCACTTCATTGTCAATGAACTCTAAGTTTCCTGCATCTTCAAAGAGTCTGATAAAGTAGGATTTTTTCCCATGAAAGCTCATGTGGTAAATAAATTTGTTAGTCTTTTAAGTGCCCCAGGATTCCTTGTTTGTTCTTGTACCTACAGGTATCTTTGATGAAAGGAGTAGATGCTTTGTGCTCTTCTTTGGAAGCTACAAAGTTAGTGTCTATGCCAGCTGTGTAGTATTCCATTTTTATCATAATAAAAGCTCTCGACACTTTGCGCATGTGCTATAACAGTAACCGAAGAATAAAAATGTCCTTTTTCAGTTATGGAAAAAGGAAAACATGCTGAATTAAACAAAGACAGATGTACAATTGCACACTATGCTCACTGAGGCAAGTAATTTTACCATAAGGGGTATACACTTGATCTCATCCTTCCATTTTGTGTATTTAAGAAAACAGGAGGTGTAATGGATTTCTGTTCAAAGTGTTCAAAATGAGAATCAGTCATTCTTACTAAAAACTGTTCTAACCTGTAAAAACAATTAAATGCTAAACAGTGTTGCTGTTTTTGGTGTTCGTTTTTATCAACATTCTACAAAACAAAACAAACTTCTGAAGTATTCGATGCTAAAATAATGCTTTCCATTAACTAATCCTTTTAGATTTTGCCTTCAGAATCCATACAACACATACTGTTCCAATTCCAAAAGGTTACCCTCTAGCCAAATCTTTTGTTTCATATTCTTAAAACTCTCAAAGGCACAGCAGCAAGCCCCATGAGCAACTTTGAACTGCAAGCACAGCCATCAGCCAGAACAGAAGAGTTCATTGGTATTATTTGTATTTTAAACTATGCTATTGTTACAGACAGTTATCAGAGTATTTTCTTAATTCATCTGATCTCCTGACTTATTTACTGTCAACACTGATCTTAAGTCTAGACAGAACAAAAAGATCCATTAGCTTGCTTTTATCATCCACAACAGCACATTCCTTCTATGATGTTTGGTATAAGTAAACCTTGGAGAGGAAACAAGCAGAAAACAAAGAAAAGGTACATACAGACCTGCAGTCATCCAGATAAAAGCTATACTGGCCATAAGGCTGGATTCATAAAAAATAGTTGGTGGTTATTCATGCTAACACTACCTGTGTTTTAACACAACTGCTTAAGTTTAATGATATCTAAAAATTTTTGTAGTTAGGAAAGTGCTGCCTCATTAGTGTTTTCTAAACACTATACCACTACATACATAGGGGTTTGGGGACTGGATTTTGGACGCAGGACTTCGTTTTTTGGTGTTTGTGTATGTGTACGAGCATGCACTCAGATTATAAGCAAAAGAAAACTAATAAACTTCTAATTTTATTGGCAGTAAGATTTGCATTTCCAGCAGTTCAGCTGACTGTTCTAGCTACCAAAAGTGTTAGGAAGAGGAGGGGAGGGGAAAATAACAAAAACGCATTTTCAAAAGGATAAAAAGGACTCAAAAATCTGAGCTGCAACAGAGATTCTAGTACAGGCACCTGAAAAATCTTGGGTCTTCACAAGTTATCTTCTGTCCGCAGAAAAGTTTTATCTGTGCTTTATATTCCCAGCTTACATTGAATGCTACCTTTCAACCAGTCACCATCAAACCACTCTACTCCTCACCCTGTCATCTGTTATGAAGGACAGACACTGAGCTACAAAGGTCTATTGTCCTGAGCTGTGATTTTTTTTCTTGTTGCAGATATGAAATAAATTCAGAGGGATGTTTTACCAAGTTGAGATTTTATTCTCTTTACAATTAATATCTATAACTAAATCTACCTCCAAAATAAAAGCTGAAGTTGACTGAAAAATCTTGTATTAATGAACTGAAAAGCACACCAAACTATCCAGGATGCTGGACATGCTAGACTAGAAGTGTCCAAGCCAGATTGTCCCACTACTCCCTCTGCCTCCTTTATGCAAGGAAGCAAGAAGGGGACTGAGATGGAAAAGAATCCAATGCTTGAGAAACCTGATTTTGTTTTGTTTAGGTTCCCTCAGCTCATCTACAGGGATTTGGTATCTTATCTGGGGAAGCTAGCAATTTTTCCTCTATGACTGTGAGGAATAGGTGAGCATATGTAAAAAAAAATTTAAGGATGTAGGTCATATTTTGAACCCTCATTAAATCACCTCCACAGAAGAAGGAAATATTTACATTTTCCAAATAAAAGCGGTTGGTTAATACAACCTCTATTCTTGATTCCTGTTTCCAAAATCCCAATTGTTTCCTACTAGAAATAAATGGGAATCTTATTTGCAAGCAATTGTGAAGGGTGCTATGTAACACCACAGAAAAAGGAAAATGTTTCCATAAGAGTACAGTGCTTTCAGTGGTCTGTAGGAAATGGCTGAAGAAAAAAATCCATGCACTATGTAATAGAGTATGAAACCTGGCAGGGAAAAATGTTTAGGTAAATTTTCATACTAATGTTGACAGAATGTACTACAGGGCACTCGGTTTGGTTTCTAAAAGAAAATATGTTTTCGTTTATTTTAAAACCTTCATTTTTTTATTAATGTAAATATCCCCATAGGATTTTGTGAATACAGACAGAATCATGCTACCACATAAGAAGCAGGAGATAAAACTCATTCTAAAAAGCACGGCACTGGTTTATTTTATTTGTCCATGCTAAGTGAAATGCTGAAGGGAAAAAAGTAAAAACCAAGCATAAATACTGAAAATTGCATAATGATATATTATTTAACTGGTAAAAATGTGTTATGAGTAAGGATTACAAATACAGTTTTTTTTTAAAATCTCTGCAGTGTGTATTTAATGGTCTTTCAAAAGCAAAATTAAATGTTTTCAAATCAGGGTTTTATCAGTGGTTTCATTCTCACAATATATACTCTTCCCCTGTCCATAAAGTGTAGATTTCCTTCCACAATCAATATAAAGCTATCTCAAATGTACAGAGCACCATCAATATATGCACTGCACAGCATACGACCACACTTATGTGATCATTTGGGGGGGGGGTCCTTTCTCTCAATTAGCTCAGACAGCTTTGCTAAGAGAGAAGAATGTTCTTGACCCTCATGGAAACTTAACAGCTTTTGCAAAATTAAGAAGTAAATTAAAATACAAGTTTTTACTCCACTGATTCTACAACAACATTACGCTCTTCTCTTGGCTACACATTTAATTGCATGACTTCAACTATTTTTTTAAAACCCAGTTAAAAAAAAAATCTCCATGGGAGGGGTTAATCCATTGTTGATCACGTTGTATACAAAGATTTTTCCACATTTTAATAAAAGCTTTTCAACATAGACTGAGTAGAACAACCATTCCTAGCTGCAAACCACAGCATACCTCTTTAGCCTCTTCTTTTTAAAACCCTGTCTGTTTTGCCTACTACTTTATATATTCAGATTTTCTTATTACCGTGGCTCAGAACCAGGACAGTGCAAATTCACTTCTGAAAGAAAAAGGATTTCAGAGTCACTAGTAAACTGGCAGCCTCAAGGTATTATTTTGCACTTTAATTCAGAAAATTAACTAAGTGCACCTGGTCCCGGAAATAAGTGTGTTTGTGACAAGGTAAGATTTTTTTTCCTCACACACGCTTTCTAAACAGAGTCGTCCATCCCCCCGCCCCTGACATGTGATTTTGTTGCATATCATTTAGATGAACTATTATTCCAAAAGAAACAGGAGATACCACAGCAGATAAACTGAGTTTAGGGAAAGCTAATGGAAGAGTATGAACAGTAAGTGACATTTCTGAAGTGTTCCCTCTTGCCCGTTAAATGACCAATTCCACATTCATGGCTGGAATTTAGAAAGATCCCTAAATTACATTTTACCAGTAATTTCCTTTCTCTGCCTGTCCATCTTGTAACAAGATAGAATTATCTATCTATACAAGGGAGATTTCAGTTAATTCTTGCTTTCACCATTCTTCCTTTAGCCAAAAATGTGTCCTATCATTTTGGAAGAAGGTAGTAGACTTCAGTTAATATATTTTGAAAAGTCCAACAAAAACAGAAACAAACCCTTACAGAATTTGTTTAAAAAAATCAGTCAACCACCTAACTGGAGCCATAGGTGTCTCACAACATAACAAGTATTAATGAGTCCAACTGTTTCCATCTCAGATAATTTTAAATGTTCAGTAGGTAGAGTCAACAAAAATACATTTCACAACTCATTCAATTTTGTTCCTTTCCCTGAACTTCCTAAACTTTAATCCTAGATCCTGAAGTCCTTGGTACATTATATGCCCTTCTTGCTTTTACCACAGAACCCTGGGGGTGTTTTTAGCATACCTCTACATTTTACTTTATTCCTATTCTTTAGGTGCCTGGATTTCTCAGGGACATATTTGAAAAGCTATAACCATGCATCTTTACCAGTGGCCTTCTTAGGAGCTACTACAGGATCCACAGTGAATGTGCCTGAACTGCTGCACCAGCAAGTCTACTCCTTACACCAGAGGCTAGCAACCAAGCAGAGCAGAAGAGCCATTTTCCCCACCTTCCCACCACAACTTCATGACACCGAGTCAGCCCAGTGGCTGTACTGCGGCCTCTAGTGCTGGCAAAGGGGTGTGTGGGTGGCACGGCCTCCCTCCGCTGCTGGGGTGGAGTAGCACGGCCCCACCTACCCCCAGCCGGCCGCCCCTCCCAAGAGCGGCCAGCAGAGAGCTGCAGCTTGCAGAGGTGGGGCCCTGGAATGTCCCCTCTGTGGAGCTCAGGCCGCTTTGACCTGGCTACCCCAGGGCTGAACAGGCCTGATGCAAGGTCTGGGGGGGCAAGGCAGCCTCTGGAGAGGCCGGGTCAAAGAAGCCTGAACTCCACAGATGGGCCATACTGTGAATTAGTCAATCTGGCATGCAAGAATATATTCAAGCACAGAATTTCGGGTCAAACAATACAAAAAGAACCACTTAAAAGAACATTTGTATCTGTGCAATGCACTATGCCATATCAGCTTTGATTCCTACTTAGAGCCATGCTCAAAACACAGAAACTCCAATCCTGCAGGGATTCCACTCCACAAAAAACTCCATTCCACATGTTCCAGGCAGCCTTGTCACAAATAATTCATGTCCACTACTCCTCTACCACACTGAATACAAGCACATTGTGCTACTGGAAATGGGAAACCTGATTCAGGTCACAGCAAAAGGTACAAAAACACTTATTTTAATACAAAGCTGCCCTATTTCCTCCCATGCTCCCCAGTCTCAAACCTAAAACTTTAGAGGAGAAAAACAAAAGGCTTTGCCTCTGAAGAGAAGATGAATACAATATAAATGCTTCCCTGGCTCACAAAAAGAAAAGGGCGTTAGGCACATTTCAGCAGCCATGCCTGCCCTAGCTCCTTTCTTAATACCAAAGGAGCAGCATTCTACTCAAGTACTCATTAGTACAGCTTCCATTGACCAGATGAAGGCACAGTCCAAATGCGTACGTCTACCTGAGAACTAGCAGAGCCACGCAAAGAAAAAGAAAAACAAAAACAAGTCCCTCCTCGCTCTCCACCCTGTTCTTTGCCTTTAAGGAAAGGGGCAGTCACCCTAGTGGCGTTTCCTTAAAGGGAGATTAAGGCAGCTCCTGCATTAATAAGTGCAAATCAGATTCAGAAAACCTGCGGTGTAACAGAAGTATGATTAAAAACACCATGCTCTTCAAAGGATTTCAATTGTGTAGTCGTCTTAAAATCAAACACTGCTGACACAGAACTCTTGATTTAATGGAGGCTGTATTTCCCCCTCACCTTTTATATATTTATTTATTTAACAGGCTCTATACCATCCTCCTGTTTACAGGAAAAGATTACTCTCTGCAGTCTGGTTAACAACTGTGTTCCTAATACCCCTGCATCTCAGCAGGATTCCCATTTGAGTGACAAGCCCACAAGCCAATCATGTTGCAAAGTCCAGCATAAAGGTGGAATTTCAAGAGGAACCAATTGAGCAGCATGAAGGGAGGTTCCAGATGATTGGCACATTATTCAGAGTAGAAAGTAGTAAACAACCTCTTGTGCTGGTTGAAGAAAGAGGTAAATCCGAAGATGCCATGTCCCTTTACCACACTCAGGCTGGAGTTTTACAAGGTAAAAGCAATAAGCAGCTTTCACTGATGAGTAAAAATATATCTATTTCAGAAAAGCAGCTTGCATAGCAAAGGTCTAAAAAAACATCATAATCACATTACTCCGAAAAACTTTTACAATTTACTTTAAATATAAAGCCTTTTTGTAGCTGTTCTGAATTTTCTTGACTGTTTCATCTGTTCTCTGTGCACTTAGGTTTATACTAAACCAGGGTTCATCCCCTTTCTTGTTCAATAGAGGCCCGCCCCACACCAATTTAAAGAGAAAAAAATCACTGTTATAGTGAGGGAAGAAAATTAGGTGTTGAAACTAGCAGTTTCCACATGTATAGAAACCATCCAGCAAAAAGGGGAAGTTTGGGTATTTATCTCAATAACAGACAAAAGACAAGAAAAAAAATCAGCAGTTCAGTTGTCAATATCAGAAAATTAGCAAGTTTAAAACAACATTTCTGATTACAATTGTTAATTGTGTGATGCCACATTAGCAGAGACACAGCTAACCTAGTATTCAGACAAAGATCTGAGGCAATTTTAACAGAGACAGCAGCATTAGCTTGCCTGCTTTCTTCAGGATAAATTACTGCTGAAGATGTTTACACAATGTAGCTTCATGAGTCTCAAAGATAGCTTTCAAGAGACCCTGCCCCAGCTTTAAGGACATGCAAGCAAAGAGATGTCAAGAGACAGTTAGGCAGGATATACTGAAACAGCAGCTCAATTTCATCTTCTCCTATGTTTCAAATTCAGGTGACTATTTTTGGCAAGTACAGAGCTGTGTACGTTTCTGCTGTAACTAGCTAACTTTGAAAGCATTCCGATTATTCTGGGTGCGATGGACACCAGAACATGTTTTAAAAGTGATTCATATTCTATGAGAAATGTAAAAATAAAAAAGGGCAGCCACCAGAATCCAAGAGAGCAATTCTGAAAAGCAAGTCTGTGGGTTAAAAATCCCATTACCCCTCTGCTTTTGCCACCATCAGAACCTTTGCATCAGGCAGTGAATGTTTCCCAGAAATACACAAAGGCAACAAACCCTCCCTGCTTTTACACAGGCTGCAACCGGACCAGGATGCAGCCCTCTAATAATTCATTCAAGTACCTCCCTTTTCAGCAGATCTAGCACATCTTAATTTTTATCAGATTGTAAAAGCTTGGTTATCACTGTCACTAGTCATCATGCATTTTTAGCACTCTGATTTTTTGCTCTTAATTTGGTATAAACACACCCCCAGTACCCTCCTCATCCACCTTCTCAAACAAAAAAACTTTGATAACAAGATAGGCTGTCAGACCCAGAAGGTCTGAAAGACACCTGAGGAAAATGAACAAACAAGGAGTCCTGTGGCACTTAAAGACTAACAAATTTATTTTTTCCATGAGCTTTTGTGGGTAAATCCCACTTCAGAAAGCTCATACCAAAAAAAAAAAAAAAAAAATTGTTAGTTTCCAAGTGCCACAGCACGCCTTGTTTGTTTTCCTGAAGTAGACTAACACAGATACCGCTCTGGATCTTGGCAACATGAAGAAAATGAACTCCACCTGACACCTCAACCCCACATTGCCATGAGAAACAGATGATGAGGAAAGAGGCACACAACTCAAAAAGCAAAGATTCAAACTATTAGGGGTGGGAGGGTGTGGATGTGTGAGCAAGTGGGCGAGAGAGCACTTTGCTAAAACTGAAATGTGCCGGTAAGCAGGAAGTAAGCCTGATTTTTGGAGCATCGGCATAATGTGCTTCCCACTATAGCCTGTAACTGAAATACCTGCCTAACTTGAAGCCCACAAATAGTCCCCCCTATTTTAACGGGCTGGCTTGTGTGTTTTGAGAGGCAGGTGCTTCAGTAACATACTGAATGGAGTGTTTCTGCACTAACTGCTGTTTCAAAAGGGATCTTACTGGCAATCCCATGTGGAATATACTGCAACAATCCTATATGGAGAGAGGTTCAAGAAAAGTAGCTGTGTTACTCTATTTGGGAGAAAAAGCCAAAAACAAACAAACAAAAACCCACAAGAAGTCTTGTGGCACTTTTGAAGACTAAAAAATTTATTTATCACAAGCTTTTGTGGGAAAGCTCTTGTGATAAATAAATTTATTAGTCTTTAAAAGTGCCACAAGACTCCCTGTTGCTTTTAAGTGGAGAAAGAAACTTCAGAGTCAGAATATACAACTAGTGGGTTATAGGTTTTTAAAAAAAGTATGTTCCTTTCTTTCCCTCCCTCCCACACACCCCTGGCAAAACAAAAATCACCAGAAGAAAACACCTTTGCGAAGACAGTTTGGTTTTTTCCAGCTGCCAAATCCTTCCAAATGCAATCTCAGCTCTCACCTGGCTCCTAAAACACTGACCTTGATTTTCTGAAATATAACCTTTCCTTCCATAAAATTAAAGGCCATAAGTTGTCTGAACAGAATCCTCCAAATCTGTGAGACAAGCATCACAGCTTTTCTGGACACAGAAGGTCACACAATGCACAATCCTTCAGAATCACCTTTGAGGACTGACACAGTCTTGTATAATAAAATGCTACCAAACAGTCTATGTCTCAGAACAGTGTGACAAAAATGTAGCACTGCACAGAACAGCATAGCATGTGCAGCAAGAGCACTTTTTAGACCTACCCCACACACACTTCGTACAAAACAATGTGCTTCCTTTTCTCACACACCTTTCAGGGGATGACTCTTTTCAGCTGGCCAAATGGTAAATGCATCAGTATTCCTCCTTCATGTGGCTAGAACTAAAACTATAATGGAGGAACTTCATTTAATCTAAAAGAAAAGAGTGCCTCGTACTGCACAACAGCTTAGCTCACTATTAAAGGTAACTTGTGAAGTTGGGGAAAGCAAAGGAGGAGGAGTTCAGTTCCTTTATCCTATGCTTCTTTAGAAAGTCAAAA
The DNA here is from genome assembly GCA_007922195.1 of Podocnemis expansa. Classification (NCBI taxonomy): domain Eukaryota; kingdom Metazoa; phylum Chordata; order Testudines; family Podocnemididae; genus Podocnemis; species Podocnemis expansa. Next base: position 14,598,680 of record ML682019.1, read on the forward strand.
GGAGATCTAAGTATGTTGGATTTTAAAAAGATTTTTGAGCTTATTTTTACTTAAGACCAAACACCATCAGGTCTTTCTAGGTTTTACTGGGGGACTAGTTGGGGCTTCTTGAGTTGAACACTGGGAGTAATTAAACAGTGAAGATATTTACTCTTTCCTCCCAAATATGCCAGTCACAGAAGGGCACTGCTGGATTTGGGGGCTGATGGGAAGTAGAAGAAGAGTAGGCCAATACAGAGAGCCCCATCTAAACAACAGTGGAATGGAGCACCCTGAACAGAGCTTTTAATTTGCATTTCTGCTTCCACCACAGCGGGGGACACATTCAGGGACCTTTGCCAGGGAAGAGCTGCTGAGAAATACACGGAAGAAAATCTCTCTCCATGCATCTCCTCTCCCAACTAGCACTCTATAAAAAAGGACTGCCCTAAGAAATTAGAAGGCGGAGCTTTGTTTCTTTATCTTTTTTGAGCAGGAGGCCCTGCCTGAAGCTACCAGCTGCAGAACAGAATTAACATAACACACAAGGTGGCGGCTTCTCACATCCTACCTGATTCACTGGTCTGGTTCTGCTGCTCAGCAAGCTGCAATAGGAAAATATCCACCACAAAAAGATCTATGAGCCCTTCCCCTGAACAACAGAAAAATCAGGATCTAAGGTGTATGGGTTTGTTTTTTGAAGAAAACCATGAAACCACCCCCACCAAAATCAGACAAAAGATTTTAGATATTTTTGGTCCCCTTGCCAACCCTTTCTGTGCCTCAATTCCCCATGTGCAGGAAGAGGGTAAAATATTGAATTCCTTTTAAAAGTGCTTTGAGATCTGCATATAAGTTAAGTGGTATAAAGTAACAGAAAGAGGTAAATACCTTTTTTTTCCCCCCCTTTAAAGGTACATTGTTGAGCATCTATGAAAGGAAGCAAGTCCTGTGTCATATCAGCTGAAAGGCAGTGGAACAAAGCAACGAATGGTACACAAAAAATATATTAAGAGTTCTGTAGCACTTTTAAAGACTAGTCAATTTATTTATATTTGTTTGTTTCACTGAAACAGACTAACAGACTAATCTCTCAAGAAATATACTGAGGCCTTGTTATCCCTCACTTGTAACAACAACAACATGTCAATGGTAGAAATGAAAAAATGATAAATTTTAATTCCTGTGCAGATATAGCTCATGGAATTTACGGCCCCATGCATCATTAAAGCATTAAAGGAGGACTGGACATTGACACAGATGAGAACATACAGTATTTACATTAAATATTTTTAAAAGTCTGGAAGTCATGGGGATAACTTCTGGAGTCCAACCTCTAACGTCTGGTGTTAACCACTCTACCAGATAGAATAATAGACAACAGAGTCCCTGGTGTGATTTACTATACAATTCCTGTGCTTCTAACAATGCAAGGCCTCAGAGGTGAATCTTGAAAAAAAGGAAGATCCTCAGAAAGCAGCTACAGATACGGATCACCACTTCCAGTATATACCCCTTCTTTTTTGCATCCAGGGGAAAGAAAATTCAATTACTGCTATTTTAGCCACTATAATGCAAGTTGTACTTTTAAAACCTAATATACTACCAATTGCACTGGGGGCAATTATTACAGATTGAGTCAAATCTTACTCCTTATACCAACAAACTCCACTGGCCTCAATGGTAGTAACTGCAAGATATATAGCTATAAAGATGTTGTAGCTTATTTCAACTTGCTTCCCACTTCTGTAATAGCAGACACAAACAAAACAGCAAACTAAAAAGTCTAATATGGGAAAAATCCTCCAATACAATATAAAATCAGTGGAAAACGGATGGTACAGTAACCACACCCATTTAAACAGAGAGCCTTAGGGCCTGAAACCTCTCAGATGACTGTCTGTTATTCCTGCCACATCTATAATCAACACAACAATAAAGAGGCTGCCCTGCACACAAACACAAATAGAGAGCCTCATAACTTTCATTCACCCAAATGAAGACCTGATACACAGTGTAATAGAATATGGACAGTTCTGTAAACAGTTTTAAAGAAATCTGACACCCTTGCTGAAATGATGGCACACACATCACACAGAGGAAGGTAAGTTTATCAAATGTATGCAGATAGGTACACTGGTACATAATAAAGGTGCACTAACTTATCAAAGGATTTGAGTGGCAGTTGGGAGAAAATGTAACATCCTGTACCATGTTGTTGACATTATGCTGCTTTCATCATAATTAGCATGATCCCGCACTAAACAAAAAGTCACACAAGGTTGGTCTGTATTCTGAAGAAACAATTTATATATAGCACCTACTCACAGAGGGCATCCTATTCTGCATCCCTGACAGAAAAAGATTGGGGAGTGACAGGTAATTGGTTTTGTTTTGTTTAAGATGGACTATATTTGATTCAAATTTAAATCCCTAGAGAACCTAAGAAATTTCAGGTACGGGTGCCCATAGAGTTTATTCATCGTCTTGCACCTATAGTCCTCAGCACTAAATATGGCAAAATAGTTCCATTCAGACATATCCAGAAGTGTAAAGTTAGCATTATCTAGTAGCAGTAATAATAATCTATAAGCACAAGGTGGTAAAGTGATTGAGAATCACAATTTTGAATTTTACCTCTTGTGTCTAATGGTCTAATCGTAAAACATTCGAGTTTTGCATTTAAATTAAACAACAAAACTATGTTAATGTGCTACAGTATCTATTTGAATGTGCATCTTCAATAGTAACAGTGATGCCTTTATGGCTCTGAATAAAACAAAAATACTAACCTTTAAACCTCTAGTAATTGAAATAATTCTGCCTCTTCACTATGCAGAAAACATATACAGAAATTAAAACTGAACCAATCTTACTGGATGTTATTTCTCATCCATTTTCAATTAAAGTGACATCAAATTTAGAAGCCACTTGTTGGAATTTTTTTCTTTTTATTTACTACAGTTAAAAGCCAAATCAAGGATTAATGCACCAATGTGAGAAAAACAACACAGAATTTTCACTGTCTCCTCAATATTTATTTTGTGAAACAAACAAGGAGTCCTGTGACACCTTTAAAGACTAACATTTATTTAATCCCATAAGCTTTTATAGTAACTTGAGGCAATTAAGCAGGACACGCAGAATTACGTGTTGAAAGTAATGAAGGCTATGTCTCCCCCGCAAAAGCATTGATTTTGTTACAGGAGGTTCACCTGTAGGCACTACTTATCCCTCTCTAAAACCTTTAGTGAAGAGCATTGGTTCCCAACCTTTTTCAGGCTGGGGACTGCTTTTAACAAAATCTTTGCAGCCCCCTTGACTGATTATGTAACCTGGCCCGCACGGGCAGACTCTGGCCCATACCACTCTTCTGGCACCACTGGGCCTGCCAACAAGCAGTGCTGCTGCCATCATGGCCCGCACCCCAAGAGAGCTGCCATGGTCTCATCCCTCTGCCAGGATCCAGGCATGGGCAGGGAGAGGCAGCCCTGGTAGAGAGCATCAGGGCTGTAGCTGGATTCTGGCCCTGGTAGGGAGAAGCTCCGCAGACCCCCTGCAACATGTCTGCAGACCCCTGGGGCTCCCTGGACTACAGGTTTGTGAACCACTGGTGTAGAGAAAGCACCCGTTGTTTTTGCCACAAGGTAGCTCATTAGGCACACCACAGTGCTAACTGCACCTGCATAACTTGTGGTAAAAACCCACAGGTGCTTTCTCTTCACTTAGGTTTTAGAGAGGGGTAATGAATGCACATTTGCTATCCTGCAATAACACCACACTTTTTTTTTTTTTTTTTTGTGGTAGCGCAGGCAAAGTCAGAGAGTCAACTGCCTTGAGCCCGATAGTATAAACATCTGATTTCAAAACTGGGATTCCCAGTCCTAGTCGCAGTCAAGACTTAACCCCATAGTTAATTTCCAAGATGTATGCATTCAATTAATTAGTTTGAAAGGAACCTTATATATAGATTTCATTCCACTCTATAGACAATTTCAAATCAGCACTTAATCTCCAATCTTCACAAAGAGTTCTAGTTAAATCAAACAGTGATGTCTTTTAACCCAAGGGTACAGCCCTCACACAGACTGCTGAAGATCTAATTTCCACATTGCTAGAAGCATCTTCTGGTGTTACTAAATTACTTATGTGTAGATATAAAGCAGTCATAAAGGCAAAAGATTATTGACTAATCACAGATTACTCAAAAAGAGAGTACAGATGAGTATTGGCTGCTACATTCAAGTGAGCGCACATTTACAGATAGCAGGACTAAGAAGTAAGCCCATACTGACAGCAGCAAAATCACCGCCGTCAGGGCAACCTTTCAGGTGCGATTGAGCGGTCAGCATAAACCCGCTCAATTGCTCCAGAAATCGTCATAGCAACTCCAACCTCAGAACTAGACTTGCATTTCCGGTCAGCTTACCCTAGTATGTAGAAACGGATTAGTGAATCATCAGGAAACATGCAAGGTATTTTCACATACCTTGTGTCTCCCCCATCAACTCCTGCCGAAAAGTGCAGCAAATGTAGACTAGGGGTTAAGAAAAGGTACTGGAGTGGTGTTAGACTTCCAACCCAAAATCCCATCACCAACAATAGTTAACTTTTTACCAAATGGTAAAGGTTTTCGTTTATTTTGTTGTTTAAAGCCTCAACCTCAACTTATGTCTGGGTTTCTGAAGTTTCATGTTAAAATGAATATTTTGACAATCTCTTTATACGCCTTGAATGTCTGAAATTCACCAGATATGAAGAATGACCAATATGGCACCTTAGGCATTTCATTCCTCCCCTTACAAAACATGTATTTACATATGGGGGAAAAAAATCAGGGCCAATTTTTGTTAGTTTGTCTTCAAACTAGCAAGCTTTTAAAAAACATATGTACAAAATTTAAATTTAACAAAGATACCTTTTGGATCTCTTGCTCCCTGACGTCATCTAAAACTTTAGGTAACTGGGGAGAGTGACTTCTGAACAAAACATACTGAAATAAAGCAGACATCTTAACTCCATATCAACCCACTAAGCTGGTTTGTCTATTCTGCATCTCGGGTTCAGGAAAAGGAAGGTTACCCACCTGTGATGGTAACTGGAGTTCTTCGAGATGTCTGTTCCCGTGGTTGCTCCACCTTGGGTGATGGCGTGTCCACACGACACAGCTCGGAGGATCTAAAAGCAGAGCTCGCCCAGGTTGCGCAGGCAGCCAGAGACAGTCTCGCACCACAACTGGCACACTCTGGCCACGTGCATGACCCATCCTCCCTCAGTTCCTTCTTGACCAGGGAGCAAAAGAAAGAAACTCCAAAGTAGAGAGGGGAGGATGGAGGGTGGTGGAGCAACCACCGGGACAGACATCTCGAAGAACTCCGGTTACCATCACAGGTGGATAACCTTCCTTTCTCCTTCAAGTCATGTCCCCATGGTTTCTCCACCTTGGGTGACTCCCAAGCAGTGAGGACTAAGGAGGAGGGAATTAGGAGTCATTTGTGGCTAGAACAGATAGTACTGACTGACCAATTGCTGTGTCAGATCTGGTAGCCTGATCAATGGCATAGTGTTTCTAGAGGTGTGGGTTGAAGACCAGCTAGCAGCTTTACAAATATCTATGATCGGGACATTGTCAAAGAAGACTGTTGATGTTGATACAGCTCTTGTGGAACATGAGCGGATGTGGTCTGCTGTTGGTATAGATGATCGATCCTAACATGTTCAAATGCAGCTGGAGATCCATTTGAAAAGTCTTTGTTTGGATATTGGTTTGCCTTTATTTTTTCCCACAGTGGCAATGAAGAGTCAGTAGCAGAATGGGAATGACTTTGTTCTGTCAAGGTAGAAGGCAAGGGCTCTTTGGACATCCAGGGCGTGAAGAGTGGCTTTGTGGGAATTGGCATGGGGTTTCAGCATGAAAACAGGTAAGTCCATAAATTGGTTCAGGTAGAAGTAGGAATTTATTTTAGGTATAAGTTTTGGATGGGATTTCAATGTTACTTTGTCCTTGTGGAAAACTGTGTAGAGTGGGGAAGGCATAAGGGCTGCTAGTTCGCTTATGCGTTGGGCTGAAGTGATGGTGAATAGAAATGATACTTTCATTAATAGATGTGTGAGCTAGCGTGCCGCCATTGGTTCAAGGGGTGGCCTTGTCAATGTTCTGAGGACTAAACTGAGGTCCCAAGTGGGTGTTGGGTTTCAAATTTGGACGTAAAGATTTTAAAGACCTTGGAGGAATCTTTGTATAATAGGATGAGAAAAGATTGAATAAGAGTTAATCCTATCACAAAAGGTGGCAGTGGAGGCGAGATGGACTTGAATTGAGCTATTAGAGAGGTTTGAAGATTTTAATTGAAGGAGGTAATCGAGAATGGAAGGAATTGATGTGTTAGACACTATAATGTTATTTTGTGAGCACCAATGATGAAATCTTTGCCATTTTTGTATGTTTTACCAGTTGATGGTTTCTGACTATTCAACAGGATGTTCTGTACAGACTCTGAGCAGAGGAGTTCATCCTGAGAGAACCAACTAGGTACCAAGCTGTTAGATGGAGTCTGTTGGAGTCCGAGTGGTTTATGCGGCCTCTGTTCTGAGTGACGAGGTTCGGGATGGATGGTAATGGGATGGGAGTTCTGACTAGAATCTCAGTGAGGAGAGTGAACCAATGTTGTCTCAGCCATGCTGGTGCTATGAGGATTACAGCTGCAGACTCTTGTCAACCTTTGATATAAGGGGAAACAGAGGAAAAGCATAAAGTCCAATTTTCCATGAAAGAAGGAAGGCATCTCCGAGGGACTGAGGTCCTATGCCTGCTCATGAGCAATAACCTGGGCATTTGCTGTTGTGGAAGGTTGCCAAGAGGTCTATTTGCGGGTAGCCCCAGATAAGGAATATATCCTGGAGGATGTTCTGATTGATCTCCAATTCATGAGAGTGAAGTGAAGAGCGACTGAGGAAGTCGACAATTGTGTTCTGAAAGCCAGGAAGGTAAGAGCCTGAAATGGTTATGTCGTGATTTATGCACCATGTCCATAGATGCATGGCCTCCAGACAGAGAGATCTGGATCGAGCTTCTCCCCGTCTGTTGATGTAGAACATACATGTTGTGTTGTCTGTTAAAACTCTGATGTGATGGTGTTTTAACAGATTGGAAGCGGAGGTATGCGCATCTCTCTGTGCAGAGTTCTAAGATGTTGATGTGTAAGGTAGATTCGTTGATAGACCAAGTCTCTTGGGTGGTAAGACCCTGCATAAAAGCCCCCCAACCACTGAGGGAAACGTCTGTCGCAATTATATGAGAAGGCTGTCACTGGGTGAAAGGTACACACTTGCTGAGATTGGAAGGGTTGGACCACAATGAAAGGAAATGCTTCATTTGGTGAGGTACTGAAAGGATTTTTTGTAAGGTGTGAAATCGTGGTTTGTAAACCAAAGCAAGCCATAGGTGGAAAGGCCTTATATGTAGTCTGGCATTGGTGATGACAAATGTTGCAGCTGCCATATGGCCTAGAAGTTGTAGGCAGTCTTGGGTGGAGATGGTGATAGATCCGATTATGGAATTTGTGTATTCTATGATGACTTGTTGTCTCTGTTCCAGCAGACATACGGATGCGTTTCATGAGTCTAGGTGAGCTCCTATGAAGATTATGTTTTGACAAGGTGTTATAGTTGATTTCTGGGTATTTATGTTGAGGCCTCGAGATTAAAAGAGATGAATCGCAAAATTTATGTCCAATGCAGCTTGGTCAACATCATTACACTTTAACACAGTCATCAAGGTAGGGAAAAACAGTCATGTTGTGTAGTCGAAGATGAGCGGCTACGGCTGATAAAACCTTTGAGAAGACTCGAGAAGCTGTAGAGAGATTGAATGGCAAAACAGTAAATTGATAATGTACATTACCGACTATGAAGCCAAGGTATTTTCTGTGGGCTGCATGAATGGAAGTGTCAATACCAATACAATAACAGGCCACAATTTAGAGAACAGGAGACACAATCGCGACCCAGACAACGCATCTAGCACCACTGTCAAACTCCAGACCAACCTACTCTACCTCAGCCACCTGCATCCAAACCACAATTTTGAAAATAATGTTGAGGGCAGCCATTCCCTTCCACTTCTACTAGAACCAAACTACCACCTCCTTTGTGCACAGCATCTGAGACCATTCATTTCTTCTTGGAAGTGTATCACCTCTGACAAATGGGTGGTGGAAACCATCAAACATTCCTCATTTCCTTTCTTTCTAAACCTCCTCCACATCACACTTCCCTGTCCCTTCTCAGGGACACCTTTCACGTACATCTCCTCTTATAAAAGGTCCAATGTCTCCTCTATATTGGCGTCATCGAAAGAGTATAAGATACCTATTGAGGCACAGGTTTCTATTCTCCTTATTTCCTGAAAACCAAAAAATCTGGTGGTTGGCGACCAGTTCTGGATCTTAGAAAGCTAAATAAATTCATAGCATACCAAAAGTTAGGATGGTATCTCTTAACATCAGTACTTCCAGCATTAGAACAAGGAGATTGGTTTGCTGCCGTCGACATACAGGATGCATATTTTCACACTTCCATTCATGCAGCCCACAGAAAATACCTTGGCTTCATAGTCGGTAATGTACATTATCAATTTACTGTTTTGCCATTCAATCTCTCTACAGCTTCTCGAGTCTTCTCAAAGGTTTTATCAGCCGTAGCCGCTCATCTTCGACTACACAACATGACTGTTTTTCCCTACCTTGATGACTGTGTTAAAGTGTAATGATGTTGACCAAGCTGCATTGGACATAAATTTTGCGATTCATCTCTTTTAATCTCGAGGCCTCAACATAAATACCCAGAAATCAACTATAACACCTTGTCAAAACATAATCTTCATAGGAGCTCACCTAGACTCATGAAACGCATCCGTATGTCTGCTGGAACAGAGACAACAAGTCATCATAGAATACACAAATTCCATAATCGGATCTATCACCATCTCCACCCAAGACTGCCTACAACTTCTAGGCCATATGGCAGCTACAACATTTGTCTGTTCTGTGCCAGTTCTGTGGGGGGTAGATGCCGAATGTGCGGAAAGTGGCCGTTGAGTTCTTGGAGCCATGCATAACTTGATCGGTTTTCTCTGAAAATAATTTTTTTTTTGGTTTCCCCCCCCCCCCAAAAGGCAGATCTTCAATTGTTGCCTCGAATTGTCTCGGAACATCTGAGGAATGAAGCCAAGAGCATCTGTGGAGTACGAAGGTAGTTGCAATACCTTGAGAGGCTGTGTCGACTGTATCAAGCACTGCTTGAAGGGCAGTCCTAGAAATAAGTTGGCCCTCTGATTATTGAGTGAAAAGATTGCTTTTTGCTTTCTGGAATAAATTCAATAAAATCAGCCAGCTTAAGATAATTGTTGTAGTCGTAATTTGCGAGAAGAACTAAATAGTTTACCAAACACAGTTGAAGGGTAGAAGAGGCATATACTTTTCTGCCCAAAGAATCCTTTTTTTTTTTCCTTTAATCATCTTTATCGTGTGGAGTTAACTTGTTGAAGAGTTGTTTATGTCATTGATTTGTGGTGTCAATATCCAGGCAGTTGGGGGGGGGGGGGGTTTGAAGAGGAATTCAGCTCCCTTGTTCGATATGTAGTACTTTTTGTCCATTCTTCTAGCAGTGAGAGAGAGATGCTGGAGTCTGCCAGATTTCTGAGGCAGGTTCTATAAATGGCCGAATTCATAGATAAACCTATACAGGGGTTCGATTTGGTTTGCAGGATACGCAAAAGAGAACGGTGGGATTCTGGAGCGTCTTGTGGGGAGATCTCTAAGGAGTCTGTGACCCTTCTGAACAATTCTTGGAATTGCCGAGAATCATTGGAGGAAGAAGTGCAAGGAAATATCATGTCTTCTGGAGAATCAGGTAAGTACTGCATAGGAAAGTGTGAATGCCAGTCATCGTTGACATCAGAGATATCGACTATATTGTCCTGGGTATCCGTGATTTGATGATGATGTGGTAATTTTGATGCAGGTCTATGAGAGGCTATGGGAGTTGTAGATGAGGACCTAGAGCATTGGGATCTTGCGTCCCATACCAGGTACGGAAAGTGATATGCTGGTGTATATGGGTACCACTGCAGAGGGTAGAAGTGGTACAGTGGGTGAGGAGCAAATAACTGGGTTTGTTTTAGCTTATGCCCTGTAGGGGGAAACAATCAAGAAGAAAGCTGCATGATGCTCATTTCCTTTGTCACTGGAAAAGGACACACTGGAAGCCCATGATGAGTGAGATAAAATAGGTGACCCCACCTCGGTGATATGTTTAGGGAAGGTTTGGTATGTGGTTCCTGATGGTTCCATTTTTCACTGTGCTTAGAGGGCACTTTAGGGTAAGTGTGTACACTTATGAGAAGAGAATATATTTTCCTGCCTCAAGATAAGGTGGCTCAGAACCATGCCCATATTGCTCAATGCTGGCGTCAGGAGTGTGATTCCTAATGGAGCCAAAATTGACGGTGCTGAGCGGACAGTTATGAGCTGTGCAGACCTGAGTGTGCTGGTTATTGCATGGGTTCCGACAGCGCTATTAGGTTCTGGGGCGGAGATTATCCCTGGCTCTGGCATGGCTAAAATTGGTGGAGGCGGTGCAAAGCCTGGATTTGTTAGCAACTGCTCCAAAGTAGGTGCTGATGAAAGGTGTATTTTCGGAGGTTTTGAAGCCAGCATTAATGAGGAGCGGCATGGCTTTTCCCCCTGGTCTGAATGAGAAGCAGACCTTTTTCAGGGTTTGTGACTCGGTGTATTTAAGGGAACTGAAGCCTCATTTGTGCCAAGTTTTGGGGAGGAAGACCTTCCTCATTTAGCAGAGCTGTGAGAAGAAGTCGTGCAGGTGTCTTAGGTCTCCTTTGAAGTGTTCATTCCCTGACCAGGGTCCGAGGCTGGACGCAGGGAGCGCTCTATCATAATTAGTTTGAGTCGGAGTTCCGTCTTTCCATGCTCTCACACTCAGATTCCTACAGTGCTGGCACCTGGCAGAGAAATGTATTTCTCCCAAGCAGTTTATGCACTGCAAATGGCTGTCCAACGCAGGCATCTCATCATGACAGGCTTTGCAGTGCTTAAAGCCCGGTGAGGCGGGCATAGCAGGAAGAGGGACTCATAAGGATTGGGGGGGGGGGGGGTTTAGAAAAAAAGGCTGACGAAAAGGGGTATCGATGGAGATTGAAGTGCTGAAAGAAGACGACGAGCTGAGTGAAGGGAGTGATGAGAAATTCCTGCCAAGTCCATGGATGGTCAAAAAGGAACAGAGGGAGGATGGGTCGTGCGTGTGACAAAAGGGCACCAATTGTGGCGCAAGACTGCCTCTGGCTGCCTGCGCAACCTGGACAAGCTCTGCTTTTAGATCCTCTGAGCCATGTCACATGGACGCGCCACCACCCGAGGTGGAGCAAGGAGAACTATTTTTAACTTAACACAACTTGGTTATTTTGCACCGAATAAATGAAGATAACTTCTTGGAAGGTGCAAAGGGCGAGCCATTTTAGTCTAATCCAGCACAAAAAAAAAAAAAAAAAAGGAGTCCTGTGGCACTTAGTCTAACAGATTTCTTTTTCACATGAGCTTTCATGGGAGAAAATCCCACTTCAGCAGATGCTTGGAAGATGGGGGAAAGCTCACGTGAAAAACAAATCTTTTAGGCTTTAAGTGCCAAAGGACTCCTCGGTTTTTTGAGGGTTTTCTTCTTCCCCTTGGAAGGTGGTCTACCTTAAATACAGCTACCTACCTAAAAGAGCTACAACGAAGATGCATGCTCCCTGACCAGGTGGAATTTGAAGCTTTGTGAAACTTACTAGTTTGAAATGATGACTCCAACATTTCTGATCAAGACAAACTCTTCTGAAGTTCTGTACCATTACAGAAATCGCAAACAAAAGATTCTTTGATGTTGAAGGCACTTGCTAATTAACATGTCCCATCTGCCTCCTTTACCCCCCAGCTGTAAACATGACCAAAACCTTAATACAATCATGGCTCCAATTCTTGCTTCGCATCAGTATTTTGAAACTGCCTCCAATGCACCAACTTCTCAAAAATAATATAGTATCAGGTTATCTGAGTATTTTCTTTTACAAGCTGCTAATATATTAGATAGATGGTACTACAAAAAGAAAACACTTTTGTGATGAATCTAGAAATTCTGTTAATATTTTTATGATGCCTAGACAAGCCTCAGTTTCCTTCTTTGCTGTCTACTGCTGTGCACTGAGTGGAATGAGAAAGGATGAAGGTGTTGGACTCCCACAGGTGCCTGGTAGAGACCAGAGACTTCAATACACTGACTGATATCTACATGACTGAAAGGATGATCCTGAAGAGATGATGGAAATCCTACTTTCCAGGTTATTCATACCTAGTGACCAACAGTCAAGAGGAAAGAAATTTCCCCCCTACCACTCTGCAGGCAAGTAGAGCCAAGTAGCAAATGTTGGAAAACAAATGGAAGCTGGGTTAAGACCAGAGCTCACACACACATGGAAGCTCAGCCTTTGTATTATACAAAGCAGCAGAGAGAGAAAAGAGCCAGCAGAGATGTTCCTACATGCACTGCAAGGCTCAAGGGAGCCCTGGCATTGACCCGCTCTGAGATATTTCTTCATTTTTGTATCTCTCTGCTAACTCCAGGACTTTGAGATTCTATAAGCTGAGTGACTAACACATCACTACCTTGTTTTGAAAAGCTGCCTAGGGTCACTGCAGACACTGAGGGACAGCACTGCACCTTGACAAGAGTAGAAACAAGTCTCCCACAGGAGTCTGGCTTATTAGTGGGATTCACTGCAGGGAACCACAGAGACAGACAGGGATAGCTGGCATCTAAAAGGTTAGTTTGGGAGAGCCCTGAGGAACTGTCTCACTCCTCAGGGGCCTACCATCCTAATGGGATCATTCCTAAGGGACTGGTTACAGGCTTGGGCATAGACCAGACAATGTAAGTCAGGCCAAATTCTGCCCTCAGCACCTGGGCCACTTGCAGGGCTGGCCCAAAACTTTTTGATGCCCTAGGAGCCTGTGATTTTGGTACCAATCCCCTCCTTTGTGGTGGCCCTCACCCCCACTCCTAGCTCCCCCAAACCCAGCCAAGCCACACACCACACCAAGCCAAGTGGAGGGCTGAGCTGGCCCTGGCCGAGCAGTCAGGCTGGTTGGTGGGCTGGGCTGGGTCATGCCAGACCACTGGCCTGCCAAGGGGCATAGGTTGAGCAGTGGCCTGAAAGCCACTCAGCTTGAGCCATAGGCCAGGCCCGAGCCAGTGAACCATGGGTCAACTGAGGGGCCCTTGCCCCCCTCCTTCCTTTCCCTCTCAGCCCCCACAAGCCTGTCCCAATCCCCCCCCCCCCCCCACACCTCTTCTGGGATGCAGAGCCAGCCAAAACAGCTGCCTGCCTTGCTCCACTCTGGGCTACGTGCCTGTGCAGAGCAGGGCAGCAAATTTGAAACAGGCTCACTGGCCCCAGCCCAGCAGCCCTTGGTGCCCCCTATTGTCTGGCGCCCTAGGCCAGTGGTTCCCAACCTTTTCTCTGTTGCAGCACACCCTGAGACCTTCAAATTTTCTGAGGCACACCACCATTAAAAAACTCATTAATATTCAAATTAACTTAAATTACTTATGATTATTCATGAACCATGGCACAGTGTTTCAGAAATGCTGCTATGTTGGGCATTAGGGGTAGCAGAGTAGGGGGTGACAAAACGGGAGGTCAGGAGTCGTGTGCAGTGGCAGGAGTGAGTGTGGGGTGCACAGCAATGCAGGGGTGGCAAAAGAGGACAAGGGCAGCCATGTGGGGAACAGCACAAGGCTGGCAAGAGAGAAGAGGGGAAGGCAGAACAAGAGTGGCTGTGGGGGGCAGGGGGAACCAGGGGAGCAGGAAGGTAGGGGAGGGGAGCATGGCGCAGCATCCACTTCCCCCTTCTCCACAGTGGCTCCCTGCCACCCAAGGCAAATCCTCACCCCACTGCTGCTCCCTCCCACCCCAGTGGGTCCTGTCCTCCCCTCCTCCAGCCCCCTTCTGCCTATGATGGGCCCTCCAGCCCCCAGCTACACCCCCCCACACAGCCACCCACCCCCAATCAACCAGCAACCCCACAACCTCAGCTACACATCCTCTGCTACACATCCACTCCTACCCACCTCTTCTGCACACACACCTGCCCCACACAACCCCCAGCATCACTCCTTCCCCCAAGTCCTTACCTGGGCTGTTTGCAGGCAGGCTGACAGGAGCTGCTCTGCTCTGCGGGGGGAGATTCACACACACCCAGCCTCCTCCAGCTCTCTGCTGGCGCAGCATAAGATGGAGCCAGGTTTAAGGTGGAGTCACCTGAACGGTGCGTTTTGGCTGCTCCTGCTATTTTTAGGGGACCCCTGGAACTCTGTGTTCCAGTGCCATCCTCTATTTTTAGGGGAACCGGAAAGCATCCTGCCTCAAAATAGGGGCCCCAGAACTGTGTTCCGCTGCCTTCCCCTTTACTTTAACCCCTGCCTTTTCCCAGCCCTGCAAAGCCTAGGTGGCTGGGCTGAGCAGGGAGGGAACTTTAACTCCAGCTCTTGGGGATGCTCACGGCACACTTTGGGTGTTCCCACGGCACACTGGTTGGGAACCACTGCCCTAGGCAACTGCCTAAGTCACCTCTATGGAGGACAGGCCCTGGCCAACTGACTAATTTTCAGAGAGCTGGCAAAGGTGTGTGAAGACAGATTCGATTCACAAGACTGAATATCACTGAGCAAAAATATTTTTTCCTCCAAGAATGCCTGCCTCAGAATTTGCCTTCAGTGTAGAATTAGCTTTGGTTCCTATGTGGGTGTACTTCCTAATCCCTTTCCTGTCCATACAGAAGACATTCTGCCTCAACTGCACTGAAGCTTTCAACCAAGGTTAGTTGACACAGCTGTGGTGTAGCTCAGAGCCAGTTTCATATATGCTAGCAGCCCACCCAGTCTGTGATGAGGACAAGTGCTGATGGTTCTCCAATGCCTTCCTACCACTCATTAGGAAAGAATCAGAGCAAGCTAAACTTACTTCAGCATGAAAGAATCTGTCCCCCAAAGTCACAGCAACACACATAGGGGATGTGCACCATCAAAAAACCTTTCCAATGTGGCTGCTGTCGTCCAGCCAGTTATCACCCAGGCTAGCTCTGCAGCAGACCTCAACAAACCATGGTGACCAGTTTTAGTAGCCTGTCGCCTAGCTCCACTGCAGAAACATAATGGACAAGTTCTCTCTGGTGATCAAAAGTAAAATTGTTGGTGCCTAGCTGTGAGCCAATTCTGTTCATCCCTGTGAAGACTTACCTTCAATTCCTCCTCCTGCCCCACTCCATTCTACAATAACAAAAGAAAACGTACTGTGGTGGTACGGTTCACTCTCATTTTAATATAACAACATTATCCTGCTCCTAAGTACTTGCAACACCAGTAAAACAAACTTGGGAGTAAGCATCTGGTGGGGGGGGGGGAGGCAATCTTAGCATAGAGCTGATTTATTCCTGAGAATCCAGTATTCAATTTTAGGCCCTACACCTAGCTCTTCCAAGAGTTCTTGGTGATAGGCATTAACCATCTGCATGAGAAGTTGCATACTCCCACAGTGATCAAACTGAAATAGTGTCAACTCTTGACATTCTCAACATCAGGATAGATAAACTGATATCAGCTCCCAATCTAGAAGGCCTTCAAGTCCCAAGAGCAAAAAGCTAAAATATACATTTGCTGGAAAGCTCAACCGTGTCAGTTATGTACCTGGCTGCTTTACAGTGCTTATACTTTTTATCTTACTGTTCTGTATTCTAACCTCAAGAGATCCTTTTTGTTACCATCACATCTCCAGAAAGACTCCTATAATAAACACCCATAGTGAGCAGTTTGGTAATTCTGTCCAGAAGCGGAAATTATCAGCATGAAAAGTGACACAGCATCTCTTCAATTATCTCCTAACTAACATGTATACTTGGAACAAAATGGTTTGTTAGAGCAGCCAGGCTAGCTACCATCAGTAGTTCTCAATCACTGTGTCGCCAAACAATGGTGTCTGATGGACAACCTGGAAGAAGGCAAGATTTGGCAGGGGGTGGGAGGCGGGCTGGTGTGTCCTGTAGGGCTGCGGTATGCCACCAAGGGTGTCGCAACCCACAAAAGGTTGAGAACCACTGAGCTCAAGGACAGTACCTCTAAAAAAAAAAAAAAAAAAAAAGTATTCAGCACCCAATACACTGCCCTAATTTTCCATAATCATAAAATGTTACACATTACGTCTATTCAGGTATCACCTCCCCAGTCTTATAATAGGAAGATTTATGCTACAGAAAGATTTTCACAGAATCATAGTGTCTTGATCTTCCCAGATCAGAATTTTAATTCCTCTGGAATTCCCTGCCCTGCGCAATTAAATTATTACATCAACTTTCTGTGAATTAAGAAAGTGTCACATTGTAAATTCCAGTGGGGTAGCCACATCAGTCTGTTATCCCAGAAAATCAATTCTCACACCATCCAGCAATCTGAGTCTTAATTTCTAACACTCCAGGGCAACAAAGGTGGGATCACTATTTGCCTAAATGGACAAATGCCCCAAGTGGAGAATACGGCTACAGCCCGCCGATCAAGCACAGACCAGAAGCAACAAAAGACTTAGAGCCAAGGGTTCTTCAGAAACAAACATAAGTTTTATTACAATGCTTATTCTGAGGATTGACAAAGAATCACTACTTATTTCACATATAGGTTAACAGTAATACAACACATTAAAACTACACTACGCAAGTAAAGCACTAGACAACACTTATATTTACAAAAGACATTCAGCAAGTGGGGATCAGGTCACTTGCAGAATGGAGAGATCTCGGATCTTAACATTACTCCTTTTAAACTTGGTGTGGATTCCTTATCTTAAGCTTTTCCTGCTGGTTTGCCTATAACTGCAACTTACTTTGTAAGGATTGGGCCCCTGTCAGTGGTTAGTGTTTTAAATGGTTTTTGGTCTTTAACCTTAGCTAGTGATGTTTTACTCTCCTTGGGGCCCTCTTTTTACCACAATTTGAGAGGATTTATTCTCAGTAACCACTCCAGTCCTTGTCGTCATTGCACTTGTTGCCTTCCGTCTCTCTCTGTCGCAGAATCTGTAGCAACTGGAACAACGGTGGCTCAGAAGGTTCTAGAGAGCTCACAGGCGCACCTGCCGCTTTGTGTCAGCAGAGTTCTTTGTGACGCTTGTAGGAGTTCTAACAATGTCAGAGCTCCAAAGCCCTGAGCTTTGAAATGGGACTCATGTATGGCTTATGTGGAACCAGGCTCCCTCGGAAGCATGCACCTTGAGTCAAGACCCAGGTATTGAATTGGTGCAGCCTCTTTTGGATAGCCTTTACCAGAGACGGTGAGACACGAAGTCCCCCAACTGAGAAGATGTCCCAGTTGTACCCTCTGGCCGCTCCTCCCCAGAGACGGTGAGACCCGAAAGTCCCCCAGCAGAGACTTTACTCTGCTGTACCCTCTGGTCGTGGAATGTGCATGTAAGCTTTTTGGCTGTGTGATATTTGTTGCTCACAGACCTAACCGCAGGACTCAGTTATCTGTCTGTCTGGAGTCCACGTAAAATTGACTATCCAGGCTCATACTTCTGAGACTAAGTCCAGAAAAAGGCCCTTCTGAGACTAAGTCCCACAACTTAGCTCTTAAACTTCCACCAGAGATGTTGTCACTCTCTCAGGAGTTGAGTGATGGTGTGACTCCTAGTGCAGCGGGAACATAGCCAGAGGCCAGTGGAACCCAATAAGGAGTGGGAGAGATCTCCAAAGTTCTGCTGCTGTGCTGCTTCTTTTATACACTATCATCCACTTTCGTTCCCTCTAACCACTCACAAAAGGGGTGATTTCATCCTCAACCAATCACAAAGAGGATGATTTCATCCAACACCTGCACAGTGCTGCGATAGAAATCAAAGGGTTTTGGGGGTAACTGGACAGTGGGAGGAGAACTCAGAATACTTGATGGGAGGGGGAATGAGGGAGTTCAAAAGTTTAAAATCTTCCTCTATCTTGACCTACTTTCCTTAAAGAGATATATCTATTGGGTCTGTTCCCCTATGATCCATACGTATGGAGATCAGATTTCACTTGCTGAGTGCATTTTTTAATACTAGCTTTGTTTTAACACTTGTACATGATAGCTTATGGCTACTTTACCACTAATTATTACATATTATGCTATTTATAACTTTATTTTAACAAATTTCTACTAGATTGCCTTACACTATTTTTCTACTCATATGTGTCTTTATTCAATCAAGATTCACTCTAATACTAAAGAGATGGCAAAAATCTCAGGCTACAAGTCTGTATACAGAAAAGCAATGAAAAACAGAACAAAGACAACTAACAGCAACAACAAAAACAAAGGAAACCCAATGAAGACCTGTGGCACTCATTAGCATTTAAGGTGCCACAGAACTTTTGTTTAGTCATCACATTATACAATCTGTAATTTTAATCATCATCCCTCCAAATACCCTTTTAGCCTATTTCCAAGCCCAATTCTAGCCAATATTGTTGTTGGTTGACTTTGATAAATGTTTTTATTTACCATGGATGAAAAAGAATCATCAAATGACACTTGCACATAAATTGATTTTTGATTAATGTTTAATCAAAAACAAAACAAACCCATGGGGACCATGTGGAGGGATGGAGAAGAAGAGCTGTTCATGGGAATTCCTGCAGTTAGCTTTGCCCAGTTCTTGATAATGGCTCTTTCCTGTTATTATGACAATGTACTACTGTTGACAGAGCACTTAAGTATAGCCAAAGTTAATTTCCTTTGGGAACCACTATTTTAAAACATGATTATTTACTTTAAAATAATTAAGATTCCACTGTGGAAGAAAAAGAGTAAGCATTTTAAATCCCCAATGCCCTCAAAAATTAGAAACATCAATAAAAATATCTCCTTTGCTCATTAAGACAGGTGCCCTCTAATAATAGTACAATTAGAAGCAAATACCTTGTATATTGCTGATTCCCCTTCATTGATATTACTCTTCTGATAAATTTAAAATTGCATATTGATGGAAAAGTTGTAGTTCATAGGGAAAAAAGCACTGCTCAAGTTTCTGCTGGTAAAATATACATTTTCTACCCTGAGACTCAAGTTGGGGGGAGCTGAAGTACAGAAAAATTGAAGTGAATATTCAATGAGAAAGCAACTGACAGTTTTGATTTTTGGCTTTAGAA
Source organism: Podocnemis expansa (assembly GCA_007922195.1). Lineage (NCBI taxonomy): Eukaryota > Metazoa > Chordata > Testudines > Podocnemididae > Podocnemis > Podocnemis expansa. The sequence continues at coordinate 14,617,936 of ML682019.1, forward strand.
AAATAACTCCATGTCTCAAACTGGGGAGAAAACACACCCCATAAACAAATACTGTTAAAACACAAATGACATCATCCTTTTATAATTGTAATACTGCAGTTCATCATCCTTCAGGAGAAACAAGCACCTCCAACTACACAAGTTTGTAAACAAAGCAAGACTGCCACACCAAGGGGTAAAGTTTGCTTTTGTACAATTCCTCTTCCATCAAGTCCCCTAACTGGAATTATAACCAAAGGCCCGTTTGCTGTCCAAGGCCTTGACTCTCCATTAAACAATAAATTCTTCCCTATCCCTTATCTTCACCCAAAGGAAAATTAACAGAAGAAAATTTCTGCTCATTCCAGTGGAAAGAAAAACATTCAAATACAGAAGACAGAAACTTGATTGTGTCACCTATGAAATTTTAAGTAAACTAGAATTTTCATTTGATTTTCAGGCTACTTAGCACCCAACTGCTTCTACTCTACAGGAGATGAGATCAGCAAGAAGCTGTATGCTCCAGCACGTGCTGCATTTCTTAAGAACGTCATTTTAAAGCACTACACTAGGCACTTCCTATTTAAGAAGTCCCACCCACTTCTCTGAATGTTAAGGGAGCAGAGTGGAACCAATGCCCTCTTAGTGAGGAACTAAAATGACCTAAAAATGGGAGTACCCACCAAAGGGAATGCTGCCCTATAAAGAGCCCGCCATCCCTGGCTAATCCAGTCCCAGGGCCCCATGCAGGTCCCACAGGAAAGGTAAGGTGAACATTGCTGCAGGCAGTCCAGCCCTGGATCCCCACTTTGGGCCAGGGCATGTGCCCGACCCCCACCAGCGACACTGCTGGTACCCGTCTTATGGAAGAGGGGATGCACAGACACACACTCTGGGCACAAAGTCAGCTAAAGTCAATAAATCAAATATGTGGAGGGAAGCTTGTGTATTTACATGTCGTGGTAAGTATGTTTTATTTCCGCTTCCAAGATGGGAGAGTTTTATTATTATTTACATGCACTGTGATTGCTGACACCATATGCCAAAGAAAAGACATAGCTCATCTTTCCCCTTTGGGGAAAAAACTACTATAGCAATGACCACAAAGTGCTAGTTTAATATTAAAAGCTGGACATTTGGTTTTTATAACATTGCTGTTATTTGTCTGAGCCTATATGTTAAAGAGCCCAGAAATACCACCATTTGCTAAAGCAGCATTTTCATTTTGTCTACAAAAATAGTCTAAGTATTTCAAGAATTTTCTCATGAGTTACCGAATCTGTCTGTCCCTCACATGGCTCTACCATTACAAGCAGCGCAATATCCGCTGGCTGTGAGGTGAACAAGAACAGGAAATATGTGATACTTTGTTTCTTCAAAACAACTGCAGAAACAGCTCAACATAAAATTCACATATAGTCTATAAACTGAGCACATCTGATTTATAACTTTCAAGTACAGGGTCAGTAATTATTGTCCCTGGTCAGCTTGTGGCAACTAAACAGGAATTCCTTATTGTGGTTTCACAGCAAAATCAGAAATCCATGCTCCCTAATCAAGTCTGACAGCATACTTCCCCCTTCATCATAGAAGCTGGTACTTCCTCAATCAGTAGTCTTATTAAATGTTGTCATAATCTAGATAACACCACAAGGAACAACATAAAAATAGTCATAGTGAGTCAGACCAACAGTCCATCTAGCCCAACATCCTGTGTTCAGACACTGGCTGCTGCCATATTAGAGAGAGAGAGAGAGAGAGAGAAGGGCAAGTCATCAAGTGATCCATCCCCTAACATCCAGGCCCAGTTTCTAGCAGTTAGATACTTGGGGATGCACAGAGAGCAGGGCTAACAGCCACTGATGGACCTATCCCCCCCCCCCCTTTTTTTTTTTTAACCTAGCAATAATTCTGGCCTTCACAACATCCCCTGGCATTGATTTCCACAGGTTGACTGCATGTTATGCAAACTAATTTGTTTTAAACCTGCTACTATTAATTTCACTGTGTGATCCCCGGATCCCCTTACCCACTTAGCAGTAAGTAACACCTCCTCATTCACTTTCACAATCACGTTTATGATCGTACAGACCTTTAGCATATCCCTGCTCAGTTGTCTCTTTATGAAGCTGGACAGTCTCAGGCTTGTCACTCTCTCCTCACATGAAAGCTGTTCCATACCCTTAATCATTTATGTTGCCCTTCTCTGTCTTTTCCAATTCTAAAATATACGCATTTCTGATGTGGGATGACCAAAACTGTAAGCAGTATTTAAGTTGTAAGCATACCTTGGACTCACGTAGTGCCATTATGACATTTGCTGTTTCATTATCTTCTCCTTTCTTGATGGCTCCTAACGTTCTTAGCTTTCTGACTGCTGCTCCCCCATTGAATAGATATTTTCAAAACACTATCCAGGATCATTCCAAGATCTCTCTCGTCAGGCGCTAGAGCTATTTAGAACCCATCATTTTGTATGTATGGTTAGGATTATATTCTCAATGTCCATTACTTGGCATCTACCAACACTGAATTTCATCTGCTATCTTCTTGTCCAGTCATACAGTTTTGTGAGAACCCTTTGTAACTCTTCACAGTCTGTTCTGAATTTTGTTTCATCTTCACACTACTCCTTTTTCCAGATCATGTATGAATATGTTGAACAACACTGGTTCCCAGTACAGATCCTTGGGAAAGCCTACGGTCCACCTTTCTGCACTGTGAAAATTGACCATTATTCCTACTTTTTGTTTCGTATCTTTTAACCAGTATCCATTTGAGAACTTTCCCTCTTACCCCATGACTCCTCACTTGACTTAAGGGCCTTTGGTGAGCTCTCTTGTCAAAGACTTTCTGCAAGTTCAAGTACACTATCAACTGGATCACCCTCTTAAACACACATCTCCCCTCAAGTAAACCTAATAGATTGATATCCTTTCTCCGAAGTAGTGTGAACTCTTCCCCCAGCATTTCATGTTCACCTATGTACAATGATTCTTGCCTTTACTATCGTTTCAACCAGTTTGCCTGGTACAGAAATTAGGCTTGCCAACCTGCAACTGCCAGGATAGTCTCTGGGACTTAAAACAAAACAAAACAAAAAAACAAAAAAACCCTGCATTACATTAGTTATTTGTCAGTCATCTGGTACAAAGGATGATTTAAGTGATACCACAATTAGTAGTTCTGCAATTTCATATTACATTTCCTCCAGAACTTTTAGGTGAATACCATCTGTTCCTGATGACTTAAATTTTTAGTTTCCACACCTCCTCTACTGATAGCTCAATCTGGGACAGCTCTTTAGCTCTCTCACCTAAAAAGCATGGTTCAGGTGTGGGAATCTCACTCATCCTCTGCAGTTAAGACAGATGTAAACAATTCATTTAGCTTCTCTGAAATACCCTTAAAGCAGCACTAAATGTTTATTGCTTATGTGTGTAGGTATTACTTCATCAACATGGAGATGCTGACACCTCTAGGGTGGAGTGCTGCAGTAATTCTCCACAAGCAACACTACACAACAGTTATCAGTTGGCGGAAGTAATTCATCTTTTTAAATTATCTTTAGGTAGGCAGAATGTAATTACCAGCTCAGAAGCTGAAGAGCACTGTGTGCCTCACACACCTATCTCTTGCATAAGTGCCATACAATCTTCAACAGCCACAAATGGTCCCCTCCTAGGTTAAAGATCTCACCTGAAGACATCACAATGCCATACAGGCACCAAACTTGGACTCTGGAGTCATTCAGTTCTCAGACAGAACTGTCAACCACTCTGTGCACCACCTGAGATTCTCAAGAAGGATTCTGATCCACTCAGCAAAAAGTCAATTGCATTTGTTACCCAGAAAGAAATGTCGTCTGTAAGCACATGTAAAATTTCTTATGCAAAAAAACTGCCTTTTTTATCTAATACAACATCTTTTCTGGACATCAACACTAATATACTCATGTGAGCATTCAAATACTTATGAAAATTCCTTTCCTGGAGTGACCCTGGTACTAAGTGACAACTTTTAAACACTTCACTGCTTATAGCAGTGACTCCAAATGTTGGAAGAGCTAAGCTTTCAAGACCAGATGCCATGTCCACAAGCACTCCAAGCAAGGCAATTCCTTCCTCCCACCATCATTAATGCCAGGAAACTCAATGAGGAAACAAACATTTTATAGAGAAGCGTAATTTCCCATTTCATGAGCTCAGGCACAACGAGTAGAGGGCTATTCCAGTCAGAGACAGAGAGGTGACTGGAAAAGAAGGCTTAAGTCACTGACCACTGACTTGTTTCTGCTGTCTGTCACTCCAAGTAAGAGGCGCTATCAGTCCAACATGGTGAGCTTCAAGAGGTACCTCCAGTATTTCCATTCAAATTAAGTCACACAAAGCCCCTGGTGTTTCTCCACGGGAATAGCAAACACAGCTCTTTCTGCCATCTCCAGCTCTCCCGCAGCCTGCCCTCAGAAAACAAGGCTTTCTCCAGCAAATGCTGAAAGTAACAGTTCTTGACTACTGAATTCTGGAACAATGATTCCAGCTTTCAAAAAAAAAGGAACAGCAATGAAACAAACCTTAACATGAAGCAGGTTTAACCCAAGTGCATTCTTGGTTAAGTATGGATGAGTTTTTAAAACTGCAGAGAAGATGGATTTGTTTGAAAAAAATAGGCACCAGTGTTGTTTAACCCTCACTTAAAAGATGACTTAGTATTTCCTGTTGGTAGCTGGCTCACTTCCTCCGGGAAGTATGTTTAAAGACAAATATTTTGTTTATAGTTACATAAATGCACTAACAGCTCCTGTCTCAATGCTTCCTGGGAGGTCACTGGGTGAGCAGGTCTTTGCGCTTCCAAGCTTTGCTTCACAGTAGAATTAGACAGCCAGGGTACATCTGTTGGAGCCTCAGTATTAGTATTACTAAACACAAGAGCCAGCAATTCCTTCTTCCTCTCTGTGGCATTTATGAGGTGGAATTACCATGAAGTCCAATATTTAAAACAGCCTATAAAGAAACTTAAGTTTGACACTTATTTCTTCACCACATTAAAAAGGGCTTTAAGGTTAGCAGATTTAAAATTAGCCTGCCAAACTGTTTACTTTTGTGGGTGTGAACAACCCTCAGCCCCACTTCATGTGGGTATTGAGATGTATTAAAACTGCTTTCCTTATACTTCCGAGGGCTGCCGTTGCTCACAAGAAGAGAGCAGGCAGAGTAGTGAAACACTTGGGCTATGTCTATACTATCACTTATGTCAGTATAATCTGTCACTCACAGGATGTGAATAAGCCTCCCCATTGAGCGACATAAGTTAGACCAACATAAGCATTGATGTGGACAGTAAGTGGTTCTCAACCACTGTGTCAGAACACATTACCGCGTCGCTAGGGAGATGGTTGGATTCAGCCGGGGCAGGAGTTGGGGGGCTCTGTAAGGTCATAACATACCACCAAAAGCGTGTTGTGGTCCACAGAAGATTTGAGAAGCCATGCACTAGAGAATATATTGCCATAAGCTCCAGTGCAGTCACAATCGATGACTATATACAGTCCCAATGAAACCTGACTATTTACTTCACTACCTTTGGGTTACCCAGTAGAGACTGGGCTTTTCCTTTATTACATAACCCCCCTCACATCAAGAACTGTTGGTGATGATTTCCTGGATCAGAATAGAATGGAAAAAAAAACTGGGTACAGTGAAATTCTGGAACAGTCAGCCTTGATTCTGCCTCTTTCACAATTTAAAACTATGAGGCATTTTTCATTAACCTCAGTGTCTCTCAGTGCAAGACTGACACACACCTACAGCAGCTTTTGCTTTGTTTCAAATATATGCAACTTTATGTATAAGCAAAATATATAAACAAATGTCTCATCTGTAGATCTGAAAGCACATTATAAAAGACGGGTGGCTTTTTTGCAGTGCAAACAGAGGCATGAGACAGTGAAGTGACTTGACTGCCACTAACTTTCTGAGCAACTATATGCAGAACTGTGACCCAGTTCTCCTAACCCTCAATCCTGCTCCATGGCACATGCTGTCTCCTACCACCTAAGAAAAAGGCTCTATATAAAAACCTACAGATGCCACTTTGCTTCACATCCTCCTCCTCAAAATACAGATGATAACAGCTGAAAGGACTTAAGCACTGTCTCTTACAGGCATTCAGAGACCAATAGTTTACCTAAAACACGTTCCCCTCCTCTACTTCCAAAAGGATGGCCTTATGGTAAATGCCCTAGATTGTGACTCAGGAAAAGAGGGCTTGCTTCCTTGCTCTGCCACAAACATCCTCTGTGACCACTGTGTGCCAATTCTGCCATCTGTAAAATGGGTATGATAATCCTTCCTCTTCCTGGCCTGGCTATTTAAACTACAAGGTTTTTGAAGGCAGGGACCATTTTTAAGTAGTCATGTGTTCAGTACCTAGCACATAAGGTACCGATCTCCACTGGGGCCTTTAGATACCACGAACAATAATTAAAGTAATTAATACTTCAGTTGTTGAGTTGGGAACAAAATATCTGGCTGCTGGTTCTGCTAAATACCTTTACACTTGGAGACACGACAATTTTTAAATAAACAAAACAAAACTGCAAGTGAAGACTTGCAAGCATATGCTATTCTGGAGAACAATTTATTTCTCCCTTTCAAGAACAAAAACGCACCCAACTTCATCAACAGCATGTTAATGGGAGCTTTGTTGTCTGCATCTACCTCTCTATGCAAGAATGCAGTGGTAGCAGCTACATCAACAAGGAAACCTCTCTCTTGCTTTAACATTAATAGAATGCAAACTGGAAAATTTTACCATCTCTTGTGGTAATCTGAAAATCCAAGTAATTGCCAGTTAGGAAAGGATAAAGCCAACATCTCATCCTCTTGATCCACCCACTTCAAAAACACACCCATAATGAAAATGCAACACCAGTTTACAAGAGTTGAATCCTACGTTACACAGCAACCTAGTAGGCTGGCAGTCTACTGGACGTCATGTCAAAACTGTGGTCACGGCTCATTTCCAGGTGTCAGCATGCCAGGTGAAGAGGTTGTTTGCTGGATTAAATAATTTACCCTCTTAGCGGAAGGAACATTTACAATAATCTGTAGCCTGTTTTGCTCCACGCAGCGATCTGGACATCAACCTGACAAAATTAACAACCCACAGAAAACACACGTCAAAAGAAGTTTCAGTCAAGTGCTGATATTCCTAAACCTGTTAATGGCACCATCTCAGTGTAAAAAAGACAATTTATTCTGCCAGCTAAGCTGTAAAGCAGCCCAAGATCACCAGTTCCCTTCTTACTTTAATACTTATTTCAACAATAGTAGAAAATCAGTGGTGACAAGTTTTCATCACAAACTGCATACAATACAAGCCTACAAACTGTTTCACCCATTGAAATGCAACCATCCCTGGGTGGAGCAAAAGAGTTTAATGGTGAAGGAAAATAATAAGCATCAGTTTAGACTTGGAAATGAAGAACACTGCCTCTTAACTGGATCAAAATCTGGACAGGAACTCAACACTAAACCATCTCAGTCATGGTTTTGTCCAACCGGGCCTCAAACACCTCCAAAGATGGAGACTCCACCATCTCCCTAGGCAGCTCATTCCAATGCTTCACCACTCGCCTAGTAAAAACGTTTTTTCTAATATCCAGCCTCGACCTCCCTAACCGCAACTTGAGACCATTGCTCCTCGTTCTGTCCTCTGTTATTACCGAGAACAGTCGTGCTCCATCTTCCTTCGAGCATCCCTTCAAGTAGCTGAAGGTTGCTATCAAATCCCCCCTCAATCTTCTCTTCTGCAAACTAAATAAGCCTAATGCTTTCAGTCTTTCCTCATAGGGCTTGTGCTCCAGCCCTTTAATCATTTTGGTTGCCCTCCTCTGAACTCTCTCTAGCATGTCCCTGTCCTTTTTGTAGTGGGGAGCCCAAAACTGAACACAGTATTCTAGATGTGGCCTCACCAGTGCAGAATAGAGGGGAATGATCACATCCCTTGATCTGCTGGTAATACTTCTTTTGATGCAGCCCAGTATGCCATTGACCTTTTTGGCAGCAAGAGCACACTGCTGACTCATATCCAGCTTCCCATCCACCATGACCCCCAGGTCCTTTTCTACACTGCTGCTACTTAACTGAACGTTCCCCAGCCTGCATGGGGTTTTTCCGTCCCAAGTGCAGGATTTTACACTTGTCCTTACTGAACCTCATAAGATTTCTATTGGCCCACTGTTCCAATTTATCTAGGTCTCCTTGAATCCTGTCCTTGCCCTCCAGCATGTCTACTGTTCCTCCCAGCTTGGTGTCATCTGCAAACTTACTGAGAATGCAGTCTATTCCATCATCCAGATCATTGATGAAAATGTTGAACAGAACCAGCCCCAGGACCGACCCCTGGGGCACACCACTCGTTACTGGTTGCCAGGCCTCACTCATTCACTTCCTCTAAAGTTCACACCGCTTTAGATAAAATATTAGTTTATTGATTAAAACATGATTCAAAGCATGTGCCTCAAACATGCGGCCCCTAAAGCTATTTCCTGCAGCCTGCAATAGCACTATTGTTACCAATATATGCAATATCGTTATATGAAGAAATTTCAGTGATGCGGCCCTCAGGCTAATGTACTAGTCCTCATGCGTCCCTTGTGGTGATTTGAGTTTGAGACCCCTGATTTGAAGCGAGCATATAGCAAATCAATGCACAATCATTTAACAAAGAAAAATGCATGCTAATCTAGCAACATTATCCAGGACTACTCCATAGCCAATTCTCCTCATTCTTACCCACAAGACTGGCTGCTGGTAGTGTTCAGCCAGTCGAGGCCCTCCTGGCCACGTAGATAGGTTTAGTCTCTTGGAGTTGTATCCAAGATCGTGTTTCTCTAGCTAAAGCCTCTAACCATTCCAAGTGTATTTACTTGTTTTCAAACCCCCTATCCCCTCACCCCCACCTCTTGCTCCTTTGCTCCACAGCCCAGCCAAGTGATTATCTTTGTTCAGAAAAGGCAGGAAACCCCACCCCCGCCTCTGCGCTGCTATGTGATTCTCTCTGCATCCCCCCCCCCAAGCTATGAAGCTCAATTTGCCTTTGTCATGCACCTCTCCAACCTCCATGCCGAGAGACAGTTCTGATGGCCTGAGTCATGTTGCAGACATACCCATACATGATGCTGCAAGAAACATGACACTGTAATACAGCAAAGCACTCAAAAACGAACATTGCATGGCATATTTTGCAACGAACCACCCAATTAACATTGTTGAAGTAAACAGGGGTTACACAGATTGTGTGTCACGTGACATACACAGGTGAAACTCAAGCTACCAAAAGGGAAGAATTGACTAACATGTCTGTTTCTTCATGTACCTGACCAATGTATGAGCATCTAATCAATACCGACCCCTTTCTCACTTTCGTAAAGATGAATAACTGACCTTAGTTTCCCAGCTAGATCATCTCCACAGGATACTTGTGTCAAATCTTGCTTCTAAGCACCCTCTTTGTACACCTCAATGAAAAGAGATGCTGAGGAGAAACAAAAACCTCCTAAAATCACATGGATCCTGCTCTTTGACTCCTAGCTTTCAGGATCCTACTTAACTATACTTATAATTTTAAGCAGTCGGCTGCAGTAACTATGATTCCATACTTAGGTTCATTTAAGGACTCTAATTGTTTGTTTTGGCTACAACTAGCCACCATGTTTATGAAAAACAGGTTAAGCTTTTGGCACCAAATAGTTTTTGAGAAGAACCTCAGCCTTTGAAACAGTGCCTGTTTAAAATGTGTTTGTCTACCTTTAAGTTCGGCATCTTTTCTTCTGAGGGGCAACTGCCACCTCTCATTATACCACCAATATGGGTCTTTGTGTTCCCAGCAATAACCTGTTTTTCATAGCAGTTTATAACACAGCCTAGAAGCTTGTGTCTAGGCTCACAACTGGCATACAGGAGATCTCTACAAGTATATAGATCTGTAAAATAAACATTCATTTTCATAAAATTTCCAGAAAAAAAATCTGCTTAGTAATTTGTGGGTTCAGGGAAGGGGGAGAAATAGGAGTCTTAAAGCAGTACTTGTCAAACTTAAGGTCAGGACCCAAGCACTGGGTTGCAGCACCCCTTGCTGCCACTGCCAAAAGGCTGGAGTGCTATGCTCAAAGATGTAATGGCTGGGTCACGGGCATAAATGATTTTTTTCAACTGGGTCCCAAAGAAAAAAAGTTTGAAAACCACTGTTTTAAAGTATGTTCCTGTAACTCAAAATAAACTGTACGTGTTTCTTTTTTACCCAGATGGAGCACCATCCCCAGTGTTTCTTTCTTAAATTTCAAGCAAATATGTAGATGCCTCTCCTTGATGGTGTCCTTCTACCTTAACACCGTACAAGAGCCTTTCTGGAGCCAGTCAAAACTAATTCTTACCTGGCTAGAGGGACGGCAGCTGGCGGGTCCCTTCACAAGCCTGAGCACAGTTCCTGAGTAGCATATATAGCTCTCAAATGACTTAAGAACCAGACACCATGTACAAAAATAGTGTTAGGCCTTCATTCACAACTGCAAATTTTAATACAGTTAATTCAAAACCTGGACTGTTTCTGGTACATGGAGAGAGGAAAAACCTGAATTGATTAATATGAAAGAAGAGTTTTCTTCATGCTTAATAGTTTTCAGCACAACCAGAATGTGTTTTTTTTTTTTTTAAATCATACAATATTCCTATCTTTACAGAGCTGGAGACTAGAACTTGTGTTAGTGGCAGATGAAGAAAGTATTATGAAAACACTTTCAAAGCCACCCTACAATTTTGCCACATTGACCTGAACACGTGAGCACTCTTAGCCAATTACAAGACCTGATGTCAGCATCTCTGCCACTTCCATCTAACAGATTTCAACAGCCTGACAACCACTGCAACCAGAGAGAGAGACAAAAGTGATAAAGCTAAAAACAGCACATATTCACCTACAACCATCTGCAACTGTTGCACTTGTAGACACTGCTCCTGCTCCAAAACTGCCCTTTCGTCTTAGCTCAAGATCTATTAAAGGTGACTGTACCTCATCCATTTAACTAGATAGGAGACTATCATTCACAAAAGAGTTCCTAATTTGAGTCAGTTTATTACAAAAAAAGTGAAATTATCTTAACTGACAGTTCTCTGATGTAAGTAACAATTTACATTACTAATATTAAGAATCCATGTTACAAAAACTTGCATCAAGAATTTATGTGGTTCATGGACATGGATCTTTATATCTTTTGATGTAGAAAGCAACTATTTATTTACCTAACAGTCCACCACATGGCTCTAGTGGTTAATGTCAAGACTCCTGGTTCTGCCAATGAATTCCAAGTAAGCATGGGCCAAGTCATAAGCTGTGCCTATATTTCCCTAACATGAAACATAAAAAGCTTTATTTAACACAGTGGGAAAAACTAATTAGGTTGGTTGCAAACATCTGTGACGTCATCTAATCAAAGGTGCTACAGAAGTGCAAATTATTTGCAAGTGTATGATTATCTGATACTTGTATGCAGCGTAAACAGTGCTTTGAAAAAGAATCTGCCCAAAATTATGTGAGCAATAGCTGATTCAGTACTTAATGTCACAAGATGCAATAAAAACAGGCTCCCTCTCTAAATCACATTTCCCAGCATGCACCAGTCTTCCCCACTTGCTGAACTGCCGTGCTTCACTATGAGACCCCAACATCACAGTACATTCTGTAAGGTGTAGTCTGGCTGGGGAATCCTAGCTTTAGAGAAGAAGGAAAGCAGCAGGTACCTGCAATACCAGGAGTCAGCAACACAAAAGATATGAAAAATCATTTTTAAAAATAATTCCTTCAACAACCAAGTGTTTTGAGAGCTGCAGCGGGTGTGACGTCCTGGGGTTAGGGGCTGGGCCAGGGTACCTGCTGCATGGCCTCCTGGTGACGGTGAGGAGCCTGGAAACAGAAGTGCCCCCCAGAATCCGCTGGTGGCAAGAGGTCCCAGACGCAGAGCTGCAAGGGGGCAGCCAAAGAGCCATGTGCAGCTCCAGAGTCACATGCTGCAGATCCCCGTCCAATACAAACCTCATCATGATGTACTGCGGCAGCGTATTCAAATGGAAATTTTCATGTTTCAGCTAAAAGTTTTTGGGTTTTGGTCAAAATGTTTATGATTTTCCAGTGTAGAGTTTTTCACTGAAAAGCTGGAATTTTCTGTGGAATGCGGACATTTTGTGAAAAGTTTCATTTAGCTGAAAACCTAATTTTCCATTCAAGAACAGTTCTGACAGAAAATCATTAGCCAAAGCTATTCATGAATCTTTTACTAGATCTTCTGCTTCAGAAGACGGGGCGATTGTGGGATAGGTAGGCACATCCATGCAATGATTAAGCTAACTAGGATGGATAACAGTAACAGTGTAGATACGGCAACAAAGACTTTAGTATGGACTAGCAACCAGCAATCTGAGAATTGAGTTCATCATTCAGAATCAAAATTCCAAAGTCAGCAATACCCAAGAAAGAAGGGCCGACAACTCTCACAACACTTGTTAATAAGTTCTAGTGACTGTTGCATGTGTGCATTTTAGTGACCATAATGGGTGTTTGTGAGTGGCCCACTGTAGTGGCCATCTACAACCATTATGGATCAAATTCTGGTGTTGAACTCTGTAGCGACAGTTTTCAAAATCCATTATACGCCACAGATAACATCACAAGAGGCAAAAATGGGCAAAAACCTTATTTTAAAGTGGTTCACCTTAAGCACTTGGAGAAGGTGAAAGTGGTCTGAAAACCATTTGTAAACGTGCTAAATTTACTTCACAATGGATTGCCTACCTTCGAACATTTGTCAAGGTAGTTAAAATAACTGACAGCTGGGGCAGAGCTTGCTTTGTCTTGATTCTCATTTTAAGCACACTAAGTCACTGTGTTAATATTACATATACTGGTGTTCACGTATCTATCAATGCCTATAGAGATACGCATAAACAAGGAGTTCCGTGGCCACTTTAAAGACTAACAAGTTTATTTATCAAATGAGCTTCTGTGGGCTCAACATTACTTTGTCATATGAAATAAAATGAATAAAATTTCATACATCTGACAAAGTGAGGTTGTGCCCCAGAAAGTTCATGAGATAAATTTGTTAGTCCTTAAAAGTGACACAGTACTCCTTTTTTTGTTTTGCTTAAACAGACCAACAGCTAACACTCAGGAATTTGCCACTCACATACACATGGGAGGTGCTTTATGAAACAAACGACTAAGGAATCCCCAAATTAATTTAAAACCTGTCTGTCAATGTTACCCATCCACCCATCCCTCTTGTAAGGAGCAATCTTCCTTGCTACAAAACTTCAGGAAATGGTTACTCAGGGAGCTAGTTCCAAAGGAGTAGCCATGTTAGCCTAGTTCAGCAAACATAAACAAGGAGTCCTGGGGCACTTTTAAAGACTAATAGATTTATTTATGTATTGCATTAGCTTTCATGGGAGAAAACCCCAAACCGTCAGACGCTTTTGAAGAAGCAGGGAGGCAGGTGGCTTAGTCACTCTTGTGTAAGTAAATTCAGGATACAACACTGCTACCCCATAAGAGATGTTATTTGAAAAGAATTAAAAGGTCTTTTCATGATACACATCTTTTAAAGGCAATTATGAAAAACATTATCTTCAATATGCTAAAATGGTAATAGTTTGGGGGTTGGAGAGAATCAGATTCCACACACTGGTCCCTTGTAACTGAATGCATAACTTGCCAGTGTTAGCTGTAGCTCTATTAACGAGATTCCCATCTGTATCAATATGTATTGACAAAACAACATCTTTTTCTTTTTTCTTTATTTTAAGCATTGTTCACCAATAAGGGGCAAGCAAGACAGCACCACTGAGCTTCAGTGAGCCATTATGAGCTCTTAATGGGGCAGTTGTCATCTCTGGTCCATTTGAAATGGTTTTGGTTTCTGGCACATTCACATCCAGGAAGAAATTTCCAGTGGGTCGATGCCAATATAGCTGCCCTCTTTTAAGGTCACAATTGGTACATGTTAAAAGATGTAAAAGCCACAGAATGTTCCAAAACAGCAGGGAGTCAGAAGAGCTATGATTTCCTGGGGTCAAACAATATTTTTTAGAGTCTACATAGCAAAACATGAGTGCTAAACAAAAATTTTAAAAAACATGAAGTGGATTAAAGTAATCATCCTTTTACAGGCAAACACCTTCAAGTGCCTCACCATGCTATATGGTCATCTGCAAAATATGCATTTAAAAATAACCAACACCCAGTTTACCATCTGCTTTAAATAATACATTTTAGTTATCTGTTTGCATTACACCTGGAGAACAGAAAGAGAAAAACAAAATTCTTTTCTGGAAACGGCAGCTCTCTCCGGGGTAAAGCAAAACAGTGATTCTGTCACACATCACAGCGAATACCACTGAGCAACATAACTGTAGTCGGGAATCTTCAAACAGATGGTGAACATGGGACTGACCTGTGGACAAGATGATCAACATATAGAGTGTTCATACTTTGTTCACTGTTTTCACAGTGGGAGCGGAAACAACCAGAATTTAACCGGATACCATGGGCCCCTTACAGAGCACAGATATGCCCTAAGGTAAAGCAAAGTTTGAGAGAGAAAACATTTGAGCAATCTTGTGGCATTCAGCCAGTTCTACCACTTGACTGGGTAATTGTCAGCTGTGCCACTCTTCTATGGAAACATTTGCAAGTGGTATCACTGCAGCTGCCAATAACCCCAAGAGAAATGGGAGAAAGAAAAGGAAAAAGAAAAAAGGGAAGAAAATGGGATAGGGCACAACGTATTGCTAGTCATTTGGGCTCTTCTGTCCATGAGCTTCGTATTACTAAGGGCTAGCCAAAAACAAAGCTGAACTTCAGAATTCCACTTGGGTTGAATTCCTAGCACTTGAAACTAAAGCCTGTCAAAATGTTAAACATGCAGGGTGGCCAAAACTTCCATATCACCTTAAGCCAGTATTTCCCCAACTTGAGTGCCTAATGAGAGACTCAAACTTGCAGTTAGGTATCCCCAATAAAAGAAGCCTCATTTTCACATAACCTGAATCCTACCAACTCCCCAAATTTATTGCACCTAATACCTTCTTGGGGATCACCACTTTCTTAACTATTAAGTATAACTGAAGAGAAGAGACGAGTTAGCATGATGATCTGACAAAAGTAGTAGTCTCCACTGTGCAATTTCAAAAACCTGCACCGATGGTGGTGCTACCACAGCACAAATCATTGCTTCTTTAGTTAATTGGGTATTAATTACAAAAACTACAGCAAGCCATGTACCAAATGGGCAACTGTGTTAATCTAGTTCAGCAAAATAAGCAAGAAGTCCTGTGGCACTTGAAGACTAATAGATTTATCGCACGAGCTTTCCTGAGAGAAAATTCCACTTCATCAGATGCTTTGAAGATGGGGGACTTACGGAATGGAAGGAAAATAAATGCAGGGAAGTGAAGTCATGAGATCAGGTCACACTGTAACAGCAAATCAAAGCAGTTGTTAAAATTCAAACACCGGTAAACAGCGTGTCATAGAGGAAAGTGAGGTCAAATCACTGGTTGTAATGGGTGAAGAACCCATAGGCACAATTTAATCTTGCTTTCACACAATCAAATCTGCCTATCAGTTCCAATTCCTGATGTGTTACCCATTTGCTTAAGCCTCTAAATGTGTTAGTCTTTAAGCGCCACAGGACTCCTTACTTACTAGGCCAGGAGTGTCGAACTCATTCAGTGTGGGGGGCCCAGTGTCCGCACAGACTTCCCAACACTTTCTTCTGCCACATTCAGAGTGGCATGGGCTCCCCTTTCCACTCCTCTACCCTGTAAGCTCAGACACCCCTTCTTCCTGCCCTGCGGGCTCCCCATGCCTACACTGGCTCCCAGACCCTCTCTTGCTAGGCAGCTCCCAGACACCCTTTCCCTTTCCACTTCCCCTACCATATGGCAATGGCAATCGGTCTGTCACAGTCACAGACACAAGCAGGCTGGGCACCTGCCTCACCCCACACACTCACTATCAGTCATTCAGCATGCTGGCCTTCAGTTGGGCACAGTCCTGGCTTACCTTCAATTGGCTCATTCCCACGTGGGTCCCTGCTACTTTTTTCCTTTCTAATTTGTGCAATGTGCTGTCAATCAAATGAGCATGCTGACTGGCTGACAATGAACTGCTGGGCTGGAGAGTGGTGCGGAGATCTCCGGAAGCCCAGCCCAGCCTGCTGTGATAGACTCTGATTGGTCACAGAGCTGAGCCGGGGTTGGCTAGAGCGCTTCCTTTGTACCCCTGTGCTGTGACTTGAATGAGCCAGAAGCACGCCTACCCCCGCTCTGCCGCTGCTGCAGAGAGTTCCCAGGCACAGTCCAGGCAGCAGCTCCACGTCCCAGATCAAAGCCCTTGTTGGGCCATGAGTCTGACACCCCTGTACTAGGCCATGTAGTAAGTCAACATTAGGAAAAGCAGCATTAGTAACAGCTCAGAATTGCTAATACATGAACTAAAACGAACTCCACATGTATTATCTTAATATTGATTTTCAGTGTTCTTGTCATGTTCTCCAATTCACATGGTTCAGGTAAGCAACAAACGAACATAAAACAACTGTTTTAATAAGCCTTAACAGGTTTGTGTCACAGAAATATATTGGTTTGACAGTTCTTCTTTACAGATAAACCACTTGCTATGTAAGATTATTTGGCAGTTTGGAAATGATCATACCTAACTAGAGCTGCAAGCACAAAACACACCCAAAAAAGTAATGATGTATATCAAGTTACCCTACTTAGGAAGTAAAGTTGTGCATTTTAATGAAGTATTTCTCTAAATTCTTGCTACTACTCCATTTGCAAGTTTGGAAAGGTTTATATTTTTTCCCTATTCATCACCAAATTAAATTAACTTGATGCATGTCAAGAGAACAGATCATCACCAAAACCGTTAACACTGCTTTTTATTTTTAACTGGTCACAGAATAATTTTTATTGGTCCTATTAGGTCACAGAATTTTTTTTCCCAGTACTCACTAAATAACAGCTCAACATATAACTCCCATGCATGACTTCCGCTTTCTCCTTGATTTTTAACTTCGACACCTCCCAAAACAATCTTTTTTATAATTAAGTGGGAAGTTTCAGAATTCAACCAAAGGTGACCTTGACGCCACATGTAGCAACCCAGGTTTGATGTCTGCAGGGCTTCTGGAAAAATTCAGGCAGAAGCTCAAGATGTTAAAATGTTTAGTCTTTAGCTGTTCTCTTTAATTCTGTAACTCTTCCATCTTATTAAAGAAACAGAAAACCTTACACATTCATACATAACACTGGAAACAGTCTCCACTTATTTAAACTCAACATGGAATTTTTGGGGGGTTTTGTTATTTTACAGACAGTAAAATCCTTTGAGACACATTGTATGCATGATGCCATATAAAGAGTTTACAGTAATCTTTGTTTATTTCACACATTCATTTAATTCACACATTCCAGTAGCAATTTGAAAGGAGTACATACTTGCCAGAGCATGTAAAGTTCCCAATTCTGTTACCCACACAGATACAAGTCTTTTGTTTGAGGGAGCTGAAATCTGATTTGGCTTCTTGTTGCTTCATGGTTCAAGGAGGTAAACCAAACACTGAGGTAGTCAACTGTTACTGCTGGGAGTAGGAAATACCAGTAACATTTTAAAAAGTCAATGATTCTGAGGGATGTCTCCTCTCCACTCCTCAGAGCCTCACATGACTAGTTCCATATGGTGCATGTGCATTTAACTTTTATCCTCAGTTTGAAAGGGAAACCTATGTTGCATGCATTTATGCACTCAGCACACACTCCCCTGCATATAGAGATGCCTCAGCTATAAACATCTCTCAGCTACAGCGCTGAACGTTTCACCTCTTCAGGTGTTTGTCTGAGGTATCCTATCAGCTGTAAACTTAAGCTCTACCTTTAGAACAGTGGTTGTCAAACCACCATGAGGGGAGTTGACGTGCTTGCAGTAATGTTTTTCACTTTTCTAAAGCAATTGATTGTTTTATTTAAATATGTCATCAACAAACAATGGCAAAATTTTAAAAATTATTCTAAGTGTACTACTGATATCTTAAAACTTCTCACAGTACAGTTAAGGACTCTAAAGATCTCCAAACACCTGGCAGCAAAAAATAGAAAAAATGAAAGGATGCTTCCTGATTTATAGCTCCAGTGTGGCTTCTTAATACAGTTAGCTTTATTTGTTCCAAACATTTTAAAAATTCTTAAGTCTTCAGATATGAATTATAGTTGCTGCATCTCTTCCTGAACCTCACATAAATATTTTTGCTTTCAAGAAAATAATTACTGAACATTAAATCATTTTTATATTACTTTATGAAAACAAAAACCTTTGAGTTGCAACATGGATGGCTCCTAGAGTTACCAACAGATTACTTATGTTGTTCCACCACTGAGCTTTCTGCCTGCAGCAAATCAGATTTATGAAACAACTGTAACATGTTAGCAGGGACATGGACTTCCAGCCTGTAACTTCTGAGATATTCAAAAACAAAAAAACCACCCCTTTGATTTTAAGAAAGCGAACTAACAAACTTCAGTGAAACCTCTGAACGAATTAAATATTGACAGTATTGTACCTGACTCTGACTTCAATGGTAACCTAGAATCTCAGAACATAAAAACTCTTTACACCATAAAGAGAAAACAATCAAGGCCATTTTGCACTGGGATGCTGTGGGGATGGGAAGTACTGCCTACAAGGACTAAAACAATCATGGAGTCCTGTGGCACTTTTAAAAGACTAACAACTTTATCACATGAGCTTTGATGAGTATAATCCCAATTCATCAGATGCATGAAATGGAAACTACAGTATACATGTGCATATAAGTGAGGAGAATGCTAAGTCACAAGACTTTTTCAGTAAACCAAGTTGGTTTTGATTCAAACCCTGTGGGACAATAGTGAGAATGCAAATCACTTTTGGTAATCAGTTAACCATTCCACCAGTAGGTCCCTTCAAACCTAGTCTCATGGTGTCAGATTTGCATGTGAATTCTGTAGTTTCTCAATGGAGCCAGGTTTTAAGGACTAAAATGTGATCTCCCTGCTCTTCGTGACAAATTTCACTAAAAGTTTAAACTGGTCTGGACTGAAGCATCCAGTCTCCCTCTCAAAAGCAGTATGGTCTAAATTTGAAGTTGCTTGACTTTTTCCTTTGAGGGACTCAAATGCTGGCAAAGGAAGAAAGTTTAAATGAGTCAGTTAAAAGCCTTGAAACTCGGCTACAACTACAAGGAATCATCTTTCCTTGAATACAGTCAGATGCATCACTGTGATAGAAACAACTCTGTAGAACCACACTCCGCCCTCAAGAAGTACCATAAATTAACTTACATTCTGTAACTATGGGTTTTGACCACTTATTCTTCAGATTTCTCCTCCTTATTCTTAGTCTGGATATGAAAAAAACTCCACAGACCACAAGCTCAGCAACTGCTCCTCAGTAAGCATGGCTGTTTTTAACTCATGAGGACAGAGAGCAAATTAACTATGCACTCAAGCCAGCTTTGTAGGGGAAGTTAATTCCTCAAAGGTTTGCCTTTTATCTCCTTCTACAACAGAATGGTAAAACAAGCCTACTTGTTCAGGTCACTACAGGAAAGGCAACACTAAATACCTCTTAAAAAAAGGTATCCTATGAAGGCAACATTTTTGATGAAGATAAACTCCTTAAATAGCCATTTTGGATATGTACCTCTTTCCTTTCCACAGTCAGTATGCTGTAGGCTTCAATCAGCACATACCTTTTTCTCAAATCTCCTCAAATAATTCAATATACTATCATGCATAATTTAATCCTGTCTAAAACGCACATGGAGCATCTTGCTTTTGGACATCAGTCAGCACCCCATAATTCTTGTGGTCTGACACGTCATTTCTTCTGATGCATCAACCAAAAACAGTTCCTTGAGCCTTCCCTTGGTTGAACTGCTGTGGCCACCATCATCAACCTGCATAAATGCAGAGTTTGTGTATCTTCAGCTGAGAACTGAGGACACAAGTGTCGGAACAAATGCACATCTAAAAGAGGGGTCTGCTTCCAATCTCTGCACACCTAAATAGTTTGCTAAGAGTTCTTTCAAGAAGCACTGGTGGAGAACGAATCTCAAATTAAGATTTTTAAAAGACTAATTGCTTCACAGGCATAAAAGAATAAATCAGAAAAGAAATTATTAGATCCTCATGTGTGTCATAAAGGAAACAAGCATAAAGAGTGACATCCCACTCACAGCACAGAACAACATGTGCTGCAGAAAAATCTGTTTGTCTGCTCTTAATATGACTGAAAAGCAACAGTAACAAGTAGCTGTAAAGGCTGCCACACCATGTTCTCTAAGAGGTTAACAACTCTTAACAGAAAAATGCATCATCGTTTTTCTGTTGTGCATCACAGCCTCCTAAGAATGAACTTCAAACACACTGATTCTCTCGCAGCTGCTGGCTGACTGGTAGTGGGAGAGGGACAATTTAGGCCGTTACTCTTGTTCTGTGGACATATCAAGTGGCTGCCAGGCATATGACATCAACTCTGCTGATTGGCTGGCAGTGACATCATTTTATTATTCAGCTTTGTGTTTGCATTTGAGCTTCCCCCCTTCAGGGACCTCCAGACCTCACACAGCTAACTCAGGCAGTTAGAGAAGCAAAAGAGCATGTCTCAAGCAGTAACATCACAAAAGTTGCAGCTGCATTTCCTTACCCTTGGATTTTTATTACACAAAAGAATGAGTAAATGGAGAAGTTCCATGTTTCCCTATTTAAATAGTGTTTGTGAGCTGTGGAAAGATGATGATGCTGGTCAGGTAGTCCCAAAAAAGTCAACATTTTGCTACAACTCAGCAAGGGTTAAAGTTTAAAAAAATCTAGAAAATTTGAGTGTTTTTTAAGAGAGAATGAGACAAAGACCTGAAGGCTGGAAAATGGAAACCATATGCAGTATAACAATGGAGACACAGTTAACACACACACACACACACACACACACACACACACACACACACACACACACACACACACACACACTCTCTCTCTCTCTCTCTGCAGTGCAAAAGCATAGCAATTTTCTTCAAGAAATACTTCATTTTGAGTAACAGAATAGCTCTGCTTTTACTAACAGAAGGTACAGACCTAACATGATCTTACACCCTATATTTTCCCCAAAGGATCATGTAGGCTGCTTTTATTTATACCAGGACACAAAGTTCGCAGATCTGTACCTTGTTTAAAAAAAATAATAATAATTTTTTTTTCAAGGTTACTCTGCAATTTCCTAGGGAAGCTACAAAATGGAGGCAGCTGAAAATTTTCCTGTCCTTGGCCCCTCAGGGGAAAACAACTCACCTTGCACTCCAGCACATTTATAAGCCAAAAGATTTCTAAACAAATATGCTTTATTGAAAACTGCTTCTACTTTCACTCCTTATCTCGGCTATACTACATGTATTTTATTTAGCACTCATACACGTACCAAAATACACGAGATGTGAGTATGTCAGACATTCATGCATACAAAATATCAATCAACAGGAACAGAGGACCACTGGCTCAAATATCCATGAAACAGGAACCCACACCCAGCAGAAACTAACAAAACTTCAGCATAGCATCAAAACTTGTCTCCTTGAATTATTGTACTCACTTATCCTTCATATACAACAGCTGATCTCAAAATGCTGCACGAATGATTCACACGTAAAAATCAATCAAGCACATACAATCTACGCTGCCAAAATCCATTCCTGTGATTACACAATGGACTTTCTACACACAACTCCTGCATGACACTTCAAAAAAACCATCCTACATAAACCACACAATGCACCTGAGCACTATGAAACACTAAAAAATGATCATTCCTGTAGTCCTGCCAAACATCCTCCCGTCTCATTCCCATGCATAAAGGGAGCCTGACATTTTGTTGTGCCAGTATGCAACTTCCAGATAGACAGCATTGCTATCTTAATGTAAGCTTCAAGAAAAACATTCTGAGAGGTGCTTTTGTACATAAAAGGGCAAGTACTCTAATCCACCACACACCCAAGCCAATTATAAACTCAAGTAGTCACCAACCTTAATATTGCAGCACCAGTGTAATTGTCTGTTTGCAACATGTGACACTGTTTTACTGTCTTCTGTGCCAATAGATAAAAAGTATTGAAACACCAGATCTCTAGTTCTTTTATAGAGCAGTACACCAGTCAAACATCATTACTGTGTAAAAGATACAACTCATACAACTGCTTGTTAGCCTACGGCCTCTGTATTTTACTGAGGCTAGGCTATAGGATGACTTCTTTTAAAGCACAAGATCTGGGAGTTAAAGTGGACAAAAAGCTGGATATGAGTCAACTGTGTGCCCTTCCTGTCTAGAAAGATAACAGCTTATTGGGCTGCGTAAGTAGTAGCACTGAGAACCAATCAAGGGAAGGGACTTTGGATTTTTCTCTTATTACAACAGGTGATTTGACCTCATCTTCCCTTGTATCAGGGGCCTCAAACTCAAACCACCACGTGGGCCGCATGAGGACTACTACTTTAGTCCAGGGGTCGCACCAGTGAAACCTTTTTATACAACAATATTGCAAACATTGGTAACAGTAGTGTTGTTGCGGGCTGTAGGAAATAGCTTTAGGCACCACATGCAGCCCACAGGCCACGTTTGAGACCCCTGCCTTATCATCTCTACAGCTGCTTTGATTTGCTGTTCATGTGGCCTGTTCCCATGACTTACACTTCCCAGCATTTATTTCCTCCCATTCTGTTAATTTCCCCCATCTTGAAAGCATCTGATAAAGTAGGATTTTTCTCCCATGAAAGCTCATGCAATAAATAGATTTGTTAGTCTAAGAGCCACAGGCCTCCTTGTTTGTTTTACTCAGCTAGACTAACACAGCTGCCCCTTTGGAACTTGGCAACATGAAATGCTACCTATCCAAACAGGGCCAGTGCTAGGGTGGAGTGGTGCTGGGGCCCCATGCACCCAACCCTCCCATGGGCCAGCCACTCCTCCCCCTGGGGTGGGGCAGGCCAGCCCATAGCCTGCCTCTGAGCTGACCCTCCCCACCCCCAGGGCACAAGGGCCAGCCCAGGGGCTGGGCAGGAGACTGGCCCCTGGTCTCTGGACCAGCCCACCCCTGGCCTCTGGCTCTGCTGTCCTGCGGGTGGGGAGGGCAGGCTCAGAGGCTGGTTCCATGCTCTGGCCCCACCTGCTGCCTTCAGCTTCTTGGCAAAGGCAGCAGAACGGGGGCAGCGGCCCCTCCCCAGGATGGCTCCATATCCAAATACTGTTAGTAGAAACAAATCTGTTAGGACAGGGGAGCTCAATTAATCCAGCTGCAGAAACAAAGACATGACTGGGAATCACAGTAAAGTCCTGCAGACACAACAGTAGCTATCATACCCAGAGTTAGTGCTATTCTTCCCTGCGCCATCAGGCTGACCTTCCCAATCAGCTGGCTCAGTCTGTGATGACCTGCTCAGTCAGTCAATCTGGAAGCTGATTTCTAAACACTACCCCTGGAACTGGAGTAGTGCTGAGTCAAAAGGAGGCCCTTCCCTTCAACTCAGTGCAGTGGATGTGCCAGGCGTGAGGCAGTCGAAGTGAGATACTCAAGTTATTTTAAGTAATTTGTTCATCTCTGTTCAACTGCCACCAAAAATGGCAGGCAGTAAAGACCTGCCTTCATTCTCACAGAGTGGAGGTGACAACTGTCTTGAAGAATTTTTCAGTGGGGAAAAATAATTAGGATTACACCAGAAAAACCTTTCTACAGCTTAGCTAGCTTGAATGGTAGAAAACTATCCTGAGAGATTTCCATTGTAAAACCATGATACGAACTATCATAATCTTCTGGTAATACACAATGGTAGATCAATCATGCCAGAGTCTACAGTGAGGCTTATGATGAACACTGAAATAGAAGCAAACATTTCCAAAAGCTAACAGTAGGCTTAAAAAAACCCAAACCAAACCAAACAAAACAACCCAGCATCTCACACATCTCACTGAACTGGACCATATCCAGATCCCAGAGGCAGCTCATGAAGCACCTTTGTTAATGCTAACATGAGGGTGTTCAACAACCATTTTTTCATTGTACAAATATTAATGCTACACAAATTAAGGTTCAGATGGGGAGGGGAGAAAGTTTAGAAGGAGAGAGTCTGCATCAAGGACAAAACTAAAGAGTCTAGAAAGAATAACCAGAGATGTAAAATCCAGCTTATCCAGCCCCTCCCACCTTCTAAGAAAACATCAAATATATTCTTCCATAAATAATTGCAATAGGAAGCTGCAGTTTCTCCCAAACAAACAATACTCACCCTATGTCATATTTTGATAGAAGCACGGCCCAAGAGGAATGGGGGACACAGACTCACTTTCAGAGCTTGGGGCCTCTCAATACTGAGCTGCGGGCTTCCCCCACCCACCCTTCAGTCCCTCAACTGTTTCCCTTCCATCTCTTTCGATCTTGACTTTAAAGCTACAGGAATCAAAGGTTCCTGCTATCCCCACCCAGCCCTTCTCAAAAAATTAAATTCGCCTTCACTGCACATCTCACAGAGTTCAATTTCTTAATCTAACAAAAGGGGGTGCTTACTTGAAAATTAAAAGTCATGGGTTTTACTTCTGCACGTTGGCAATTTTTAATTGTAACTTTTAAATATGCTGCTGCTTCTATAATCTGTTGTCATCCTACTAGGTTCTGAATTAAATAACTACCATCAGAGTTAGCACCATGTCCCTTAGCTCAACTAATTTCTTCTACAAGAAAAATTGTTTGAAGACAAATTGTTAAAGACTACGAAATTGTTCACTTTACAGAAGGGTTTAAAAACAATGAATAAAGGTCTTCTTTCTCCCCATAAAAGTGTCTTGAAAATAATCCCCCATCTGAGTTGAGAAATTTAAAAGCTGTAATTCACTCCTACTCATTCACCTTTCTCCATCTCAGGGATCAGAAAACAACCTGCCTGAGCAACATCAAAAGACATCACAGTGTTCACTTGTAACTAAACAGCCACTGAAGAATACCTTTCCTGGTATCTTATTCAAGCCTGCCTCAAGACTAACTACTCCTCTATCCTTCTTGAGGCCAAAGGTAAAATCTTTCTGCCACCCAGGCCACTCACCTATTTATAACTCCTTCTAAATTACTGGAAGAAAATACAGTGTTAAGAGAGCCTTATGGTTTAGTAGTGAACACTCAAGTCAGAAAACCACCACGTTGAGTAACACGAATAACATTAATTCTGCCCTGTTTGGAAAGACAAGTGTTGAAAACAGTTTTCAGTCTATAATTAACCACCACCCTCACAGACACTGTAGTATCATACACTGTTTTTTCTACAATCTAACATGCACAGTTAGCATATGATAGTGCTGTGTATACTTTGCTAGCCATTCATAAAGCATGCAAGTCACCTGTGTAAAAACTATACAGTAAAATTGTTCTGATAGAACACACGAAGCCAGAGTGCAAGTAAAAATTTACATATTTTACTATACATCACTCACCCAAACATACAGTGATGCTATCTTTTTGATGAATTGTTTTATTCCCTGAAAATCACCAAAAATGGCTGAGGGGTGGGTCAGTGTGTGTACAAAAATTTATCTCGAACTGACTCATGTCCTGGGAATCACGGCTAAGGAAAAAACCGCGATGATGCCAAAAGGGGAAATTCATAACAGGCAGGTTGTCAAAATGATTAAAGTTGAGAGAGTTCCTCCTACAAAATTCTTAAGTCGGTACAGATACCCCAGACCATTATGACACTGAAAAAAAGCACATTAAGCAAGAAAAAAACATGCAGAGATGCTATACATTTGTACCCAACATTATAGTGGAAAAATGTAGGATGTTGCATTATACATGAAAAAGTGTGTAATGATGTGTGATTCAAGACTACTGTAATGATGCATAATAGGAATGCAAAACAACCACAGCATTGTTTTTACCCAATGGGATTGTATACAAGTACAGTATAATCCCCCCAAAGCACTTTTTTGCTGTAAAAGTTTCCTCTTTTTCAAGAGAAGAAAATCCCTCTATATGGAACGACTTTGTTTTACATTACCAGCATGTTGTACGTTGAACACCTGGTGCAGTTCAAAAGAATCATCTTCCTCTCCTAAAACCTTAGGACTTGTCCAGCTTTTCCCTCACAGCACAAATGCCTAAAAGCAGGGGTGAACAAAATTCACTCACAGCTAGGTGCCAGCAATTTTACTTTTGTTCATCAGAGGGTACTCCTGCACTACAGCTAGGCGACAAACTACTAAAACTGATCACCATAGTGACCAGAAACATTGATTTGCCGAGGCCTGCCTAAGAGGATGTTACCTCCTGCAGATCCACGACTCTATCACTATAATGTGCAAGCATACTGGACATAGAGGTGTTTCTTCTCATGGCCTGCTGCTCACTCTGAAGTTCCCAGAGTGCACTGCAGCCTAGATTCAGAGCTTTAACCAACTTTCATCAGAAAAAAATTTTTGAACTTTTTGCCCATCAGCACTGTTTTCATATCAGACTCCAACTTTCCACCCCTTAAATTCTTCTGGTGTAGAAAAGTGCTTTTGAAAAAAGGCTCAATATTTTTTAAATAAAGAAAGAGGAACTGGATAAACTGGAAGCCAACTATCCATCATTTTGCATACTGAAACCAGTACTTACACATCTTAGGGTTTTCTATAGCAGTGGTTATCAAACCTAGCCTTGAGACCCAATACTGGGTCGCAGATCCTCACGCACTGGGTTGCGACACCCCCTGCTGCCACTGACAAGAGATTGAACTGCATTGCTTAAAGATGTAGTTGTTGGGTCATGGGCACAAATGATTTTTTTCAACTGGGTCCTGAGGGGAAAAAGTTTGAAAACCACTGTTTTACAGCACCCATGGATGTGCCTTAGCCAGACACATTAGACCCACGATTGTGTACTTAGTATGCCTAACTGACTGTTCTGCTCTTCTCTCTTCCCAGGTTATAGGCAGTTCTGCTTGGGGCTGTTTTCTATTCAAGGTTTTTAGGTCTGTAAGTTTAGTTGTAGAGAAAAAGCTTTATGAAAAAGGTTTCAAAGATAGTCTAAATTCCTACAGAAGTTAACTCCTCAATCAAATGACCTCAGCTAGGAACATCATCAGCTCTCACAGATTTACTTTGTAGGCTTTATAAGCTATACAGTCCTGGAGAAGCAAGCTGGTCCAGAGAGAATCCTGACTGCAATCACAGAAGTAATGAAGTTTTGTAAAAGCTTAGACGACCAGCACCTAGTACCTTGAACTGGCAACAGAAACTAACTGGGAGCCAAAGGGACTGTACTTGAAGGGTGACATCTACAACAGCACATCTAAGTATAACTAAAGGTGGCCATGTCATATACAAAACAGACTCTTCGCACTGTTTGCCAGACACAGTGAATTACAGTAATTCAGACTTGAGTTGACAAATGTATGGGTCACTGGACCCCACTATGAGGCAAAGGCAAAATCTCCTTGAGACCTGGATATAGCCTATTTTTCGGTCGGTGCTATCTCATCACCTAGGATTTTTCTGCTGATGCTGCCTCATCAACCAGAGCTAGATGTTGCTTTACCATAACATGCAATAATCTCAATTGTGTGTCAAGTTATTACTAAACAACGGGACAGACTGTTGCAAATAAGCTTACACATCAAAACTGAAGTTATTAAAAGAAATTGCCTTCATGGAATACTTTTATATCTCCAGTATTTCTAAGCAATTTACAGAAGTACTGGACACATTGCCCAAAGTTCCTTCACCCACTGGGGCCTTTTGAAACATCAACAGTTAACAGTGCGTGATTACGACCTCATCATTAAAAAAATACATTTTGGTCAAACTTCCAGTAACACAACTTGTATTGCTGTGCCCATATGAGCAGTTCATAGTGTTGCAGTAAGAGTTAGGTCAGCCATCTACCCAGAAGGGGTGCAAAGTTTTATCATTCTGAAGCTTGCAATAATCACCTGCAAAGTGAAGGCAAATGCAAACTCGGTGTGCTTTGGACAGAACAGCAGGAATCTGGTGTCAAGTGCTGGTCACAGGACAAGACATCATATCTGAACTTTCTACTAAAAACCATCAAGTGAATGGTGTGTGGAACTACTCTTGAGTACTGCAGCTAAATGACAGACCCCATGATAGTGCAATACAACCTAGGTACTGCAATATTATAATCAGACAAAGACAAATCCCAATTTGAATCTTAAACAAAAAGGACCTTCTGTGATCAGTCTAAGCCAGGGGTGCCCAAAGCTTTTGTACATGAGGGCCACAGAGCCTGACTGGTGCAGGCCCATGGGCCACAAAATTCCCAAACAGGTTCTTTTTGCACTGCCAGATGGATCCAGTCCCCTCCCCTCCCCCCCCACCAGCTTCTCACACGTCCCTGACACTCTCCCTACACTCCCCCCACCTTGCTTTGCACCGCCAGCTTTCCCTGAGTCCCCAAACCTCTCCAAACCCCCCACTTTGCACTGCCAGCTTTCCCCAAGTCCCCGACCCTCTCCGTAACCACCCCCACTGCAAACCGTCAGCATTCCCCAAGTCCCCAACCCTCTCCTTAACCCCCCCCTCGCTCCATGCCTCCGGGTTTCTCCACTTTCTGACCCTCTCCCTAACCTCTCCCCCCAGCCTGCGCTGCCAGCTATCCCCAAGTCCCTTGCCCTCTCCCTAACCCCCTCTGCCCTGCACCACCAGCTTTCACCACTCCCCGACCTCTCTCGGTAACCACTACCCCCCACCCTGACACTGGCTCCCCTGGGCCAACTGCCACGCAGACCCCCCCCCTTACGTGGCCACTCTGGAGGCCACGCCACCTAGTGGGGCTCCCCTCTAAAGCATGCTCAGAGCAGGAGACATAAAAGCTCTGAGCCCGGGCTGAGGCTGCTCCCCGCTGCATCGCCACCAGATTTTTTTCTATTTCCAGTACTCCAGCTTGAAATTTTGTGTTTCTGTATTTTTGTGTAGAAACTCATCACAGGCTGCAGAAAAGCCCTTTGTGGGACATTTGTGGCCCTTGAGCTGCATTTTGGGCCTCCCTGCTCTATGCAGATCTCATTATCTGCAACAACAGTTGAATTAATTGATTCTTAGTTTTCCAATTTTTCTTGCTGCATTTTGAAAAAAATGATTTTCATGAGGAATGAATTCATCACAAAGCACAACAGAAATGGCCAAATGACAAACAGTTAATTACACTATACATTATTCAAATTCTTCCATATTTTATCTTCTTTTCTGGGTGTATGTACAATCCCACAGCTTATTTTCAGAATAATGCATCAACCAACCACATGTGAACTCCTGACTTCCACTAGACTTTTCAAGGAATTTTGTCATGGGAACAAGATATCTCAATATTCTCAATCCAATTTCTAAACACAAAAGACTTGGATAAGAATCTAAACATTTGCCATACTCATTTATTAGCTTGCTACTTCCTGTTAATTTCTTCTTTGATGTTTTATAGGTCTCCAACATGCATATCTGTCTAAACCTTCGAGAGGTTTCGATCTTTAATGTCTGTTCAAGGAATTTTATCTCCTTATGGCTAAATTATTTTGAGAGCAAAGCTTTTAAGTATGATTGTTGTTGCTTTACCTCTACAACTTCATTCTGAGTTTGATGAGTTAACAGCTGATTTGTTGGCATGCTCCAATTCTTAACAGCTTGTGCAGTCACAGCTGGGTATGTTCCATGTCAAGATATTTCTCACCACTTTCTGTTAAGCACAGTACCTTACAGTAGCATTCTTTGATCTGATAACTTTTCTTTTTTGAGTTGTTGACATACCAACTACTCACCACATTTCCTTTATTAGCTTCCGTCCAGCTTACTCAAAGGTTTCCTATCACAAGATATGATAATTAGAAAGAAAATGCTTAAGCTCATGTATTTTGGCTTAACAGCATTTGCAAATCCTGCTTGGTATTGCAAGTCTATTTCTCACAATAACGAGGCACCCTTCTCAAAGCCAGATACGTCATTAATATAAAAAAAAAAGTCTTAGAATGCAAGTCCAGCAATTCTCGTCAAGCTGCAATGCAGGTTACATAGTATGCAAGCTTAGCGACTTAAGCTCTTAGATCAATTTAAGGCCCAAATACAGAACACCAGCTCACAAAAAGGGCAGAAGGATGTATGCTCAGCATTCATTAATGAGGTAAAAGAAAAAAATTCAGTAGCTTCTGTAAAACACCCCCAACAACAGCCCACACAGCAGTTACGTAGGCCAAACATATTGGCACACCACTCTCAGAAATCCTGCCAGATAGGAACAAAAAGCAAAACTGTTATAACCTGAACACACAATACTGTATTCAACTATCCATCATATAATCACCCTCATTTTGAGGATGCACATAAAGAAAATCCTTAACTATCAGGACTATGGAAGGAAGTACAGTGGGGACCCATAAACGCTCAGGTGTCGGGGGACAAGCCCCTGCGACCGCACATTAAATGGACCGCACGCAAACAGGACCACGGCAGATAAATAAATAAAGAGTACAGCATTAAAAGACTAACTTTACCTGTTTCCATGCTCAGGCCAACTTCCCCTTTTAACTAGATCGCCAGACTCCTTAAGCTGCTACTCACTTCGAGTGTTTCTGTGCCCAGGCTGATTCCTGCCTTTAGGCACCATGCGTTGGTGAGTCCCACTCATTAAGTTGATGGCTTTAGGGGTCATAATCAGAGCATGCGGTAATCAGAGCACGTGGTAATCAGATTTGCGCGCAAATGGGTCACGCGTTAACAGGTCCCCACTGTACATTGCACTTCAGGTACCCACAAATCTCTTTTTAAAACTTGCATAAAACCAAGTTCCAAAGGGGCAGCCATTAGTCTAGTTCAGTAAAACAAACAAGGAGTCCTGTGGCTCTTAAGGACTAACTAATTTATTAATTTATAAATTTGTTAATCTTTAAGAGCCACAGGACTCCTTGTTTGTTTTTCTCATAAAACCAGTAAGCACTCTGAAGCAACAATTCAATCTGAAACATCGCCACAGCTCCACAGCCCTAAAAGCTTCCAAATTTTTGAAGAATTTATCATCTTAAAATGAACTGATACACAGAAAAGGGACAAGATTAATACCCTTAAAACGCTCTCTAACCCAGTGGTTCTCAACCTTTTCACTCTTGGTGGCATACCATGACACTATAGGACACACCAGCCCAGCCCAGCCCACCCCTCACCCCCACCCCCAGTCAAGTGCATTAATTTCCCCAGCTCTCTGCAACACACTTACCACTGTATGACGACACAATAATGTGTTCTGACACCTTGGCTGAGAACCACTGCTATAACCCACACTTCTCTGGTTAAAAAAAGCACTATTACACATTCTCCTCTGGCCATCAGTGGCACAGAATATTACAACAGCAAAAAGTGATGTACAGACACTACAAAGCAACAGCAAAACACATCCATCCCACATCTACTTCAAGATAAATGCACTGAGGCGTTACCAGGACAACAGTCCATAACTGGCATTCTCTGCCTTTGCAGGTCCGTGCAGTATCTATCTTACAGAAGTCACAAAAATAAAATACTGACCATGAGCAGGACACACAAAATAATCTTCCTGTATAAATGCAAGTAAATACTAGAGCACATGGATTGCCATTCACTTGCAGAGATGGTCAAATTTAGAGAGAGGGTAGAAAGTCTATGTGGGCAAGATGCCTTGCATCTTGCCACATCATCATTTTGGGGCACTCAACAAGTACTGTAAGAGTTGAATTAAGTGCTCATATTCCAAATAATCATCCTTGTGACGCGGGTGGGGACTGGTGCACCTCAAAGCTTTCTGTGTTTTTTTTCTTCCTCTTGTCTCTTTGGCCGGAGAGTCAGACAAACCAAATTACACTAGGCACACAACAAAGATGGAATTACAACAGACAGCCTTACATAAAATAAAAAAGGTGAAGGGTACAATGAAGGCTTCCCAGAAAAAGGAGTGCCCCTATGAGTCAACATATTATCCTACGCAGCTAGCTTCTCCCCTTTGCTATTTTCCAAAAGGAAATTCTAAGAGAATTTGCTGAGCAGAGGATAAAGACCAGAGGGAAGATAATAGATGGTGGTGGAGGGAAAACAACATGTAGTAGTTGATGGAGTACATTCCGTACAGTCAAAAAAAAAAAATTCTACATTCATGTTGCTTGATTTCCAGTTGATAACAAAGCCTCAAAAGGATCATTCCTTACAACCTGTTATGTCTTCTATCCATGGATATTCATTAGCGCACCCATGATCATATTGCCTAGTCACTGGTATCTACTACAGAGACGGAAAACTCCCCATGCACCAGTTCTAGGGGTAAAACCTTGAACGGGACTTGGTGAAACAAGTCACCAAGACGAAACAAGCAATAATCTGCTTTACATCCGCAGGGCTGGACTAGATCTCATGAGGTCCCTTCCAGCCCCATGAGTCTATTCTATAATAGTTGAAGACCTGCATCAGGCTGATGTTATAAACTTCTTACCCCTCCTCTACCACAGTTGCACTTAACCTTCTGCAGCTTCACAGGGAAAAATTCCTCCCATCCTCACTTTGATGTTTTACCATTTCCTAGATTTGAATGTTCTTCTATTTGCAAACAAAACTGCTGGAAAGCCAGTGACCTCGGAAGAGCACTTCCCAAAACCAGGACACTCTGATCAGCAGGGTCATGTGAAGACTGACCATTTAGCAACAATTCTCACCATCCAGTTTAGCTCCACAGAATATTTATTGTGCTGGAGAGATGTTGGGTTTTACCCAAACACTCTCACATAAATGGTAATGGAATGTCTTCAAAAAATCAGTTTAAGATGGTGGTTTTCAAATTTAGGGTTGGGACCCAGTACTGGGTCGCAGCACCCCCTGCTGCTGCTACCAAAAGACTGGAATGCGTTGCTCAAAGATGCAGTTGTTGGGTCACAGGCATAAATGATATTTTTCAACAGGGTCCCAAGAAAAGAAGTTTGAAAATCAGTGGTTTAAGATGCCCAAAATCAGCTACATTAAACATGCTAACTTCCAGTACTTGCAGGTTTTTTTCATTTAGCCATCCTCGCAGACTTCAGAGCACTGCATTTCCTACAAGATAGCAGATGAGCTCTACAGTCTTTCTATCTTGGTATATTTAGTTGCACTAAACAAAAGTGCAGCTCCACTGCTGGGAGGACCAGTGTATACCAGTCTTTGAGCAAGAGTGGAAGACTTCCCCAAACATCAGTCAGTAGTCAGAGCTTAACAATGGCAGTGCAAGGAATCCACTTCTGGTACTGATTTAGGTGCCAACACTATGACAGCTGCAGAACAAAAACAAGAATTCCAAGTACTGGCCCCAGGCAATTAAAATCCTTTCACCATTCAGCTCTGAATTGGCAGCACTGCCAGAAAAAACAAAAAACACACAAGCATCCACACTAGGGACAGGAGAAAAAACACACAACTAATGTAACTTGTTTCCAAAAAAGTCTTTTCCCATTTGAGGATTACAAGACGACTCCATGAAGGTCACACACTAGCAAGGATGTAAGTACTCAATAATCCATGGCTGCCAAAGCACTTCACAAGCATTTTCCTTCCTAGCACACCTGTGAGCCTGGGAAATCCCTCCATTCCACCCCCAGAACAGAGACAGATTAAGATGGCACAGTGACATGTTAGAGCAGGGGTCTCAAACTCAAAACACCACAAGAGCTGCATCAGGACTAGTACAAGGCCACATGAGGACTAGTATGTTAGCCCAAGGGCCGCAGCACTGAAACCTTTTCATACAATAATATTGCAAATATCGGTGACAATAGTGTTGCTGTGAGCCAAAAGAAACAGCTTTAGGGGCCGCATGTTTGAGACCCCTGTGTTAAGAGTGAGGAATAAACACCTTTTTCCTGACTGCCTCTGAGCTTTGACCTCCCTCTAAAATGTGCTCACTCCCCAAACCACTTCTCTACCCTTATGGAGCAGACAGCCCGTTTACTAACACAGTAAGTATATGCCTAAGGATGGGATCTGGGCACACACAAAGGGCAAGGCAGTCCCCACTCCACTTCACAATAAGAATTCAGGATCATGTAAAACCATGGAATATTTCAGTGCACAGAAAAGATTAGAGAGAGACTAATATCGAAAAGTGTCAGTTTCAGTCTGTTACAAAAATTCACATTTCCCCCTTTGCCTTCATTTTTACTAACATGTATGAAAACTGCCAACACGTCAACATGTTGACAAGGGTCATCTGTCTCCTCTCTCTCACCCTTTCCCATTTCATCCGGCAGTTAAATCAAATGGGAGCGAGCTGTGAGGTCAAAGGATTAGAATGACTTGGACAAACTGATGGGGGACAGAGAGGGAAACTTATATTAATCAAAACAGATTGTTTCAAACAGAAAGTGAGGAGATCTCCAGAATGCTGGCCAAGATTTCATTTATTATATGCCCCCCCCCCACACACACACACACACTCTCACCAGGGTCAAACCACATGGTGAGAAAATGTTCAAAAACACCGGATTTCTCAATGACCAAAAACACATTGTAATATGACCCGTTTATCCCTATGAGGAAGCACAGAACATGAAAATTCTACTGACTGGACTAGCTCCTCCTGTTTCCTAATAGTGTGAATCTCTCACTCAAGGCCATTTTGAAATGAAAACTGAGGCTACCAGGTGAACGTATCGTTCAGCTGGTTCCGACAGGTTAACTTTTCAAATCAAAATAACCTGTGCATATTACTGTTTATATGTCAATATTATTCTGTTTTGACCAGCTGCATCCACACACAGTGTTGGCTTGAACTACAGCTGCAATATTACAGTCTATTATTGAAAGCAGTACACTTTAATTACCTCTGAGCCAGTTTCCAAGCACGCACGGGGGGGGGGGGGGTGAGATGTTGGGAGAAAAGAAAAAAAGAAAACACATGCAGCAGGAATCACCTTCTTTCACTCTTCCAGTCAGTGCCAATTAAAACACTTCCTACAGCAGCTCAATACCAGCTAAAAATGAGATTGATAAAATATATTATCACATGGTACTCTTATTTACCATTCCCTTACTGTTCAGCCTTAGCTACAGAATCCCTGCACTCACAAGTGAGAGGAACTCCTGTGATGACTTAAAAACTTTTAAGTAAAAGAAATAGATTCAGGTAAGTGTTCTTTATGATCAAAACACAAAAATAACCAACCCCAACACACTGTGAAAAAGTCCTGTACATCATGATAGGAACCATGTCTCAAATCTACTGCCCCACGCTAAGAATCTAAATCATCTGAAGTTTTATATCCAGCTCCTCCACTACCATACTGGCCTTGGTCTAGACCCTTAAGCCCAAATTTTCAGAAGTCTGTGCATACGCACTCACAGAAACAAACACACACTGCACATACAGAAAACCACGTGTGGGCAAGCCAGGGGTTTGCATGCACTTGCACGTGTATGACTTTACCCTGCACAAAGACATGCATGCTTAACATGTGCTCAACAAAAATTTGTACATGCAGGTTTTAGAAAGCTGGCCTTCACCTCTCTGAACCTGCTTTCCCATTTGTAAAAGGAAGATAATCAGTTAGGCCAATTTACTTAACAAGGATGTTGCTAAGTTTAATTAATTTTTGTAATATACTATAAGAACTACTCAGATGGAAGATGCTAACCAAGTGCAAAGGTTTATTATAACACCAGCCTAGCACATGCTGATAGTAAGATTACAGAGGATTGTATATTTCCTTTCAGTGTTCACACAAATATGGTCAGACACACCCAATGTATTCTTATTTTGGGTGGGTGGAAAAAGCAGAATGATCATCATGAAAAATAGTTTTTCTGTTCTTAACAACACCATTTGCAAGGGTGAACAGATAGCTATTATTTTGAGTCTGGGGGTTGTTGCTGAATAATCAAGGAAACTAAAATGGAATTTCCTTTCCCTACTTTTCAGTTCAGTTTTACCAAATAGCTCATAAAAACGCCAAAGAACATGTCTGAACCAGCAAAGGCATGAAAACATTCCTCCCCTTCCCAAAGTAGTAGTGCCTGATGCACAGCTAGATAATCCCCAGAGGCTGAGAAAAAAGTTTGATTAGCAAGAGTTTTCAGCCCTAGAGGGCAAACCACTGAGCACTGCCTAGAGCTAAACCTCGAAACTGACTGGTTAGTTAAGGGTGCGTGGCTTCGATTTATGTAGAGTTAAGAGGCAACTTATTTCACCTCCATGGTGAGACGAGCTACCTTAATCACTGGCTGTAAGAAGAGTTCTTTTTCATACAGTTCCTTGCTGTTTCATTTAGATTTATAAGGTTGTCACTTCACCTATCTTTCCATTAAACAAAAATTAAACAGTGAAGCCTAAGCTTAAAAGTAAGCACAATGCCAAAAACACAACACGCAAGCCATCTACGCCTCAAATACTAACCAGAAACACACACACACACACCCATATCTGGACCAGCAACGGAACAAGAGCTCCAAAATCAAGGAAATCTCCACTAAGCTTCTTGAGCCATCAAACCCACAGTATTTAAACCAGGGAACTCAAATGACTGCATCTATCGGGCAATACACAAGAGACAGAAAACAGTCTACAGCAGGCAAGTTGCCAACTGTTTAGAGCAGTGGTTCCCAACCTTTTCTCTGCTGTGGCACACCTTGATACCTTCAAATGTTTCGAGGCACACCACTATTAAAAAACTCATGAACATTCAAATTAAATTACTTATAAATATTCATAAGACATGGCACAGTATTTTGGAAATGCTGCTATGCAGGGTAGTAGGGGTAGCAGAGCAGGGGGAGCAAAACACAGGTGGTCAGCTGTCACGTGGACTGGCAGGAGCGAGCGTGGAGAGCAGAGCAGGGCAGGGGTGGCAAAAGGGACAAGGGCACCCACGTGGGGAACAGCATAAGGGTGGCAAGAGAGGAGAGGAGAGGGGAAGGGAGGGCAAGAGTGGCTTTGTGGGGATACAAGGGGGGACCTGGGGAGTGGGAAGATAGGGCAGGGGAGCATGGCAGCACCCACTTCCCCCTTCTCCATAGTGGCTCCCTGCAACCCACAGCAAATCCTCACCCCACTGCTGCTACTTCCCAGCCCACTAGATCCCATCCTCCCCTCCCTCAACCTCCTGCTGCCTGTGATGGACCCTCCCATCACTGCAGGGGCCAGAACTCGGCCTCCAGCCACCCCCACCCCCCAGCTACACAGCCACTCCCACCCACCTCTGCTACACACACACACCCCACACACACACCCCTACCTGCCCCACGCAGTCCTGACCCCCAAAGCCCTTACCTGGGCTATTTGCAGGCTGGCTGACAAGCTACTCTGCCCTGCAGGGGGGAGATTCACACACTCTCAGCCTCCCACAGCTCTCTACCGGCTGGGCTTAAAGCGGAGCCAGGTTTAAGGTGGAGCCACCTGAATGGTGCGTTTGGGCTGCTCCTGCTATTTTTAGGGGGACCCCTGGAACTCCCCATTCTAGTGCCTTCCTCTATTTTTAGGGGGCCAGAATGCTGCCTGCCTAAAAATCCCCCCCCCAACTGTGTTCTGGTGCCTTCCCCCTTACTTTAACCCCTGCCTTTTCCCAGCCCTGTACAACCCAGGTGGCTGGGCTTAGCAGTGAGGGAACTTTAACTCCAGCTCTGTGGGATGCTCGCAGTGCGCTCTGAGTGTGCCCCTGCAGACTGGTTGGGAACCACTGGTTTAGAGACTGACAAGTCACAACCAACCACTTCAAACTTCACTCGTAAATCTGGAAAATGCCTTGCAGTACAACACCTCTATGCACACAACTTTAGTCACAGGAAGACCCTCCATTCTACATTTATATGATGGCAAGCAACATTTATCTGCGAGTCCCACAAAAGACACAGACAGCATCTCTCAAATTGTGCTGGAAAAATCAAAGGTTCATCTTGTTCTGATGCTCAGAAGTAAAGGTTCAGTCTACCATCATCTTCTATGTCAAAACACTAGTTATGGCAATCATACAAGTATAAATATTATAATTTCTTGCATGAAAAACAGGTTTCTGTGACTTTAATCTTCGATCCAGAAACACCAATGAGGTATTTTTGTAGCAACTCGAAGTGTCACCCCAGTGCTTATTCACCAGCCCACTTTCTTCTTAAAAATCATATCAATTAATTCAACCTACAGCTTTACTACACTAACTAGGAGTTGTGTCTAAATCAGTGAATGAGTCATAAAGAATCCCTTAACTCAGACTGTAGGGAGAACATTTAATGTAGAAAACCACAAGGTAACCTTCACCAAAGGCAACTCACTGTCAATGGATGAAACTCTTAAAATACACATGAATCACCAAATCTGTGGGGAATATTCTTCCCAGTTCTCTACCCACATACCCTGACCCTCATTCACCCAAGTAATCTTCCAGCTTTGCTTCAAACCATGTTCAGTAGTTTTCACCCAACTCTAAGCATCAGCTAGCTGGAGGCTTCTTAGATGTCCACATCCAAAATGTCTTGCCCATTTCCAGATGTCGTGTACTACTATGATATAGCAGCAGCAGCAGCAGCAGCAATAATAATAATGCTTCGTTGTCTGTTCAGAGTTGTGTCATTTCCTGGTCAACCTGACAACAAACCACATGCATAAACACCTGTTCTTCCAGATGATCACATCCCCAATCCTTGTCCAAGCGACCAGACTGACATCATTCCACTAAACAAAACAAGGAGTCATGTGGCACTAAAGACTAACCAATTTGGTTTTTTTGCATGAGCTTTTGTGGGAGAAAATCCCACTTCATCAGATGCTTCAAAGATGAGGGACACTCACTAGCCTTGTTTAAAATAGCGTCAGTCAAGGAAACCCCACCATTGACCTCCAGGATGTTTAAAACAGGGAAATGTAGTTACTCATTTAGACAAAACAAAACCCAGGAATCATTACTTGACAAATTTAGATTTATTTTCCCCAGACCCAAAGAGGGAGTGGGGAAGTCTGATGGTGCAAAAGGTTGATTTTTACTCACATCTATGTTGGGAAAACTTGCCTAAATACACTTTCTCTGCACCATATTCATTTCACACCTGGAAGAGCCAAAATGCATACCCACAGTTTTAAACAGAACAGAAGGAAAACGATGCTGTCTACACTGAGACACACCACCAGACAGGGAAAACAGTAGTAGATAACAAAATACCTCTTACGGGGTAACAGAAAGAACTGACTCCCCTGCCCCACCAATTGCACCAGACTACAAGGATTTTCAGATCTACTCCTATATTCTGAGTTTCCTGCTTTGCGAACCTGACTCTGGATAGTGTTCAAACACACACATAGAACATGTTAATTTCTTTAAAACACAAATTACCCTACATCTCCTTATATTAAAAGGGGATGCTGCACTAGCTTTAAAAGAACTCATTGTTAGTAATTAGGTTTCCAAGTCCTACACAGTCACCACTGTCAGAGCTCAAACAAGCAGCTTGAACCAGGCTGTCCATCTGTGTGTGTGTATGTTTTGATAGAGGCTCAATTATGCTCAGGACAATGGCCTGTCTCTTCATTTTGCGGTGAATAGGAAGCGAGGGTGCCATTGTCCCACAGCTTCAATTCAGTTACAACAACAAAGGGGTCTGAAGTGTCACCAATAATGGGCTACCTAATGCAGCTGGAAAGGGTAAGGATGGGGACTCTGCAGGAGCCACAGTCCTCTCTCCCGACCCCAATTCCTCAGACCAGGAGGCTTGCTGTAACAAGAACCATGTGCAATGCCAGCAAAGGAAATTCAAATTTAAGGCACAGATATCGTCACTGTTGACAGTGCAGTCAGGGCCATGGAGGGGATACAGTGTTATCAAGTCCACAATTTTAGATCTGCTTCCTAAAAGGGAAAAAAGGCAAGAGAAGAGGAGTGACCTAGAAAACAGGAGTTCTGTCAGTCTCCCCTCTCCCTCACAGCCTGCATTTTAACTGGGAGGCAACACAGGGCTGCACTCAGACTAGAGCAGAGAACACAGTTTGATTTGAAAAATAAAAGAATGTGGTCATGCTTTAAAATAAAGCATCAATTATACTCAGATTAAAACCAGTGAATGAAACCTAGTACCAGACTGTTATTGTAACAGAAATCCCCTCCTCCCCTTTTTGGTGCCTCATTCATAAATGGCTGCTCAGGAACTCAGCTGAAGAAACATGAGACACAGGCTGCGTGGTGGGTTTATTATTTATTTATTTTTTTAAAAGGGGGTGGGGGTTCGGCAGAAGGGGGGGGTGTTTTTTTCCTTTTCCACAGTCAGCTCCTCCTTTTCACCTTCCCTCCTCTGAATTTATTTCTCAGTCTGATGGTGTTTTAGAAAAAGAGTCTTTTGCAAGCTTGTTTACCAAGTGAGGGTTTAACTCTGACGCCCAGCAATCTAAGGTGCCTGCATGTCATTGGAGAAGAATTCTGGAAGGCTGGGTTTCATGCAATCCCTTACCAGTCTGCCTGATTTTTCACAGATTGCCTTTGTCCTTCCTCTGGGGTCTCACATTTATGGGTTAGAGAAGCAGAAAATTAGTATCAAATATAAAGAACTGTTACAATCTCAAATTATGTTAGCTCAAAAGCAGTAAAATAAATCTGCATCCCATAGCCTCTCACATAAATAACTGCGTACATAATTCTGTTGGTTTATGTTTTATTGTTGTTTGTACCTCAGATTTCCTTCAAAAAGTATTGTTTGACTTCTAAATAGATAGAACAAGGCTCAAACTTGCTACAACAGTATTTGTACTGACATGTCACAATGTAGCTTTGCATTTTCTTAGCAGACACAAACAGGAACTAGCTTTTCCAAAATCTATCATTTAAAGAAAGCATGCATGTCAGAGAAGAAAAGAAAATATGGCACAAGCCTGTTGTGTTATTAGTACCCATTTACAAATCACACTACATCAGAGGCCTGGGAGTTT
Source organism: Podocnemis expansa (assembly GCA_007922195.1). Classification (NCBI taxonomy): domain Eukaryota; kingdom Metazoa; phylum Chordata; order Testudines; family Podocnemididae; genus Podocnemis; species Podocnemis expansa. Next base: position 14,658,977 of record ML682019.1, read on the forward strand.
GAGGGTTCTGAGCAGCATCTTAGCTGTTCCTAGCACTGCACTCTTGTGGACAGAGAGCTCTGATGTTGTTCCTGGGATCTGTTGGAGCCACTCTCCCAGCTTAGGAGTCACAGCCCCGAGTGCTCCTACCACCACCGGGACCACTTTGGCCTTCACTTTCCACATCCGCTCTAGTTCCTCTTTCAGGCCCTGGTACTTCTCCAGCTTCTCATACTCCTTCTTCCTGATGTTGCTGTCACTTGGCACTGCTACATCTATCACCACCGCTGTCTTCTGGTCCTTGTCTATTACCACGATGTCTGGTTGATTCGCCAGCACCTGCCTGTCCGTCTGGATCTGGAAGTCCCACAGAATCTTAGCCCTGTTATTCTCCACGACCTTCTGTGGGATCTCCCATCTGGTCTTGGGAGGGTCTAGCCCATACACTGTGCAGATGTTCCTGTACACAATGCCAGCTACTTGGTTGTGCCGTTCAGTGTATGCTGTTCCTGCCTGCATCTTACATCCTGCCACTATGTGTTGGACTGTCTCTGAGGCTTCTCTGCACAGTCTGCACCTTGGGTCCCGTCTAGTGTGGTAGACCCCTGCTTCAATGGATCTGGTGCTCAGTGCCTGTTCTTGTGCGGCTATGATCAGTGCCTCAGTGCTGTCTTTTAGTCCAGCCCTTTCCAGCCACTGGTAGGATTTCCCAATGTCAGCCACCTCAGCTATCTGTCGATGGTACATCCCATGCAGGGTCTTGTCTTGCCATGGCACTTCTTCTGCTTGATCTTCCTCCCATGTCTGCTGCTGCCTCAGGCATTCTCTCAGCAGCTCATCTTTGGGTGCCATCTTACTGATGGACTCCTGGATGCTCTGGGTTTCATCGAGGACAGTGGCTTTGACACTCACCAAACCCCGCCCGCCTTCTTTCCGGCTGGTGTACAGTCTCTGGGTGTTGGACTTGGGGTGGAAACCTCCGTACATTGTGAGAAGCTTCCGGGTCTTCACATTGGCAGCCTCCATGTCCTCCTTTGGCCAGCTCACTATACCAGCAGGGTATCTAATGACTGGCAGGGCGTACCTGTTGATGGCGTGGATCCTGTTCTTCCCATTGAGCTGGCTCTTCAGGACCTGTCTTATCCTTTGGTGGTACTTGGATGTTGCTGTCTTCCCTGCCTCCTCATCGTGGTTCCCATGTGACTGTGGGATGCCAAGGTACTTGTAGCTGGTCTGTAGGTCTGCTATGTGGCCTGCTGGTAGTTCCACCCCATCAGTCTTGACTACCTTCCCTCTCCTTACTACCATCCGGCCACACTTCTCCAGTCCGAATGACATCCCGATATCCTCACTGCAGATCCACGTCAGGTGGATTAGCGAGTCGATGTCTCGTTCATTCTTAGCATACAGCTTGATGTCATCCATGTAGAGGAGGTGGCTAATGGTAGTTCCACTCTTGAACTTGTATCCATAGCCAGTCCTTGTGATTATCTGGCTGAGGGGGTTCAAGCCAATGCAGAACAGCAGCGGGGACAGCGCATCACCTTGGTATATGCCGCACTTGATGGCCACTTGTGCAAGCTGTCTTGAGTTGACTTCCAGTGTTGTCTCCCACAGTCCCATTGAGTTCTTGAGGAAGGTTCTTAGTGTCCTGTTGACTTTGTATAGCGCCAGACATTCACAGATCCATGTGTGCGGCATTGAGTCGTAGGCTTTCCTGTAGTCAATCCAGGCTGTGCTCAGATTGGTCTGTCTAGACTTTGAGTCTTGGGCGACTGCTCTATCTATGAGCAACTGGTGTTTTGAGCCTCTGGTGTTGTTCCCAATGCCCTTCTGAGCTGTGCTCAGGTGCTGGCCCATGTGGTCCTGTAGCTTGGCAGCTATGATGCCTGACAGGACTTTCCATGTTGTGGGGAGGCAGGATATTGGCCGGTAGTTGGCCGGTGCTGTTCCCTTGTGGGGTTCTTTCATGATCAGCACTGTCCTTCCTTGTGTTAGCCAGTCTGGGTGGGAGCCTGCTGCTAGCAGCTGGTTCATCTGTGCTGCTAGGCATTCATGCACTGCTGTTAGTTTCTTTATCCAGTAGGTGTGGATCATGTCCGGGCCAGGTGCTGTCCAGCTCGTCATGTTCTCGACTCGCTGTTAGATGTCTGCTACTGTGATGGTGACCGGTTCCTGTTCTGGGAGATTGCTGCGGTCTGTTCTCAGGTCCTGCAGCCACTCTCCACTGGTGTTATGAGTCTTCTCTTTCTCCCATATGGTCTTCCAGTACTGTTCAGTTTCTGCTGTTGGTGGCTCTGCTGTTATTGTGTTGTTGCACTGCAGTTGGGAGTACACCTTGGATGGTTCTTTGGAGAACAGGGCATTTATATTTTTGGCCTCTGCTTCTCTAGTGTATCTCCTTAGCCTGGCAGCCAGTGCTGTGAGCCTTTGTTTAGCAGTCTCTAGGGGCTTCAGATGGAGTCAGGCCCTTGTATTTTTTCAGTAGCCAAGTCTTATCCTTAATCTCTACACCCTTCTGTAGTTCTATCAGCTGACTAACTTCTCTCCGGGTTGCCTTGATCTTATCCTCCAACCTCATTTTCGGGGGGTTGGGGGTGGGTGTACTGCTGTTCTTTTTGATTGTGTAGCCAAGCATCTCCAGGATTACAGAGGCTGTAGCATATACCAGTTCATTGGTTTGAGTTATGGTGGTAGTAGGAATTGTCAATAGGGCTCTATTGGCATCTTCTCCCATACTATCTGATGGTACTTCTCCAACGAGCCTTGGTAAGCGGTCTCGAGGGTTGACTGTAGCTAGTTTATCCATGATCTTATGCCTCGTATCAGCTCCTGTGCTCTGTAATGGAGGGAGTGGCAGTGAAGTTCCAGCTTCAGGTGTTGGCTGCACATCTAGTTGTTTTTCTGGGTCTTCTTCTTGAGTCTGGGATGTAATGTGGAGTTGGTGCATCTCAAGTTGTGAGAGCAGCTGCCTCGTTACTATGTTGAAGCGTTGGGTAACTAGCTGTTTCTCAGTTAATGTGGATGTAGGTCTTTTGTCCATCCATAGTTCCCTCATACATTTCATATATCCCCTCTCATTAGGTCTACTGTTGTAGTAGCATTCCATCAATTCCAGGTTCTCTTGTCTCGTCCATGGATGGTTTGTTCCAGTAGCCCACTTGTCATCAGATTGTCCTGGTTCCCCAACATCTGGCGGGGACCTTGTTAATCCGGGTGACATCCGAGCCGGCATGACTCTCCTAGTTCGTGTCACTCTCATATTCGAGGTAGGCAAGTGAGGCATTAGGGGGTCTTTTGCCCAAGGACACCTACTGGGAAGGTAGGCAGGTACCAACTGGGATTTGAACCCCAGTCTTCTGTATCAAAGGGCGTCACTCTTAACCACTACGCTATCCTGTCACCATATATATATATATATATGTATTATATATATAAAATTCAAAAAAATTATATATATGTTTGAAACATTTAATCCACCAAAATCTTAAAAAACTAACTACAGAAATTAAATCAGGAGCCAAAATTGACTACTAGTTGACAAAAAGATTTCATTTCATTATAAACCAAAAACTATTAGAATTCTAACTTGTTCCCGAAGTTACAAACTACTTAAATTTCTAACTATATTGCACAGCTGACAACAAGCAGATAGGAAGTTCCCTTTATTTAAAAAAATTAGAAAGTATAATCCCTTGTAAAACCATTTAATAATAAATTCACTTTAAATCAACTTTCCTCCCTAACTTCTTAGCTCAGTAATCTTTATCTTAAGGAAGAGGCTTCTTTCCCATCTCTCCCAGAAACCTGAGTAGTTGGAAATTTTAAGCAGGTATTACAGCATCACTGTCCCATCTTGTTAAATATTATTTTAAAAAGCTCAGAGACTTAAGAACATGCCAACGAGAAAGGTCATTTGACCCTTGCTTTATAAAGCACAGAAGGGAAGCTCATCCTCACTTGTGCAACTCTTCCATTTTACACTATTTAAAAAAAGAAGAAAAAGCAAGAAAGAAAACTTAACCATGCTTAGACTAATGGAAACATCATTGGGAGATGCTGCTCAAAGCCCAGTTGTGTCTTTACAATGCCAACAACCATTTCCCAAGTCCAGAAGATGCAGCTCTGAACTAACTAACCTATCACACTAACAGACAATAAGTATTTTACGGGCAGTGCTTCATGCAAGTAATACTAAAAAGACTGCTACCTGCAATATGTTCACGTAACACCCCCACTCTTTTCAGACTAAACAATCTATAGCTATGATGCATCATTGCATGAGGATTCAAAAGCCAGGGGTGCAGTTTTCAAATCCCCGTCAGCCAGCTTTTGTTGCAGACAAAGGAATTGTTTATCAACAAGAGAGTGGATTAGTCAGTTATTGATCTATTGGCCTCTATGTTAAACAAAAGAGCAGCACTAAACTGCTGGAACTCACAAAGTTGCTGTGTGACCATGAACACATCACAACATCTTTGCCGAATCCGACTCTGAGAAATGGCTATAATGCTACCCAATGCAAAGAGGTGACTAAACTTAAACTTCTCTTCATCCATGGATTTTAGAGTACTGTAAAAACATTAGCTATAACCATTTAAACTTTGAACAGTTATTGATCCCCCTTTACAAAATCTATCTTGGACCCCAAACAAACTATATCTAGCACATTTCAGTGAGGAGCTTTTTGTGTGCGTCTGACAAATAATCCAATACACACATCTACTGTCCATACATACAAACATACCCAAGGGGACAACATGACCACTAAAGTATGGGAAAGCTGGATTTCTAAGATCAAGCAGCTTAACTCTGAACCAGACACCATGTTTCTGGGTACAAATTTTCACAAGCAGGTTAAAGCTTCACAGTGTCCAGGCCAGTGACAAATGCCTCTCTTAGCTTATATTTGTAAGTATGTTGATCTCCCAAAAATTATATACCCCAAATCATGCAGGGTCAGTCAGGACATCTGACCCACAAGTCCAGCCAGCCACAGAGCTTCAGAAATCAGGCAATTTTTTAAACACATTTGTTTCTATTTTTCACTAAAATGACCTTTCTATCCATATTTTTTAGCCAGCTCTCACTAACACAGGCAGTGGCAGGAAGCACAGAACCTTTCTGGGGTAGAGGTTACTACCTATGTCCTGTACAGCACTGCCCATTTGCTTAACAATGGTTCAAAGGACATCTAACCCAAATGAAAACCCTCCCAGAGTTAAATAAAATCATCCTCATTAATCTACCCTGAGGACAACAGGAGATGGGCCTTGCTTCAAATATACTTGGCTACCTGATTTCTTCCTACCTCAATACATTACCTGGTTACTTCACAAGAAACAAGAGACTGATCTGCTTAAAGACAGTTTGGCTAGGAGACACACTGAACAATTCAATTGCCTGAATGCAAAAGCAGCACAACGCAAAAGCAAAGTTTTTGTTGACATACTATACAATATAAAAACCTGAAAAATAAAAATCTTATCACTACTTCTCAATGAACAGACAAAGCAGTGTCACTCTTCATAATCAAAACAACTATTTTTTATTGGGAACAGCTAAACCAGTTTCAACAGCCTGTGGTAGATATTTCACAGTCCACTGGTTTTGCATTTCTCTGTTATATTAAGGCAGATGACTGTTAAACCTCTGGTTATCTTCTTACGGCCCTATATAAAAAGGCCTGTATTTTAAATGAAGTCTTCAACAGCTTGAAACCAACCTACTAAGAAAAGGCAAACATTTCTTTCCTGACTCACAATGATGCTCTACAATTAATTCTTAGGCTGAGGGGTTGCATTAAGAAGAAGGGAAATTAGTCTCTGGCAAGCAGACCCAGAGGGTAACAATAGGTTTTCTAAAAATCTAGTATTTTGTTCAAACAACAGAAACTTTGGATCACTAACCCATTCGATAAAACCAAAAGGCACCTCTCATATTTTCTGCCCATAACTATCCAAAACCAGATCAAGCACTTCAACAAATGCATCAACAATTTTACATATTAAACAAACATGAAGTTTTTGCTCTAGGTTCTAAGATTAGTAGAGACCTACGCTCTACAACAGAAACACAACAAGCTATGTAAAATGATTCAATAACTGTACTCCACATCCCATGGAAAAATTCATCTACAAGAATATTGTCTCTTTCCATAGGAAACCTTGCCTCAAGTATCAGCACTGCTCTGAGGCCCAAACAATTATAAGATTGCCATCAAGATAACCCTCTCACTTTGAATTAATGACTTAAAAAAAAGGGGGGGGGATTCACCTTCTATACAGGACAGCAATTCATCCCCTTCTTTTCCTGAGGAATGGAGAAGACGACTCTACCCAGTTCCTTCTAGAAACTTTAAATCTATTTTTAAAGAGCTCAAGGACAATATTTTTCCATTAGGTGCTCAGCACCTGAAGTGCCACTAAAAGCAAATGACAGCAGCAAGTGCTCAGCACCTTTGAAGCACCATGGCTCTTACAGACACCTTAGCCAAGCTTTAGTTGGATGATCACATTTGAAAGTTCTCAGCCAAATTTAACAGTAGGAATTATCACCCACCTACCTGCAAAGTGCCTTCTATTCCTCACATATTTTACACTTAAATTTCATTTTCAAGTGATGTTCCATGCAATCTATTTCAGTGCTATAGGGGAAAAACTAATCTGTCCCCCACTAGGAAACCTACACATTTTTCTTAATGTCTTTCTGTTCAAAGTTTATTATGTAGTTTGAAAACAGATTTTTTTTTTAACCAATAGGCAGCAAACTTCACACTCCTTCCACCCAGTTAACACTGCACAATAAATATCTTGCAGCTTTATCATGAGCTGGATCTCATATGATGGGAGCAGGATGGAACAATACATACAACATATGTCTAAATCTGCCTGGTCAACACAATTTGAATTTTCAGGCACACTGGGTTTCATCTCAGGTCAGCTTGCCCAAAAAGAACCAATGCAAATCCATCTAGATTCAGGCATCGTTTCTGACTGAAGTCAGGATTCCATATCAGCTCTGAAGCAAAGAATGGCTTGCTCACATAAGGGTAGTGCATCATAATTCCTTTTGTAAATACTGAACAATGAAGACGGCAAGTGAAGTATCTATTAACATTCCCTGTCAAAGGAGTCACATATGAACTTAAAATGGTCTGCATTCAGAGGACGGAACCTTGTCTAAAGGGTACTCTGTGGTATAATTTTACAAGGTCAGCTACTACACTTCTAAAAAGAGCCAGTAAATCAACCACTACATAGCCATGCACAAGTCAGAAGTGGACCCCTAAACACTGACTGGAACCATAATAATATAAACAAATTTTTAAAACTCAGAAGCAGCTCATCTGTATAACGTTAGCATAGAGAAGACCAGAATTTGCTTCTTGTATATCACACCCGCACTAACATCCCTCATTCAGAAAAGGGGCCGTGAAAACTGGAGTTCTAGAGTAGGAAAAAGCACAAATCTTGCCAGCAAACTGTATGTGCTTGAGACCAGGGAAGGACAGGAGATAGACTGCTGCACCCAGGAGATTAGGGGACTGCTAAAAAATGTGCCAAGTTGTAACTGTTCAAAAGCTACATATATTAGCTCATTAGAAAATACTAACCTAATCTGACTTTAAAAACACTTGCTTCTACTCCAGTTTTACAGTGAGATGAAAATTAGTACTGCAGCTGTTCCTCAGATAGCTCATTCATGATAAACTCAGACCTATTATCCATTCTCTTAAGTTACACAAATGTGATCAAATAAAACCATGCTCATTGTTCACTATTTTCTGTACAGCAAACAGAACATTTTTGCCAACCTAGGTAAGAGTAAATTCTACTCATTATGAACTTATGAAAGGAAGAGATGCACCACATACGACTGAGCTACATTTAGAAACAGCAAAATACAAGACCTCAAACTCTCCTTTCTGAAAGGCTCACCTCATCACTATTTTCTTCTGCACTTATTTAGATTTGCATGAGAATGATAATTTTATTTAGGTTTCATCATGTTTTCCTGACAGCATTTTGTAGATGTCTAAACACTTTTTTAAAATACCAAGCACAAACTGAGGCTTTGGAGTTTCAAAGATGAATCAAGGCAAAGGTTTCATAACAAAAAAATGCATGAAAAAACTTTACTGCTCCAACAAACAGTATGACAAATTAGCAAGACAAGTTTCTGTGATTTACTATACTAACCTTTCTCTCACCTACCAATCTATCTGATTTGTCTTCCTACAGTGCATGCCACTATTACACTTCATCATTGCACAGGTAAATCAAATCAAAAGCCCTCTTATTTGTCAAATGAAAAGGACTCTAAATGCATCAGTCACTGGTCGGTCCTGTCAGTCTCACTTCACCACCCCACAACTGCGGCTGCCTCCTTCTTACAGGACAGGAGTCACAAAGCACATCCATGAAGAGCTTTACATGCTTTTAGATACAAGATTCAACTTGCAGAACTGCCTGTATGCTGGTGGGTTCTAGGCAGCCACTCAATTTTCAAGGATCCAATGCAGTGACTAACTTCAAACTATTCAGAAGCTTAAATCTAAGCATGTGCTTAAGTGATCTGCTAGACACAAGCCCAAATTCACATGCACGGTATAAAGCCAGCTTTATTCAAAAGAAAGTTTTACATTTTAACATAAAGTGGTAATGAAACTTCAATCCCAGTAGATTTTTAAGTTTCTGAACACAAGATATTATTTAATATTATCAGGTGTCTCTGATGATATTACACTCCCATGCCAATGTTACAGAATAATACATTTAAAATCCAGTAGAAGTCTCAACATCCATTTTCCTCTGTGCCACTTTACTGAAAGCTCCCAGCAGTGAACTCCCCCAAACCATAATTTTCTTATTTTTACAAATTCCTTAGACTCGCTTCTTAACTATAATAGGTCACTCAGTACATGTTTATATTGTACGTACAACATGCACATACAATATAAACATGACTGAGCTATATTTAGAAACAACAAAAGACCAGACCTCAACTCTCCTTTCTGAAAGGCTCACTTCGTCACTATTTTCTTTTGCACTTAATTTAGATTTACATGAGAATGATAATTTTATTTAGGTTTCATCATGTTTTCCTGACAGCATTTTGTAGATGGCTAAACATTTTTTACACCGCAAAGCACAAAGTGAAGCTTTGGAGTTTAAGATGAATCAAGGCAAAGGTTTCATAACGAAAAATGCATTAAAAAACTTCACTGCTCCAGCAAACAGCATAACAATGACAACAGGATGACAATATTAACGTACATTCATTTCTGCCTGGCCACCAAGATTTGTGTGTGCTCACACTGGCTACCCATACAGCTCTAATCTCCTCCTCTTAACTCATCCCTTCTCCCCACTGACATTTTGTTATTTAACTTGCCAGCCTGTTATCAAACTGAAAACTCAGGACAGGGAACCTTTCTTTTCTATTGGGCCTGAGAAGTGCAGAGCAACAAAAAAAACCAACAGTTCTTGTTTTTCCCAATCCTGCCACCTCCGGCAAGAATAAGTAATATCCACTAGACCAGTGGTTTTCAAACTTAGGGTTGGGACCCACTACTAGGTCGCAGACCCTCAGGCAATGGATCACAGCACCCTTTGCTGCCACTGCCAGAAGACTGCAGTGCAATGCTCAGCGATGCAATTGCTGGGTCCCAAGCATAAACAATTTTTTTCAATTTGGTCCTGAGGGGGGAAAAGTTTGAAAACCATTGCACTAGACCTAAGGAACCAAGCTTAACTGGGTTCCCTCCCTTTCATTTCAAGTAACCTTCCCGACCAAAATCCTCCTCAGTTTTACTCAGCTACTACTGTTGCAAACTTCTACAATCAAGGAAGAGGATGGGCTCCACAGCTGCCTCCTCCTATCCAATGAAGAAAGTACAACATGCACTGTCTCCACTCCTGCTCATCACAGCTACCTCAAAAGGGCAAGACCCACATTCATGGGCAGAGCTTCGAACAAATCCCTTGCTGGGAGATACTCAGCAAAAAAACAGAACTGCTAGCCTAGTGGTTAATAAGCATTTCCTTTAGAAATAAGTATTGGGAGACAGGGTGAGGGTTCTGCTTCTCATACAGCTTTAAACCAAGTGCTCGGTATCCGTTCTCTTTCCACACATTCAAAGGGCAGAAACAGACCACTCTTCTCCTCCCCTTGTGAGGCACCTCACTGACACACTCATAGAGACTAGGTTACAGTGCCCAGAGCAGCTTCAGATGCAGCACATCATCAAGACAAGAGAAAAGAGGCACCAAGTTACCCTCTCTAATCTCCAGATTTAAAGCATGCACACACCCTGTGCCTCCCCATGGCTCCACTTATTAATTTGCTACACATGCTGCCTTGTTTTTTTTATTGTTTTGTCACCTCTGTCACATAACTACAAAGAAACCACTTGGCAAATCACATGATGGAATTAGAAAGAAACACACCCATTATATTTTAAGTATACAGCATGCAAACATTTGATGTGTTCTGACACAAGTACATACCACCCTCACTTAGAAGCAAAGAGAAAAGAATTCTTCATCAGCCATCTAGATCAGAACTCGAACATTTTGCCTTTCAAGATTAAACAAGCACCCTATTTAGATATTCCTAAAAATGGCCATTCTAAAAAGACATGGCAACCATTTTACCAACACTTTCTAACAGATTTTTGCATAAAAAGATAGCCCTTGCCTATTCAAAAAAGCAAGTCAAAAGACTATACAATAAACACAGGTCAACAAAACCTCTTCTCCTAATCATGTAACCAACTGTACTGTAAACAGGATATTAAACTTCCCTCACAGAAACAACAGTTGACCACCAAATCCACCTCCACAGCACTTCATGGAGGATATCAAAGCATTTTCTAAATATTAGACCATGGAATAGCTCTCTGAGGCAGGAATTCTCAAGTTTTATAAACGGAGAAAACAAAAAGTGACAATGCTGTGTAACCTCAAGCAATTAAGTGTCAGAGAGTTGGGAACAGAAGCCATAGGCCTTCGTCTTCTTCCAGGCCTGTGCATTAACCATCATGTCAGCATGGATAGTGAACAGAACAAGATTCTTCAAAGCGGGTGCAGGGCACCAGAATCGTCCTCAGCTCTGGAAGAGATGATCAAAAGGGGAAGCACATTTCCATCAGTTCTTTCAACTTTGACTGAAGAACCAACTTATAAACATTCAGGACCAACAGCATGAAAATCTCCCCTCAATTTGTAGAAATGGTCTCCACTACACAGACTTCTATGGAATTGTTTGGAACCCGTGTCTGGGACAAAAATGAACCTAAATACAGAGCAACTGAACCAAATCACAAGACTGACAGGTTCACTCCCAAACCTAGCAAGTATTGTTTGTTTGCTTTCCATAAAATGTAAATCCTTTGGGATGCTTATTTCTTTTATTTTTACAGTATTTAGAACACCACAGGAGCTGCTAGAAGCAGACAGCTTTTTTTTTTCCTGCATTCGCTTTCACTTTCGGGTCCCATCAATCCCTATTCTCTCTATTTATCCATCATTCTATATCCCAAAGTACACTATTCCTTTTCGTATTGCTCAACTTGCACCATTATCTGCACCATGTATTTGTGCAACCCTTAGCCTACTTTCCAACACCCAGACAGCCTACTAAAGACATCTCCAAATGCAGTAGCTGTTGGAGAACACACTAAGATTGCTCAGAGCCAGACTCCAATATGTTTATGGAAGGGGCCAGCAACGAAGCAGGAGGCACAGGGTCAATCGAGGAAGATTTGTGCCGGGCAATTTGTCATTTTGCCCTTGTGACACAAAGAGACTTAGAATGAGATAAGAGACCTCCATTTGGCCAGATATTCTCAGCTGCTTTGTCATATTAAATACCTAATTTCAGCAGCCCAGGTTTTGCTAGATGCCACTAATGCAAAACGGTGAGGAATCCTTCCTCTATCCTTAATTGTGGTTAACCATATCCCCTCAAACAAAACACAATATTGGGAGACAGCTGATTAAAAAAATCTCTTACCCAACTGGCCTATTAGCATGAACATATGCATTTTCCAAAACCATACTCAAACTTATTGGTGCTTGTTAATGTGCTATACTTAAGAATTTCCATTATGAACCGTACTTTAAGATATCTATTGCTCAGCCACAGAGAAACTTGCTTTGGGCTGGAAGCTATTCTGCAAAGTCTTGGCCCAGCCACGTTTTCCCACCCAAAATCTTTAGTTTAAATCAGATTTGCCATTTGGAAGTTAGAAAAAGTGCCCTTACAGGAAACTTTGGTTTTTTTTTAAGATGTTGTAATGTGTGGTTTGCTTAAAACTGTTGTGAGTTTTTTGTTTTAATGAACGTTACAGGTTATTAACTCAATGGAGAATACTATCCACTGAACTTTTAAAAATAAACTGAAAGAAGACAGTGACTCTTCTAAAGTAATTACCACGCAGTATGTAGAAAAAACACTGATTATACACCACTTGCAGTACCTGGGCACCAATGAGTGAACGACGCAGAATAAGCCCCACACTCACAAAGATCATTCCGCTACAAAACAGTTTTTTTTATCCTCTTCCAAAAACTTTTAACCATTTTACAGGTATGTCCGTATTTTTTCTCTCCAAAAGTAACTTTCCAGAGACAGCAGGTATGGAAACATGAATTCCATTTTATTTGATGCTAGGGGCACAGTATGCATTAAAGAAGGCGTAAAGTGTTTTCAACCTTGCACTTGTTCTAATTAACAAGATACTGATATATCAAAATAGTGAATGACACTCACTTCAGCCTCAATACTCTGCATGGTATTACAACTCCTGTACTCAAGATTTCAAGTATTTATTCCATTCTTCCTAAGATTTCTCTTACCTTGCACTCCAGCACCTCCCTTTGAATCAAATTAAGTCAACTTTGCCACAGGTGTTTGATGGCACTATCTTTTGCTAAGTAATAAAACACTTCATATTACTCTTACTACTTATTTTCATTTTTAAAGTTACACCAGTATCACATTACTTACCTCAGGACAAATTTAATATTAAGATGGAAGCTTCACTTCTTCCATGGGGGGGGAAGGCGTGGCGTCAGTACCCATGCACCTATTACATACTCCATAAGACTCTTCGACATCATGCAAATACAGTTGCATCCATCAAGAACAGTCAAACTGATTCATAGCAGGCATTTTATTCCTCTTAATTCTAATTCCCACCAAAACATTACACACTGCTTATCAGTGGAAAACGTATGACAAAATCAGCGGTTTTATACTGCCTTCTCTTACTATTTGTATCACAGTAGCACCTAGACATGGACCAGGATCCCATTATACTAGATAATGTACGGACAATTATCCCTGCCCCCACAAGTCATTACAAACTGAGTGTAAGACACGGGACAAAAGATGGATAAGACAGATAAAAGAGGGAATACAAGAAACAGTGAGACCACATCCATCACCATAAGCCAGGTGTGGCCAAACTGCGGCTTGGGAGCCACATGTGGCTCTTCAATGAAAAACTGCGGCTTCCAGAAGAATGTCAGCAAAACAATTTAGGAAAGCAGCCCTAGCCTAGGAGTTTTAAACCTCCCACCCTGAGCATGCTCGGGGGGGGGAGGAGAGGGAACCCCAACCTATGCCTAGCCGCCGGGGCAGCCAGGTAAGGGGGGGGAGAGGCTGGCCCAGGGGAGCCAGCATCAGAGCCTGGGGGTTCAGGAGGGGGTCGGGCACAGCATGAAGAAGTAGGGTCGTGGTCAGGGATGGTGGGGAGAAGCAGCAGCATGGTCGTGATTTAAAAAAAAACAAAACTCAGTCTTCTACATCAAGTGACAGCTAAATTTTTACTGTACAGGCCTAGTTTTCATGGTAAGCTGAAGTACTTATTAGAATCTGACATTAGCAGGATCAATATTTGCCCTCTTTTTACAATAACATTAAAGTGGGCAATGAATTTTGAACTTAGTAATTTTGGACTAAGTAAAAGTATGACTGTATGTCTCAGTGTGACTCTCGAAGGTTTAATAATCAACTTGTGTGGCTCCTGAGTTCCATAACTTTGGCCACCCCCGCCATAAGCAATGGTTTCAGAACACCCTTAGCCTAGCATTTCTGAAGCTTTCTGTAAGCATCACCCTTCCTGCCCCCCCAAAGACAGTTTCAGCACAAAGGTGATTGAAAAATTGAACAAGTAGATGATGGAGAATGGCATTATGGGCCAACCAGAGGCTGGAGCTGAAATACTGATAGTAAATGAGAGATAGGTAAGGGGGAAAGGATGTCAAGGGTCTCCAAAGTGATGACCAGAACCTCAAATTTGCAGGGGCAAGGTAGACAGCCAAGGGCTGACATGGTCATAAGAACAGATTCTGAAATGGTACCTGCAGTAGAATTCTGAATGGATATGAGCAAGACAAAACTGCCATGGTCAGGTCCAGAGAAAAGGACACAGACCTCACTAAGATGTGCTGTGATCGAACAAATGAACAACAGATCAAAACTTCAAAGAAAAACTGCCAAATTGGAATTCGTATGTAAATGACAGTGTTGTTTCAGGTCTAACTCATCTTCCTATACATACTGTTCCGTGTTCCCCACTGTTTAACCCTAAACTACCACATTGATTTGGTGTAACAATCTGGCCTGATCCTATGACTTACACTCTCCTGCATTTATTTTTCCTCCCATGCTGTAAGCATGTAAAAGCATCTGACAACATGGGATTTTCTCCCACGAAAGCTTTTGCCACAGGACGTCTTGTTTCTTTGAGCGAGAATCTTACCTGGACAGCTAAGAAACGCCATCTCTCAAGAGATCTTGTGCAGAAGGAATTGGCAAGATTTAGACACACCCTAAGATGCGAAGACCCAGAGCAGCAGTTCCGAACTTTTCCTTTATGTGGACCACCACATCATCACTGAAAGCTTTTACAGACCACGTTCTAACCACCAAATATGCAAAGAGCATCCGTTTACAATGATGTCGTGCAAAAGCGCCACTATTTAAATTCAGAGATTGTTCTATTACACAAGGATGTTTGTTAAGCTAATTACAATATGAATAATAATGCAACATTGAATATGATATAAGAGATACACAGGGTTATATTATTATTATACCATCCCCCTTCCCCCCACCCTCCACAGACCACCTGCAGTAACCTCATGGACCACCGTCCACAGACTGCAAGTTAGGAACCACTGACCTAGAAAATGATCAGAGGAAAAGAGAGAAACAGCCAGAGTCAAAGATGACAGGTTATAGATCTGAGTGACAGGTAAGATGGTGACAATCAGTCAGTCATCAGCCCAGACAAGGCAGTTGAGTGCGTGTCTGAGGATGAGATTCCCCTAACAGTAAGATGCAGAAGAAGAAGAGCGAGACCACAGACAGGGTCTGTGGACCCTCCACTGAACACTGAAGGGAGTTAGACCACCTCCTTGAAAGGACAATGTCAAAGCTGAAAGACATGTGGGGGTAAACTAGGGGAACAGATAGTCACAGAAGTCAAGGGAGGACAAAACTTCAAGAAGAGGAGCTTAGTCCAATAGCATCAAAGAAAACAGGGAGAGGCTGCTAGCCTTGAGTAGGAAGAGATCATTACTGACTGAGAGCCATTTCAGCTGACTGGAAGGCCCAAGAGCCAGACTAGAGAGGATCTAGGATAGAACTGTAGAAGAGGAACACTCAATAATAGTGATTACAGGCATCTTTTTCAATGAGCTTAGAGAGATGATGCTGTAACTGGAGTCAAGTCTTGTGGGATTATGGTTGGCACCTTTTTGTGGGTTTGTTTGTTTCTTTGAGGGGTTGGCTGAATTTTTTTTCATTTGTTTGTTAGAAGATGAATGCATACTTGAACTGTGAGGGGAAAGAGCCAGAAAAGTCAAGAGGAAATGAGAAGTGAACACAGGAGATCCAGAGACGGGGATGTGGTCACGAGAAAAAGAAGGAGATCAGATGAGAAACAGAGAAGGACTACTGAGGGAGGGAAAGGGAAAAGGAAAAGGAAGGTCATGTTCTATGTTATCAGCTTTCCCTTGCCAGAAAACATGTTGCAGAGCAAAGGAAGTGGAAGTAAGAGGAAAGGATGGTTTCAAAGGAGGCCAAACATGGCAAAAGGGAGCGGGGATTGTGGATGTGCATTAAAGAAGCAAAGTTGCTTATAAGATGGCAGAACTGAAAGAGGAGAAAATGACTCCGCAAAGCAGAAAAATCAGGAGGTGAGCTAAGCTGGGAGTTGGCAAAGCAAAGCTTACCATGGGGAAGTGAGGCAGAAGAGTAGGGGGCGTGGGGGGTGGAAATCAAGAGCCCTATCAATGGAAGAGAATGCAAGCAGCAGATCAGAAGTCATAAATGCTGAGGGTGCAGAAAGGCCAGTGCTGGGGAAGAGAGGAAAAGAGAGGATGACTAGGAGTGAGACAAAGATCAGGATATAGTCAGAGGGTGAGTTCAGCAACAGAGAACACACGGACATACAATCCTCATTCTTGACAAAGTCAAGTGGAAGAACTGATCCCAGGCTGTAGGCTGAATGGAGAGGTGAGGGAGAGGACATGTCCTCCTTGACTGTGCACTGCATATATTTTCTGAACAAGGAGTTTGGTGGCACTTTTTAAGACTAACAAATTTATTTACTGCATGAGCTTTCATGGGAGTGAATCCCACTAAAAGTGCCACCAGAATCCCTCTTTGTTGTGCTGGACTAGACTAAGACAGTTACCTACCCCTTTGGAATTTGGCAATTTCCTGAACGGTAACCGATTTCTGCGTCATACCAGTGCAGAGTAGAAAGTTTGGCAGGCAACCCTCAGGTAATGTCTGGACTAGGAAAATAAACGATGTTTAAATAAAAAATGGATAGCTTCAAATTAATAAAGTCAACAGGCCAGGATGCTCTGGGTAACTTAAAGCTGTTCATTACATACAGGAACAGACTGTAAAATACAAAGATATGGCTATTATATTACTATATGAGGTTTCAGGAAATAATTCAGTGTTGTCATGATTGTTTTGTCTCAGGAAGTTTTAACAGGCAAATACCAAAATAAATTTAAAAACTAGCTAACAGATTTAAGGCAATATATTTGTAACCACTAGTACAGAGAGGGATTAAAACCTACAAAGACATGTAAACTGGTTGTGAGCTATCCTAGAAACAGCTGGTTAATAAGGCAATTTATAAATAAGTTAATTGCAACTATCTACACAAACAATACTCATATTTATACACCTCTCTTGAAAGTCCACACCACCATTTCAACCCTAGAAAGGGAAAGGTGATACCAAAATGAATGGAAGCAGTTGATTTAGTGACAGACACCCCACTGTCCACAACATGCACATAATCTCTTCTTTCACAATCTGATTGCATGAAAAAAATACAGAGAACCCAATATTTCAACACAGACATTCTCTGATACCACATGGCAAAGTGTTACAAACTATGTTTAGAAATTTCATCTTTAAAACTTCACATTTTAAGCTATTTGGCTTTGCCCTGTTGCACAATCTATTTAAAATTATCCACAAAGGTTACTTAGAGTTTATGCAAGAGATATGAATATTTTCCTAACCACTTACTTTAGCTTCCAATAAAAACTGATTCCCATTATTAAACAAACTTCCCTGTAACTGCAGACTTTTTAGTCAGAAAAAAAAAAACCCATCAATCTATCAGTCTAAACCCTTTTGGTATTCCAACAGCCTAGCAATGAGGTTAACTGTACTACTCTGACTTTCCAAACACTGAAGGAAACACTGTTCCTATCAAACAAACCAAAAGAAAGAAAGAAAAGGAAGGAGCCTTGCTGTACTTAAAGACTAAGATTCATTTATTGCATGAGCTTTCGTGGGAGAATATCCCACTTCTTCAGACACTTTGAAGAGGGAGAACTTACAGAACTGGACGAAAATAAATGCAGGCGAGTGTAAGACATGGGATCAGGTCATGCTCCCCTGCATTTATTTTCGTCCAGTTCTGTAAGTTCTCCCTCTTCAAAGCGTCTGAAGAAGTGGGATATTCTCCTACGAAAGCTCATGCAATGAACTAATCTGTTAGTCTTTAAGTGCTGCAAGACTCCTTCCTTTTTTCGCTTTACTAGACTAACACGGCTGCCCCTTTGGAACAAGAAAGAAAGGCTGTTCAGAACTCATCAGCACATTATCCCTGTCCCAGTTTGAGGAGGGGGAGTGTGGATTATTCTTAGACCACTGGTTCCCAACCAGTGTGCTGGGGCACACTGGTGCGCCACAGCAACACCCAAAGCGTGCCGCGAGTATCCCAGAGAGCTGGAGTTAAAGTTCCCTCCCTGCTCGGACCAGCCACGTGACCTGTGCAGGGCTGGGAAAAGACAAGGGTTAAAGTAAGGGGGAAGGCACTGGAACACAGTTCTAGGTACCCCTATTTTTAGGCAGGCAGCCTTCTGCCCCCCTAAAAATAGAGGAAGGCACTGGAATGTGGAGTACCAGGGGTCCCCCTAAAAATAGCAGGAGCAGCATTCTGAATGCAGCATTCTGGTGGCTCCACCTTAAGCCCAGCCAGCAGAGAGCTGTGGGAGACAGGGAGTGTGTGAATCTCCCCCTGAAGGGTGGAGCAGCTTGTGTCAGCAGCCTGCAAACAGCTCAGGTAAGGGTTTTGGGGGGGAAGGCTGCCAGGGGTTGTGTGAGGCAAGTGTGTGTGTAGCAGAGGTGGGTGGTAGTGGACATGTAGCAGAGGGTGTGTAGCTGGGGTTGTAGGTGTAACTGGGGGCTGGAGGCCTAGTTCTGGCCCCTGCAATGATGGGAGGATCCATCACAGGCAGCAGGGGGTTGAGGGAGGGGAGGATGGGATCTAGTGGGGTGGGAAGGAGCAGCAGTGGGGTGAGGATTTGCTGTGGGTGGCAGGGAGCCACTGTGCAGAAGGGGGAAGTGGGTGCTGCCATGCTCCCCTGCCCTATCTTCGCACTCCCCAAGTTCCCCCCTGTACCCCCGCAAAGCCACTCTTGTTCTCCCTTCCCCTCTCCTCTCTTGCCAGCCTTGTGCTGTTCCTCACATGGCTGCCCTTGTCCTCTTTTGCCACCCCTGCCCTGCTGTGTTCCCCACGCTCACTCCTGCCACTGCACACGACTCCAGACCTCCCGTTTTGCCACCTCTGCTCTGCTACCCTACACAGCAGTATTTCCGAAACACTGTGCCATGTCTTATGACTATTCATAAGTAATTTAAGTTAATTTGAATATCCATAAGTTTTTAATGGTAGAGTGCCTCAAAAAATTTGAAGGTATCAAGGTGTGCCATAGCGGAGAAAAGGTTGGGAACCACTGGTCTAGACCATTGTCAGTTGCAACAATGCATTTTTGATGATTTACTGGCAAATAATGGCTCTTGACCTCTGTTGAAATAACTTCCAAATGCTACCTTTTAGCCTTTAAATGATTTTTCTTAACTTCAAAGCTATGGGAACTCAAAAGCTGTAATAAATAATGCCCCCCAACTCCTTAGATCTAGTAGCTACCCTCAGGTCAACTCTGAAACTAATGAGTTTATATTTAGTTTTTCTTCTTTTCCTACTAATATTGAACAAAAAGTTAGGACTCCTACACATGTTAATTACAACCTGCCATTTGCCAATAGCAATGCTATTTTTACAGATAGTTTTTAAATGAATGGAGCATAAAGCACTCCCCCAAACACAAAGGCACCCTCCCCTTTCAACACACGAAATTAGGATATAGACTTTTTAAAGAAAATTAAGCATTTATATACTAATGTGAGAAGCCTAGGTAACAAAATGGAGGAACTGGAGCTACTCATAGAGGGAACCAGATATTATAGGGATAACAAACATGGTGGAATAGTAATCATGACTGGTGTACCAGTACTGAACACAATGTGCTCTTTAGAAAAGAAAAATACAAAGGCAAAGATGGGAGAGTAGCACTGCATATCAATGACAAGGTAGACTGTAAGGAAATTCAAAGTGATGGAATTAACAAGATAATCAGGGTAAAAATCACATTGGGGAAGAAAGCTAGAGCTTCTCTGGGGCTAGTGCTTGGGGTATTACAGACCATGGGGATCTGATTTAGACATGGATAGGGATCTCTTTAAGGCCTTTAAGGAAGTAGCTACTACTGGGAACTGTGTGATTACTGGAGACTAACTTCCCAAATACAGACTGGAGGACATGTGCTAGTAGTAATAAGTGAGCCCAGATTTCTCTGGATGTGATAGCTGATGAATTCCTTCTCCAGACTGTTATCAAATCAACGAGAGGAGATGCCTACCTTAGATTTGGCACTGACGAGTAGTTCATAGAGGAACTGGTTGTAGGGGACAACTTAGGTTCACATGACCACAAGGTAATTCAGTTCAAACTAATTGGAATGATAAAAAATAAATCTGTGATCAGGATCTTTGACTTTAAAAGGGCTAACTTTAGACAATTAAGGGAATTAGTTGGGGAAGCAGACTGGACTGAAGAACTCAGGAATGTAAAGGTAGAAGAGTAAAAGCCAACCTGTGCATAGCAGTGAAATCCACGTTATCAGTTTCATTCTGCTGCTGCTGCTTTGGAAATGACTGCTGGCAGGCACTGAACCTACTGACTGGAGGGAATAGGATCCATAAACTCAGCAGCTGAGACACTTAAAGGGCAGAAGCCTGAAGAACGGAAGCTGCTTCATTTACCCCCTGTAGCAAGGTGGGAGGGCCGTAACTACAGCAGGACAAAAGGGGCAAAGTACCAGGCGCCAATTAAAGAGGGCGCCACCACCATACGCTTCCTGGCTCCAAAGAGGAATTTGTCTTAAAGGCACGTTTCTCTGGGAGCCAGGGAAAGCACTCCTCGCCTGGCTCTAGCCATGATGAAATGGGGGTGCCTAACCCCACCGCTCGGCTCAGAACTGCCAGTGCACCCCCTGCCCAGTCGTGGCTGCTTCCCTGCTGGCCTCTCTGGCCACAGTGGGGGTAAGACAAATCACCCATCCGGCCATGGCCACGATTAGCCAACCAGTGAAGGAAGGTACCTCACCTGCCTGGCCAGGGTACCGGGGCCCGATCCAGCTGCCCACTGCTGGGATGGATCAGGCCCAGAATTGATCAGGGCCTGGGGGGTGGGGAAACTTCAGGGCTGCTTGCCCCAGGAGCCAGATACTCTAGTTACAGTCTTACAAGGTGGCACCTGGTAGAGAGAGAGAGATCCTCCTGCAGGTCAAAGGAATTCCAGCTGAGCAGCTGAAGATCATCAGGAAGATCAAGAGACAGTCATCTGTTAGGAACAGCAGAGCCTTCCAATCTCTCCCCATATTTAGCAGGATGGGGCTCTTTATCTGGGCAACATCCCATCTTCAATCTCCCTGTCTAGTCTTCTGGCTACCAGAAGTTTGGTAAAATTCCACAGCCCGATTTGCAGGGATGTCTAGGTTAGAAGTGAGACAGTGAGCGGATAAGAGAGGTAGAGTGAGAATGCAAAAGAGGAGAAAGCGGCAAAGGCAGAAATACCGTCAAACCACTCCAGAGCTCCAGAAAAACTGGGCAGAGGGTGCTTTTTGTCCCCTAGGAGAACAATTTGCAGAAAACGCCTCTCTGGATACAGTGGAGGAAACCAAGAAGATTCCCCTAGGACAGTGTTTTTCAAACTTAGGGTCAGGAACCAGTACTGTGTTGCAGATCCTCGGGCACTGGGTTGCAGCACCTTCAGCTGTCACCATCAAAAGACTGCAGTACAATGCTTAAATATGTACTTGCTGGGTCACAGGCATATTTTTTCAAGTGGGTCCTGAGGAAAAAAGTTTGAAAACCACTGCCCTAGGAAACCCCAGAATAGCTTCAGAGGAAGTATTCCAGGAACCAGTGAAAAGGTTCCCAAGGCAGATTTAATAACTACAACTGATTCAGTAGCTGGGAAAGACTGGAAAGGGATGGGCTGCATGCAGGTGAACTTGACCAGAAATCCACTCCCTCCCAGAAGCAGAACACTAGAGTGGCAGTACTCAAGCACTGTCAGGACACAGCACTGTGTCAACAAAGATCCATGGAGATGGCTGGATTTGAGGGTGGTCTGGTGTGTCTTGTAGGGTCACAAAATACCACCACATATTTCATGAACCACAAAAGGTTGAGAACCACTGCCCTAGTAAACCCATGTCCCATGTAAGAGTTGCTGTCCTTGTTCAAAGATGCTCAGAGGGCAAGTTTTGGTCTTTCATAGACATAGAAGCATCTACCACAGTCCATGCACAAAACAAAGCAAGCTTTTAGAGAAAAATCATCTCCATAGTCTAATACCAGAACACTAGGCACTAATTGTCAGAACACCAAGTAAAACATTTTCTGATACGCATGCAGTTTTCTCAGTTGATGGTGTCTGTAAATCTCCATGAATGCTCCAACTGACCCAACTTGGCATGTTTTGATATTGTTCATATATAGACACTAGAAAACTATTAAAAATGCCAGTCAGACCAGAACTAAGTCAGGCTACTTGTTTTTAAAGAGGAGCTTACCTACAGATTTCTGGTCAAAATCAAACCCTTAGACAAACATGATATCTGTCTAGCAAACATGCTTTTTAACAAAATACCATCCATTCTTCCCAGGGCTGGGTTAGGAGGCTGGGAGGCGATTCATTTCAAACTAATCTTCCCTTCATACACAGGAGAGGTTTGGGGTTTTTTTGGTTTTTTTTTTTTTTGGAGACCTGAAGACATTATATTTCACATCCTACCTGAATGGTTTAAAGGCTCTTAAAAATAAATTATAAATGCACAGGAGCTGAACAACAGGGATGTGGAATACAATCCACCCAGCTCATCATGCAAAACGATGAACTAAACGGCTGTTCACAGAACACACACACTCCTTTCATTCCCCTTTTCAAGAGCTAAGTGAAATCATCACAATAACAAATCCAATATGAGTCAAGAGCATGCTCAAGAGAGGTACAATTAGCCATAATTGAATAAAAAGTCTGAGCCTGATAAAGGCTAGAGGAAGAGCCAGATCTTTAAAATTATTTTAAGTGAACAACCTTTATAAAAATCGTCCATTCATAAAAAGACCTCTGTCAAGCTCAACAGCATGCCTCTTTCAATCACACAAGTGAGTCCAATAATAGTTACTACCTCACCCACTCTGTTATTCTTAAATCTGAGAGGGAGAAGCATTTGTTTTCCGTAACTTTTAATCCTCCTCAGAGTTTGCCTAAGCCCAGGTAATAAGGAAATATTAATGCATTACTTGCACCTGATTAATTTGTGTTTTGGAAGTCACCTAAATCATCAACTTAAAATGCTTGGTTTGTTTCTGAAACCAGAAACCTAACTACAAACTGAAAGAACAGTACAGCTTTAAGTTCAGTCAGGTAAAATTAGAAGACATCAAGGATATGCAAGTTGGTGACCCATACACTGAACTTACTATGTTGTTAAACTGACACACACAGACACACACACACACACACAGACAGACCCACCCACCCACCATGAGGCAGGTGGGAGAAGGTCTTATTTTTAGCGTACTAAAATTCTTGAAGAGATGGCCAAATCTTTAAAGTCACCTGGAGCTACCAGGCCAACTATAGTAGTAGACTACCAACAGGAAGCAGTCAATCTAGAAATCAGATTCTATAAAGCAGTACAGTTTAACAAATTAAAAGCAATATGCAAGTCATTTGCTGTGCACCCAATCATAAAATAAGGAAATGTTAAAAAAAAAACTTGCAAAAAAAGAATACATATCACTACCATATTAGAAAAACAATACAGCAGGACTAACAGTTAACACTGTAGCTAAAAGTGACATAAGAAGTATTTGCTAGATTTTTTTAAGCACTTGGGCACTCAACTCCCATTTCTGTCACTGAAAATCTCCATTTTCTTACTGCTCCTTCCAGTTTTCCCTCTAACTTCCCAAAAGTTTGAAATAAGCATTTTTAAAAATTCTATTATATATACGGTATGAAAGTTTGTTATAATGGCCCAGCATATATACGGTGACTTTTTTTTTTATTTTAAAGAAATATACAAGTTCTCTTCTCTCCAAGTTAGTTGCTATGTGATAGGTTTCAGAGAAATTACCTAATAAGATAGCATTCCTTAGGCAAATGTCAGAAGATGACATTTACCTGTAAAGCTAACTTAGTTTCAATACATTTTCATCATCTCTGAATATCTTTCCCTTGTATATTATGCAAGTAAGTTTTACCATGCAACTTTCACAGAAGTGACACAAGGGCTACAGTACCTTCAAAACAGTAATACCCAGCATCAGAGTGCATATAGCTATGACTATAACATGTCTGAAAAGATGCAATAACCCTTAATAAGCGATGGAAAAAGATTTACTAGTATCCTATGAAGCACATCTATGAAGAAACTTATCCAGGCAGGGATGTGAAGAAAAGAACCTGGTTAATGTTTTGTGATAAACAGATGAAATTTAATGGCTTCTGATATACAGGAGGTCAGACTAAAAGATCTAATGACCCCCTCTGGCCTTAAATTCTATGAATCTGTGAAAAATAATTGCACTTAAAATGTTCCAGTTTTAAATCCTGTTCCCAGTTCTGACCACTAGTGTAATCTATGTTCAAGAGACTGAAGTAAGTGACAACATATTTCAGCAATAAAACACAAAATAAATTCTTGCCACCTATGATCATGAGCATTTTGATGAACTGTTAAGGAGTTGAGTGAGCCTCTTTTTCACAGGTGGAGGCCAGGAGGAGAAATTCAGTATCTTATACTCAAATCCTATGAATCAAAAGATTTTCCATCCCGTCTACTCACTAACATTTTATAGGCCAATTCTACCTGGCATGACGACGAATTCCAATCCCAGACACCTACTCAGATTCTGCAGACAGCATCTACAGTATTCCTGCAGTTCCCCATGCTTGTCTTAAAAGTCAGTGAGCAAAGCAGAGGCAGCACTTTTCAGTCATATAAAGTCAAGAAAAGTTTCATTTTCTTCATTTAACAGAAAGAAATTAAAGCTGCTGTAATTGGTTTTAGCCATCGGGGGGGGGGGGGGGGGGCCAAGCAGGCACAGTTCAGTGGTGAGCTTCCAGTAAAAGTCTCCAGGCAGCTCTTAATTTGTTCAGTAAATCATCAAGTAGAGATAGGATTTTAAAAAGCCCAGGTCGATAAACCAGAATTCTCAGATTATGGTGCTGCAGAGACAAATGATCTATTACTGTTTGTGCTTGTTTATTGCACGCTGATGTATTACACAGGTAACAAGTTTTCCTCTGGGACCACCCTCCCTACACATAACCCTCATTTTGGAGCCACTTCCTCATACATAACATACATCCTATCACTTCCATCTCCATCCTCTCATCACAACACAACTGTAGTCTAATGCTTCTTCACACGCGATGGAGGCTCCCTGAACCTCACTTGATGTGCAAAGTATTATTTTGTCAAGAGATAACTACATGCTCTTACGATGTGATACGTTATTATACGTTAAATAAAATAAAAATCAATGTTAACTCAATTTCTCAGTATATTGTATATTTTTTTCCTGATAGATGATGTTGATTTGTCATTCACCCCCCACAAAATTCAAGTATGCAGAGGACACCAAAAGAAGGTGTTAAATTCTTGGATGAAATTACTGTGGTAAGAACTGCTATTTGTAATAAACTTTTTACCTACCGGTACGTTGCTTGTAGCAGATCAGCACAACTAAAACTTGAAATGCATTTTGTGCTTTTTCCACTGCTTATACTTTTAGCTGGCCTTTCACCTTCCGATTGTAACATTCTAGCACATTGGGTCACAAACTGGGGGTCATAACGTGGTTTTATTGGGGTCATGAGCTACGAGCCCTAAGACCAGCCATGTTTGGCTGTGAGCTCAGAACACCACCACTCACAAAGCTGTGAGCCTTAACATGGGCCTGGTGCAGAGCTGTGGGTTTCCCTGCTTCCTTCTGGTGGATAAGAAGAGGGAGACAATTGGTGACACACAGACACTCCTCACCCCTTCACCAATATTCCTCTCCCACCACCCCAAGTGTACAGGGTGGTGGGGAGGAGGAAGGAGCAAGGAGAAACACCAGGGCTCTCTGGCTCTCAGCCCTTGTCTACATTTGAGGGCTTCTCGACAGTAGCTGACTTCCAGTTACACGAAGACCATAAAATTTCTTGCATAACTGCTGGAGACTTTGCAAGCCATGGGTACACACCAGGGAAAAGCTGAGCACAAATCCCTTGCAGTCAGCTTTCCCCTAAGCCCCCTGGTCCCCAGGACTTCTGGGGCCAACTTCCAGGAGCAGTGCAGTGAGTTCAGACTAGACATACCAAGTCACTTTTCATACCTGAGCTGTGCTGTGAGGTAAACATCAGAAGCTGCTGCTCTCTGCCCTCCCCTTAAGTTTACAGTTTAAAAAAAAATCATGAAAAACCTTTCTATTAATATCAGGAGTTTCAGACCACTGCTTTGGAAGGGGTATGTTTGTTTGTTTTTCTGTTGTTTTTCAACCTCACCCATCCCTAGCAGAAATGCAAGGGAAATGCCAACTGTACTTTTCCACAAAAAGAACATCCATAATTTCAAAAGCAAAACTCAGAGGTTTCAATAATGAAAAAAAGATTATTCACAAATCGAGTTAAACACTGGAAAATGTTATGCAAAGGCCCTCTTATACTTAAACTCTATCTTTTCAGAGATTGTCTTTTTAGAGTTTGGGTTGACAAAAGTACTAAAAAGTAATATAAAAAAGGAATTTGTTACTCTGTCAGTACAGAAAGATACTAATTAGAACCAAATTAAGTGGAACTAATTTCATTGTAGGGCATAAGTCAAATAAACAGAATTAACAAAACTTAATCATCTTCACTGAACAGTTTGTTTGATTTCTGAACAAACATCCCCAGTTCTTACTTGCTGTAAAGATTTATCATCTCAGAACTGCAAAAAATACTGGAATTCTGCAACTAGGGTGCTGAGCACAAGCCTGTGATCATCTATGGAAGGCAAAGGTTGCTTTGTACTTTTCTTAGGTTCATCTGACCTTTCAGCCAAGGTTCCTTTATTTACTCAATTTGCATAGCGAGACACTGCTTCTCTCCTGGATTATTTTCTATTTCCAGGTAGCAAAGCTACTTCTGAACCAACAACACTGTTCCACAGCTATCTATAGCACATATTGGTCATCAATTAATTTTAATCTCAAACCCTCTTCTCCCTTTATTATTCTCAAAAGAACACCAACAAAAAGTACAACTGTCAAAAAAGACCTAGTAGCTACAACAGAGCCCTCTTCCCTGCAAATACCAAAACACTAGGAAGGCACAGCGTGCATTTGCACAATAACCATACCGGATACTGTAATTCCATCTCCACTTTCCCTCTCCTTTCATAGGTAGGAGAGTTTCAGACTCAAGAAGCAATGTCTTTTGTATATACAGGACTTTAAAAAGTGGACATGATCCCAAAACAGACATATCAGTTAACAGAATGATTCTAGAACTGTTTTTAAAAAATAGGCATGTTCATCCAAAAGCAGCAAGCCACCTGTATTATCCACAGAGGATGACCATCTTCTTTGGACCTTTTTTTTTTGTTGTTGTTGTTTTTTAAACTAAATTAATACTATACAACAGCTAGCATCTAATATCAATGGAAACCCAATGGCAACTGGCTGTTTTACTGGTATCAGATTACAAAGTTTGTAACTGATCTCATAAGTTCCCTGGTCTTCCTCAAACACTATCCTCCCCACTTGCAACAATTTTTCCCTACAGAAATTAAAAGGGAAAAAGAAGATGTGTTTATTTACCAAGTTAACTGCCAATATTTACTACTATATCCAGAATAAATGACTCCACATCCTAGGCCCTGGTCACAAAATATGGTCTTGATAAACACAAATAGGATCAAATGTACACAAAAAACCCTAAAGCAATGTAAAAATCATCTTCCCAGGCCTCATCTTCCCAGTTTAGATATGCAGTATGTGCTAAAAACAAAAACTATAAACTGAGTAAAATAACATTGTTGATTTTGTCAATTCTTACATGAATGTTTTCACAGATCAAGCATTTTAATCCTAGTGTCAAAGCTTGCTTCAGAAATTTCTTTTAAGATATGCTATACAGAATATTTATTTCTTCTCTGCAGTTAAGTGGTGCAAAAGAAATACAACACAAAGTGGAGAAAACAATCCTGTTTATGAATGGTTTTATTACAAAGCAAGTTCAGTAGCTCAGTGTGCTACTGACTAGCAATGGAATGTCATTCCTCCTGCATTTCAACAGTTTTCTGATTGCCAGTATCGATTACAAAGGAATTCTGACATGAGACACCTGCTTCCATCTCAGGTCAAGGTGCAATTGAAACTTAAAGCATCAGAAACTTTAGTTGGTAGCAGTGACTAAACAGGAAGGAAATCCGATGGAGAAGACCATAAATGGAAAAAATTGCCAAGTTCAGTGTCACACTAAATTAAAGCCAAACACACGATAGACGGACCCTGGGATAGAAAACAGTATACTTGATTGAAAAATGGAAGAGAAAAAAAACTCAGAACATTTCAAGTTTTCACTTCCCCTTTCCCACCAATGAAGAAAAAAATTCAGAAAATTTTGATCAGGTTTAATAAACTTTTCATATTTATAGCTACTTTCATCCCGACAGATCCTAAAATGTTTCCGATACTGTGTACATATACTACTGAAATGCAGCTACCATTTAGGGTGGAAAAGTGCCTGGCTCACAGCATGCAGCAAAGCAGCAGGAGAAAGAAAATGTCACCAGGGAAAATAACTATTCTATTTTAAGAAAATTGATTGGACTTAACAGCTACCCTGACATGCCCCAGGCTTCCAAGGTTTCAACCAAAAGTGACTATGACCAGTTTTCCTACTTTGGAAAGAGAAGCCTGTGGCTTCCAAAAGTCTAGGTACCACAGTCTGATTCCTGGTGCTTATGACAAAAATCCCAATTGCATGTGCTCATTTGAGCTTAAATACATGTGTAATTTTTAAATGGTCAGAAAAAAACAGAAAAATAGAGAAGGTAGGTGAGGAATACCTTTACAGACTGACTTTTGTCAGGAAGACAAGTTTTCAAGCTACACAGGCTCCCCCACCCCACCTCCAACCTTGCTTAGTTCAAATGCTGTCTCTTTCACCAACAGCAGTTGGTCAAACACATGACGTTATTTCTCCCATCTTGTCTCTTGCACAGTCTGGAAGCAACAGAGCTACACCACTGCAATCAATCAATCAAACGGTCTGATCTTCATGGTCATGTCAAATATACAACAACTTTATTAAGTGGTCTCATCTCTAACAATTATTTTCAGTCTCCAAAGAAAACGCACACAAACGTTCTATACACCATTCTTTGTAAACGGTCTGTGTAGATTAAGTGAGGGGGTGACACCAAGTTATTCACTTAAACAGAAAAAAATCTGCACACAAAGAGCTAATGAACTAAGTTAGGAACTGACAGTCCCACTTGCTGAAAAAGGCCTTAGCACAGGAGAGGACAAAACTGGCTCACAGCTAGGCACCAGTAATTTTACTTTTGGTCTCCAGAGGACGCTCTTCCTTTACCTTTCTGCCGAGGAGCTAGGTACCAGGTTATTAAAACTGGTTGCCATGGCAATCAGAAACAGATCAGGGACAGACATCTTGAGGATCCCTATCAAGCATTCTTGAAACAACAGTACCCACCTGGGGAAGTAAGAAAAACTGACAGAGCTAAATGGGTTCCCTGAAGTCATCTATTACAGGAGAGGCCCAAGAAAGAAAGCAACAGAACACCACTAATCACCACATACAATCCCCAAGTCAGACCTCTGCAACAGATCATTAAGGACCTACAGCCTGTTCTAAAAGATGATCCCTCTTTCTCTCAAGCCTTGGGGGACAGACCTCTCCTTGCTTACAGACAACCACCAAATCTTAAACAGATACTCACCAGCAACTACAGATCTAACTACAGAAGCATTGAAGCAGGCACATACCCCTGCAACAAACCACACTGCCAAGTCTGCCAACCTATCTGCACAACAGATAACATCATAAGTCCTAATCAAGCCTGCTACTCCATCAAAGGCTTATTTACCTGATCATCTACTAATGTGGTCTATACCATCATGTACAAGAAATGCCCCAACACCTTATACGTTGGACAAAAAGGAGGATCGCTGCGTAAAAGGATGAACAAACACAGGGATGATATCAGAAATCACAGAACAAAGAAACCACTTGCTGAGCACTTCCATCTTTCTAACCACTCGATGAATGATTTGTTAACGACTGTCATCAGAGATGTGGCTGGGACATCAAGACTTCAAAGAGAAACAGCTGAACTCGAATTAATATGCAAGCTAAATTCTGTGAAAGCAGGACTGAATTGAGACTATGGGTTCTTTTCCCATTACAAAAGGTAATTTGACTTCAGGCTTCCCATGGTTTGAACCTAACAACTGCTCTGATTTGCTGTTACTGTATGACCTGATCCTATGTTTTACACCCCTTGCATTTATTTTCATTCCATTCTGTACGTTCACCCATCTTCGAAGCATCTGAGGAAGTGGGATTTTCGCCCACAAAAGCTCATGCGAAAAATAAATCTGTTGGTAACTCCTTGGTTTTGTTTTGTTTTTTCCCAGATTTGTCAAGGCCTGCCTTAGCAACTCACATGCATAACAGTTTGCACTACCTTTTTCCTTAATTTCCCTTGTGGTTTTGCACTTAATATTGGTATCCCATCTTCAGTCACTTGCCAATGTTCTGCATCATTTAAACTTGATCACAGCAAGCCTCCACAACACGAGTTAATATCAGAGATGCTGGTAGCATCTCATCAATACTACTGTTCCCCCAATTGCTCTGAATAAAACTGTGCCATGGTAGCAACAGGAGAAAATTTTAGGAAAGGCAATATTAGTGTAGAGACAGCACTGCCTCCTCGCCAAAACCTGAATATCATCATTACTATACTTAAAAAGCAGGCTGTGACTACAACTTCACTGGGGTTCCAAATACTTTTTATACCCAGTGACCTAATGGTTAGATGGGTCAGTACATAACCAAAGCTTTTGGGAGACTTAGTTAGCAGAAGTCTATACTTTGAATCTTTCTACTGCCAAGTTCACTCAACCTCTGTTGGCAACAGAGAATATACTATGCAACTGTTTGATGCTGAAAGATCCCCTCTAATTTTTAACTAAAATGTGCCTTCCTGCAGTTTATAACCATTAGCAGATTGACTATCGTCCCCACATCAGATAAGGTTAAGATAACTGGGGATTTAAGAGTAAATTTCAGGAGTTCCTGGAATTTCTATTCTGACAACATTCTTCTAAAAGGATTAACATCTTTCCCCTCACCCCACTCACACACAGGCAAACAATGTCAAGGATCTGACTTCAGAGCTAAAGCTAAAACGCTTGTTTTTATTCTATTCCCTATTGTATTCAAGCACTGCAACATAAATGACTTGTAAGACCACCATATTTCAAAAGCCTCAGGTATCTAGAGAAGATAGAGTTTCAGGCATACTTCTTAATGCCCTTGGATTCACAGTGAGTTTTTCATATTTATCTCAGAGTTTTGAGTTTTAGTTTCTTGTGGTTGTTTTTTGTTTGAGATTTCTTTGGTTTTCAGAAAAACCTGATAATTAAGTTTCTCATGGGATCTTGTCACAGTACTTAGGAAAAAACTTGTACAGATATCCTCAGTTATCAGCAAAAGTACATTTTTGAAAACAAACCTTTCAAGTGTGATTTTGAGAGTTAAAAAATAAAAAGTGAAAGTAAAAAATGATTTTGTCTCACCTGGGGAAATGAGCCAAATGGCAAAATTTTCACTCCAAAAGACAAACAAAACAAGATTTTATGGCAGACTCAAATCATCACTTTTCCTACTACATGAGGGATAAGTACAGGGCCAGGACGAGAGCTGTTGCAGCCTGACAAGGAACTTGTCTGCATGTAGGAGGTGACCTTGGCTGAGTCAGATCTGGCATGGGCTAATGAATCAACACCTACCCCTGCTTAAAGTAATACTCTTTTGGTGCATGATCAGTATATCTGACTGGACACTGCCATGTCTCTTTTTCAACTGGACTCTCTGGCTGAAAACCGGACAGCACCAGCCGGGGGGGGGGGGGGGTGCTTGCTCCTCCAGACAAAATGGGAAGTGTTTGCAGTCCCAATAACAATCAAATGTTTTGCTGCCCAAGGCAACTGTTTGTCCCACTCATGAGATCTAGGCCAGCCTTACTCTTAAGGTAAGTAAAGAAGTTCCTCTTCGCTTTCAGCACATGCTACTTCTTAACCATGCAAAAGTATACTGAATAGCAACAGAAAAGGAATTAAGAATTTCAAACTGAAATATATTTTCATTAACTTTTCTTGCTTTGTAAACCAGTCAAAAGGCAAAGTACCCTAACATTCCCACTTGTTTCTCAGCCTTGCACACAACCACCTTAAACCTTCTCTCTTCCTCCAATGTTTGGTTTGACTTTCCAACTCATCTGAAAGTGCCCTGTGCTCTTCACGCAGCCCAGTTGTGCCATGCTGCCTACAGTGAATCTAGGTAATTTGTATTAAATGTTTCTACTGTTTCTTTCGTCTAGCCTCCAGTTGCTTGACTGTACCACTAAGCTGTATGGCAGAGAAGAAAACATGCCAATAAAGGCACGCCCTAACACCATCTCCCTGTCACTTTTTTAAAATATTTCTGTAAAACTTCAAACTTTTACGAGTTAGAAGAGAGAGTAGTTCATCTCACAGATCTTGCTCACATACTCAGAGGCAACCTTTAATATCAGACCAACTTTCCATTGACAGTTAACCCTCATGACAAGTTCCAAAGGGGCAGCTGTGTTAGTCTAGTCCAGAGCAAAAAACACACACCAAGGAGTCCTGTGGCACTTAAAGGACACTGTTTGGAAGGAAACAATATCCCTGTTGGATGGCAAGCATTTCAGAGAGGTAATTCAATCTGCATGTGTGTGCGCCTCATCTCTATAGGAACTCTGCTCAGAACATGAAACCCACAACTTGAATTTCTTCCTGCTCAAATGCAACTATACAATATCTTCATCCCTAACAAGCACACATGTAGTAGGAATTCATATTAACAGTATTTACAATTGTATGGGCAGCCTTCATATTACACTTTATGTAAGGTATTACTCTATCCAGATGCTTTATATTCTCTTGGGTAATATCAGATTATTTCTAAATGAAGCTCCATCAGTTTGATGGTGCTTTTTTCCCCAGTGCTTTGGTGGAGGGGTGACACCTATAATCAGTTAAAACCAATTTAATATTCCCTTTTTTACATTGACATGCTATGGCCAGTGTTTTATCATAAGAAAAGTACACGCCATATGGTGTTTTTAAATAATTGTAGTATTTTAATAGTACTTCTCATTTCCTAAGTGCTATACAAACCCTAACTAATCCTAACACACCTATGAGCTATCTTAAGCAAACATCACCCCCATTTTACAGACAGGGAAACAGACTGCAGAGTAAATCAGTAAGGTTAAATGACTCACCTAACACAGAAGGAAAAAATTAAGTGGTCACACTAGATGAAATTGAAGCATGGGATTTCCTAGCTTCCTAATAGACCAAGATTTCACCATGAGAAAGACACAATTGAATAATCTTGCATTAAATATCTTGATTTTTCCTGTGATTTCTTCCATTTAACAGGAAAGGAACTCCCCATTTATTAAGAAATTAAAGCACTGTGTAAACAAAAGCTTCACCAAATAATGAAAAGCTAAACTTATTGTGGAAAAAGGTGTAGTTTGATAGGAGAAAGTGTGTTAAAAATATTCATATTCAAGGCTTACTTAATTTTAACACAAAAGCAACAGAACAACACAGATACATAGTATAAAGCAGGGGTGGCCAAACTAATGGAACTCAAGAGCCACACAAGTTGATAATTAAACCTTCAAGAGCCGCAGTAAGGCAAATAACCATATTTTACCTACTCCAAAACTGCTAAGTTTAAAATTTATTGCTCACTTTAATTTTTATTATAAAAAGAGGGCAGATATTGATCCTACTAAGGTCAGATTCTAATAGTTACTTAACATTACCATGAAGACTAGGCCTACCTATACAGTAAAAACTTAGCTTCTCTTCGCCATCCGGACCACACCACCACTTCTTCCCTCCATCCCAACCCCTTCCTTAACCCCCAGGCCCTGATGCTGGCTCCCCTGGGGCCGAACCCCCTCCCCAGGGTCCCCTTACCCGGCCCCTCCACCGGCTAGGCACAGGCTGGGGCTTCCCCCTGCATATGCTCTGAACACGTTCACAGTATGCCCAGGGCAGGAGATTTATAACGCCTAGGCTGGGACTGCTTTCCTCTGGCTTACTTCCATGAGCTGCATTTTTACATTAAAGAGCCACACACAGCTCTGGCCATGCCTGGTATAAAGCAAGCAAGAAGTCCTGTGGCAATTAAAGACCACTTCATCAGACATCGACTAAGTGGGATCTTCCCCCATGAAAGCCCATGTGGTAAATAAATTTGTTAGTCTTTAAGTGCTAGAGGACTCCTGGCTTTTTTTGCTGAACTAAACTAAAATGACTGCCCCTTTGGAACAGAGTACACAGTGTTCACATCAACACAGTTTATGCTTTCAGAAGGCTACCCCCTACACACAAAAATACCTGGAGAAACGGGAATGGAAACGTCCTAGGGTCTCTCTCAAAAATGTTTCATAGAAAACACATTCACAAGAACACATTCCAGAGAGTCAGGAAGATGTCTGTCCTAGCAATGTTATTATTTGCATAGATGCATCTCTACTGTATTGCAAAGAAGTAGATGGTTGACATCTGGATATAGTTTGACAACTGGACTATTCCTTTTAAACTGTAAATGCTTCACACTTAAAGTCTCTCCTTCAAAAGAAGATTGTCCCCATTTTAAGAGGGGGAAAAACAAGAGCACAGGAAAGTGAAATGACACACCCCAAGAACACAATCAGAATTTAAACCAGAAGAGATTACTAGATCCGTGTCTGTTCTTTAGTAGATCATGGGCCATCAATCTCACCCAGCACCTATGTACTAAACCCAACAGCCAAACTGATACCAAAATATTAAAGCCAACAGAAGATTGCACGAGTAAGAGAACAGGAGCAAACAGCGTGCCCCACAACAGCAGGAAAGAAACTGAAATAAACAAGCACGGAGAAGCGTGAGAGAACCCCAAGATCCCTGCCATTCTAACCTCAGGAATTATTCCATCCTGCTAGAACATACTGTGATCAGTTAGACCCTGAGCACGTAAACACAACCAGCCAGTTAAACATTCGGGAAAGTTCCAAAGGGGCAGCCGCGTGAGCCTAGTCCAGCAAAACAAACAAGGAGTCTGCTGGCACTTTTAAAGACTAACAAATTCATGTATCACATGAGCTTTCATGAGAGAAAAATCCCACTTCATCAGACACTTGAAGAAGGCAATGCCTGATGACACCTTCAGGGCCCTAGCCTGCCTTATGTATATACATATACAGCCATGGCCATCCCTGATGCTTCAGAGGAAGACAGACAATAAAAATACCCCTCCAGAATACAGGAGGAAGACAGAGAATCCCTTCCTGACCCTTGCCAGTGGACAGTAAAAAATCTGAAGCTTGATCTTAAGGGGACAGCTCACGACTCATTTCCAAGATTCCAGTCCTGCACTCTACCCCAGAGTAAATCTTCTGCAGAAAGTCTAGCAAAGCTTCAATTCCTAAGAGGGAGGGAAGAAACTCTCAATCCAATAGACCTGTGGTATTGAGCAAGTGAAAGACAGGTCAACAGTGAGGATCCACAAAATAGTCTCAAAAAGGGTACTTTTCCTATAAGCAACTGTGGATTTATATTTATATTCTCAATACTGAATCTTTCCAATGCTTTCTAGTGACTAAACATCTGCCACTCTCATGGCACAAACACCTAAGGCCCAACCTTAGAGTCCTTCCACTAGGCAGCATGACCCACAGCAATAGCAAATGGGCACGATGAGCGTAAAGTGTGATTTCAAAGAGCTTTAAATTGCCATTCGGAAAGAGAACTATTCCAAAAGACACCATTTAACACTGTTTGAAGGAATTAATTGCAGTTACCACCAAGCAAAACTGAAAATGATTATTCTGTCCAAATTTTGAAAAGCAGCATAAAGAGAGATCTTGCCAAGATTGTGCAGGCCTCCAACTTCCAGGGGGGCGGGGGGGGGCGGGACTGACCGACCATAACAAACAAATTCAGTGAAGGAAGGGAGGGGGAGAGAGGAAGACAGAAAGAAAGAAGCCAGCACTGCAGTGCTGAGCACAACGTGTCGGTACATTATTCAACTTATCTTTCCTATTTGCTAGAGGAAGACAAGAAGCCAGACATCCTCTGCACAGTGTGTCTAAAAATGTTGAAACACTGCTACTATATAAAATCTGGCCTTTTTATGTGGACCAGAGGGTGTTTACGTCTAGAAATACAGGAAAAGTAACAGTTGAGAAAAATATCTTTAGTTATAGATGATGCCTGTTCCTCATCTTGAACCACTTAGCTCCACAAACTAGTAAGGAGTCTTTTTGGGTGGCAGGGAGTAAAAGGAGAAAGGAGGAGAAACCACCACCAAAGAAAAAAATTAATATTTTTGTATTTTTGAAACACAAATGGAAATGTTTCTCTGGATTAATCACAAACAACTCATTATTAAACAAGAGCAACACATGGATGGATTTATTACTTTTGTGCATTGCTTTTTCTTTCTAAACATTTTAAATGTGTGCTTACACCCACACATGCAAATGGAGTACGTTATGGCTGAAGAAAAACAAGAAAGTTATTTGCAGGCAGAAACATGACAAGTGCCTCATCAGAAATGTCCCAGGGGACATACAAATTCTTCACTCGATAGGCTACTTTGGACCTAATCTCTGAGAAACACACACTGCATTCCCTTTCAGGAATATACAGCGGCCATTTTTTTAAAAGGGGAAGAGGAACATCTGGAGAACTACAGACTAGTCATCCTCATTTCAGTCCCCAGAACCATCAGGAACAAGTCCTCAAAAAATCCAATTAGAGGAGAGACAGATGATCAGAAACCAGCAGTATGGATTCTCAAAGGTAACTCATGCCTGACCTGCCTTCTTTGATGAAATGACTGGCTCTGTCAATGCAGGGAAAGCAATGAATATGGCATACCTGGACCTCAGCAATGCTTTTGATAAAATCTCCCACACGATTCTTACCAGCAAGCTAAAAAAATACAGGCTGGATGAAAAGACTGTAAGGTGGATTGAAAGCTAGCTAGTTTGTCAAACTCAATGGTAGCGATCAACAGTTTGTTCTATAGTTGGCAGCCAATTTCAAGCCAAGGGCTCTAGGTTAAGTCCTAGGGCCAATTTTACTTAACATCTTCATTAATGGTCCGGAGGATGGAGTGGATTGTGCCTTCAGTAAGCCTGTGAATGACATTAAGCTGAGGGGAGTGGTAGACATACTGAAGAGTATAGGATACCAAATGATCTAGGCAAGTAGGAGGATTAGGCCAAAAGAAATCTGACAAGGTTCTACAAGGACAAGTGCCGAGTCCCGCACTTAGGACAGAAGAATCCCATACATTGCTAGAGGCTGCGGACCAACTGGCTAAGGAGCAGTTCTGCAGAAAATGACCAGAAGGTTACTGTGGACAAAAAGCTGGATACGAGTTGACAGCGTTCCCTTGTTACAAAGAAGGCTAAAGGCCAGCAGATTGAAGGAAGTGATTCTTCCCCTACAGATACAGCACTGGTGAGGCCACATCTCAAGTACTGTGTACAATTCTGCTATCCCTTCCACCCACCTATCCCCAGTCCCAACCACAGAAAGGACGCGGACAAACTGGAGAGTCCAGCAGACGACAACAAATGATTACGGGTTAGGACACATGACTTATGAGAAGTGGCTGAGGAAACTGGGCTTATTTAGCCTGCAGAAGAGAGGAATGAGGGGGGATTTGATAGCAGCCTTCAACTGCCTGAAAGGAATTTCCAAAGAGATTACAGGAGACTGTTCTCAGTGGCAGTAGACAATGGAACAACCACTCATGGTCTCAAGATCCTGGAGAAGGTCTAGGCTGGATATTAGGAAAACCTTTTTCTCTAGAATGTTGATGAAGCACAGGAATGGGTTACCCTGGGAGGTGGTGGAATCTTCATCCTTAGAGGTTTTTAAGGCCTGGCTTGACTAAGCCTGGCTGGGATGATTAGTTGGGGTGGTCCTTCTTTGAGCAGGTAGCTGGACTAGCTGAGCTCCTAAGGTCCCTTCCAACCTTAATATTCTATCATACATAATTCTTGCTTCAGAGTTAACATTTAAATTATTTTGTTCTCCAGGCAAAACAGAAACATATCAAGGTTATCTACTCCTCAATATTGTGCACTAAGAGATGTATTTGGGGAGTTATCTTGAAGCATTTGCTCAGAAAAAGGAAGAACAGCTAAAGCTATATAAAGGTAAAAAAAAAAAATATTACCACCAAAGGAAGCTGATGACTCATGCACTGAACTAAAGCAGCTGTGGAAAATTCAGTAGGCCAAAGGAACTTTCAGGTACACTAGGAAGGTATCACTGAACAGACACCAGAAATACAGTCAGACTTGAAACCTCCCAACTACTACTCTGGGGACTTGCAAGAGGGGTAAGTAATTCACACAGCTTCTACATTACATACAGGCAAAACATTATGAAGCACTGGAGCAGTTTTGACATTCTAATACAGGGGTGGCCAAACTTATGGAACTAAAGAGCCACACAAGTTGATTATTAAAACTTCGAGAGCCACACTGAGCATATAGCCACATACTTTTATCTACTCCAAAAATTACTAAGTTTAAAATTCATCGCACACTTTAATTTTATCATAAGAAGAGGACAAATAACAATCCTACTATCATCAGATTCTAATAATTACTTAAGATTACCATGAAAATTAGGCCTATAGAGTACAAACTTAGATGCTGCTCAACGTAGAAGACTGCAGGCTAGTGGTGAGTTGTTTTTAAAATCCCGATCATGCTGCACTTCTCCCCGCCATACACAACCATGCTGCACTTCTCCCCATCATCCTGACCCCTTCCCTGAACTCATAGGCTGGGCCTGCTTTCCTAAATTGATTTGCTCATGTTCTTCCAGGAGCCACAATTTTTCATTTAAGAGCTGCATGTGGCTCCTGAGCCACAGTTTGGCCACACCTGTTCTAGTACCTCACTCATTTTTATACTCTGGTCCCTATATCTCCCTCATTAACTGACCTCCCACTCCAGAAAAGAAAGAATTTTCCTCCATTTTGGAATCAACAACACTTGTTGAAAGTCTAGTGTTGCTCCCTTATGGTCAAGTTCATCCTTCTCAGAATGAATGACATGCTCTGGACACAAGCTCATACTTTGTTTGCACAATTTATAATACAAACTAAAAATTCGGTAAACATAGGAGGAGGCAGAGGTGATCTTTGCAGGACTCTGAGTAGTTTACTTTTTTCCCCCAGCTGCTGTTGTTCTGCAATGTGTGGCTTTTTACTGTTTTACTGAGCTACTGGAGAGGATGGATATCATTTCTCTGAGGGGTCACATCCCAAGAGATGTGTGGCCATTTGAGTCTCCTCACCCAAGTTCAACACCGCCTCTTGGGACAACACAGACACAAGACTGAGCTCTAATTCTGTGGTATCTTAGAGGCCATCTGTAATTTATATAGATATTTTCTGGGCAAGGGCTTTTTGCTTTTGAAATTTTTTAACATCCTAAAACTCATCTTTAAATAAGATTTCAATCAATTCACTAGCAGTTCAATAACCGTCCAAAGTCCAATTTTCAGAGCTGTGCACACATCGTTCACAACCCTTCCTCCCCCCCTCAAAAATCCTGCTCTACCTTGCCTGCTGAATCTTGGTCCAAGAAACATCCAGTTGACTACTGTGGTTAAATGTCTGACCCTTCCAGAAGCGGGGTTCACAGTAAACAAAATTATAGTTTATCAAGTGGCGCAGAATACACAAACAAGCATCTCACAGTGGCAGTAGTTTTTCCTCTTGGGATGTTTAGCAGGAGAAGGAAGGGAAATCATGCTGTGGCAAGTCTGTATTATAGTGAAATGGATTATTTACAAACCAGAAGTTAAAAGCACATAATTATACCAATCCAGGACAGAGCCAAGCTATCAGTTCTGTTCCTCAGAGCCCAGTATGTGCTTTTCTTTCTATTCCACCCCTGCCTTCTGCACCCCACCTAAACCTACCAACATAATCACGAAACTTGAAAACAAGTTATCTGCTAATGCATTCCACAAACCAACAACATAAGTGAACAAAGTTTCCCACAAACATTATAGTTTCTCAGAAGACGAAAAATTAGTTGTTTCATTTTTTCATATGTATACCAACTGTCAAGTGGTGCTAGTTCATCAGTAAATAATGTGTATTATTTTTATTACTGATAACGGTAAGAAATCTGTAGCACTTATAAAGACCATTATGACGCCATTATAAAGATATCACATTCAGTTTTCAAGCAGACTTGGGCACTGAGCCATAGCTATAATAATTATTATATTTATCACTATGTAAACTAACAATGCTTCATTAACAGGGAAAATTGATAGTGCTGAGGTCTTTCATTGCATAGCTACATGTGGATTTCCAAACTGCAGTACTTTCTACACCCACTGGGTTGCTCTGGTAGAT
This sequence comes from Podocnemis expansa, assembly GCA_007922195.1. Classification (NCBI taxonomy): domain Eukaryota; kingdom Metazoa; phylum Chordata; order Testudines; family Podocnemididae; genus Podocnemis; species Podocnemis expansa. The sequence continues at coordinate 14,699,646 of ML682019.1, forward strand.
TGGAAGGGGAAGGGGGGAGAGATAACTAAATACAGTAGGGCAGGTGTGTCAAAATCATTTGCTATAGAAGGCCAGATTTCACTTAAAGTGTACTTCAGATGGGTCCTAAGTACCATAAACTGAAATATTATTGTACTCTTATAGCATCATGGAGCGCTGAGTATGTGAAACTGTGCTCTGTGATACACTCTCTCTGTTAGGGAGGGACAGTGGCCTCGCAGAGTGCAGTCATGGATCATATGGAAGAGGATCACGGGCCACATGCTTGACGCCACAGTTGGCCCTCAAGTCTCAGCAAATGTCCTAAAGATACTGAATAGAAATTGTGATAAGACCTCTCCATAATAAGATTTTATCTTCCATTTAATTTAATTGTTTATACAATTCTTAAGTCACTATACAACATAATTTCACTTTAAATCAAATGCTGGACATATAACTTCCCAGAGAACATTCACTGACAAATCCAATTATCTAAAAAAAGACGAAGTCTTACAAATTTATTACTCCAATACCTATAATGTACACTGTAATTCATACAATACAGGCCTTAAATGGCCCTGAATTTACCATAGTGAATGTTTAAGAACTAGTATGAATAAACATAGGACACAGCTTCCTGGTACCTACTGGACTAGCAGTTTTGAAGGGGCACGAAACTACTGCTGTATTGTAAGCTAATCTTGAAGCAATGCCTAACAGAAGATCAGAGTTAAGAAATGGCAGTTCATAACTCTGGGAAAAGGAGTTCTGGCTTGTTCTTTCAAAAATCTGAAGTTAAACATTGACCTAGCAGAGGTCTGAAAATTTACCATGCCGAAGGAAAATGGTGCTTTTAACCATCTTAATTTAAATGAAAAAAGTATAGAAAGTTTTATCTTGTCAAGTTTAAAAAAAACTTTTAGCTTATATTTAATATAGCTCTGCATTATATTTTTTATTTTTTAAACAGCAAACAAACAAGGACTCCTGTGGCACTTAGAAGACTAACATTTATTTTTTTTCCATAAGCTTTCGTGGGAGAAAATCCCACTTTGTCTCTGCTGCTGCCTGACAGCATACTTCTGGTTCCAACTGAGGTATGTCAATGACTGGTCAGTTCATAACTCTGGTGTTAGTAACTCTGAGGTTCCACAGTACATGACCTGAGTCGAAAGGACCACATCCAACATAAAAGTCCATTTCAACAGTTTTTTCACATAAACTAAGAGCCTTTGAAATATCTCCAACTTGTATCAACATCATGGTACATTTGAAAAGCAATGGCAGTTCAAAACCACAACAATCACAGAAGAAGCTGTAGGTCCAAACCTTTCTCCTCACGTACGAAAATGGAACTGGAGTTGTTCAAAACAGTTTGAACATTTTGCTTTAAAGATTTTAAACACACACACTAATGCAGCTCCCTTTGCCTTCAGCAGGAGGTTCCTGTGAGCATCAAAGAGCAGAATCTACAGATGGAATTTTCTGAAGTGCTCAGCATTGGCTTCAAAATATTCTCAGTGAATCAAGCATGAGGACTGCCTCAATGGATGGTGCTTTTGAAAATCCGTCTTCCAAGTTAAATAGTTGTCTGCATTTTCTGATCATAGTGCACCCAGAAACAGGTTTTAACAACAGACAGGAAAAAAACCTAAGATTCAGACCTGAATTTCTTTATCAGCCTCATGATTAAAAGGCGAAATGGAACACAAGAATGGCTCCACCAGTAACAAATTTTCTGTGCATTTGCTTGTATGTTCTCATGCCATCACCACAAAAGGAATCATCCTACTAACACACCCACACCCACCCACCCCCCTTCCAAATGACATGGACATTAACACAAGTTAGATGTTCAGCACCCCTCAGAACCAGGTTTCAGAAAACCATGCAAGTTGAAAGGCCAACAATTTATAAGTTGTTATAGTTATGTATAATATTAAACAATTATATTAAAATACAATACTTTAATTTTGCAAAATTATCTTATGGCAGCTATCAGCCCTCCCAAAAATGAGATCCATGAATCTAGTCAAGTTACTAGTGACCACTGCTGTGATTTTGATGATTTGTAGCCAACACCGCGTGTCAAGAATATATGGTCTTTTTATCAATTCACATAAAAATAAATTACATGAATAAGCTTTATTCGCAGCTGTAGCAATAAAAGGTTGAGAAAGGATTGTACCTGGGATATTTATAACTGGTTCCTAGTCATTTAGGCACTATCAGGTCAGAGCTGTTTAGTAAATGCAAGTGAAGAACAAAAGGGGACATTCTGGAGCATCTATACTGTCACAAACTTGTGAGTCTTTCAAGCAACCTTGACCAGTTCTCAACTCCAAAGGCAGGAAAGCAGCACTGGGGTGATAAGTGCTCCATCCCACACACACCTAACTTAAGTTACAAAAGAACAGCTTAGGAACTGCATGACTTCATCGGCTCTATCAGAAAACAAAGATAGCAGAAAATACCCTGTAAACTCTGACAGTGTTCAAAGAAGGACCTATGCTACAAAACACCGAACATCCATTCAGAGACCACAGGGGAGGTGGTGTTTTTTTTGTTTTGTTTTGTTTTGTTTTTGTGGTTTTTTTTTTTTTTTGAAGGGGGTATACAGATGAGAGGAACAAAGATGGATTTTTTTTCCTTGAGAAAGAAAAGCAATAGCAAAGGATAGCACCACTCTCCTACAGCACTTAACGCATAAGCTAAAAACAAGGCTCTGAAACAAACTTAACAGCTTCAGGAGAGAAAGAGGGATAGCACACCTTGAGCTCTCACCAGGAGACAGAAGGGTGCCTGGGGCCAGAAACAGGGGTTTGGAGGAAGAACAGTGGGTTACTTATCCGTAACCATCTTTCTTTGAGATGGGCTGCCTGGATTCATTCAGCAATAGCTGTACGTGCCTCAGCACTCGATTGGTCAGAAACCTTTTTAGCCCTAGCCTGCCAGAGCATGGCAGGCGGCCAACACTCCCTGGCCACCCGGTGACTAAATATATGGCTGCAGCCTTGCCCCTCCTCAGTCCCTAAAAGTCACCAACTTTGGATTGCTGGGATGGTGGGAGGGTTCAGAATGAATCCAAGCAGCCCATCTCAAAGAAGGATGATTACCAGTAAGTAACCCACTGTCCTTCAAGCACTGCTTGGATACATTCAGTAATAGGTGACTGCTAGCTGTACTGAAAGATGGCGGATGGAGTTTCTTCCCCACCTTCAGCACAGCTACCCCTTAAAAAGCCAAACCCAGGCCTAGAGAAGCCAGTAGGATGAGCAGTCTGGCCTAAGCGGGGAAGGACAGAGGCCTATGCCCCTTGAGTGCACCTGACTATGACCAGCAGGGGAAGAAGGAGGCCTAAAGTCACCTTATTGTAGAAAGGAGATGTGGCAGCGAATTGCTTGGGACTGCAGGGATAAAATCAAAAAGGCCATAAGGGCAATTGGAGTTGTAGCTGGCAAGGGATGTGAAGGATAACAGAAAGGAGTTCTACAAGTATGTCAATAACAAGGAGAGGATCAGGGATGGTGTAGGTCCCTTACTCAATGGAGCAAGTATCCTCGTGATGGAGGATGAGGAAAAAGCCAAAGTGCTCAATGCTTTTTTTACTTCAGTTTTCACAGGCAGGGCCAGCTCCCAGTCCACTACACTGGGTATGGCAGATTGGAGAGAACAAGAGAGGCCCTTGGTGAGAGAAGGTCAGGTTAGGGACTACTTAGAGAAGCTGGATGTGCACAAGTCCATGAGACCGGATGAACTGCATCTGAGAAATCTGGCCAATGAGACAGCAGTACCGCTGGCCATTATCTTTGAAAACTTATGGTGAGCAGGAGAGCTGCCGGAGGACTGGAAAAAAGCAAATATAGTGCCTATCTTCAAGAAAGGGAAGGAGGAGGAGCCAGGGAATTACAGACCTGTCAGCTTCACCTCAATCCCTGGAAAAATCATGGAGCAGGTTCTCAAAGAATCCATCTGGAAACACTTGGAGGAAAATAGAATGATCAGGAACAGTCAGCATGGATTCACCAAGGGTAAGTCGTGCCTGACCAACCTCATCACCTTCCACGATGAGATGCCTGGATTTGTGGATGTGGGAACAGCCGCTGATGTGATATACTTTGACTTTAGCAAGGCTTTTGATACGGTTTCCCACAGCATTCTCATCAGCAAGCTAAGGAAGTATGGGTTGCATGTGTAGATTGCAAGGTGGACAGAGAACTGGCTAGATCAACAATTTCAGCGTGTAGGAATCAGTGGCTCCACATCTAGTTGGCAACCAGTAACGAGTGGTGTGCCCCAGGGGCCGGTCCTGTTCAACATTTTCATTAATGATCTGGATGATGGGATAGACTACACACTCAGTAAGTTTGCGGATGACACCAAGCTGGGGGGAACGGTAGGCACACCAGAGGGCAGGGACAGGATTCAGGGAAACCTAGACAAATTGGAGCAGTGGGTCAATAGGAATCTCATGAGGTTCAACAAGGACAAGTGCAAAGTCCTGCACTTGGAACGGAAAAACCTCATGCACGCTAGGCCGCAATCAGCTAAGTAACAGCACTGTAGCAAAGGACTGGGGGGCCATGGTGGATGAGAAGCTGGATGTGTGCCAGCAGTGTGCTCTGGCTGCCAAAAAGGCCAGTGGCATACTGGGCTGCATCAGAAGTGCTGCCAGCAGACTGAGGGATGTGAACGTTCCCCTCTATTCGGCACTGGTGAGACCGCATCTAGAATACTGTGGCCAGTTCTGGGCTCCCCACTACAAAAAGGATGTGAACAAATTAGAAAGAGTCCAGCGAAGGGCAACAAAAATGATCAAGGGGCTGGAGCACAAGACCTATGAAGAAAGACTGAAGAAACTAGGCTTATTTAGCCTCCAGAAGAGAAGACTGAGGGGTGGATTTGATAGCAACCTTCAACTGCTTGAAGGGATGCTCCAAAAAGGAGGGAGCTAGGTTGTTTTCAGTAGTAACAGAGGACAGAACAAGGAGCAATGGTTTGAAGTTGCAGCTGGGGAGGTCAAAGCTGGATATGAGGAAAAATTTACTAGGAGGGTGGTGAAGCACTAGAATGGGCTACCTAGGGAAGTGATGGAATCTCCATCTTTGGAGATATTTAAGGCTCATTTAGACAAAACCCTGGCTGAGATATTTTAGTGAGATCCTGCTTTTTTGGCAAGGGGTTGGACTAGATGACCTCATGAGATCCCTTCCAACCCTATGATTCTAGGACCTCCATTTCTGGTACCGGGGAGCTCGGTACCAAAAATCGAGGGAGTCTGATCCTTTTTTCAGGGTGACCAAGCACACAAAAGGCCGGCCAGTTTGCCCCTCCTTCTGCGTTGTACCAGAGTGGGAGGCACCGGCAGCAGAAGCAGCGCCTTTGCTGCCTCAAAGGCCTCCGGGGTGGAGGTAACCAGTACCAACTCCTGCCAGTCCTAGGAGATATGGAGCTGCGCCCATGCTTTGGTACCGAGGGTGGTACTGAGCTTATCTTCTGCTCTCAGGGAGTACAACAGAAGGGTGGTTCTGGTGCTGTGCTGACACACTGTGCCTAACGTAGCCCTGAAGCTTCGGAGATAGGCTGCTGCACTTGCTTCGAGGCCAATGCACAGCACCTTTTGCTCTCTGTCTTTTATGGTCCTAGGTTTAAAGAACTGACAGACAGCATTTGGTGACCAGATGGGCCATGCGCAGGCACCAGAGGCACTTCTCATGGGGATCGTCCAACAGAAAGGTCTTGCCACAGGCAGCAAAAGGTTTGAATCCCGGCATGGCAGGCAGCAGGGAGGAGTGTTGTTCCTCCTCCATAGCCAAGCACTGTGTGGGAGTGCTTTCTGGCGGCATGACGTCCACAAAGAGGTTCTCCCAATCAAGCAAGTAGCTCATAAACAAGGCAAATAACAGGCTGCTTGCACGATTGCAAGCAGCAGGCTGTTCTGATACCGTTGTTGAGGGTGGAAAAATGGAACTGAGGACGTGCAGCTACGGCCATCTGAATAGCCACAGGGTGGCCATGGGGCTTTGGCCACCAGCCTTGTTCTGACAGGCTAGGGCTTAAAAGATTTCCAACCAATTATGTGCTGCAGCATGTACACCTATTACTAAATGTATCCAAGCAGTTTTTGAAGAGGAAGAAACAGATGCCTGTCAGGACTTCTCTGGAGAAAGGGACAAGTTAACATGTGTATCACATGAGCTTTCAAAGGGAAAATAAAGTGGAATTTTCTCCCGCGAAACTCATGCAATAAATGAATGCATTAGTCATTAAAAGTACCACAGGACTCCTTTACTAGATTAATATGGGTGCCCCTTTGGAACTTGCACAGGACTGCTGGTTTTACTGTAGTAGACTAAGACAGCTACCCCTTTGGAACTTAATATTTCTTTTTATTTTGCATGCCAAGTACCCCGGAACGGGGCTGAACAAGCCAAAGGGCTAAACCGCCTCAACCCAGAAGTGGCTGGAGTCAAGATAGGGCAGTTTAAGACACAAAGAGAAACAAACCACAGAGCCATATGCCATTTATATCCATTGCATAATGGGCTGCATACCCACAGAAATTCTTTACCAAGAGTTAGGTGATACTTACTTTCATGAAACATGGATTTCTACATTTACAGTGTAATACACCCAAAAACCAGGAGGATAGGAGAAAGAAATCTGACAGTTTATTAAAGGAGACAAAGCTTTTAATGCAGAGTCCTGTGGCACTTAAACACTAACAAGTTTACTTATTGCATAAACTTCCTTGGGAGAAAATCCCACTTCACCAGACACTTTGAAGATGGAAACTTACACTTTGCTGCATTTATCTTCCTCCCATTCTGTAAGTCAAGGGATCAGGGCAGACTAACAGCAAATTCCTCATCTTCAAGCATCTGGCAAAAAGTGTGATTCTCTCCCATGAAAGCCCATGCTATAAATAGCCTTTAAAAATGCCACCAGACCCCTTGTTTATTTTGCTGAACTAGACTAACACAGCTATCTACTGCCGTAGAGCTTCTAATTCAGGAAGCGCAGCAGTTAGCCCTAATTTCTAACCCCACCTTGCAAAATGGGCAAAAGCATTTTTCAATAATATTGTAAAAGGGATCAAAAGCAGGAAAGAAATGCTGGGAAACAGGGCCAGAGATAAATGAACTGTCTTTCAAAACAAACTGACACAGCAATGTGTTGCACTGACACTCTCCACTGCTGGGTGCATAAAAGAAATAAATTTCAACTCTCAGTGCAACAACTTGCAGCTGCAATGCTAATCCATTTAGAAAAATCTAGGCTATCCCACAATCACCAGGTATTTTCTTGGAATCCTCACATACATCACTGACTGGGATTCCGGAGTAATTACAATATCGCACTTTCACATAACATGACATTCCTACAGTGAAAATACCCAGATTTCCTCTGCTTCCTAAATGAACATTTTGTAGTTAAGTATAACAGGTCTACGTGTTTTATTTTTCCACGGGGCCCAACTGTTATTGACTGTCACATTACGAAGTCATTTTTTCTGATGGATGCTTGTCATGTCATTTAGGATTCACAAACCTTAAAACACTGGCTGACAAACAGGATCACATGAGGAAGAAGGGATGTATAAAGAACTACCAATGATAAACAAAAACTCTCCATGCTAAAATGATTTGGTGTTAGTTCTTTTAAAGAATAGGGCTGAGATCCCCTCAGAATTATTGCTTTCAGATGGGAGGGAGGTAACTGCTTTTACTGGCCCAACTTATGCTGGTGAGAGAAGAGCAACAATGTCGATATTTCTACAGCACCTCATTGAAAAGCTCTTCACAGCTATGCACACAGATTGCCACTAACAGCTTGTCTACTCTACCGGTTATATCAGCATCAGTGATGTTGTTCAGTGGTGTGAATAAGACACCTCCCCACACACGAATTATGCCAACCCAAGGCCTGGGTGTGAACAGCACTACATCATCAGGAGAGCTTCTTCCACTGATGTATCTACTTCCCTTCATGCAGGTGGTTTTATTATGCTGATCAGAGAGTCCCCTGTTAGAAGAGCATCTTTACCAGGCATGCTAGAGCAGGGGTTCCAAACTTACAGCCCACGGGCTGAATTCAGTCCGCCAAGGGTGCTGATCCAGCCCATGGAGCTGCAGCCTGGGCTGTGCCTAGAAGCTGTCTGCAGCAAACACCAAACACAGGCTCCAGGCACAGCATGCTTCTGAAGCTTCTGACTCACTCACATGATCTGAATCAAGCATCTGATGAAATGGGATATACTCCCATGAAAGCTCATGCGACATATAAATCTGTTAGTTTTTAAGTGCCACAAGCTTCCTTGCGCTCTCTCTCTCTCTCTCTCTCTCTCTCTCTCTCTCTCGTGTGTGTGCGCGCGCGCACGCGCGCTTTGCTAGACTAACACAGCAGCCCCTTTGGAACATGAGCAGAATTGCAGCACAGGGGAACAAAGCAAGCACTCCAGCCAATCCCAGCTCAGCTCCGCTGTGGTCTGCCAACCAACTGGAGTCTCAGTCACAGCAGCCTAGACCAGGCTCCCAGATAACTACCACACTGCCCCCCACCCCACTTGTTCACTGTCAGTCAGCATGCTAATTTTACTGACAGCACATTGCAAGAATCAAAGAAAAGGAAAAAGTGGCTGGGGCCCACATGCTAACAAGCCAACCGAAGGCTAGTATTCTGAATGACTGACAGTGAGTGGGTGGGGGGTGGAAGAGAGTCAGGAACCCAGCCTGCCTGTGGCTAAGACTGATTGCCTGCCACCATGCTGTAGAAGAAGGATGGGGGGAGTGGTGGTCTGGGAGCCAGCATGGGGAGAGAGGCCCACAGGGCAGGGTGGCAGAGAGCCTGCAGGGTCAGGAAGCGGAAAGCAGACCCCATGCCACTCTGAACACAGAGGGGGAAAGGGCTGGCAAGCCTGTGTGGCGACATGGCCCACAACAGTCATCCTGCACTCCAATGTGGCCCAAACTTTAAATGAATTTGACATCTCTGTACTAAAGGCAGCTGCACCACACTTGTTCACTCAGGGTTCGTCTCACTCCAGTCATGAACTCTGAGACTGAACCGCAGCAACTCATAACAGCACACACCGTTCCCTCTGGCCATACACCACAGCTTGGACATTTCCTCTTACACAGGTAAACTGCAGGTTTTTTTGCTCTGAAGCAAAAAAGAGTGCTGTCAGGCCATATGTTCATCTTTTATTTTTACCGTCTTATTTGTAACTTTGCCATTCATCTCAACTTAAAAAAAACACATTGGGACAATGTGTTAGGGAAACCCAGGATTCCAAAGGCATATTTCATTAAGCAACTGCATTCACCTTGGTGCAGAAGGAACTCTAATATTTGACAATGCAGTAGACTCAAATATTTACATGCCTGTAGATCTGCAGATGCCCATAAACCATCTCCTGCTCATGCAGACCGGATGAGGATCCACTTAATTGTATCCACATAGGGATCTACAAATATTTATCAGTGAAAATGATCAATCCCCTGCTCCTTCTAAAGGCAGACAGATCCTGTTTGTAGTTTTCAATGTGCACAAGTTGTTGGTGTGATCCTTTAGCCTCCAAAGAGCTCTTTGAGCTCAGTCCTGGTACTATAATATGTAGCCTGAACATGGCTGTTGCATTTCTCATTTTTCCTGCTTGATCCATATGTGTATTAAAAGGGAGAGAGTTTAAAACAAAAACAGTAAGCGTTAAGCACTTGTAGAATCATTTCTTCTGGTGCTTTTACTGCAGGACTTGACAAAACCCAGGCACTAGATTGCCATGGCAACCAGGGTTTGTAGCCTGGCTTCAAGCTCTGCTGCAGAAATGCCATGGAGGAGCCCCCTCTGGTGACCAAAAATAGAACCGCTGACACCTAGCTGGGATCCAATTTTCTTGAGCCCTGCTCTACTGGATAGCTTACCCTCAACTTGTCTTCCTGTATGTGATTAATACTTAACCTACTCAGAACAAGTATACGTTTTCAGTGTTGTTGCTCTGCTGTAAGACAGTCTCAAGGTTTAGATATAGAGAAGACTGTAGGCGGACATGTGAGCGCCGTTTTTCCTGTATTAATCCGCATGATGGTGTGGGCCTGTTTTTCCTAACTTCGTGGGCTTTTCAGGAATCATCTTTAGAAAATGTGTTTCTGGTTCTAGTGGTGATTTCTCCATTCATTTTCTGTGCCAGTGAGAGCATAAATCTGCTCATCGCTTTTCTTTCTGGAGGTGCAGATTTTTATTTTTGTCTAAGTCTAGAACCACTATGAGTGAGTGCTGAGCAGTCTGCTCCCTGAATCTGCTGTCAAGGCTGGCTGGTGCTTCCACTAGCCATCACCCATTTTTGCCCTCCCTTATTTCCCCTTACTGTTCCTGAAGACACTGAAAAGCACTCCTGTGAATTAGTTTGAGCTTCTCAAATCACAAGCTGTGAGAGATAATCAGTGCCAAACCTAGATATGCTATAGTGCTGTACTACATGCTGCCTGTTATCAGCCTAGCCAGGCAATACATTATTTCCTCACTGCCCCCCCCCTTTTTTTTAAACCAGGCTCTCTCCTGCCTCAGATTTACAAGAGTAGATTACGAACCAGTCCGATACTAATGTATTTTTAGGGTGGATTCAACCAAGCATCTTTCCCTTTCCCTGTTTGTTCATGTTCACAGACGTGCAACATAACTGCATGCAACAGAATCATTCTAGCTGATTACTTTGGACTTCCTTTCCACCTCAGATAATGGACTTCTGTAGAATACTAAGTTGAAGATGCTCTCCTTGCTTCTTTGAAATGTTTGTGTGTGCAGAGGTGAAGGGAATCACAGGGCATGTGTTCTGTATGTGTCAGTAAAGCTGCATCATTACTAGCAGTGAGACACTCAGTACAGTGAGTCTGCTTAACAGTGGTAAACGTAGAAGTTATTTTTAGGGCACATGCATATGGTAAACTTTTAGGTCACTGTGACATTTTTACCTTAGGAAAACAATGCGGTTGACATGTTCTCCATTGAGATGGTTTTAAGCTATGTTTTCCAGCAGTGCTAGGGTAAAACAGCAATGAAATAGGCTTTCTTGTGGCTCTAATATTTATGTTCTGCTACTTGCTCTACCACAAAATGGGGGCAGTGGAGGGAAGGCGAGACACATATGATTGTGGTATTTTTATGTTGGTCAGGAACAAAAGATTGCCACTGATTTACCTGGACAGTTGCATTCTGATGGAAGACAGTCATTGCTCTCTCACTTCATGAACACTGTCTTTTTTTGTTTTTTTAAACTTCACCTACTCTGCAACTTTTACCCATAGCAGAATATGTGTATCAATTTCCTTCTCATATTAATCATCAGCTTTGAAATACTCTCAAACAGCACAGATACTGACACGGTTGCTATCAGGGGCATAGCCATTGGTGCGCTGAGGCACACCTTCTTTGCCATGAAGCCCACCCTTAGCACCTGGTGGTGCCACAAATTTCTAATGCGGCTGCGGGGTTGCCCAGCAGCCGCTGCCACAAGTGGAGCTAGGGCACCAGCTTAAGCTTTGCTGCTGGGGTACCCCTCTTGTTAATTTCACTGCTCTAACAGAACAGTGAAATTGACAAGTATGATAGCTCCCAGCTGGTATAAGGAAGCAGAGTATCCACAATGACACTCTATACAGTTAACTTTGTCAACAAAAGCCCTATGCCTCTTGTTTTGGTAGTGTTATTTTGTCAGCAAAACAGAGCAGTTTTGTCAGCAAAGTGGAGTAGAGTGTGTAAGCTTGGACTGTTTTGCCAACAAAAGCTGACTTTTGTCAATGAAACTTCCAAATGTAGAAAAATGCCTAAGCGGTTACAATTCACACCACAAGCCTGCAAAGACCCCAATCATGAACACAATGATTAAGGAAGAATTCCGTTCTTAGCAGTGGTAACTAATTTAAAACACTATGCTCAGCACCTGTAAAGCACATACAGGAATGATCCTCATCAGAAAAAACAAAAGTTTTAGAAACTTTTGGGAAAGGTTTAACATACAAAACCATTGTGGCAATGTCAGAGAAATGCCAGAAGGAAAGCTGATTTATATTCTGCTACACAGTAGTCTGATTTTCATGTAGGAGAGTAATCTATGGTTAACTATTTCTATATTCAAAGGGATAGCCGTGTTAGTCTAGTCGAGCAAAAAGAACAAGGGGTTGTGTGGCACTTTAAGACTAACATTTATTTTTCGCATGAGCTTTCATGGCAGAAAAATCCCACTTCATCAGATGCTTCGACGAAGTGAGATTTTCTCCCACGAAAGCTCCTGCGAAGAATAAATCTGTTAGTCTTAAACTGCCACATGACTTTTTTTTTTTTTTTTTTTTAATGTCCATAGTCAGGCTTAATTCGGGCTTCTAACGCTAAGAAAAATATTTAAAACCTGCATTTTTCTCCTCTAACTGCCATAAAAAATGGCTTGGATTTTTCTTCATAGAAAGTATTACTTTTTCCTATCTAACGAAAAGAGAGGAGAGGTGCCTGCTTGGAAACTGTCACTGAAGTCAACAATGCAAAAGATAATCAATGCTTGTATCACTGATTTGATTGCCTTGCCATATGCTCATAACACCTTGCTTCTGCCAACAATACAGATACTTCTTGAATATAACAGAGAGGGGGACATGAAAAGAAAAATAAAAACGCACAAGTAACAGAAAGGAGTCAGTTACCTAAAAAATATTCAAGCCTCAAAACATACTCAGGGAGTGGATGCATCATTTCTCTTTTTTCTCTTATCTCCCTAGAAACATTCTAACCCAGTTATCACAGCAGATAGCCATTTGTAAAGAGACCTTTCTCACATTTCACTCTGAAGGTGGTAAGATCAGTCCCAGATCTCTCAGAATGGAGTTCCATAGCTTAGGGCTGCCAAGAAATTCCTTTCATACACAGAAAGTTCTTCTCTAGGCTCTGTCCACTTCGGAGTCCCTGAACATAGCTATTACCCTGGAATGGTCTCCAAGATAACCAGGAACGGAGCCCACTGAGTGCTTTGCAGATTACAACCAGGACCTTGGAATGAAACTAACTGTATATAGGAAGCAGGATTAGTATGTAGGTTTATAACAGGACGCGAGATCTTTCATTTATAGGTTACTAGTTCAAATCCGACCCAAGACGGTAGTGACTGAATGTCAGCATCTGACATCTGTCCTGCAGACTGCAAGGAATGGAGGTAGTAGGTTCAATCTCATTCCTATTTCTCTCACCCCACCCCTAAAAGTGCACTATTTATCTGGCCAAAGTTTACACTGTTAAGAACATTATATGGCCCTTCTGCCTGTCACAGATAAATCTAAAGCAGAATGAATGGGTCACAGACATTGTAGGACCTTCTCAACACTAGAGGACCCCCAAAACTGAGGATTTAAGCACAGGTAGGTCAAGCATCCGAAGTCCACCCTGAAATAAGTTAAGCAATAGTAGGAACTGCACTGTTCAAAATACACAAAGACATCTTGGTGGCAGAATCTGTGCCCCCAAAAGTCAGTCATCAGTGGCTAAACTGCACCTAGAGGACAGCATCAATGTGCTTTGTACTACTCCTTCCTCAAAATTTAATTGGAACAGGAGACATGCATCATCCAAGATCACAGCTGGTGCTAGGCATAAGCAGATTAAGCAATTGCTTAGGGATCCAAACATTAAAAGGAGACCCTCTGTTAGCAGTTATCTGTTTGGGGAGGGTGCAAAAATATTCCTGGTTAGGGCCCCCAATGGGCTAACACCAGCACTGCCCAAAATGGAGGTCTCTATGATGTGACCTCTCAGCTTTGTATTTACCTCAAGATCGCCCACACACTCCTTACAAGTTCAAACACCTGTGAGCCATTGAGAAATCTCTTCACCTTCAAACAGTTTTGGTACCACTCGCACTAGCCAGTTTCCATAGGATTTCTCAGAATTCAGCCTCTAAAATAATAAATGAGGACTAACCTGACATCTTGAATTTGAAATACACAGTTCTTCCTGACCTAGTTCTTCCTAGACTAAACACGTTCTTTTTTTTCCTGAGATGCAGTGGGAACAAACAGGAAAATACCATACGTTCAGATCCTAAGTTTAGCTCTGCAGATCCTGCAAGAGGGATAAATCTGGGATTTAGGACCCAATAATTTTCTAAAGGTTGGACATCTCTAAGCCTGAGTTTACAAACTAAAAAAAAAAAATCTCATCACTTTTGTTAGCTAGTATCTCAGACCGTAAAGAGATTACACAATGCACAAGAATCTTTCCCCAATGGAGACAGAACTGTGCTAAAAAAGGGAGAAAAAATTCATAAACATGTTCTGGTCCAAAAAGATTTCAGTCTCCACCTGCTGGATGTGAAAGGTAAATCCAACAGAGAGAAATTATATTTATTTTCTGCAATGCTCTCTGTATTTCTTAGAGGCAACAGGTGACCCTGTAGGGAATGGAAAACATACAGAAAGAGAAAAGCACTTCAGATGACAGGAGAGAATGGACAGACAACCAATGAAGTGGAAAATCCAAGTGGCTAGCAAGTGCTCACACCAACGCTCTCCAATTTATGATATGCTAAGATCCACCGCAGTCATTTGACATCTGTAAATGGCATGGCATTCTGTACTCAGTTGATAAGCTCTTTACAAAGGCATCCCACTTTTCCCTAGAATGATCCATCATGTACCAGAAAAGAATGTACTACACAACACTGACTGTTTGGGTAGGTGCTGATGTCTCCATAAGATTCAAAATCATGCTGTCTGTTTGAAAGTCTTCTCCTTTACTATAAGCTGAACAAACCCCAGGTCACACCACTAAAACATTCAGCATTGAAGACATGGAGGACCATGAGAAAGTTAATTTATATATCTAAGATTACATTGCAAAAACATTCAAGTAGAAAATGTGACAACAGCAAACTATTTAGCATTAGATGGGCAAAATCAATTTGTAATAGATGATCAACCCAAAATACTGGGTAAAAAGTACTTTTGAGTAGTAAATATGCCTCACATATTTCCCTATCAGTGTTTGTAATCTTGTGATTCCTTCCCTCCCCATTTTGTGTTTTTGTCCCCTGCTGGTTGTTGTGTTAAAAACCCACAGATTCTGGAGCATACATGACTGAATGCAGGG
Organism: Podocnemis expansa; assembly: GCA_007922195.1. Classification (NCBI taxonomy): domain Eukaryota; kingdom Metazoa; phylum Chordata; order Testudines; family Podocnemididae; genus Podocnemis; species Podocnemis expansa. The sequence goes on from ML682019.1 coordinate 14,714,754, forward strand.
GGGAAACGGTGAAACTGACTACATAAAGTGCTATCAAACGAAAGTAAACACCTGAAAAGACAGAAATCATTTTTCATTCTCTCCATTGTATTAACCCCCAATTAACTGTGACAGTAACAGACAAAGGCATTCAGAAGAACAAGTATGATGATGGTGCTCCTTTAAATTCTGGTTATAAATTCACAAACCATATCAAAATTAAAGGCTTAAGACTAGGGAAGAAATCTAAAGTAGGTTGTTGGCTCTCACCCTATGCTTCATACAACTGCTGTATTTAGACAGTCTTTCTTAAACCTAGTCAGTTTACCGAACTCCACAAAATGATTTAACAGTGACCTGAGATTTTAAACATTAAAGATCGCTTTTTCAAAATCTTGGCCTTAGAAGGCTTTTTGGACTGAAAAGAGTCTCATTTGAGCTCTGTTAGACAGGATGTTCTCATAATACATTACACAAAACTCTAAATGGGGGCTTCCCAGTTGACTGAACAAGGCACACTCTCTCACGTCTGCCCTGTAAAATGAAAACCTGGCTTTCCCGAGAGAGGAGAGGAAGGGAGGAGGCCTTTCCTAAATCTGTCTCTTTGCCCACAACTAGAAAACAGTGCAGGGCTGATATGTTTTCATGTCTGCCTGCCAAGTCTACTGTACATGGGATAGTCCAGAGAACACACTATGCTGACTGAAGCTAGAGTACCTGGAGTGTAACTTACTCTAACAAGGCTACCTTCTCTTGGCTTCCTGGCATGCCAAGATGCATTACCGTCATACTTTTCATAGTCCTTAGAAAGGTCAGTACTGATTATCCTGTTTTCAAAAGAGTAAACTATGATCTCTGTGCCAGAGGAGACACAAAGGAAGATAAGGTCCCAACCCCAAAAAAGCTAGCCACTGTAACAGAACAAAAGTCAGACATGAAAAGTTCCCAAAGCATATTTATTGCTCATAATTTTTAAACCTAGAAAGCTTACAGGTTTTCTATTTCTGTATTAGAATGTAGATACCTTCTTCATGCATCTCTCCTCAAAACCTGTGCAACATAAACTACTTCATTAAATTCTTAGCTTGTATCAGTGGTTCCAGAACTTTTGAAACCAAAGCTGTCTTTCCTCAAAGCGAGACACACAGCCCACAAAGATGTTAACATCTTCCTTGCCCTATTGTGTAGTCCTCTATGCCTTCTAAAGAGACCTACATTTTGGGAAGTGTTCAAGTGGGTCTCCATAATATGACACTTCCTCTCCAATCTCTCACACAGTGAAAAACAGCAACAAAAGGCTTATCTACACAAACACTTAGCTTGCAGTACATCAGGACAGAAATCTACCTCTTGCTAACCTGTCACAAACGTAAAAGAGTATGTCCTGGCTTTCCTGAGTATGTGTCAATCTACTCCCATTCGTAACCATCTGTGTAGATTGTTAAGAAAAGAGACATATTATCGTCATCATTAGCAACCAAAAGTTTTCTTCACATCCATGACATAACTAAAAAAAGAAATCAGACTCTGGAAAACAAGAGAGAGATCTGCCTGGCCCCCACACTAGCCTACTGATAGGTCCACACCGCAGCTGGGAGCAACCCTATGACAGACAGAAACTCAAGGTAGCCAAGCATAAGCTAGGAACAGCTAGCAGCACCAACATGGTGGCTCAGGTGAGAGCTCTAGCCTTTTTTTTTGTTTTGTTTTGTTTGGTTTTTTTTTTTGGGGGGGGGGGGTGCATCCATCTAGCCTCCAGCATCAATACTCCTTGAGCCTCCTTAACACAGAACTGCCTATCCTGGCTGGGTGGCTTGCTCCCCGCTGTGGTTTAATCATTCCCTGTGACCCACCTGATGAGTGTTGTTATGGTCTGTGCACATCTGCCCTTCACATATGCTTGAATCTTGAATATACTTTCATTTGTAAGTCACCTAGGATTCCATAGATCTTTCCAGTTTGCTTATCCCTCACTACAGTGCACCAGTGGAACTGTTACTCAGCTATTACTGGTCCAAATGCAAGGTCTTCAGAGACATTACTTTAGGTTCCTTGCTCTTTTGCCTCTTCACATAGTTCAGCAAAAAGCACAGATCCTTGTTACGAATTCACAGTTAACACTGTGAAAGATACATCAGCATGAAGTGAAATCTAAGACCAAACAAAGGATCACCAAACCCATATCCAAAGTTTACACTTAAAAGAACTCATATTGAAGTGAATTTCAGGGCTCCCAACATCATCATAAAGCAAGAAACAGAATAGGTTTACTTACCAAGGAAACCGAGGTATGCCCTTTAGAGCTCTTAGAACTACTTAAGCAGACTGATACTTAAAAAATCCCACAAATGCATAATCTGGAATTCTAAAAGGCATCTTTATCCCATTAACTATGGACTGTACTTTAAGGCAAATAAGCATTCCGGATAATAATGTGCTTTCACAAATACTTCAGTCTTGCTCCTACAAAGAGACATGCTGGCATGATACAAACACATGCTCACAGCTCCATTCACGAATAAAACTCAGACTTTCTGATGAAGTTCTTTAGAAATTCATTCTGAAGAACCTTTAAACATGTGACCTCTCTTCAGGCATTTGCAAAGTAGATGGAGATAAACAGCTGTTATTTCATTGCATCAAAAAAGAAACAATTTTCCTTGTTAACTGTGCCTTATAAATTTGCAGAAACCGAGCCTAAGCTAACGAGCATATAACTTTATGCATGTGGGTATCCCTGTTGCATTCAGCGTACAAATGTTAGCAGAATTAGGACTTTATTTGTAACCAACAGTGCATACACGTTCACCTTTGTGTTCTTGAATTCATACAATTTTTTTCAGTCTCTACTCTGCTTATAAATTCATTAGTCTTTAAAAGTGCAAACAAAGAGTTCTGTAGTTTTGCTCTACTTATGGATGGCATAGGTGGAGAGACTGGATTACATACAAACAGATTACATAACAAGTTTGCATGTTGCCTACAAGAGAAAAAGTTTGTCAGCCAAAAATCATTTTTAAAAACTTTTGTCCAGTTGACAAAGCTGACCTACTTGGATTGAGTGCTATCCCTGTATTCAGACTTAACACTAACTTTTATAGGTGTGGTCACTAAAATCACAACTGAATTCACTCAGCTGCTGGCGTATGCTTGTCTGTGATTATGCTGCAACACAGCACAGAATTAAGGAATTTATCTTATAGTGGGTGTGGTAAAATTGAAGGGGGAAAATATGTGACTCCACAATTTCTTAAAACGAACAAGGAGTCCTGTGGCACTTGACTAACAAATTTATTTGTGGCATGAGCTATCAAGTGACAAAATCCCGCTTCAGACTGCTCATGCCATAAACAAATTTGTTGGTCTTTAAGTGCCACAGGATTCCTTGTCTGTTTCACTGAATCAGACTAACGCAGCTACCCCTTTGAAACCTGGCAACACATTTTTTAAATAGCTTATCAACTACATAAACTCATTTTTCTCATATTTTATTTGCTCAAGTAGAAAGAACTATAGGAAAGGATTCATAGTGTACATTGTAATTAAGTGAATCTAGGAAGAACTAGTAATGTGCATCACAGATCAAGATGCACAAGAAAGATTCTTTTAACACATCAAAAGTATTCTAGGAGTACTTCCATTTCTCCTAACCAAAAATTGCCAGATGAATTAAATTCAATTCCTAAAAATACTTAATTGTCTGAAGCAATCAATTTTCTTTTCTTATAGGTTTAAAATTTAACTAGCCCATGGCATTTTTGCACTTAAGCTAAAACACACTGGTTTTTGAAAAAAATTAAAGCGTGTGTGTGATTTCCACTGTTTTAAGAGTTCAGCTATGTACATTCATGGGAAATTCCAAGCAATACTCTGTGAAGGCAGAATTTTAACATGATCCCAGATACAACTATCCTTTCCCCTTAAAATTATAATATTTTCTGTGATGTAGGTAATATTTTCTTCTTGCAAAGCTATCATTATTCACAGACTAATTTCTAGTTTCAGAACAGCGCTATAGTGTAGGGCCCCAAAAATACTCAACAGACTGTCTGATCAGAGGAATCATCTTACATTAATCAAGCACTTTTGCTCGCAAAAGATGCCAGTTGATTTTATGAATTATATCACTGCCCTTTTCCTTCACCCAATTCTGGGATGGAACACAGAAGCTTTTTAACAGTGATAAACACTGCGCTACAATTTAGGCCAGAAATGGAAGACAAGTGCTATATTACACTGAAAATGCAGGGAGATTTAGATTGGATAATTGCATACTTGATCTGAATTTACCTAGGAATTTACCCTCTACTCTTCCATTCAGCCTAAGTCCCGAGTCCTCCTTTGCTAGGGATAAAGATGTCAATTTTCTTAGCTCAGTCAAAAGTACTTCTAACATCATGCTGCCTCCTAATACTATGCTAGAGCACTGACAATTGATGACAGACTGAAAATTTTAATCAGGAGCCCATATTACCTCTAACATGTAAATTTCCTTTCGAGTTCTCCTTTCCAATTCTAGTCCTGACCCAGCAAGATCTGACAAGATTACAGCCCAGGTTATCTTGTTTGCAGAGCAGAAGCACCAAATTTGCCAATAGTGTTAAGTAAAACATTAATGTGACCTTCATTGCCCAACACATCTGAGTGTGAGAACCTTACAACTATGCAAATTTTAAAAAGCGGGGGGGGGGCAGACAGAAGGGGAATTTAGTAGTTTCATACACAATTCTTTATGCGTTACCCAAAAGAAAAAAGTTCACAATGGTAAGTGCTGCTCAGATATGAATTTTAACACTATGCTAGCCAATTTAGTAGGGGGGAAAAAAGGTTTAAAAACAGAGAGGAAGTTCCTGATGAAGTCAACAAGTTCCGAAGGGTAGCCATAGTTCATCAGAAAAAGTAAGGAGTCCTGTGGCACTTTTTAAGTGACAAATTTATCACATGAGATTTCATAGGAGAAAATCCCATTTTAGCAGACGCTTTGAAGATGAGGGAACTAACAGAATGGGAGGGAAATAAGTGCACAGGAGTGTAAGTCATGGGATCAGGTCACACTAACAGCAAATCAAAGCAATTAAGATTTGAACATGGGTAACAGCACGTTACATAGGAAGGTGAGGTAAAATCACCTACTGTAATGGGAAAAGAACCCACAGTCACAATTTAATCCTTCTTTCACACAATCAAATCTGCATATCAGTTCCAGTTCTGCAGTTTCTCTTTGAAGGCTTGATTGGGAAGTGGCAGGAAGTGGTAAAACAAAAGCAATGTTTCTCATTCCTCTTATTGAAAAATGTAAGCAGGCATTGCAGTAACAAAGTTAATACTTAATATTGAGCTATACATGATAATTAAGTGCCATACTTAAAGCACCAGACCTGCTGATTTCATTTCAATCAGTTAATGTCTTTCCTGGGCCATCTGTCTGAAGTGGCATCAGAACAGTCACAGATGGTGAGTAGGATGAAGGCAGGACTTACAAGTTTCTCTCAAGGAGCACCAGTAAATGAATCAAACCAGACAACACGTGATACAAAACACACGTGATACAAAGCTCCTCTTAGCTTTTGTCCATATAGAACCTGGTCACTTGTTCCCAATCCAGGAAATATGCACTCTCCTTGTACACTCAATATGAATGCATCTTTGCCCAGTCAAGGTCAGTTAACAGGATATTCATGTCTTTAAGCCACTCTATGCAATATCTTGGGAATTCACATCAGGTTTATTTTAAAGCTGGATATCTCAGCTACAATTTCAAGAGTGGTGTCTTTTTTAATATGTCAATTTCATGTCACAGGAAAGGTATAAATATTTTAGAGAGCGAAGAGAAACCTGAGGGCAGTTCACTTTCCCAAAAAACCACACACCTATTACTCTACTGAGCACAAAGTTTGATTCCAAACTCACTTCACTTGTGTGCAAAGGGGTTCTACAAAATGCATCAAACAAGTCAGTTTCCAACTCGTGAATGAATAATAACCCCAGAGGCTTCCCTTATTACCAACTTTTAGGACAGTCAGAGTTCAGTTCCTATAATGTTTCATTCATGCTGCTAAATTGACAATATTAACCTTTCTTGCTGAGATGTATTTAAATAAATCTGTCTTCCCAGAGTAAATGTAATTAATTTACATTAGTTACTTCACCAGCAGAAGTGACAGAGCAATGAGAAATAACAGGATATGGATTAATGTAATCAGACTATATCTAAATGGAGTACTTTTCAAACTCCATACACTCTGTGGCCTGTCTTCCTGTTTTTATCTGCTCATCCACCCGAAATTGTGAAAAAAACAGATTCAGATTTTTTTTCCCCCTTGTGTTTTCTTTCCACCCTCCCCCCAGTCAGGCCAATAAACCATCTCAAAATTGGGAATGGAGTGAATCAGCATTTTCCTGACGGATCGAAGTATACAACAGAGAGTTTCACAACTCTTTTGCTTCCTGTACCGTATATAACTCTAAGCCACATATTTTAAGGAACACCAAGCAGTGTACTCCTTTATACAGGTACATTTACCACATGAACTGCACTAACTGGGTGAGTTCAGCACAGTAAAGTGCCATCTCCCATGCCATCAGTTTGCTGTATTAAAGCATCATAGGGATATGCAAGTCAATCTGTAATTCAAAATTAAAGGAGTTTCTCTTTTTATTTCTACGTATCTATACTGCCTTCATGAGCATCTAAAAAGGTTTCGTCAGCAAAACACCCATAAGCCCTATTGTACAGGGAGGGGACTGACAGAGGCACAGGGATTAAGTGACTTATCTATATATGAGGTGTGGATAAGAGTCATATCCAGCACCTTCAAAGAAACCATCTTATTAGCTTCGATCAGTATGTACTATAACACAGCACACTAGCCCATATACATCAATATCATAGCCCCTCAAAAGTTCAAGCACAAGAGAAAAATTCAGGACAGATGCACTGTATGTTAGTCTTAACATTAAACAGCCTGTATAGTCTTAAAAAGTTACTAAAGAAAATGAAAATACCTGGTTTAGAATTATTTAAAGAACAGAGACTTGGTTAGAAATCACAACTATTTTACCAGTGGATAATTGGAGAAATTCTTAATCAAGGGGGGAAACAGTAGACATGCTGGAGGGCAGGGACAGGATTCAGGGAGACCTAGACAAAATGGAGCAGTGGGTCAATAGGAAACTCATGAGGTTTAACAAGGACAAGTGCAAAGGCCTGCACTTGGGATGGAAAAACCTCATACACTGCTACAAGCTGGGCAGCAATCAGCTAAGTAGCAGCACTGTACCAAAGGACCCAGGGGGTCATGGTAGATCGGAAGCTGGATGTGTGTCAGCAGTGTGCTCTTGCTGCCAAAAAGGCCAGTGGCATACTGGGCTGCATCAGAAGAAGTGCTGCCAGCAGATCACGGGATGTGATCTTTCCCCTCTATTCGGCACTGGTGAGGCCACATCTGGAATACTGTGGCCAGTTTTGGGCTCCCCACTACAAAAAGGACATGGGTAAATTAGAGTCCAGCAGAGGGCAACAAAAATGATCAAGGGGTGGGAGCACAGGACCTACGAAGAAAGACTGAAGGAACTAGGCTTATTTAGCCTGCAGAAGAGAAGACTGGGGGGGGATTTGATAGCAACCTTCAACTACTTGAAGGGATGTGCCAAGGAGAACAGAGCTTAGCTGTTCTCATTAGTAACACAGGACAAAACAAGGAGCAATGGTTTTAAGTTGTAGCTGAGGAGGTCGAGGCTGAATATTAGGAAAATCTTTCTTACTAGGAGGGTGGTGAAGCACTGGATTGGGCCACCTAGGGAGGTGGTGGAATCTTCATCTTTGGAGATTTTTAAGGCTCAGTTAGACAACACCCTGGCTGGGATGATTTAGTGAGAGTGGCTCTCTTTTTTGGCGGGGGGTTGGACTAGATGACTTCACAAGGTCCCTTCTAACACTATGATTCTAAGGATTATGTAAAATCTAAGCAGATACAAAAACATTTAAACCCATGACATACTGAACAAATTGACAAGTTCCAAAGGGGTAGCTGTGTTAGCCTAGTTCAGCAAAACAAAGAGTCCTGTGGCATTTTTAAAAACTAACAAATTTATTTATCACAAGAGCTTTCACTGGATTTTCTCCCACTAAAGCTTATGCAACAAATAAATTTGTTAGTCTTTAAAAAAGTGTCACAGGACTCCTCATTTGTTTTAATTATTCAAAGTTGTCGAGGGTGAGCTACTCATATCAAGAACACTTCTGGAGACTGCTCCTCCCTGCAATGTGATCTCTCGCTGCTTTGAAGGCAGACCAACACCACTCAGATATTGGTTTAAGGGCCTGTATGATGTCCCACTGGGTATATCAACAGCACACATTCACAGCCTCCAGTGGAAGCTCAGTAAGGCCCAACTTGGAAATTAAACTAACTCACTCTAAAAATAGAGAACTACAATACTTAAGACTCTTGTGAAGCATTAGACGCAGTCCAACTCACACTTAAGTCAACTTACCAGCAAGCAAGATCGGGTTAGAATACCTGGATTTCACTGAAAAGGTACATCAGTAACTCCACTATAATACTCCTGCAAATAAAAGCCCTATTTTCAGTGGGTAGCTCTAAGCCCAGTTAGATTTAATCATGGGGAAGCTAGGGATATAAATTGCCAAGGCACATCCTTTTTTTCCCCTCCTCCTTTTCTCTTCAAAATAATTTTATAAAGGTGACTCCTAAATTTGGCTCAGGTTTTTTTTTTGTCTTTTCACTTATCATTCAATATTTGCAGTTACTGGTAACTAAAGCAACATTCAGCGTAGGTTTTCAAAGATTAAAGTAGTGACTTTGGGCATCTATCTATGTTATCAGCAGGCACGTTCTCAGCACATTCTGAAAAGACCTCTCACAGTAGGCATCTAAAAATCATAAGTCACTGAAAACCCAAGCCTTTGTCTCTTTTAAGCACCACCTACCTTCAGGAAGAGCTGAGCTACAGCCTATGGCAAATTTGTACTTCACTGTCACTATGCCATAAGCCATTATTGTCAGAACATGAGGATCCTTGACTATGATGTCAGAACACAGTGACCAAATGGTCTCAGGGAAAGCAATACTATTATGGCAACAGGATAAGGAAAGCCACTGTAAGTCAAGGTTAATGGCAAGAGAGGTTTCAAAATGAAGTAGTGGTGCAATTAGCATTCACTTAATTCAACATTCATGTCTAAGCATTACATCAGACAGTTCCCACAGACATTGAGCAATGTTATAAAGTTCTTTAGATAAACTGTTTATTTCACTAGGGCTGGCCTTGCATGTGGCTGGATACCATTTCATAGTGCATTTGTGAAGGAACATCCTGTGTGTGTGTGTACTGTCACCTATTGTTACAGTACCAGATACACTACAATTTCTAGGCACAACAGACAGTGACTAACGAGAGCTACTTTGGAGACTTAAATCCAATCATTTAAACCAGAACATAATAAGTTATGTCTCAGTTTGCATTTTACTTCCAGTAGGGTGAAACTGTTCTGTTCTATTCCTACCATTCTAATTTAACTGTATATCAAAATGTTTTGCTGCTTAAAGCAACCTCTATTATGGTAAAACAAACAAGGAGTCCTGTGACACTTAAAGAATAAGTGATTTATGGTAAAGGACTGTGTGCACTTGAAGATCCCTACTGAATTTAGCAGCAGAGAATCATTTCAGGGTAGTTTCTTCCATTTTAATTTTGGTCAGCTTGTGGTCATAGCTGCAAGGATTCCACTGCTATATACATCTTTCATGGTAGGTTACCACAGTCAAGCAAAAGCCACGCATACAAATGGTATGTATACCAACGTTTCTATCTTCTGACCAACGATAGTGTGCCTGAAGGACATAGTTAAAATTCATCCAATACTTCACCAGTGAAGCATTCTGAACTACCAGTATTCCTCACCCAACCTGGTTGAGTCCAAAAGCTCTGAGCATGAAGGTGGTTGCAAATAAACCAAATAGCAGAAATGATGTACATGTTCTACAATGCATGTTATAAAACAGGCCATCTGCTCCAGTGACTCATGCATATTTTCTATATTATCATTCTTTTGCATGTCACATTACCAAAATGGGGGGGGGACACGTGCCAGTACAGATCTTCCAAAGGAAATGGACCCAGAACACAAACCTTGTAAATGTTTGAGAATGAAAGGCTGCCATAGACACAAGCCCACGTAAACCTATCTATAAGCCACTCTGAGTTCATCTATACAATCAGAAGTAACCTGACCCGAAAGTCATGGAGTGAAGACGATGTCAGACATACAGATCCCCAGTCACTACACGTCGTCTCAAGCACTAGAGAATGGATATACCAGTGGCATTCAAAATGGCTTGCTGAATTGGAATGCTTGGTCCTTGTCTAACGAGTTCATTGCTTGCCTCGGGGTTGCCCCACTAACAATCACATCTACAGGGGCAAAAACAAGACATACTTTATTAATATCATCATATTTACCACACACCACATCTACAGCATATTACACTGTAGAGCACTGAAGCAGCTTAGCAAGCACGAACATCCCTGTTTTACTTAGGGGGAATGGAACAACATCCAGAAAGTAGTGGCAGAGCCCAGGCTAAAACTCTTTGAGTTCCATGTTCGGGCCCACAAACCTTTATCAACACGTTCTCTTTAACCTTACAGAGATGCACCTCATTTCTGGAGCAGGAAGTTGGTTTGAATTCCTCTCTCCTAAACATAAGAAACCAGAACTGCACACAGGGTTCCAGACGAGGTCTCACCAGTGCCTTGTCTAATGGTACTAACACTACCCTACCTCTACAAGAAATACTTCATCTGATGCACCCTAGGATCACACCAGTTTTTTTTCTACAGGCACACCACACTTCCTAATGCCACTAGCCAAAAAAAACTGCACCATCTATCCTACACACACCTGGCCCCTGTGAGTTGCACTCTTGAATACTGCAATTCATTCTATCAAGAAATAAAGCCATCCTCCCAGTAAAATAACTCCAGGGGCTAACAGAAGGAAGCAGCTCACCAAGACGTGCTCCATCCGCTGGGCTGGCTCCTGACAGTATGCAGAGTTCCATTCAATGCCTCTCTGACCTAGAGTCACAAGATGTCAGGCAACAGTAGGACATGTCCTCCTTTTTACCATCACGTCTTCCATCTGGCAGGCATTTTAAAATACATTATTTTGTCTGACTTTTTACTTATAAGGGTTAAAGTATGCTGAAACGCCCCATAATACCATATTTTTAGAAGGAAGAGTTCCAGGGCCCCCTACAAACAGAAGAATATTACATTAATATTACATTTTCTCCATTTGCCCTCCAATGTCCTCCTTTTTGTACTTCCCTGTCCTCCCTTCCATGCTTTGGTATCTGGTAACCCTACTCTGATCTGACACTTTATCCTTCCATGGCACTGGCCAAATCTATTTGAGAGATCCATGACTGTGACCTCCCATCAAAGCAACACAGCACCAGAACAATAAAGTTATCAGTCAGCAAGCATGAACCTGAGGATGCAGGACACAGCCTTTATGGGAACTGGACCTGATCACTGAAACTCATCTCCGCAAGAGATAAGAATAACCAAAACTTCATGACTTTCACAACTAAATTCAAAAAACACTTCTTCACCTACCAAATACACCCATTCACTCACCTAAGTCAAACAGAAGCCCTTAAACTTATTCTTCTGAAGTTTGGGGATTAGAAGAGAAAGAGATAGTTATTATTTCTACACTTAAATACTTGGAAGTTGATCAGATACTGCACATCCTGGGCAGATGGATAATTCTGTGGGTGCTACAGACAATGAGCTCCATCTGGCACAAGCAGACTAACCCAAAGGGAGCAATTATAAAAACCAGCTTCCTACATATTTTTTCCAGTGAGACAGGTATGGTCAGTGTGAACAGCAATATGGGGTGCTACTCGGTGCCCATCCAGGATCTGGCAGCCAGTCAGACGAGTAGTTTTGTTTGTTGTTTGTTGAATACCTTTGGAGGCTTGTGAGGGGTGGGATTTGGAAGAGACAGAACTTCGCTACCCCAGCAGTTGATTTCTGCATCAAGCAAACCTAGTTGCTATTCTGATTGCTCCCTCACACTTCCCTACAAGTCGCATTCACCGCAGTTTTGCCGAAGGGTCACTTTTAGCAAGGACCCTGATCCTGCTGACTTTCGTCTCAAAGCCACCATTGAAAGGAATTTCTTTAGACAGTTCCAGAGGCTGCCACAGCTCAAGAGTTTGCCACACAGAGGCAGGCAGTGTGATACAGATAAGTCTCAGGTCACTTTCAGCATTAAGACTATATAAAGGAGTTTATTAAATACCTGTTAGGCAGAGGCCAACATACAAAATGGAGCTCAGAAAGGATTCAGAGCCAGCATCTTGTAGCAATTCAAGCCCCCTCTTCCTCCTAGCAGCTAACAGTTCTCAAACCTTTTTGTGCTGGGACACCTTTGCAAATACTTCAGGCTGTGATGACCCCCCCCCCCCCCCGCCTCCAAAATTGATGACATCCCCCATGCCAAGCTACCCTTATCAGCATGCTTGAGTGCTGATGGCTCACAACTCCTCTGAGGGGGGTCACAGCCCCCCGTTTGAGAATGCCTGGACTGAAAGGATAAGGAAGGCACTAAATTCCTTATTGAGAAGCTGTCCCAGACAGCTGTAAGAGCACCACTCCATTTTGCTTCAGTCTTTTTAACAGTTGCCTCTTAGCTCTGCAAACCCTACTTAGGGTCTGTCCCCTGCGTTTAAATCAGCATAACTCACATTGCTTCTAGTGTCTCCTGGATCCTGGAAGAATAAATGACAAGAATGACACTACAAAATGGCAGGGGTTTACTACACAGGCCTTCCTCGCAACATATTCTGAATGCAAGAGTGCACTAGCACTGTCCACTTTTGTGCCCACCCACACACATGCTGGGGTGGCAGCATGCCTGGAAGACCAGCCAATCCCACGTGACACAGCATAGACCCACGGGGCAGGGGTCAGCCACCAGAGGTGCTCTGGGGCCAGCCAGCCCTCCATTTATTTTTGCAGGGCGGCACCCTTAGCCCAGAACTGCATCCCCTCAAGACCCTTTGGTAATCTGGCACTGACGAATCCATGAGCAAGGCATCAGAATAAAGCATTTTTGTTGCTCCAGTTTACCAAAATACATTTCCAGTAAACAAATGGCTTCTCTTGAAGAAGCCGCAAAAAGTTCTGCACCACTTACGGTAACTATTAAGTTCTCTAACAAAGTCTTTCCCTAAGCCAGTTTCCATTTTAAATCAATTCAGCAGGTAAATTTGCACCAAACACACCAAGACAGACAGAATTGAATCCAGGATGTCGGACTGCCCAAATGAAAACCGCACTGAAACTTCAGCGGAAGCCCAATTTTTATAATCATAATGAAGCAGGCTGAAACTGTTATTTAATACCAAGCTACAGAGTATGCAGATTCCTACTCCCATTTTGCAATACTCCACACAGATGCATGCAGCCTTTCACTTAAATTAAAACCAAGAACTACATGTGAGACCTCTAGTCTCCGCAAACTACATTGGTCCAGCAAGCAGCACACTAGGCTGTCAAATATCTTCATAGCATTTCCCAGTCTGCTAAGAATACCTACATACTATCAAGTTAAGGCACTGCATGGGGGCAAGGGAGGGACGCCAGAGGGAGATGCAATCAAAGCATTACAAACCATATAAACCAGTTTTCTTGGTAACATCGGGAGTTTCATATTCACTTGTCTGTAGATTCTGACCGCCACGTGATCCTTCTTCAAGCTGGAGGATCATTTTTACGCACAGGGCTCTTGACCATGTGCCTTTACCCTGATTTGGAGAAAAAAACCAGGAACTAAAGGGAGTTCACTCCATGTCCATCCACTGCTGGAGCCATCAAAAGGCAACTCTTAAAAGTATACAACTTCAGTGTGAACACCTGTCATATGGAAATTGGACAGATAGCTCCAAGCTTGTGTCACACAGGGTGACCAAGAGATATCCAAACTAACAGCTTTCAATGCCTAGCAGCAAGATGCCCAGAGGTGACAACTCCTGAATTCCTGCAACACACTTTAAACTAGAGAGTCCCAGAAACTAGAAGCTAAGCAGACAGCACTTCATGTGCTTGGCTAAAAGTAACAATTTCTTTATGCTGTGCACTGAAGGGTAGGGAACACCTATCGAGCCACTTTCAATCCATCAACACACAAAAGGAGTCCTGTGGTGCTTTTAAAGGCCAACAAAAATAAAATTTAGTAGATAAATTTTTTGTTAAAAGTAACACGGGACTCCTTTTGTGTTTTGCTGAAACAGATTAACAAAGCTACCCCAGGGACAGTGGAACTCCTTATTAATCAACATATTGTGTGTATGAGAGTATTAAAACAGATTCAGAATGGGGGGAGAGAAGCACAGTTGGCTTTATTTTGGGGGGAAAAGAGCTATTAGATTTTCTTTTAACCCCTACAAATCAAAACTATCTTTGGAGTATTTTCAAGTTATGCAAATCTTCTCATTTTATTGCCCATTTGAAGAGTTTGGCAATGGTAAGTTTTTGCAGCACTTCAGAACCAAGACGGATGGACTTTCACTATTCTCCCACACCCTAAAATATCTGGAAATTAAAAAGCTACAAGAAATACATCTCAGAAACAACTCTTCATGTTAAGATGCCATCAGTCTTTAAAAGATTTGGGGAGGGAAATGGGGTGGGGGGGGGAATCTTTTTAAACTTTGACTGACACAAAAACAATTTCAAACCACCAGAGAAGGAAGCAATTTTTCTTTTTGTATCTCAACATCCTCTTACCACACCCGTATCCTGACCTATTTGAACTATACTTAAAAGCTCAATACGAGTGCTCAATGATACATAACTTCCATTTTAGTGAAACAATCCATCTGCTCCATGTGACTCAGAGCCTGCTTTAAGAATGCAATACTGTTTAGGCCAACGGTTGCACCGCACAAAGTGTTTTGTTCACATGCATTCCTTTGGGATGACAGAGCCTATCCACGGGGCCCGTAACGGTTGGGGCCTGTGGTTTTCTCCCCCCCCCCCCCCCCATCCGCTCAATGTTGCAGTGACTAAGCCGACAAAAATTCCTACCCAATTATAAACCCACTTAAAGAGACAGGCAATCCCCTGCAAAATTCTCATGCCATCCTATAGAAGCTTCTATGCACAGAAAAAAATCTCTCTTCTTCTTAAGATGTGCACTTATATAAAAGAGGTTTTCTGCACATTCAATACTTCAACTTACCTATTAAGCTCCATCATTTCCCTTTAACCTTTAATCATTTTAAAGTTTATATTCGGTCACCCAAATGATAGGTGGTGGGGATAGGCAGTTCCTCACCTCAGTTACACAAGTGAAAAACTGGAGTAAGTTCTAAATTGATCAGAAATTAAAGGAAACCTGGAGACCAAGAACAATAGTTATAATAGCATTTAATAAAAAGGGAAGCATTTATGTCTGCCCTTGAAAGTCTCTGCAAACTGAATATTCTGCACAGAGAAATAACTGGAAAGGTCATTTGCTTGGAAAACAGGCTGAAGGTTTGCTCAGTTGTGAGACAACAATGCCAAACAAGCCCACTGAAAGCATGTGCTGAACTTAAAATGGAGATAAAACAAACTACTAAGAAGTCTCCTGAATCAGTCATCTTTTTACAAAGGGTCAATGACCTATACTGCTCCTAAGTTTGAACACCACAAAATTCTCACTTAGGAGTCATAAAACCATGCTCCAGGATATGCCACAATTTTGCCAAGGGCTATTCAAAAGCAGTTTGTCAGTCAGAGCAGAGAGAATTAAGCTTTCAGAAGATATCTACAAATTCACCCTGCCCAACAGGTGGGGGGAGGGGGAAGAAA
Organism: Podocnemis expansa; assembly: GCA_007922195.1. Classification (NCBI taxonomy): domain Eukaryota; kingdom Metazoa; phylum Chordata; order Testudines; family Podocnemididae; genus Podocnemis; species Podocnemis expansa. Next base: position 14,730,630 of record ML682019.1, read on the forward strand.
TAGTAAAAATGACCACATAGATTTAGGAGTTTAAAAATTTGAATCCACTAGCCTAAAATCATGACCATGAGCCACTTCACATGCTTGTAACTTCAAGCAGAGCAAACTACTTGAGACAATTTTAAAAGCCCCTTTTTAAAAAAACTTGTAAATTTTCTTCTAAAACTTTCAAAATTAAAGGGGGAGTAGCAAAAATATTTTTCTGATGTGCATTAATGCACAATTACCAGACCACCTAGCCATTACAAGTTACTTCTCAGAGGCCTACACAAACATTTAGCAAGAAGGAACTGTCACTAGTAATTGAAAGGAAGGCTAAACAAATGTTTCTTCACTGATCAACAACAAAAACTGTTTCTCTCCATATGAAGAACAATTCATGAAAACACAAAAACCCAAGACCAACTCAGGCCTAAATAACTGGGGGGGGGGACACCAAGGGGAGGAAAATGAAGCAAAGAAGAAAGGTTATTGAAGATCCAGATTTCCTGCATTTTATCTGCAGCTTAATTTATCAAAGTTCAGTTTTGCTTTGACACACAAACGTTTTAAAAGAATCACAGAAAATTCTAACCCAGAGTGGTGCCTGTCTCGTCCCCACGACATTTGCAAACCACAGCTTTCCTCTGGTTTTACACTTGACATTTCCATGACATTTTCCTTGCAACCCCTTGGCCATTCTTCCTTCTCAGTTCTTCTACAAATTTACCATAAAATTAAAGACTTATACTGTATGTTGCTAACTTTCTAGTGCAATATTCAATTCTATTATCAAACACATGTCTGATATGTCAGTGAAGCCTGAAGTTTGCATGAGGCAGATTAAATATCTATATACTTGAATATCTGACCTTCAGCTAATTCCAGAGATTTAACATTGCATCGAGCTACACAAGACATAAGGAACTTATTCAAAGTATGCATGAAAGCAAGGTCTCGAGAACAAGAACTCAACAATGTACAAGAAAAATCCAGCTTTTCATTTTTTGGAATTTAACCAATGCTAGCTTGTCACAGATAACTGAGAAGATTTCTGAAGTACCCATCACATCTGTTTGGAGACACTTCAGGGGAGATTTAAATTTTAAAAACATTCGTTTTATGCAGACGTGGCCAAACTGTGGCTTGCGAGCCGCATGCGGCTCTTTAAAGAAAAACTGCGGCTCCTGGGAGAGGGCAGGAGGGAAGGGCGACGCAGCAGTAGCCAGGGGCGAGAAATTTGCAGTGGTCAAGGACAGCAGAGAGGCGGCAGCAGGGTGAGAGCCGGCAGGGGAGGAGCAGTGTTGTGAGAGCTGCAGGAAAAAGCAGCCTGGTCAGAGCAGGGAAGGAGGGGGGGCAGCATCGTGAGAGCCTCACTGGCAGCCTGGTGAGAGCGGGGAAGAGAGGGGAGGAGCAGCATTGTGAGAGCCAGCAGAGAAAGACAAGCACTCAAATTCAGTAACTGACAGTTTTTACAGTTTACCCACACAATATTAACTTCTACCCTCCTTCTCTGTGTGCATAATGATACAGTCTTTAATTGCATGAGTGCATGGTTTTTTTAAATACTTTTCTTTTTTGATATTGTTTTCTGGGTAAATATTTTTAAAACTGGCAACATAAATTAATCAGGAACAAGTCTACAATGAACTACCGATAAGGGATGATAATTAGTAATTTAAACCTGAAAAGAAATTGTAAATTAATTTTCTTTTTTAAAAATTACCTGGCATTTCCATATATTGTAATATAATGCAAAATTATTTCTCTTGTATTTCTATTTTGAGAATTAAATAAGAATCATCAGAAATGACTGAAAATTGACACAAGCGTTACATCCAAAACCACTGACTGCTCTCAAAAAAAAAAAAAAAAAAAAAAAAAAAAAAAAAAAAAAAAACTTATTTAAAAAATGTTACAAGTACTTATATGGATCATGGTTCATTTTCAGCATGCAAAATGATTTAGACTTAGGACAGACCACCGCTACAGAAAACTGGCTTTAGAAAAAAAAAATTCCTTAAGCCCACTAAACAAGTGTGCCTGAGACATCAGTATGTCTGTTTGCAGAAGGAACTGCTAGCACATTTATTTTAAGAAAATTTTAATTAATATAACTAAGTCAATTACCAAGATAATTTACATTCACTGCAAAGTTCAATAGCAGCACTATACTTCTACTGATTAAATAGCATTCAACATGTATTAATTCTTTTTTGTTGTATAATCAAAATCTATTTATATTTCAGTGCAGTCTTTATGAATGACTCTCTGGGTATCTGAGCCCATTAGATGAGAGTAATTGTTGTGAAGGGCTGAGGATAGAAAATTGTGTTGTAAACTTTCTGAAAAAATCTCTCACCAATAAAGATTTTACTTTGTATTATAAAAACCAAATGGTGATATTTAGAATTTATACAGGGCCTGACCCCAAACTGAATAAACTCAATGGGATTTTTTCCATAGTATCGTCTGTGCATGGACTCCAAAGCACTTACTGAAACAGGCTCTGATTTTGCACTTTCTGTACCCCTAAATTCTCAATCTGTTGTGATTCTGAACAGTTGAAAAGGTGTGCCTGTGTGCATCTCTTCACAGGATTAAGATGAAAGCAGTATTTTCCCTTACTGTTACTCTCATTTTAAAATTAATTGTGTCTGAGTCCTCAGACCTTTTGTCTTCACTGTCCATGAATATTTTAGTGAACAAGTTTACAGGAAGAAATATTGGCAGGGAAGCAGGGGCATGGCAGGTGCTGGGATGGGGTGGGAGGCAGAAGTGCGGCATGATTGGGGAGAGCAGAGAAGCAGCAGCGTGGTAAGAGACGGCAGGGAAGTGGCAACAGAGGGTGGGGGAGAGAAGCGTGACATGGTCAGAGAAGCCATAGCATGTTTAGATTTTCTCATAGGCCCTAATGCAGCTTACTCGTTGTTAAAATAAAATCATGTTTTACAAGTCCTAAACATGATGTGGAATACTAAGAAATGAAAATACAAAGAAGAAAAGTTTAAAACTGAAGGTAGATTACTTTCATTTTTTGGCACAACTTACACTGTGAAGCATCATATTCCACAATGAAATTCAAAACATTGTGCAATACTTAGAGATCAGCATCTCAGAGCTTATACTTGCTGCATTGACAAGTTACTGCTCAGATTTTTAAAAAAAACCTTGCCACAAGCCTGTAGTGTTCTACATCTAGCAACAGCTATTTATTTATTTATTTATTTATTTATTTATTTTACACTGTATAGGCCTAGTTTCATGGTAATCTTAAATAATTATTAGAATCTGACATTACTGGATCAATATGTGGTTATATGTCTCAGTGCGGCTCTTGAAGGTTTAATACTCGACTTGTGTGGCTCTTGAGTTCCATAAGTTTGGCCACCCCCGGTTTTACGTAATAATTTTGGGAGATTGTCATCATTTCATATGTGTGACAATGTTTTCCTTTGTTTTACTCTTCAAAAATCAAAGTAACTGCCTTTGTTGCCCTTTCATCAGCAAGTGTCAGGGGAAGATTAACAAATGTATAATTGGAAAAAAAAAAATCAGGGCTGAAAACCTGCTGCAAAAACATGTCGTCTCCAATCGTATTTTTATAGTAGCTTTTTGTAGAAGGGTGGTGGTGGTTTGGTAGGGGAGACACTCAGAGTAAATCTGTGTTCCTGTGGCAATTTTATATCTATCAATCTATTAAAATTTGCTGAGGAAAAGAGTTGAAATAACGAAGCACAGACGTAGTATTGATCTGGAGGTTCCTGCTGTGGAACAGCTGGCCTGCTGGGACTGGGCTTCTATAACAGTGTGTTCTTTTTCTCTGCATGTACAACCTGCTTTTACATAAAGCAAGGAAAATCCCATTTACGCTTTCCAGCCAGAGCCATTCCTTGCAAGGTAAAATTAACTATAGAGCTGTCAATTCCAATTTCTCTAATCAGAGCTGCAGTTTCTATTCACCTCCAGGTGCCAAACAGAATCTACACCTCTGTACCCACTGGGAACAAACAGGCCAATGCACATAAGTTTAGCTGCAAGGATCATAATTTGCACTGTTACTTTCACTCAAATCAGGGCTTATGCATTACTGCAAATATACTTTATTGTATTAATCTAGTCTTCCAGGTGGTTGGGTGAATGAGTATCATTCTGGTTTAAACAGGTGATTCCAAAAGGGGTACACAGGGAAGACAAGAAAAAATGTATCCATTCTGTTCCCAGTTGTCACCTGCTTGCTACGTGGCCTTGTAGAAGTAACAACTTCTTTGTGCCTCAGTGTAACTATCCATAAGATGAAGATAAAGATGAGTACTCCTGGCAACCCCCAGCACGTGTGACAACAGTGGCACAAGAGCCCATTCAAAGCGGCACGCGGCACCCTCTATAATGCCACAGAAATTGTGGCTCCTGCCACTGAAAACCACTCCAAGCAGCTTCTTTCAGGGGCAGCTGTGGCACGGAGGGTTGCCACCATGCCCACCTTCCAGGTATGGTGCAGATAAGATGCCTGGAACAGCTTTTCTCGATGGAGTGCAGCCACCAAGAAGCCACTCTGGGTAGCTTCTTTCCTCAGCATGCCTGGGGACTCCCCAAGAGAAGCTACTCCAGGCAGCTTCTTTGCATGGCATCCCCGTGGACCCATGTCCCCAGGCATGCTGCCAAGAGGAGCCAGTGCAAGCAGCTTCTTTCTGCAAGTGGCTCCTTTCAGTGGCAAGACAGAGAAGTGGCCCCCTTCCTGCCCCTTGACCTCCAGCTATGGCTGCCATCAAATTTTCAGGCAAGTTGCCACTTATTTCTGCGGTGGGAGCTACTGGTACTGGCTGACAGTCAAGGAGAAGGGGCCGGCACAGGGCTGACCCCTGCTATAGTGCATTCTTTGAAGTGTGGTTTGTGGTTTTTTTTTTTTTAAGAAAAACAAACTAAGTTTCTTAGGAGGGGGTCAATTCATTTCCTATCTCATGTCTGTTCACCTTAGTTATCTTTTATTCTTAATTTCACCAAAAGGGCTAATGGTCCAAATTAAAACGGCATATCTTTGCCGCATATTAACTAATCTTCAGTGAAAAGCACTATTAATTATCCCAGGGAACAAAATTTCCATAGAATCAAACTCCAACAAAATAAGCCCTAGTCTATACTCAGGCTGGTTTTCAGTGGCAGTTGACCAGCATTCACGCAAGGCATGTAAAATGCCTTGTGTAAATGCTGATGATTTTCTTAGCTGCCGGGACACACTCGGGAATGCCAACCACAAATCCCTTGCAGTCAAGCTTTCCCATACGCCTCCTGGCCCCCAGGACTTGGAGAGCCAACTTCTGAGAGCACAGCAGTGAGTTCAGATTTGCTGCTAAGCTCTCCCAGAATGCTGGGCTGACAGCGGCAACTTTGCCGCCATCAGCATAGACATATCCTAAATGGCTTCTCTAACACTGCATCTGCCTCTATGCCAGAACAAACTAGCAAGCCAATAAGGACCTCACACTACCCACCGCTCACTAGGTGATGCAAACAACAAAGTTTTGGGAAGTTACAATACACTCAATGTTTTATCAGATTATGGCATCTTGTTACAGCACAAAGAGAAGAGTAAATATAAATTTATTTTCTCAGACCATAAATCACCACTACAGTAATTAACTACAGATTGGCCTGAATTGCTCTGCAGCCATTCAAACCTACTAATTAAATATGCTCTCTCAGCCATATAATAAAAATTCTGGGAAACTTCTGGCTAAAGAATATGCTTCTCAGGAGGGGAGGGAAAGTCAGGAAGTAAATTCATTCAGAATATCTAATCAACAACAAATGCTAACAAAATGCCTAAACACACATTTATTTCCTTATGGTTCAGATTTTGCAAGGCTTCCCTTGTTTACACAAAAAGTGACTGTCACAGGGACACACCAACTGGGCCTTCTTCCAACAGATTTTTGCCATTCTGCTGGTTCATTTCACTGAGGGTTTATCTATCAGAAAGTCAGCCTCCCAATCAATACAGAAGCCAGGTGTTCTGTAAAACATGCTTGTTTTCATGTTCAGAAAACAATCCTAACATGCAAAACAATCTACATGAGCAAGATTCAAACTACTGCCAACTGGGTATTCTAGTGAAAAAAACATGGCTTTTTAAACACATGCTGTTGCTGATTTGTCTGGCTTCTACCACATTTCAAAGTCCTCAAAAACAAAATATCTTGAAACAAAACTTGGAGATTCCATTTATAATAAAACAACATGATCTGATTCAGCATCTCTAGCTCCAAACAAGTCCCTCCTTTTCTGTTCAAGGCTGCATAGTTCACATGCATTCAATATTTGTAAAAAACAAAGAATACACACTGAATGTTCCTTGGCAAGAGAACAGGCAGAAGCACAAAGGATCCAGGTTTCTGGTTCACTCCACCATCCTGCTGCATCCACATAGACCCGAATCCCCAACTGGTGTCATCTGGTGACACACCCCTGAATTCGAGGGAGCTATGTCAACCACCACCTGCAGATGATCAGGCCTCAAAAAGTGCTTAAATCTTCTGAGCTTTGTGTAAGCAGAAGCAGATTCAGAACATTTTCAAAAATACATTGTGTTTTCTTCTTGTGTTCAGTGGTAGAAGTAGTTATCTCCATGTCATTTCTCCCACTTGCTCTTCCACCCTTGCAAACCCCTCACCTCCCAACAGTGATGTTGCAAAAAACAAAACAAAACAAAAAAAAATTGTCCTCAGCAACTATCTGTTTACCCATCCGCCTCAAATGGCTTAACTGGTACCTTCCTTATTTTCACTAGTATTCAATCACACACACATCAGGGTAGGAAATTTTCAGTATTTGCTGTTTCGTGTTGCACATATACTAATATGCCTACATAAACATATTTCATATCAAGTCAGTTTTCTGCACCAAACTATCATACAAGATATTCCATATCCTCCTATTTTGCATAGACAATGCAAGGAATGGTTTTCAGCTGACATTTCCCTGTAATGACAAATTCAATAATAGCCTTCTACTCCTATAATAAAGATGAGCTAGAAAGAACAAGGTCGGGCCTCAATTATTTGTGCTAGTTCAACCCAAAGCTTCCCAACCCCATCAAAATCCTACAGGTTTTATAAGTGAGGCAGGGTCAAGTTGTCTGAGTCTGAACAATGGAAAGCTCAAAATATTTATGGGGTAAAATCTGCCCAAGATTGCATGTGTACAACTTCCCCTGGTTTGAATGGGAATTCCACTTATTTATCAGAAGGCAGAATTTAGCCCTAAGTTACCAAATAGGTCTCTCCATGTAAGGAATTCTGCAAGCCACACAGAAGGATCATGTATTAACTGCACAACCTTGTTACTGTAGGGCAGACCATTCACCACTTCTTTAAAGAGGTTCTGCCATCGCAAGCTGAGATATACAATACCTAGATTAGGGCCTAATGACCTTAGTACTTCCTTCACACTGCACAGGAATTCCCATTCCCATACATTTCTTACAGCCCCAACAGAAAACAGACAAAGTAGTTGAGTTTCTTCAGCAAACCACACACAGGGAGGACCCAGTGACCACAGCACACTTACCTTCCAAGAAGCTTAAAGAGTTGTGTATTATCAGTTTATGCAAATACATAGAAGTCATGCAGCATATACCACGGACCTCCATGCTAACTCCTCAACTGAAGGAACCTAAGGCCAAAGCATAAGGATTTTTTAGACAGCTGTTAAACTGGTGTGCCTTGAGAGCTCAGTGAGATCTCATGAATTCACAGTGCTGGACTCCTGGGCCACTATGCAGCTATGAAGACTATTCAGAACTAAAGTGTCACAACGCATGATTATCTGAGATTCGGTATTTCTTGGGATTAACAACAGAAAGAAGAAATAAGTACACCATTTAATTCACTTAGCCTGGAGTTCTAAAGACTGGAACAGCCACCTGATAAAGTTTACATATATTTAAGGTGCATATTAAACTGCTGTTACCTAGAAATCAAACTAATGTAGGTTAACTAGGCAGGCAGAAACCAAAAGAGAAAAGCCAGCAGACACTCCCAAAACATCCAAGTCACTTGTGCAGAATGTCTGTTTTCCACTGCACTGGAATTCACAGAATTTGAGCAATTTCTGCTTTAACAGTAAGTGCCTTGGTGACAAGCACAACTGCTCCCAATGTATGCCTCAACTTACATCATTGTAAAATACCCATACATTAGCCTGGATACTTCAGGAAATAAGGCTTGTTTGTAGGCATAAACAGACATAAGCAAAATTAATCAAGCTCAGGAAAGAAGCCTTGAATACCACTAACACCAGTGTTACACTGCTGCTTCTCTTCAAGAAAGATGGTTTTGTGCTTAAAGGCACAAGACTGAGTTGGGAGGAAAGCAATCCAGCAGGATTCCTGTGTAAGCCAGGGCAAATCACAACAACCCAGAGTCTCCATTCTCACTAACGTAAAATCGGGCTGACAAAACCTACTTTTTCAGAGGTGCCATGCAGCTCAACTAATTTGTACTCAGAACACCCACTGAGATCCACAAATGAAAGACACTACAGATGTAAAAAGCACGATCACAAGAAGTCTGCTAGAAAGCTATCAGCTGCTGTTGCATCTGGAAACAAACCACTTAGTTGAAAGAAAGCAAGAAAACACCCACCCTCACACCCATCCAAAGGGTTTCCACTGGGAAGGGGAATAACGTAAGGCTTTATACTGAAATCACTCCTCTTCTCTTCCTCCCTCTCCTGATAAAGTACTGCATCCTTTGCTCATCTTCTGAGGCAGGGCTGTCAAACTCACACCTCATGGGTTCTCAAACTTACACCCTGGCCCACAAAGGGATCTGGCCCACAGAGCTGCCTAGGAGTACTCTGCAGCAGCACCAAACAACAAAGACAGGCTATAGCTGGCAGGGCAGGGCTACGCATGCGTGTGACTCAAATCATGAGAGTCAGAGCACAGGGAACAAAAGCAGCGCTCCAGCCAACCAATCACAGAACCATTCAGAGCAGACAGGGCTGACTCCCAAAGAGCCACCTCACCATCCCCCACCCCAACTGTTCGTTGTTAGTCAGTTGGCATGCTAATCTGATCAGCTATGCCTACACTACATGGCTCAGTTAAGTCAACTTAATAAGGTCTACTTCAAGTCAACTTTACATAGACCTTATTGACTTAGTGAGGCCACCTTGCATTAAGTCGACTTAGAACAGAATAGAATAGGCTCATAGGGCTGGAAGAGACCTCACGAGATCATCTAGTCCAACCTCCTGGGGTTTGAACGCAGGACCTTCTGCTTTATGAAGTCAACTTAAGCCAGGTGACCCATTTAAAGTTGACTTAATAAAGATTTATTAAATCGACTCTAGATAGGTCCCCTGCTTAAGTTGACTGTATAAAGTCTACTTAAAATGACCCCACTGCACTAAGTCGATTTTATTAGGTTGACTTCAACGGTCACATTGTGTTGAAGGTGACTTTAATAAAGTCAACTTTTAGGGCAGGAGTTATGAAGTTGATTTAAGGAAGCCCTTAAATCGACTTAATGAACTCCAGTGTGACCAGGGCTTTGCTGAAGTCGACTTAAGCCCACAATGTAGACATACTAATTGACTGCACTTTGCAGAAATCACAACTAAGAGAAGGAAGAAGTGTCTGGGGCACATATGTGAACGTGCTAATCAAAGGCCAGCCAGGACTGAGCCAACTAAAGGCCACCATGCTGAATGACTGACAGTGTGTAGGCAAGGAGGGGGGGAGACAGGAGCCCAACCTGCCTGTAGCTGTGACTGAGACTGAATGCCTGCTGCCAGAACAGTGGGGAAGTGGAAAGGGAAGAAGGGGGATCTGGGAGCAGCTGAGAAGGGGAAGGGGGATCTGGGAACTGCACGATAGGAGAAGGGAACTCAGGGAGCCAGTGTGGCAAAGGAGAGCCCATGAGGTGGTGGAAAGGGAAGGTGTGGGAGAGCCTGCAGGGTAGGGGAGGAGAAAGGGGAGCCCCATGCCACTCTGAAGGTGGCATGGGAAAGGGCTGGAGAGCCCATGCAGAGAGACAGCCCAAGACAGGTGTCCTGCCCTCCAATGTGGCCCTCCACCTTGGATGACTTTGACACCTCTGTAAATCTGAGCAATGTAAGAACAGTCAGCTTATTCTCTTAGTTGGTATGATATATTAAGCTCCCACTTGTAGTATACCACAGCCAGTCATTCTCTTTCATTGAACTGGTCAATGAAGGAAACTAACAGGCAGTTTCTCTTAAAATGACTCTTTAAAGTGTCTCGTATTAAGCAAGACCTGCTGCATTAGAAAAGCAAAGTCTCCTGACAATGTCTGCTTTCCTAAATTCCCCTATAGTAACAAGAGCCGAGCTCTGGCACCCCCAAGGCCTTTTAACACCTTATCCACCTGTGACAGTCTGACAAAATGCCATGATGTGGCAGGGGTGAGGAGTCATTTTAAATAGTGGAACAAAGGCAAGTATTGTCCTGGCTGATTCATATGCCAACCCCATATACTCACTCCTGTCTACAGTGGAGCAAAGAGAAATTTTCAGAACAAAGAACATGCTCAAAAGACATTGCCTCAAGTGCTTCTACCTTTGCACTTTGGAAGATGGAATCAAGCGATAAGTGAGCCAACAGCTTCCATACCTTGCCCAGGCACTTCCTACTTCTGTTTCAGTTAGTTTATTCCAAAAAGCCCAATTTGAAGAAATGAAACCTCTTTAGACACAAGAAATTCTGTCTTAGAGGCCAAGGACTCACCATCAAGGAGTTTTTCCTTGCCAGAGACAGAAAACCTCTTCCCCAGGGCTAACAGCACAACTGTCCATCTGCAGCCCTGAGCCTAAGAGAAGACACCTGAAATTTCGGCCCATGGAAGGAAGGAAATAGAACAAACTGCTTTGAAAAAAAAATAATCAAAATGAATTGAACTGATCTGAGCACTGTAAGGTTTTACAAGCTTAACTAGCTTTCGGTATTAGACAAATCAAACTGTGAATGTGGTGTCCCCTTTACAATATCACCGTTGTATTTACACAACGCTTCCTTTCCTCACAATCTCACGTAGATTTGCCTTTGTTTAACCCATCCCTCATAACAGCTGCTGGCAACAATCCAAATACTCCTTCGCAGAAAGGCAACACCACACTGCGAATCCACTACCAAAAGGAGATGCATGTGTAGCAGAGTGAGCATTCAGCTTCAAATAAAACTAGGTGCACATATCAGAGACAACAGCAGGCCCACCATTTGCTACAGCATGTGGACTCTAAGCTAGGCCTCCCCTGCTTCATGGCAAGTATGTGCACTAGACAGATCAAACAAAGGCTACAAAACAGAGAAAGAAGTCACAGAAACTTTGCACAGAAGCTTTATAAAGTTAGTAACTTTCTGCAGTTGATGTGTCGTCATCAAAATGTCTGAGTATTACTCTGCCTCTCTAACACACACAGAATTGTTACCCACTCCCCCTCTTCCCCGCCACCTCCAACATGGTTTCCATGCAAGTTACATCAAAGGAAACAAAGGTCTGTTCCTTTGTTTGTGAGCAAGGAAGAGGAGGAAACAGAAACTGACTTCTACCCAATGACAAAATTAAACAGAAGCCAAACTCCACAAATCAAATCAAGACTGGAACACTCCACACAGGAGATCCACTTTCTAGACACTACAGTACAAATTAGGGATGGACACATCAGCACCACTCTATACCGAAACCTACTGATTGGTATAGTTATCTACTCCCCTTGAGCTTTCATCCTAAACACACCACACGATATAACAGCATTTGCTCTGATCCCTCAGACAGAGACAGGTATCTTTAGGATCTCTATCAAGCTTTCTTAAAACTATGGTACCCACCTGGAGAAGAAACAGATTGGCAGAGCTAGATGGGTACCCCACAGTCAACTACTACAGGAAAGGCCCAAAGAAGAAAACAATAGAACATCACTGATCACCACTTACAACTCTCAAGTCAGACCTCTACAACAGATCATTAAGGACTTCCAGCCTATTTTAAAAGGTGATCCCCCACTCCCTCTAGCCTTGGGAGACAGACATCTCATTACCTACAGATGACCCTCAAACCTTAAACTGATGCTCACCAGCAACTACAAACTTAACAACAGAAACATTAAAACAGTCACATATCCCTGCAACAAACCACACTGCCAACTCTGTCCACATATTTGCACAAAAGACACCATCAAAGGACCTAATCAAGCCAGCTACTCCATCAAAGGGTCCTTCACCTGCTCATTCACTAATGTGATTTATGCCATCATGTGCTGGAAATGTCCCCACACCCTATACGTTGGACAAAAAGGACAGTCTCTATGCAGAAGAATAAACGCACACAAACCTGACATCAGAAATAACAACCCACTCACCCCCCAAAAAACCAGTTGCTGACCACTTCCATCTTCCTAATAACTCCACTGATGATTTGTTAACAATGATCCTCAAGAAAATCAATGGGACATCAAGACTTCAAAGAGAAACAGCTGAAATTCAAATAATATGCAGATTAGATTGTGTGAAAGCAGGGCTGAATTGTGGACGCTTTTCACATTACTACAGGTAATTTGACTTCACCCTCCCTCTGTGTGCTGTTCCCTAGAGTTTGAATCTTTACAAACGCTCTGATTTGCTGTCACAGTATGAGCTGATCCTATGTCTTACACTCCGCTGGACTCATTCTCATCCAATTCTGTAAGTTCCCCCTCTTCAAAGCATCTGACAAAGTGAGATTTTCTTCCACGAAAGCTCATGCAATAAACAAATCTGTTAGTCTTTAAGTGCCACAAGACCCCTTGCTTTTTTTGCTTTACTAGACTCGCATGGCTGTCCCTTTGGAACTAAGATACTTCAGTGCCTATGTCCTGGTTTTAAAGATATTTAAGAGAGTTGCCTATGGAGCACTGGAAGGAAAAGTAACAGAACCTGAATCTCATTTTAAAGATGACTTAGGCACTTCAGAGCTCATTTCTGAGAATGAGTATCAGATGCCCAAGTCAGTCAGGCCTGACAGTGCCGAGCAAAACAATATCAGCATACCTTTAAAAATCTGGGCCATAGTCTTCAGTCTTTTTCACTTCCTTGTGTAATTATGTACAGATGATTTCTCTCCAGATGAGAGCTCATTGCCAGTGTGTTCAAACAATCAAGCAGGATAAACAGGAAGCTTCCTTTTAAACAACTGAAAATGCATACTTCGTTTTTTCTTCAGAAAGGACAGTGGTTCTTCTAGACGGATAGCTGGCAAATTTCAAGTCTTTCCTTGCAGCCTCTGCCTCATTACAAAACAACAAAATGATCTGTGTACTTAGCTGTGACATCTCCTTTTCTGCTCTCCACCCTATACTATCTTAAGCCTATCATCACTCTCCCACTACAACATGGTGATTTGAGCTTCAACAGTTATTCTTAGCATTTCTTTCTACTACCTCTTCACTGGATTTGCTCTCCTTGAGCCTCATGGTGGTATCATAAGCAAAAAAAAACAGAGTGCCACATATACATTAACAGGTCTACCATCAATGTGGATTCAGTCGTTACTGCTAACTTGAGAAAAAATAAGCTCTGTATTCCTCCTGATTACATTAAGGCACTAGCACAGGCGTGCCAACCATGTGGCCCACGAACTAAGTGCAGCCTGCAAACTTCTTCCATGAAGCCTGCAGATGGAACCTCTGCCATCCAGCCTATGACTGCACTTGGTGGGACCACACTCTGCTACAGAGGTTTTGCATACCCAGCACGCCACAATGCTTCAAGAGTGTCAGGTCTTGTGACATCACAGAGCACTGGGCATTCAAGACTATGTGCCTGAAGACCCCACTTTCTCCCTAAGAGGGAGAGAATGATATTGCAGAGAGCTGTTCTGCATACACAGCACTCCATGATACCACAAGAGTGCTGTAATATTTTAATTTATATGTACAGCCCACTTCAAGTACATTTAAGTACAACTCGGCCCACAATGGCAAGTGATTTTGACACCCCTGTGCTAACACAAGCAAAAAGAAGTGAAATTAAAGAGATGTTGGGGATCTCGCTACACTGTTAGACTTGGTGACAAACTGGCAGGTGAAATTCAATGTCGGTAAGTGCAAATAATGCACATTGGAAAAAAAACACCCCAACCGTAATTACAAAATGGGGAGGTCTAAATTGTCTGTGGAGACTCAAGAACTTCTTGGAGTCACTATGGACAGCTCTCTAGGAATGCCCTCTCCACACACAGTGGCACTCAAAGAGCCAACAGAACATTAGGAACCATTAGGAAACGAACAGATAAAAATGAAAATATCATACAGCCACTATAAAAATAAGTGGTACACCCAAACCTTGGATACTGCGTGAGATGCTGGTTGCCCCATTCGAAGATGTACACAATTAGAAAAGATGCAGAGGAAGGCAACAAAAATTATTAGTAAAACGAACAAGGAATCCTGTGGCACTTAAAGACTAACAAATTTATTTATTGCATGAGCTTTTGTGGGAGAAAATCTCACTTCAGCATCGAACAAAGTGGGATTTTCTCCCACAAAAGCTCATGCAATAAATAAATTTGTTAGTCTAAGTGCCGTGGGACTCTGTTTGTTTTACTGCACTAGACTAATGTGGCTGCCCCTTTGGAATTTAATAATTATTAGGAGAATGGAATAGCTACCATGTGAGGAGAGACTGGGACTTTTCGACTATGAAAGGAGATAATTGAGGGGGATACAACAGAGGTCTAGCACATCATCAATGATGTGGAAAAAGTAAATGAGGAAGGGTTATTTACCCCTTCATGGAACACATGAAGTAATGATCACTTGAAATTTAAACAAGCTGCTTCCTAAACAAAATACACGAAAGGAAGGATTTCTTCACACACAACAAAACCAAGCTGTGGAATTTGTTGCCATGGGATGTTGTAAAAGTCTTAAGTATAACTGTATTTAAAAAAAAATTTAAGTGACACAGGACTCCTTGTTCGTTTGCATTCAAAAAAGAACTGGTAAGTTAACAGAGGGATTGGTACATCAACAGCTATTAGCCAAGAAACAGGGATGCAAAACCACAAGGTCCCTATACCTCTGACAGCCAGAAAGTGGGACTGGACGACAGGGCATTTGATCACCTAAAGTATCCGTGTTCTGTTCATCAGTGCTCAAGTTTCTGGCACCAGCCACTGTCGGAAGACAGGAGACTGGGCTAGATGGACCATCTGACCCACTGTGGCCAATCTTATAAGGGAATTTTGAACACCACACACAGATCACTGTCACATTCAAATCAATTCCGAAGTCAATAAAGGCAGCAGGTTGCACAAGAATCACTAAAGACAATCTGAAGACAATAAAATGGTTTCACTGAAAGCATAATTTGGCCTACAGAATCACCATCACCTGTGGTAATACACAAGAAGAAACAAACCCAGCCTGACTCCCTGATTCAGACTGAATTATGCAGACATGACAGGTAGGGATCTTTATTTTATTTGTTTACTTAAATTAACTAACTACTTTCTATAAAAGTTATTGAGACATATAGAGCTCTGAAATATCATTTATGAAATTTGTTTTGTTTTGTTTTTGTTTTTTTGAGGGGGTGGAGTTGAATTATACAGCACATTGTCTAGATTTCACATCTGACTGGACATCAAGGCTTGATGAGCTCTTGCTTGGTGGATCAGTTAAGATACTCAAAACAGCCATCTATCTGAAAAGAGATAGCTTCCTCAGTGGAGAGCCCAAACTCAATAATCTATAGGTTTTTCCAACCCTCTTTTCCATTTGTAAAGCACCAACTCTCACACTGTCCATCTATTACCCATCATTATTTTCACTCAAAGCAAGATTGCAGGTAAAATTTGGGGACTTCTCCTCCTTGTGATTATTGCCTGTAATTAAGTCCTTCTAATAGAGCTAGGCCCATACCCATCTCACCTTTAGAAACCTAAAAAGCAATCACAGTGATTTGAGTAAACTATAAGCTTGTTTGCCCTATTTTTGAAAGTGCAAAGAGACCAAGTTTTCCAATTTGTTTTTGTCTATCCCTGCTATCAGAAGATAAACCTTGCCATAGCAGATAAGAACAAGACCGTAAACAGAGACAAGTACAACTTCACTGGGAGCCAGCATATCAGCTCTTTCACTGACTATTAAAAACATCAGACCTTATTGGAACCAGTGCCTTATTCACAGAAAACATTCCTTAATATATACAAGCTACACTTCATGGAAGTCATGAGGGGGGAGGGAGAAAAAACACAATACTAAAAGAGTTTCCAGTCTACAGTCTGAGTCCTTCAAACACCTACAGGTATCTATAGTTTTACTCACATGAGCAGCTCAGGAGTACACATGCAAGTCAAGTCATGTGTATGTCTACACTCCAGTTGGAAGTGAGCCTGCCAATGCAGGCAGGCAGACTCATGCTACCACGGCTGGCACACTCAAACAAGCTCCATGGACGTTCTGGTACTGGCAGACATTTGGGCTAACCACCCAAGCTCAAGCCTATCTTACCCCACAGACCCAACACCAGAGGCTAACCCATGCCTTCACCTGTGCGACAATAAGCACAGTAATTCTTAGTGCACTAGTATGAGATCGCAAAAAACACATGCCTCTCTATCAAGGCTGCGAGTCTCACAACCAGCAGCATTGTAGACACACATCATGAGTTTGCAGGATAGGCCCTTACTAACCAATCCTTTAAAAGCCTCACACAGTGTCCTTTAAAATGGAACTTCTCAGTAAAAATGACCAACGAGACCCAGCCTTCCATTAATCCAATTCTATACATAACTACTTAAAAACAGATAAATTCCATGTAAAAAAAGGAGTGCACACCAGATGAAATAAATAGGTAACTGGTTTAAAGTAAACCAAATGGACTTCTTTACAAAGTAAAGCCAACCTGTAATCTGACCTCTCGTAGGAAGTAAACTCTCTTGTTTGCTCTCACTGAAGACCTTAATCAGGAAAACTAGCAACCAGTCTATGTCACTATTGTGGTGATCCAAGAATGGAAACTATCCATATGTTCAGGATTTCTATTTGTGACCCATTTACAAGTTGTTCAGTCAATAGAGAGCTACAGAAAGAGAAGAAGTGCAACTTACTCTTCCTCCCTCCCGGAGTTAGTTAGTTAAGGTGAGATTTTGTTTTAAGTGTTTAGTTATATAGTTACAAACCAAAAAATGGTAAAGAAAATTATACTAACTATTAATAGCTCCAAGCCAGTGCTATGACAATGACCCAACCACTCAATAATTAAAAAGATGTCAGCAGGAATTCTCTTTTTAAAAGTAGCTTTTTCAAAAATAAGGGTTTACAAGGCCAAGGTTTTCCAACATCCCACGACATGGAACAGGAATAGGTATCCAGAATTTTTGAAGTAGGAAAAATTTCAGGCAGGCACAAAAAGTCTTAAAGAACTCCAGGGAAGAAATGTATTTATACAGGGCTCTGGAGGCTATCAAAAGGCAAATTCTGATGGAAAATTGAGGACCCTGTCCAAAGCCATTTGACAGAAATGGGATGCTTTGATCCTCAGCACAAGTACCTTTCCACAATCATCATCTGCAAACTGAACATTGCAAGAAAAGAACATTCAGACAGATCTGGTATAGAACATTTCTCATTAAGTGTTTGAGGAATGCACTGTGCTCAGGAAGCCAACAACACTACCCTTCATGACTGACTGAACTAGTTATCCTACCAAAGCCAGCTGCTGCAATGGAGTTATTCTTGCTTCTAGTTTTACTGAACTACTTAATACCCTCGATTTAAAAAAAAGTGAAAAATAAATACAGTGGGGACCAGTTAACGTGCAGGTATGGGGAGACAAGCCCCCGCGACTGCACGTAAATGGACCGCGCACAAACAGGACTGCAGCGAATAAATAAATAAATCAGAGTGCAGCACTAATAAGGCTCACTCTACCTGTTTCCACACCCAGGCCAACTCCCCCTTTTAGCTAGTGCGCCAAACTCCTTAAGTCGTTACTCACTTCGTGCGTTTCCATGCCCAGGCCAACTTCCACCTTTAGGCACCGTGCGTTAGTGAGTCCCGTGAGTTAAGTTGATGGTTTCGGGGGACTTGACCAGAGAGTGCAGTAACCGGATCCACACACAAACGGGTCGCACGTTAACTAGTCCCCACTGTACTCAGAATGGAAATAGCTATAGATGAAATATTACTGACATTAACTTCACTGCAAGCCAGCAAACTATTCACTGTAAAGGAAACATGACACAAAAAAAAGCTGCATTTGAATTTGGCTATCTATCCAACTCTTACTTTTCTGGCAGTGGTTGGTGGTCCAGCAGCGGTAGTTGTACTCATTGTTAATGGAGGTCTTCTCACATGATGGCTTTGCTTCCATCGTCCCTGGGCACAAGTCCCCACACTCCTTTGGAGGTTTATTCCCAACTATGTAGTTGTTAGACACTGCATCCAGGATCAGAGACCAGTCCACTGTGGAGAGGTAACACAGGTCAGAGTTTTTCTCAATTCGAATGGCCCCTCGGGTGATGTTCCTCAGATTGTAAAGCCCAATTTCTTTGAGGTTAGTCATCTCAAAAATAACCAGGGCATAGTTGTAAAAGAGGTTCCTCCCGCGGATGACCGTGAGGTTGGGAAAGAGATCACTGAGGCTCTCTAAACCTGCCACGCGGAACAGCAGCAAGTAGTCAGTGATAACTGTGAGTTTTGGGAAGCGAAAGTTGCGGTAGTCTTCTGCCTTGGAGATCAGAAGAATCTGAAGGTAACCCTCAATTACTGTGCAGTTCTCTAAGCGCTTCAGCTCCTGGATATTATTGCGAATGTCGACATTTGGCCCACAAACTGAAAACACAAGAACAAAAAAAAAGAAATTCTTAGTAAACAAACAAATTTCTGAACTTTAAAACAAAATTTAGGCAAATTAAACAAACAGCTCTGACTGAACATTTTGTCTGCCATAAAAATTTAACTCAACAATTGAGCTGTAATTTTAAAATAAGAATAAGCACAAAATCTGGTCCTACTATTGACGATTCCACTTTTATTTTGTCTCACTTAACTGATCAATGTTAATACCGCATATAAAAGAAGAGCACTACTGGCATACACGGTCTGCAGTATGTACATAGCTGCAGTTTTCTTACTGTTGCTGCAACTTAGCCTGAATTTTACCATGGAATAAGAACAAGATGCACAGCGCTTCAATTAGGTCATAACGTAAAGGATCTTTTCAGTGTTGACGGGCTAGGATTTCAGTCACTTGATTCCTAGTGAGTCTAATGAAAGCACAATGCATTAAAAAATAAGCTTTAACCCTTAAGTTACTAATTTACACAGAGTAAAAAAATAAAGCATTAGAAAACACAGCATACTTGGCTTCAATCCTCTGTATCTCCAAACCACTCAACACCAAAACCTGCTCTACTTTCCCAGGTTCTCAAGCCAAGTTGGCCTCCATACCAGAATGCAGGAGCTTACAAATGATCAGTAACATTACAAATATACAGAGTGCTATTCAGCACTTCCTGTTCTGCAAACATTAGGAAAATAAAGTGTTCCGACTTGTTTCCAATTCACGGAGTTCCTGTTTGCATGCACTCCAGTGAACTAAGTTTCACTAATTCTGGCACAAACTCACAGTGGAGTTCCTGAAGCCCTAAGAAACACAGGATTGTAAATAATAGACTTATTTACAAGAATATTTATCTGAGACATAATGAGGAATTTCCCTTGAAAACACTAGACTGAACCCAGTGTGTTCTCATGCAGTCAGCTGTCAACAGGACATGAAAATCCAAAATACAGGGAAACAGCGCCATAGCCAACTTAAATGTTCTGACTTTTCACATCTGGAGAGAAAGTGCATACGCAAGGAAAAAGAAGCTCAACAGAAAAAGCCTTCTATTATGTCAATGCCACAATAATTACTCAAAACAGAGACAGGAGCATTCTTTTTGAAAGAGTCAATTAATAAATACAGCAACTAGCTACATAAGCAGTTCTGCATAAATATGAAACAAAATGTTAATAGTTTTCTCTAGGGAACAAGAAACCACCTAAAAACCACAAAGCCTAAGGATTAGAGCCCAAAAGTCAGTTGTTCTTGAATTTACTGACAGCACTGATCTTCGAGGTATTTGGTGGAAGAAATGGAAAAACGATAGCCTAACACGGATAAAACAAATAAGGCACTGTGAACAAATGCGAGAGGAGGAAGTAAAATGGCAATTTATGTAACAGCAAGCTTACCCTGGAATCTAGTTTGTTGGAGAGGCTATTGGTCTGGTTTTATGCATATTGAAAACAATTACTTTCCCACCAACTTTCTCTGAGGGAAGAGCTTGGTCTGAACACAAGCACGAGAACCAATAACTCAACTTCTAGTCCAGGGGTGGCCAAACTTGTAGAACTCAAAGAGCCACACAAGTTGCTTATTAAACCTTCAAGAGCTGCACTGAGGCATATAGCCATATACTTTTGCCTACTAAATTGATCTGCTGACGTTCTTCCGCGAGCCACACCTTTTTCATTCAAGAGCCACATGCAACTCACAAGCCGCAGTTTGGCCACGCCTGTTCTAGTCCCAGCAAACACTGTCCAGAGCTTCACAAATTGCTTTAGCTAAGGAAAGCAGTCCCACAACATTTACTTAAGAGAACTATTGCAAGTTATCAAAGGATCTGAAACATGAACATGTTTAAACCATGGCAACCCTATCATGCAACACTTTAAGGTTAGTTAGCATCCCAACAGACCAGCTTAGAGTTAGGGTACGCATTACAGACTACAGGAAACATACCAGTTGTACTCCTTTGGAGAGTATAGGAAAGATGGCAGGAGAGGACTGTCTGTTCAGAAACTAATGATTCCTGGGTAAAATAACTACTATCACTTCTGTACCATACAAATAAATTACAAACTGAAGGCTGAAATTATTTTAAAGTGAATGACCACATTGGAAGCATACACAGACAAGAAAACTAGTTCCATAATTCAGCTTTAAAAAAAAAACAAAAAAAAAACAAAAAAAAAACCACTCTACTGTACCAACGAGATGCATTTGAAGCAGCAGCCTGAGAAAGGCACTTTTTAATCTTAGCACACACTACTGCCCTCCCTAGAGCAAGTGCCATGGTATTAATTGATGGAAGGAAAAAGTGGGGAAGAAGAGCAGCAAAGGTTGGTGAGGCTAACATTATCCATATTCAAAAGCAAGACTAAAGAATCAAAGAAATCCAATCCATTAAAAAAAAAATCATCAGTGATAAAAACTGTAAAAGGGTGGGAAGAAATTTCTTAGAGGAATCCTAGAATGTCTGAGCGTGTAAATGAATCAAGGTTTCTAGTGCTGTATGTCATTCAGGATTTGGAAAAGCAGACAGACCGGCACCTAAAATTGCCAGCTTAGAAAGGTCTCTCCAAGCAAACATTAGAATCACGTGAAATGGAACAACTGCAATTAGAGCAGTAGAAAAAGACTTCGCTTTGGGTCAGACCCTGAATTTCAGTCTCTGAAACAGAAACTGACATACAGCGTATTAAGAGGAGACAAGAGAAGAAATGAATTCAAGTGAGAAATTCTCTGCTCCTTCACAATCCTTTTTAATCACATGTCTCAATGATCGGGCCATCGTAAGTTTGTCTCTCCACACCCCCATCCACAGTTCTGATTTTTTATTTATTCCCCCTTTTTTCTTTCACTGACATTCCAGTCTCTGAGATTCATTCTTAAATTTATCGTGTCTCTGCTTGGTTAAGACCCATCAAGTCTGACAAGTTCTATGGGTGAAACTAAAACACCATTCCTCCCTTCTTGCACTTGTGAGGGAAAGCTACAACTGAGCCCTTCGGTTGTTCCTTGAATAATCCTATAATCAGGGTGGTTTTGCAATGCAGTTTATTTAAATTCCTTTTAAAGAAAACCAAAATAAAGAGATAAGGTAGCCCAAATCCAAGAGAACCTGGGAATACTGTTATTTAAAAAAAAAATAAAAATATTAAAAAAAAAAAAAAAACAAAAACAAATCACAGGCCATTCCTTATCTAGAAAGGGGCAAAAAGAGAAGAGGGATACAAATGCAATGTTTTTCCAACCAAATCAGTTTGTTTGGTCTCCACCTGCAGACAGGAATAAGTACCCTCTAGCAGCCTCTCTCAACCTTTACTGAAGCAGAGAACACCTCAAAAGTATTAATTACTTTACACAGAACGGCCAATGAAAACTTTCTCAAAAAAGCCCATATGTTCCAGATGTAATGTTTGTAATATCTGCTCGTGACACGTTCCTGCAAACAGGATTCAAGAAACTGAATTAAGTACAACTTTACAAATATAACACGCATTTCTAAAATAGATACATGATGATTATGCATACAACTTAAAACTGAAAATATTACTCAAGTTTCAATGGGAATTCTGGGCCTGTACGTTCAAACACAGTTAAACTATTCTCAGAGCAAGGCTCATCAAAGAAAGTTTTATCATGGAAGTTGTGTCCAAACAACTTGGATGCCAGCAGTGACAACGACAGGCAATTTAAAATGCCCCACTCACAGCAAAAGAGCAAGGCAGCAGAGGGATGCTGATGCATGCCTGAAAGCTTTGCTGGGTCATTTTAAATCTCCCTGCTATGCCTCACCATGTTGCTCCTCCCCCAATGCAAAGGGGTCTGGTCAATCATGGAACACCTTCTCTATGTCCACAGAACATCAGCGGAGACACTCCGTCCTATAGTGCCTTTTATGGTACAGGAGAAACACCAGAATTTATTTTTACACTAATGAAATCTTAAATCTTAGCTGCTCCATGACCTACATTTTACTCAAGATATGAAGCTTGCACGTCGATTGACATTTTATAGGACAAGTTCCAGAGTGTGAAGGGGTTTAAAATAGCAGCTGAGTTATAAGAAAAATGACAGCAACCTTTAACTAAACAAACTGTAGAGACCCGTACGCTTTATGCCTGTTTTGAGTCTGAGCTTAAGAGTCACCTGTTTTAGTTTTATCTTTGTCCCTGCTTGAAAGTTACTTTATTTTACATACTAATGCTTTTATAAAGCAGCAGGGGATCAAAACTTTATGGCAACAATATGAAAACTCATTTGCCTCAATAATACCATTTTCTTAATATGAAAAACTGAATCCAGTGTGTTTTAATGTTACAGCTATTGCTTAAAGACGGGCCACTGATGTGCCTTTAATTTTTAAGAACCGAATTTTATTATTATTTTATGTACGTTATATTTTGTAGAACTAAATATAGATAAAAAAACATTGTTTCAAATTTACACCTGAAAATTCTACCTTCCTTAGATAGAGGGGAAAAAAGTCTCCTAGTTAAGTGGATGATTGACAAGAGACCACTTTAGTTAGGTTAGGCCTTTTTGTGTGTTTGTTTTTCTGTCTCATTTTTTAACGTTTGAATTGTCCATGGAAGTTAGTTACTCCATAATGCATCATCTTTTCCTCACTTTTGTTCACTGTCCTGAAAGGGATATGAAAAATAAATTAATCTGAGATGAAAGCCTTCTACAGTTTCAATTTGGCCATGTTGTGTTTTCTTTGGAACACATTTTAGGGACTGTGTGTTTAGACTTAAAGTATAAACTGGTCTCTCAAATGGACAAACACACTATGATGTCCTTTATAAAGTTTATATGCAGGGCATCATTTCGTTACACGTTCGCTAACAGATATTTTTAAAATGTCTGCAGTAACTTAGCTTGCTTTGTGACCAAAGTAGTTGAATTATGAATTTGAGGAAATACCTAAGACTGACACAACGCATACAGCTAACCCACTACACTGCTACAAAACAGTTAATATTACCCCCAATAAAAACACTGATATTCCTTTGAGTAGACTACAAAACAGTGTAGTTATTGATAAGTAACACATTTTTTCCAAATTACCAAAGTGATGCCCTTTATTGTTGCTTAATTACCATGCTTATTCTCAACACAGAGATCAATTCTGAGAAGATGCTTATTAAAAGTGAACAGAGATGATGATTAACCATGAAAACCAGCTACCAAGGGAAGTTTCTCCACCTCAAGACTGGATGCCTTTCTGGAAAATACACAGTATTTTGGCCAAACTCACATTACTGGACTGCATAAAGGGGTATGGAAGTGAAATGTAACGTCAGACTTGATGACATAATGGTACCTTCTGGCCTTAAAAATATATTAAGTTTGATGAGATCCATTCGGTTATTTTGCAAAATATTCAAGCATGAAAATAAGATGGTGTTAGTTTGAGGGGCAGTTTTTACCAATTGCATTTCTTCCTCTCTACAACGCAGCAAGGATAAAGGGGAAAGAAACAAGTAACTCAGCATCTGCTCATTCATAGACCTTCAAAGCTTTCCATGGGCTCAGAATGTCAGCAAAGTGACAAACCTCATCACAATCCTCATCATAGGGTTTTCTAGCAGCAAATCACCCTTTACAGATTAAAAGACAATCTTAAACAGACAGGCCCTCTAAAAAAGACTCCAGTTAAAATTTTCAAATAATATATATTTAAAGATTTATTTATTTTTTTTTTTTTTTAAAGCAATCATGGAATCTGTCATTCCACATCAGCTATTTTGTGAAGATAGGCTTTGGTCTAGTCTTTGCATCACTTCTTGCCTTCCATGAAACAAGAGACTTTGAAATCTTATTATAATCCCTCTTCATACACATCTGCCAAACAATTATTTAAGTCAACAAACCAATTATTGTTTAATGGCTTTACCTCCTAGTGAAGGGTACAAAACAAGAAAAAGCAGACTGTGCAAAATTATCAGTCTCCATAGGGTAAATCAGCATGAACCTTGCTACTCAATACTTGCGTGTAAACTGCCTCTACATTTCTGGTAACCAATTTATTCATCCTTAAGAATCAACGGGAATGGCCCACACCTCACACACACTCCCTGTTATACAAGAGATTGTTACCTCAAAGCAACCTGAAATCAGTTCATCGCTGTCTAGGCTTTTACTTCCAAATTTTGTACTTCTTCCAGTTACTCCATTTAGAAAGTGTTTAAAGGAACACAGTGTTTTTCAAACATACAAATCCTTTCATTTTAAGCCCCATTTGTTATTGGCTTTAGCTTTGATTATGTTATGAAATCAAAAATGAACCACACACACACAATGGTCTGTGTTCCCACAGAATACATTAATGGTGTCCACACCTCTACAAGGTAGCTCTGTACTCCTCCTGTTCCTTTGCTGAATGTGAAGAAAGGCTCTTAGAGGCTGCAGAACCCAGGGTGCAAGGTTCCTTTATCAAGCCAGAAGCTTGCTTGAGCCCAACAGGCTCCATGATGAGCAGGCTCTTTCTACCCACACCACTAGATCTGGTCACACCACATGTCCATTCATGTTTAAGAGCTGAATTGGAAGACAGAGGCTCACTTACATACAGTGAACTAAGCAGTAATGTGGAGATCAATTCCCCATTTATATTTTCCCTGTTTTGCGTTCCAAAGGACAAACTCCAAAGGAAGCAAAATGCTCTCATTTCCAAAGGCCCAAGAATTCCCCCTTCTTCCACTTTAACTTCTCTTGCCAAAGCCCTTTATTACATCAGAGTCTTGCACATCTTACTGAGAACTTGAACAGCCTATTAAAAGAAGAGGTTGCTTACCTGTAACCGGTGTTCTTCGAGAGGTGTGCTCCTGGCCATTCCCTTGTAGGTGTCTGCACGCCACGTGCATGGCACACCGGAACATTTTCCCATAGCCCCACGGGGCCGGCGATAGGCCCCCTGGAGTGGCGCCAATGCCGCTCCCTATATACGGCGCCGCCGGCCCCTCCCTCCTCAGTTCCTTCTACCCCCACTATATGAGGGGAGGCGGGAGGGAGCGGAATGGCCAGGAGCACACCTCTCGAAGAACACCGGTTACAGGTAAGCAACCTCTTCTTCTTCTTCGAGTGCTGCTCCTGGCCATTCCCTTGTAAGTGAGTCACTAGCCTTACCTTGGAGGTGGGATGCGTCACAGGGACGTTGACTGCAGCACTGCTGTGCCAACCGCCGTGTCTTGCCGAGCCTGCTGGGTAACAGTGTAGTGCTGAGCAAAGGTATGCGGAGAGGACCACGTCGCTGCTCTACAAATCTCTGCGATCGGGACCCCTGCGAGGAAGGCTGCTGACGCCACTTGGGCCCTGGTCGAGTGGGCTGTGACCCTCGGGAGAGGCACTCCAGCCAGCTTATAACACTCTTTAATGCAGGCCACTATCCATGCCGCAATCCGCTGTATAGAGACGGGTTTCCCCCACATTCTGTCGGCTACTGCCGCAAAAAGCTGAGACGACCTGCGGAAGGGCCTCGTCCGCTCTATGTAAAAAGCTAAAGCCCTCCTGACATCCAACATGTGGAAGCGACTCTCTCTGCCAGACGCATGAGGTTTAGGGCAGAGGACTGGCAGGTAGATATCTTGGTTCATGTGAAACTGTGACACTACCTTGGGCCTGAACGCTGGGTGAGGGCGTAGCCGTACCTTGTCTTTAAAAAAGGTGGTGTATGGGGGCTCCGCTGAAAGGGCGCGCAGCTCAGACACCCTCCTAGCCGAGGTGATGGCCACCAGGAACGCTACCTTCCACAAAAGACAGAGTAGAGAGCACAATGCCAGCGGCTCGAAGGGCGGCCTGGCGAGGTGCGAAAGGACCAGGTTCAAGTCCCATTGAGGTGTCGGGACACGCACCGGAGGGTACAACTTCGACAGCCCTTTGAGAAACCTCTTCACAATAGGTATCGAAAACAAGGTGAGACGTTCATCCACCCGGCGAAATGCTGCAATTGCCGCCAGGTGGACCTTGAGGGACGATAGCGATAGCCCGGTTGATTTTAGGTGCCACAGATAATCCAGGATAGAGTGAACCGGCAGTGTATATGGGTCCAGCCCGTTGCCTCCTGCCCAGCGCGCAAACCTCCGCCACTTTGCCGCATATGAAGACCTTGTAGAGTCCTTCCTACTGCTACATAGCACCTGCTTCACCGGGGACGAGCATAGCAGCTCATTAGCTGTCAACCATGAAGGAGCCAGGCATGGAGGTGCAGCGCCTCCAGGTTGGGGTGGAGAAGCAGCCCGTTGTCCTGGGACAGGAGGTAGGGTCTCATGGGCAGCCGACTGGGGTCGCACCTCGAGAGCTTCAGGAGGGACGAGTACCAGTACTGGCGTGGCCACGCCGGAGCTATCTTTGCTCCCTGCCTCTTTATCTGCTGAAGCGCCCTGGGAACCAGTGGTGTCGGAGGGAACGCATACGCTAGCCCTCCCGTCCATGGGACTTTGAATGCATCCCCCAACGAACCCGGGCCGAGGCCCTGGAACGAGCAGAACCGGCAGCACGTGGTGTTTTGGTGGGAAGCAAACAGATCCAGTAGGGGATACTCCCACTGGCGGAAAAGCGACTCCGCCACCTCTGGGTGGAGAGACCACTCGTGGGTCAAAAACCTCCGGCTCAGGCCGTCTGCTACCAAGTTCAAAGACCCCGGGACGTAAGAGGCGATCAGGTGAATGCCGTGGCGAATACAGAAGTCCCACAGCGCTACTACCTCCTGACAAAGGTGCCTGGAGCAGGCACCCCCTTGCTTGTTGATGTAAAACATCGCTGACATACTGTCCGTCTGTACCGAGGCCATCCGGCCGCGAAGCTGGTCTCGAAAAACCCTGCAAGCCAACCGCACCGCCCTCAACTCCTTGACGTTGATGTGCAAGGCGGAGTCTTTGCCCGCCCACAGCCCTTGAGTCTTGAACTCGCCTAAGTGAGCACCCCACCCTTTGTCCGAGGCGTCCGACATCAAATGTACTGATGAACTGTTCATCCGAAAGGGGATCCCCGAGCACAAATTGTCCTCTTGCGTCCACCAGCGAAGGGAACGCAGGATTGATGAGGGCACCGTGACCATCAGGTCCAGAGAGTCTTTCGCCGGGCAGAACACACTCGCCAGCCATAATTGAAGGGATTGCATGCGAAGTCAGGCGTGTGGAACGATGGCGGTGCAGGCC
The DNA here is from genome assembly GCA_007922195.1 of Podocnemis expansa. Classification (NCBI taxonomy): domain Eukaryota; kingdom Metazoa; phylum Chordata; order Testudines; family Podocnemididae; genus Podocnemis; species Podocnemis expansa. Next base: position 14,758,608 of record ML682019.1, read on the forward strand.
GCCATGAGCCCCAACAAGTGGAGACACTCTCGCACCGACACCAGCAGGAATCTTAGCAGGGAGATCACCGCGTCGCGTATCACACAGAAGCGGGAGGGTGGGAGGAACGCCCTCGCTGACCCCGAGTCTAGAACTGCCCCTATAAATTCTATCCTCTGCGAGGGTGTCAACATGGATTTCTGCCTGTTGACTATGAGACCCAGCCGGCTCAACAGCGCACAGGTGACTGCTAGGTGGCCTTGCGTCTCCTGAGGCGATCGACCCACTACTAGGCCAATCGTCCAGGTAAGGGAAAAGGGTGATCCCTCTCCTCCTGAGGTAGGCCGCCACCACCACCAGGCACTTGGTGAAGACCCTCGGGGCCACCGAAAGGCCAAACGGAAGGACCGTAAACTGCAGGTGGACCTGACCCACCACGAAGCATAAGTACTTCCTGTGTCGCTGATGAATAGCAATGTGGAAGTATGTGTACTGCAAGTCGAGGGCGGCATACCAGTCTCCCGGATCTAGAGAGGGAATGATGGACAAAAGGGAAACCATCCTGAAGCGGATCTTCCTGAGGAACCGGTTGAGCCACCATAAGTCCAGGATTGGGCGATACCCCCCTTTCGCCTTTGGGATCAGAAAGTAGCGGGAATAGAACCCCTTTCCCCTCCTGTTGGGTGGAACCTCCTCCACAGCCCCTTTTAGGAGCAGGGATCGAACTTCTTCCCTTAGTAGCCCCACTAGTGCGGGGTCCCCCTGGGTGGCTGAAGAGCGGGGCGGAGGTGCCGACGGGGGTAATGAAGCAAATTGGAGGGAGTAACCTTCCTGTACAGTTCTGAGGACCCAACGATCTGACATAATTTTGACCCACTCCGGGAAAAAAAGGGAAAGTCTGTTGTAAAAGGGTAGAGACTCTAGATCCTGCCAAATTGGTATGCCGTCCCCAGGCTGACCCTCAGAAGTTCTTTTTCTGGGCCACCGGGTGGCGTGAACCCCCTTGATCTCCTGCCTGGCGCCCCGCTGACCGGTGGCCACCCCTATTCCGCCTTCTGTCCTCCTCCTGGCGCCGGTGGAACGGGCACGAGGGTGGGGGCGGCTTAAAGGCCTTTCTCTGAGCTGCCAGCGTATGGAGGCCCAGAGATTTTATCAGAGCCCTGGAGTCCTTCAGGGTCTGCAAGCGGGAGTCTGTTTGCTGTGAGAACAGCTCTGACCCTTCAAAGGGCAGGTCCTGGATGGTGGCCTGCACCTCCAGGGGAAGGCCCGAAGCCTGGAGCCAGGAGCACCTCCTCATTGTCACCCCCGAGGCCATCACGCGGGCTGCCGCGTCTGCTGCATCCAAGGAGGACTGCAGGAGGGCCCTAGAAACAACCTTGCCCTCTTTGATGGAGGCTGCCAACGCCTCTCTGGAGTCTTGACCTAGTGAGTCCGTAAATCTCTCCAGGGAGGACCAGGCGTTGAATACATATCTGCTCAGAATAGCCTGTTGATTTGCTATTCTGAGCTGGAGGCCTCCCGTTTAATAAGCTTTGTGCCCAAACAGGTCCAATCGCTTCGCCTCCTTGGATTTCGGGGTCAATGCTGGGTGACCTTGCCGCTCTCTCTCATTCGCCGCCGCTACCACCAAGGAGCCGGGGGTGGGGTGGGAGTAAAAATGTTCATAGCCCTTGGAGGGGACAAAGTACTTTTTCTCCACCCGCTTTGCGGTCGGAGGAATAGAGGCCGGGGTATGCCACAGACCTTTGGTTGTGTTTTGAATAGTTTTAATAAAAGGTAGGGCAATGCGGCGGGGACCTTCGGGCATGAGCATGTCCACCATCGGGTCCTCGTCCTCCGCTATCTCCTCCTCCTGTAAGTTCAGACCCTGGGTTACCCTATGGACAAGCTCCTGGTGTGCCGAAGCATCATCCAGGGTAGAAGAAGGCTTTGCCCCAGCCACGGCCTCATCCGGGGGCGACGAAGATGACTCCCCCAGGTCCGGCCCCCCCGACAGGGCAGTCGAATGTGCACTGCGAGTGCCACTAACGACGCTCGTCTGATCGTCATCAGGCGACTCCGCTCCGGACCCATCTCCCATATCAGGAGGAACACCAGCCACTGCCGAAGGAAGCCGGTGAGACTCCAAGCCCGAACCCTGAGTACCCGGGCCAAGGCTCTGACCTTGCTGAAACGCCCAGGGGGTCCAAAGAGGCCATTGTAAGCCCGGCTGCCAACCCGACCACTGAAGATGGAACAGGGGCGCACCTTGAAGAGGTTGGGAAGGCTGACTGGACTTGGGCTGCCGTCTCAGCCCCATCTCTTCTGCTGAGCTAGACGAACGGCTGCTCCGCGGTGACCAGGGTGGTGCCGAGGAAGACGGCACAGGCGATCTGCAGCTGCCAGACACATGACGTTCCCGGTGCCGAGATAAACATCGCGGAGACGGTGCCGGAGAACAGTACCGTGGCGCCCCTGCCGCCGCCACCACTGCTGGAGGGACTGGAGAACGGTGCCGCCGGGATGGACTCGGCACCTGACGAGCCGTCTTCAGTGCCGACCCAAAGGGAACTGGCTTCCCCCGTGACGGTACCAGTCTCGGTACCGGAGGCTCAAGCCTCGGGATCTCAGGCTGAGCTGGGCCGCAAAGCTCCTGCACTGCCAAGAAGGCCTCCGGAGTCGTCGGCAAGACGAGGTCCTCTTCTAAAATGTCTCTAGTGGGCGACGCCTCCGATACCGGGCTGTATCGGGGTTCTCTCGACTCCTGTGCCGGAGGAGGAGAGCGGCCCTTCGTCAAGTCCACACGGTTGTCCCCACGGGGTGGGGAGCGCTCCCGCAGCTTCTTCTTCTTAGCCAGCGCCGGGGAAGCTGATCGGTGCTGAGGTTCCCGGCGCGGCTTGGGGGTGGGCTTTGGGGCCGAGGACGGCGCCGAGGCGCTCTGCACCGAAGGCGCCAAGCTCGACGCTGAGTCCCCCGGCGCCGGACGGAGCGCCTCCTCCATCATGTGGAGTTTTAGCCGCTGGACCTGGTCTTTTTGAGTCCGCAGCTTGAAAGCCCTGTAGAGCTTACAGCGATCCGCGAGGTGGGCTTCCCCGAGACACAGCAAGCACGAAGCGCGTGGGTCGTCAACAGGCACAGGCTTCTTGCAACGCCCGCAAGTCTTAAAATCGGGCATAGCCCGCCCCGGGCCCAGAGGGCACGACAACTACCACTAACTAACTAAACTTACACAACTAACTACAACAACAAAACTAACTGGGACTAACACAATGGGAATAGACTGCAATAGCACAGACGTTCCGTGTGATCAGCGGGTGGTAAGAAGGAACTGAGGAGGGAGGGGCCAGCAGCGCCATATATAGGGAGTGGCGTTGGCGCCACTCCAGGGGGCGCTATCGCCGGCCCCGTGGGGCTATGGGAAAATGTTCCGGTGTGCCATGCACGTGGCGTGCAGACACCTACAACGGAATGGCCAGGAGCAGCACTCGAAGAAGCATCTTATTTTGGTCTGGTCAGAGGTCCGTCCCCCCCACCCCCCCCCACCTCAGATGAATTTTTTTTTAAAAGATACAATTCAATATAATTTTAAGGGGTACATGGAACTGGATGCTGAAAAACATGCTGGGCAAAAAGATATCCAAGCCCCACAAGGTTTACTTGCCTGCTGGGAGTCATGGTTGTCACCAGTCCTTGAGGATGAGGAAGGGAGAAGTAGCCTGTCTCCCAGAGGGCCCAGGTGCTTTGTAGGTGTAGGAAAGGCACAGTGCTATGCAACCTCTCACATCCACTGAAACCTGTCACAAATCTTTAGCCAACAGAATAAATCCTCCAGCTAGTAACATACTGGGTGACTTTTACAGAGTGGATTTTATCCTGTTCCAGTGGAACTCAAGAAGAGAGAGGTCCATGTGTTCAGTGGTAAGTGAGGTAACCACCACATTAACAGCAACTGCAAAGAAGTTTCACTCTGCCAATCACGACCATTTCTGACAACACTCAGAAAGACGGTCACCTACCTTTCTATAACTACTGTTCTTCAAAATGTGTGCTCACGTCTACTCCAATTAGGTGTGTGCACATGCGCGTGCATGACTGCCAGCAAACTTTTCCCCTAGCAACTCCAGCGGTCGGACAGAGCCCCCTAGAGTCATGTGCCTATAGCGCCATATGCAGGGGCTCACCAACCACTCTCCCTCGAGCTCCTTCTTATCGAACCAATAGAGGCAAAGTGGGCGGGTTTGGTGTAGACGTGAGCAAAAGAACAACAGTTACAGAAAGTAACAGTGAAGAACAACCATTACCGAAAGGTAGGTAACCGTCTTTCTTCTTCAAGTGATGCTCATGTCAACTCCACTTAGGTCATTCCCAAGCACTTACTGGTGGTGGGGTTAGACATTACTGCAAAGCTGTTTAGTACTGCCCTGCCCACGGAAGCATCCTGCATTGCCTGTTGGGTAATTGCACAGTGTGCTGCGAAAGTGTGGACTGACAACCACGTCGCCACCCTACAGATGTCCAAGAGGAACACTAGCATTGAAAGCAAAAAGCACAGCCTGAGCTCTCATAAAGTGCGCTGTGACATCCGGGGGAGGCCTGTGAGCAACTAAGTAGCAGGTTCTAAGGTATGAGGTGATCCAATTAGAGACTGTTTGAGAGGAAACAGGTTGGCCCCTAATCCTGTTTGCAACTGCAACAAACAGTTGCTTGGATTTGCTAAATCATTTGGTCCTTTCCAGATAGAAGGCCAGAGCCAGATGGACATCCAGAGAATGTAAAAATCTTCTGGTGCTCTGAGGACTGCAGCTTCAGCTAAAAAAACAGAGAGAAATATGTCCTGACTTGTATGAAAGTGCGAGACCACCTTGAGTAGGAAAGCCGGGTGGGGCTGAAGGCACACCTTGTCCTTGAAGGACACCAAATATGGGGGGGTCCTATCGTGAGGGCCCGAAGTTCAGACACTTATTGCCAATGTAATAGTGACTAAGAAGCCTACCTTCTAGGATAAGTAGAGGTCTGAACAAGTCACAAATGGCTCAAGGGGGTGTTTGGTTAGGGCATTCAGAACCAGATTTAAGTCCCACTGAGGAATGGGTCACCCCACAGATGGAAATTTCCTCACCAGACCTTTCAAGAAGCAGACCACAATAGGGTTCGAAAAAATTGGCTGGCCCTCAACTTGGTTATGAAAGGCCAAGATCACCGCCAGGTGGACTTCTAGCAAGGAGACCAAAAGGACTTGTTGCTTCAAGGGCAACATGTAGTCTTAAACTGTAGTGATGGTGCAAGACATCGGCCTACACGAGTTTTGAGTGCACCACACCTAAAAACGCTTCCATTTTGCCAGGTAGGTTGACCTAGTAAAGGGTTTCCTGCTCTCCAACAGTATCTCCCTTATCTGCCGAGAGCACTGCAACTCACAGGGGTTCAACCATGGGGCTTCCACGCAGTTAGGTGAAGTCCACTGAAGTCTGGACACCTCAGGAGTCCTTGTCTTTGAGTTAGCAAATCTGGGATCAGCGGCAGTGTTAGAGGGGCCCATCACGAGGGTGTCCAACAGATTAAAGAATCAGTACTGATAGGGGCCAGGCTGAAGCTATAAGAATGACAGATGATTTGTCTTTTTTCACTTTTGCTAGGACCTTGCCCACCGGGGAAATGGCAGAAAAGTGTAGAGAAGGTGTCTCATCCACGGCATCTGGAAGGCATCCCCTATGGAACATCTGTCTAGACCCCGGAAGGAGCAGAAGACTTTGCACTTGGCATTGAGGTTAGTCCCAAAGAGGTCCACACGGGGACTGCCCCACTGTTGCAAGATGGTGAGTATGACATCTTGTTTCAGGGGCGATTCATGGGGGTGAATAGAACGGCTGAGAGAGTCCACCAGTGGACTGAGTCCTGGAGAGATACGAAGCCTCCAGATTTATGCCTAGAGGGATTAAGTCCCACAGAACCATGCCTCCTTGGAGAGGGAGCAAGAGTGAGCCTGGCCTTGTCTGTTTATGTTAAGCATTGTAGCAATATTGTCTGTTTTGATGGTTATGTGATGGCCTACCAACTGGTCCTTGAACACCTGGCAGGAAAGGCGAACTGCTCTGAGCTCCCCAACATTGATGTGAACTAGTCTGCCCTGGCTCAACCAGCAGCCTTGGGTTGTCAGGCGGCCCAGGTGAGCACCCCATCCTGTATCTGAGGCATCTGTCACTACAGTCAACTCTGGAAATTGCTTTGAGAATAGGACTCCCACACAAACTACTGCTTGGTCTGTCCACCAGAGTAAAGAATTCAAGACACACTTGGGCACCGAGACTATATGATCTAGGCTGTCCCTGAAAGGGTGAAAGACCAAGGCCAGCCACAACTGGAGTGGTCTCAGACAAAGCCTAGCATGTGGCACCACATGGGTACATGCCACACCACATGGGTACATGCCACAAAATGCCCCAGAAGCCTCAGGCAGGAGCAGGCAATTATCAGAGGCCGGCAGACCCAGTCCTGTATAATCACAGAGACTGTTTGAAAGCGCTGAAGCAGGACAGATGCTGTGACTGTGGCTGAGTCCAGAGCAGCTCCTATAAACTCTCTTTTGGGTTGGAATGAGAATCAACTTTATGTTGATCAACAGGCCCAGTTCACTGAAGGTGCGCTGTATGAGAGCTAGACTAGCTATGACCTGATCTCAACATCCCTCTGACTAACCAATCGTCTAGGTATGGAAACACATGGGCCTGATACTTGCGAAGCAAAGCCGTTACCATGGCCATACATTTCATGAAAACTCTGGGGGCCACAGAAAGACCAAAAGGGAGGACAGCAAACTGAAAGTGATTGTCCCCTACCACAAATCTCAAAAAAAGTCTGTGTTTCGGGACGATAGAGATGTGGAAATATGCATCCCGAAGATCAAGGGCAGCATACCAATCCCCAGCATCTAGGGAGGAGATCACTGACTCCAGAGCGAAACCATATGAAATTTTCTTTTTCTTATGAACCTGTACAGAGCCCTGAGATCTAAAATGGGTTTGAGGCCCCCTTTGGGCTTCAGAATCAGGAAATATCTGGAATAGAAACTTTTCCCTCTCAGATCCCAAGGCACCCCCTCCACAGCCCCTAATGCGAGGAGCTGATGGACCTCCTCCGAAAGGAGTTAGTTGTGAGAGTGGTCCCCGAAGAGTGACGGGGAGCAAGGAGGGCGTGAGCAAGGGACAGTATGGAACTGGATAGAATAGCCCAATTCCACCACGCGTAGAACCCATCTGTCCAATGTAATTCAGTGCCACGCCCGGTGGAAATGAGCCAAGCAATTGTAAAAAGGAAATGGAATTGGTACTCTGTCCTCGAGCGAGATCTCAAATATTCTGCTTGGAGCCCTGAGGCTGCTTTAAGGGGCCACCATGCTTTGAGCTCGAGAAGAAATGCCTGCTTCTGTCTCCTCCCTCTTAGCTATTACTTCTTTCCTGCTTGAGAGCAGCGCCTTGTCTCTGCTATTGGCTGAAGAGGCGGGAAGAAGACTGGGGTTTAAAATGCCTACGCTGAGTAGCAGGGGTATGCATCCCCAGAGATTTTAAAGGTGACTCTGGAGTCCTTTAGACTGTGAAGTTCTGAATCAGTCTGTGAGGAAAATAAAAATTGTCCTTCAAATGGTAAATCTTGTACCGTTTGTTGGACTTTGTATGGGGACACAGAGACCTGGAGCAAAGAGCTGCATCGCACTGAGATGCCCAAAGCCATAACAATAGCTGCAGCGTCCGCAGCATCTAATGTACCTTTTAGGGAGGCCTTGGCCACTGACTCATCTTCCTCAATGAGAGCATTAAAATCTTTTTAGATTCCAGGGGAAGGGAGCCCACAAACTGCTCCATGGAGCTCCAGGTTTTGTGGGTATAACAGCTCAGGATAGCTTGCTGATTAGCTACCCTGAACGGCAGGCCCCCAGCAGAACAGCCTCTCTGTCCAAAAAGGCCTATCTTTTTGTCTTCCCTTGATTTGGCGGTAGGAGCTGGGGTCCTGTCTCTCCTTTTCAAAAGCAGCCGTCACGACAAGCAAACTCAGAGTGGGATGGGCACACAGGAATTCATACCCCTTCAATGGTACAAAGTATTTTCTTTCCACTTTCTTGGCAGTGAGTGGAGCAGATGATGGTGTCTGCCATATCTCCTTCACAGACTTATCAATGGTCTTAACGATAGGTAGGGCAACCCTAGACGGACCCGAAGGAGACAAAATATTAGTCACAGGGTCAGAGATTTCTTCAGTAATCTCCTGTGCTTGGATGCCCATATTAGATGCCACCCTTCACAAGAGATCCTGGTGCAATCTCCCATCTTCTGAGGGAGATGCAGGTGCAGTGCCTGCAACATCCTTGGCCGGGGGGGGGGGGGGGGTAATTAGAGTTCCTTCCGCCCGATCCAACAGTGCCAGGTGTGCTGGGGCATCTTCTGAGGTCACTGCTGCCACAGTACCAATGGCTTCAGTGGCCATCCTTGGTGCCGGGGTGCGGGATGGGGTGAGAAACTATTTCAGAATGCAAATGGGTTTGTCTATGCCCCGAAGGGGCCAAAAAAGATCTTGTCGACTGTGGGCCCGATGATATGCCCAGGGTGTCCAAGAGGGCCAAGAGCCTGGGTTCTGCCATTGTGGACCCCACGGCACCAGGAACTGTGGAAGCCCTTGAAAGCTGGTATGGCACAAAGTAGACCAGGAGCAGCTCTGTACCGACGCTACCGAACCAGCCTCCGACTCTGAGGCGGACTCCAACCTCTGAGACCAGGGCAGCACCACAGACAACCGGGGAAGAGCAGCATGATGAGCGCAGCAAGGATATAGGCTTCTCTTTTGAGCTGGACGGCGTCGGTGCCAACGACGCAGACTCTCTCCCCCAGTTAGAACTGGTGGTAGTATTTTCTATCAGGTCCCTTGCCGCCTCAAACATCTCCACCGTCGAGGGGGACCAAACTACCTCCACCTTGTCTCCCAAGTCCACCACAGGAGAGGGTACCACTACCAGGCTCGGCACATATTTTCCTGAGGGAGTAGTACAGGCTGTGTCAGTGCCAGCAGCATGGCCAGGTGGCCCGACATGGGTCTCACCACACTGGCCTCCCTTTCTCTCGACCTGCAAGGGAAACAGCCCGTCACTTCTCTTGTCTCTTCTTAGGCACCGGGGATTGTGATCGGTGCCAAGGCACTGGTCTGGGACGTGAGGTTTTACAGTGTCCTGAGTCTCCCAGTGCTGTGCTTCTGCCAGCAGCTGAAGCACTTTTAGCGAATGCCATGCCGGTTGACGGGTCTGAGGTGGACTAAGGTGGTCTCAGAGCCTCCTCCATGAGTAAGATCTTCAATCTCTGAAATCCGTCCTTCACAGTTCTTGCTTTAAAGCCTTTGCAGAACCAGCACTTAACTTTAAGATGCGCCTTGCCCAGACACTTAAAACAGGTAGAGCGTGGGTTACTCTGACACAGGCTTCTTACAGGAATGGCAAGCCTTAAAGTCCAGGAAGCCAGGCATTCCTGACAAGTGGGGAGCAGTGAAAACCAACTAACAATCACCTGAGGGGATTAAGCAGATACTTAACCCTATCTAAATAACACTTAACTAAATGACCAACTATCTACAAAAGAACAAAGCTGGCACAGACGAAGGGAATAAACTGCTAGGGAAAAATCTCTTAAGTGAGAGACCACAGAGCCAACTAGCCGCCACAGTGGTAAGAAGGAATTGGCGGGAGAGTGGTTGGCAAGCCCTTATGTATGGCGCTATAGGCGCACGACTCCAGGGAACTCTGTCCGACCACCAGAGTTGCTAGGGGAAAAGTTTGCCAGCAGTCGTGCACGCATGTGCCTAACTGGAGTTGACGTAAGCATCACTCAAAAGAGAAGGAGTCTTTCCATGCTATTATTGGTACTCCTACTCATTTAGCAGTTGATGCTTCTGAACAGTGAGATGATGAATTTCTCTAATAAGGATGATTAGATAAGATCATCCTTCAGTAAGGTCAACAAAACCATACATACATCAGGGAGATCAGCATGCCTTCTGAACAGTGCTCTGTTCTTCATTCCCTGCAGAACCACCCCCTTCTCATTGTTTTCAGCTTAAGTACATGGAAGGTCATCCTTACTAAAGGACCAGGTCTAGCACAACACAGTTGCTGTTTAGCAGTGCCTCAGTCTCTGCTCTAGATCACCAATAAAGTCAGTCATTTCCAAACTGCCCATCTCCCTTTCTTAGCAACGAAAATGCTTACCTTGTGAGACAGATTTGGAACTGACCTGTCTTAAGTTATGAATGCTGTAAATTGGTCCTGTCATTTGGATGTTTACTATATGACTGCACTGGGTAAATTCAATAGATGGCTTTCTGGAAAAAACAGGCAAGAAAAAGAATAGCTCATCCTAGCCATTTCTCTGAGAAAAAGTTAGAAGTTGTGAAGAGATGGTGCCAGAACTATTAGCACTGATTGATTGTTCTGCCTCAGTCTCTAGCCAATCAACACAACTGTTTTTCAGCTAACAGGAAAATGCTCACCTAAAAAAACTCTGGAAGGATTAAGACACATTCCACAGAGACTAACTATTGCCAGAAACAAGACTTAGATTATATCTGCCCTAAAGCCACTACAGTGATACAGCTATGACACTGTGGCTGTCACTGTTGCACCACAGTGTAGACACTTCATACATCAACAGAGGACCCCCCTCCCCCCAATCTCTGCAGTTAATCCACCTCTCCAAGAGGTGGCAACCAGCTCATCTGAAGAATTCCTTTGTCAACCAACTGTGTCTACACAGGGGGTTAGACTGACCTAACTATGATACTCTTTAAGAACTTTTTTTTTTTTTTTAACAGCACTGAGGAACATATTGAGATCAATTTTTTTTTTAGGTGTAGACCAGGCCAGAGATACAGGACCCTGCTGGGAGTACCTGAAGAATTTAGTGTTTTTAAAAACGCTACCTTGTCGCTGCATACCACTTACTGCAGTCTCCCAAGACAAAACTGTGATTTTCTGAACCACATCATAAGAATACAGAATTGGCCAATTCCCAAATGCTACCCAAGGAGAAGTAAAGGCTCAAGGCTCAACCCATGATGGGCTACTTCAGGGATCCAGTAAGAGACAGAGGGGCAGCCAGCCCTGAAACCGTGACACCTTGAAAACCACCACAAAGCTACCAGCCTAATCATATCATCTACTGCAGCTATCTGAAGTGGTAACTAAAGCATCCCTTTATAAGATGCGTTCTGTGGACAGCAGAAGTTAATGGCAGAATTAATAAACATCAGTAACTGGAAAGATTCCTTACAGTCCATCCCCTCATTGAACAGGATCTTTCTGCACAATACTGTCGTGTGTTTTGTCCTGGTAGACAGATACTGTCAAACTTTTATGTGATTTATTTTAATGTCCTTTCTTACAGTACTTAGAGTATATGGCCCCTATTACATGCCTCACCATCTTTAATACAATACTCTATAAGATGACAAGAGGTAGGAAATTACAGTCAGTATCTCTGCATTTGGCACTGAATCACAGAAACTAGACCAACTTGCCCAATGTCACCCAGGAAGTCTGTGACAGAGCAGACATAACCACCCCGGTGTCATGACTCTCAAAATCTAGTGCTCTGACTCAGTGGTTCTGAATCACTGTATCCTAACACAAAATTGTGTCCCCCATTCAGATCTTAGCGTGCTGTGGCAGGAAAGCACGCCAGCTGCGACTGCTGAATCTTTAGAAGCTGCTTCAGTCAAGCAGCTTTTGAAGGGCCAGCAGCAAAAAAAAAAAAAAAAAAAAAAAAAGCCCCCAAGTGCTTTCAACAGAGGCTCTGATCAAAGCACCTCAGCTGAGACACCTGACCTCCAGGCAGTGTAGCTTCCCAGACACACACCCCGGCTACAGGGGAAGGATTGGCTCCAGGCTGCTAAAAGCTGAACTGACTGTGGTTCCCCCACCCCGCTCTCCAAGCTGCCAGTTCTGCCTTCCTTTGCAGGGCAAGGGATGCACTGAAGCCTGCTCCCAGCTGGTCTCCTGGGAGCCAGAGTTGCAAGGGGATTAGGCTTGGGGGGAGGAACGCAAGTGTGAGAGGCAAGAGAAGGTGAAGGGTATAGGGGAAAAGGGTGACCGGAGGGCAGATGAGGAGATGTGACAGAGAGGTTAGGGGCTGGGGAAAGGGGGATGCAGTAGAGTTGGATGTGGAGGTGTACACTCTGAGGGAAATCGATAAGTAGGAGGGCAGGAAAGGCTGGAGAGAAACCTTGAGAGCTGGAGCCTCACTGCCCGCAGCTCACAGCCAGCCAGGGTATCCTCCAACCTGTCACAGCTGCCCCACCACCTAAACAGCAGGGAGAGAGCAGAAAATGGATCCAGACTCTCCTGGACCCTGCATGGCACTGCTGCTGACAAAGGAGAGGGGGAGACAGGGACAGTGGCCCACAGATCCCTCCAATAGTGTGCTATCCACTTACGCAAGCGTAGCTCCCTGGGTGCCAAACAGTCCAGTGGCCAGCCAGGAGACCCACAAAATCTCATAGCCACAGGCCCACAAGGGTGTTAATCTGGACATGCCCCCAGCGCTTTCAGCAGCAGCATTTGGCTGAGAGTGTGGGGGAGGGTGCTCTTTTCTTTCGGTGGCAAGGGCCACTTGAACCCACTGCTAAAAGTGCTGGAAGCCTTGGCAGCAGGGGAGCCTCAGTGTGTCATGCTTCCCAGCCACGTCACTACCCTCAAAAGGTTGAGAATCCCTACCCTAACCCAGTGTTTTCAAACCACAGATCAAGACCCAGTTCTCAGTCACAGGCTCTCAGGTACTGAGCGGTGCCATCTCCAGCCACCACAACGAAAGACTGAATACACAGCTTAGAAGATGTAATTGTTGGGTTGTGGGCATAAATGATCTTTTTTAATTGGACCTCAAGAAGAGGTTTGAAAACCTCTGCACCACACCCCCCCAATCTGTGTTACCAGCTCTTTGGTTATAAACATTTAAGTTTTACTATTCTAATTATACCTGCAAAAAATACACACCTCAGTCCAGAAAAAAAGAATCCCTTTCCTGTTAAGATTTTGGTTTGATTTTACTTAAAACTGTGTGTTCTTGAACATAAACACAGATCTGCCATGTTTGGTTTGCACATACTGCAAGGGAACATTTAAGATCAAACAAAAAATTATTCTCTCAATTTAAACCATGAAAGTACTCCCGTTTATATTTAGGGGCTTGTTTTGTGCTTAATAATTCAAAATCTGAGAACAAAGCTAACCAATCGTGATCCTTTAAATGCCTTCACAGACCACCAACTATTGTCAATTTCCAAATGAGCAGCCATGTTAGTCTACTTCAGCAAAATAAGCAAGAAGCCCTGTGGCACTTAAAGACTAACAAATTTATCACATGAGCTTTCATTTGAGAAAATCCCACTTTCTGCAAGTTCCCCCAACTTCAAAGCATCTGACGAAGCAGGATTTTCTACTGCGAAAGCTCGTGTGGTAAATAAATTTGTTAGTCTTGAAGTGCCACAGGACCCCTTGTTTATTTCACCAACTATCATGCAATACAAGATCCCAGTGCTAAGAAATACTGCCTGATACTAGAAGTAGAGTGTAATAAACGTAACCAAAATCTAACACCTTGTATTAGTCTTCCTCTACTCCAATACAAAAGGATAGTACAATGAAAATGACCAACCACAGAGTTAAGTAGAACAGGGTTCCCCTATCTTCCTCATACTTACTGATGATTGACACACTCTCCATTAGCCAAAAAAAAAAAAAAATCTACATATTTTGTTTTAACCTTTCAACACTTCTTTGTACTTCTTACAAATATTCTTACTCAGATTCCCGACCATCACACTACTTTAACACAAAGCCTTTGCATATGTATCTTCAAACTGGTTTGGCTTTATTGTTGTAACTCACTGTAAGTGCATTTGTGCAGTGTCCACAATCAACCAAAGATCTCTCTTGGCACCAATGTTCCCTCTAATCTGCATGGCCTCTCAGCCCCCAACACTGCCTGCCGCAGAGAAGGCTGTCAGCCATGCATGGCCAGCAGCTGCAGTCCCTGTGGGGAGAGAGACTCTGAGGTGGGAGTTTTTAAAACTCCCGCTCAAAGTCAGCTCTCACTGAAAAAAACAACAAGGAGTTGTGTGGCACTTTAAGACTAACAGATTTATTTTTTGCATGAGCTTTCGTGGGAGAAGATCCCACTTCCTCAGATGCTTCGAAGATGGGTGAACTTACAGAAAGGAATGAAACTAAATGCAAGGGGATGCAAAGCTCCTACTGAGCCTGTGCAGACTCTCTGCACAGTCTCAGTAAGAGTGCCCCTGGCTGGAGGAGCAGCCAGGGGCCTGGCAACGCAACTCCAGCAGCCAGGGAAGGGGGCCCTAACCCCACTCCAACTCCGGGGGAGGGGGGGTCATGGAGGCAGCTCCGCCTATCTGCCCGCCTAGCCTCAGCACTGTGGGGCAGAGCAGCCAGCCCAGCCTATCTGCAGCCGGCCGCACCTCCCTGGGGGGCAGAGAAGGCTGGTGCCAAGCTCCGATGTGCAGGGTCGGGGACCTGGAGTAGCCCACCCCGCTTCCAGAGAGTTTGGGTTGCTTCACCCCCGGATCCGCAGGCCATGGAGTAGGCCCGTTCAAACCGGGGAGTGGGGGGGGGGCGCAGCCCAAACTCTTTGGGAGCAGGGCGGGCTGCTCCAGGGCCCCAACCCCCATGCTAGAGATCAGCACCAGGCCCCATCACCCCCCTGGGAAGGCGTGGCCACCTGGGGGTATGCTGGGCCCCACTGTGGTGAGGCTATGTGGGCCGCGCAGCAAGCAACACACGTTGCTCAGCTGCATTGACCCATAAGAGGGAACATTGCGGCACTGCTGCTTTATTTTTTCCTTCAATTCAAATCTCCTCCCTCCCCCCATTTAGGTGCAGCTCTTTTTCACATTAACTATCAGTCTGTCCTACTAGGTGCCCAGGGGGACTGCAGGAAGGCACTAGTGCACAATCCACATTTGGGTGGATCAGCTTGTGTCCTCACTGCAAAGCTGGTATGTTACCAGCCACGTGAAATCAGCATACAAGCTTTCAATCTATACGCTTATACCCAACTAGTTTGGGTTTAAAAATTCCCAACTCGGGGAAAATAGTAGTGTGTGAACAGCAGGAGGGTCACTGGCAAGACCAGACTAACAGCCTAGGTTAACTCTGCAGTAAAGACATGCCATATAGAATAGAATAGAATCATACAGATCACCTAGTAAAACCCCCTGAGGTTTGAATCCAGGAGCTGCGTCACTTTTGAACTTGCAAATATGGTCAACTTAATCAGATCTTACAAAGTGGAGAATCCAAGCTCATAAAGAAAAATTCTGTAGAAGGAAGTGAGCAAGAACTTGACCCCTGGGGCAAGGGGAATTCAATTCTCCTTTTACAGGAAAGAAGGAAAACATTTGTGTCTTTGCACTGTTTCTTAACCCACAGGATCACTTGCATGACAGCACAAAAAAGCCACTCTCTGGAAGATGCAATACACAAGTGAATAGGTGGCATATTATGATCAATAACTATGAGAGCAAAACATTTTTAACTGTGATAATGATGTTTAAGCTCTGCAATAGTAGTTGCCATCTAATGCCAGCAAAGGCACAAGACTGAAAATTACAAGCAGTTTATAACAGAATTTGTTTCACAATCTGCGATGACAACGAAGTATAACAGAAATTGTCTCTCTAGGGGACCTTTCTTCACCTTAAAAAAGGTTGTGTACACATTTTTTTTTTTAAGAGTTGTCTACACAGCCAAATGACTCAGCAACTGGCTGACAGCTAGCAACCTACAGCATGAAGAATCAGGATGCACTGGTAAGGCACCCAGCTCTTGCATGATGAAAATCAGCCTGCATACATGCTCAGCAATCCACATTATGGCCACTATACTATGTTTTAGCTATCTACTATCTCTCATTCCTTCAAAAAATTTTAAATCTTGACAAGCCAACCGGCCCAAGACTATTCTGACTTCATTAAGAGAAAACTGCCACCACAGTACCATTAAGCGTAACTTTACTGACAGCCAGAAACAGAACTCAAGAAGTCAATAGGAAATCATACTTAACCCCCGCCCCCGCTAACCCATTGAGAATCATAGGGTCTCAATATGATTTACCTCAACAATGAAGATGACTTGACGACTAACCTTTGCTATCTGTCTCTCACTTAAGAAAACACAGATTGACTTTCCCTAGCCTTCTACGGTAATGTTTACCTAAAACAAACTGAAATGATACCTCCATTAACTTCAACTTCCAAGGCCAGAGTTTGAAAGGTTGAACAGTACCTGATGACACAGGAAAACAACGTGCTAGTTTCAGATCAAGGATGTTTGACAGGACTGGGAAGCCCTAACACCACCTCTGTAGACACACCTTAACACCTTTAAAGCCTCATGAATTGGTCATATTGTAGCCTGAGCTCTCACTCAGGCCACATGACCAATTCACACTACTGAAAAGGAGTTTAATTTATGAAATCATGCCTACACAAGTGCTCAAGGGGCTTTCCAAGCATGTTTAACTAGACTGAGGTAATCAGATTCAAAACAAAGCACAGACAGAACAAAACTTGTGGATGAGTTCAAGAGGAGAGAGAATGTGGCTATCATTTAGGCATTACTGATACAGAAGTTATACCAATTTGAGACAAGGTAGGGTTTGAATTTAAATTAAAGAAATCAAAGTAACTGCATATGTGATCACTTTTATGGCATTTGGTGGGGGGGCCTCAGTTTGAAGCCCTCCCACTCACAAAGAGAGTACATATGGGAAATTATACCTGCATAATTATTTCAGTATAACTGCTCAAACCTTCCTGTGTCGACAAGCCCTTACTGGCATCTACATGAGTTAAAATGAATTGTACTACAAAGAGACATCACCCATGCAGGCAAAGGGCAACAGGCTGCAAGCATATTACACAATGCACTCATTTTTTCAGATATGAGGAAAAGAGTCTCATGACTAGAAAAAAATCTGAGTTTCACTATGCACGAGAGTTTTCAATCAGCAACTCAAGACTGCCCATGTACATCCCTATAAATCATCTTAAATCAATTATTCTACACTCTGGCTTTTTTCTCTTAAGTTAGAATATATTGGAAAGCAACTGCTCATATGAAAACTACAGCACATACCACATTTAAGCAGTAAAATGATCCTTCCCAAGTTGCTTAAGTATACTTGATTTCTACATTAAACTTGTAAGGTCTATCTTCCACTCTGTTTATACCCTACCTAACACAGAAGAGCCTCAAACCCCACCCCATCCCCACTCCCACCCCCACCCGGCCACCGTCTTTAGACACTAGTGGAACACACAGTGAAGAGGTGGTGCACATTTTGATTTCTGATTAACGAAATGATTAGCTTATTATTCAAAAAAATCAATGATCTACATTGTTTAGCACCTCCAAAAGTCGTCATTAAAAGCACATCAGAATATTTTATTAGTTAAAAATCACTTTACTACACCTTTAACGATGTTGAAAGGGCAGTGTCAGGAGGAGAGATATATTCAGTCTCCTCTGCAACCTGAAGAGAAAACGCAAAATGCTGTCACAGATGAATTCTCAACAGTCCCATAGGGCCTGCACCTATCTGAGAGGGGAGACTTTGGGGCCAAAGACTCAGGTTCTCACCATATTACTGTGTCACCACCCAGTGGTAAGTGTGTCACAGAGAGCCAGGGAGATGGCTGGATGCGCTCGTGTGTCCTGTACGGTAGTAACTCCCAACCTTTTCTCTGCTGTGGCAGATGCTGATACCTTTAATTATTTTGAGGCAGTCCACCATATAGTTACTAAATGAACTCATGTATATTCATGAGCCAATCCAGAGCTCTTCAGGTAATTTTTAAAAAATTCCATGCCACGCCTGCTCAGGCCTGAGGGCACACTGGTTGGGAAACACTGCCATATGGTTGTGATATGCTGCCAAGTGTGTTATGACCTGCAAAAAGTTGAGAACCACCGATATGGAAAACTCTCAGGTTCAGTTCCAAAGGGTCAGTTAGCCATGTTAGCCTAGTTCAGCAAAAAAAAAAAAAAAGCAATCTGGTGGCACTTTTAAAGACTATCAAATTTATTTACCACATAAGCTTTCGTGGGAAGAAATCCCACTCAATCCAATGATAAAATATGGTACTTCATCTTCTACCATCAGACAAAGTGAGAGCTTCTCCTATGGAAGCTCATGCAATAAATAAGTTAGTTAGTCTTTAAAAGTGCCACCAGACTCCTTGTTTGTTTCTCAGGTTCACATACCTCTCCCAAGCTCCCAGCATCTGATTCCATCTCCCATCTTCACTAGGAAAGCAGGAGAGTCATTCTAGGACAGTGGTTTTCTAACTTTTTTTCTCAGGATGCAGCTGAAAAAAATAGTTTATGCCCACATCAATTACAACTTTGATCAATGTAGTCCAGTCTTTTGGTGGCAGCAGAAAGGGGCGCCGTGAGCCTGTGTAGGGTCTTAAGTTTGAAAACTACTGTTCTAGGCAATGCCTCTGTCTGCGTACTGGGGACTGCAGCCAAGGAAGACCATATTCGGAATCTATCCTCGCCTAATGCAGCTTCAGCTGCTCCAATTAATGGAGACGAAGAACAACAAAAACATATGGAAAGTATTTTTGAAAACAAGTAACTGCTAGCCATACTGATGAGAAGAATAAACTCCATTTGCATCAATAGGTAATTATACTTTAATTTTAGGCTTTTGATTTGAAAAAAAGTCAGTTTAACACAAACTGAATACAACTTCAGTACACTGAACCTCAATTTGTCTCCAGCACAGAGGTTTCCCACAGACAAATCGAGAAGCTTTCTAAGCAAATCATACTGTTGTCAGACTAAACTGTGAAGGCTAGCACTGAAGAGAAAGAGAGTTTATTTTTAAGAATAGATAACATACATTTATATTGCAATCCATGGTCCCATCTAACAAAATGCTGCAGGTGCAATTTTTATGAAGCACCAATAATACACCTAACATTGTTAAACACGGCGAAGGAAGGTTCAGTCCCAAAAAGCTTACACAACAGAAAGCAAAATACCCTTGAGAAACTCAGGGTAAGCATTAGGAGTTTTGCTCCTGGCATATTTTTGTGGTGGTGGGTCTTCCCTGGTTTGGGGGAGGGAGACACAACAACAGGAAGCAACAGCATTTTTATCAGCATGGTTTCTCATTTGGGAGCTGTGCCAGTTGTACATTTGATGAAGGATTTGAAGGGGGGGCAGTTAATCTGGTGCACTTGAAAATGAAGGGTACACAAGCATGCAAGCCAGTATGAAAACAGGTAAAAAAGGAATTATGAAAAGTTTTAACTAAGATTCAGGTAGGGATGCAGAAGCTTGAAGGTAAAAGACAAGAAGCATGACTTTAATACCCAAAATCTAAAAAGAGTTCCTTTACCAGATGGCCACCATTATTCCCATTTTTGTTCATCTTCTATTTCAAGGGTGGACAAACTTATGTAACTCAAAAGCCACACAGGCTGATTATTAAACCTTCGAGAGCGACACTGAGGCATATAGCCACATACTTTTACCTACAAAATTAGTTTGCTGACATTCTTCCATGAGCCACTTTTTCATTCAAGAGCCACAGCTTGGCCACTCCTGTTCTATTTGATACAAAATGGTGGTAAAAAAAACAACACACTTTCTCACACTAATTTGCATTCTTCAAATAGCCACACCAAAAACATTAAAATAAATTAGAGTATAATTCAGAGCCTCCTCTTCATAGTATCCAAACTGTTCTAAGGGAAACAGTTCAAAATGGATTTATATGCTACCCCAGCTACTCAAGTTCCTGGCACCTGGTACCTCTTACAAGCTAAGTAAGAACAATTCAAGCCCACAGAAAGGAGTTTAGCTCATGCAATAATCCAAAAACCTTCTTAAGAATTCCCTCTGAAAGGCCTTAAATGCCTTCACTTTCAAGGTCTACTCTCCAAATCTCAAGCTAAAGCAACAGGAAAAAAAAGCTGCGCTTACTTCCTCTGCAATGGATGCTTTTAAATAAGGAAGAAAGTCAATCAGCATTAGACCCATTACAAATCCCAAAAAAAGCTGTGGATCCAGGAAATGGCTGAGAAGGGTCTGATCCTCCCATGATCAGTTTGAAAATCCTGCCTCCTTTATTCACTGAACTGAAGAGCTAAGAATTTCAAAAATGCTAGGTATTTTGCATTATTTTCTGAAACTTAACCAAGCAAGGAGGGTGGGTTGTAATTAATTCTCATGCCTCAGGGTATTTTCAAGTGCACATGCACTACATCCTTTCTCAACAGGCAAGAGATTTTTTTTCCTTTTACATACTGACAGCATCCCATGGCCAATGTTAAGAGAAACTATTAGCAGGATTGTTTCTGAGATTCAGAAATACAGAACTGCAGGCTTTCCAAGCCTGTACAAGGTATTTAAAAAAATTTCACTTCTTTAACATTGTTCTGTTTCTTCCACTCCTCCCTAGACACTGAACAGCAAAACAGCTGAGATATTCTGCCTCACTGAAGAACACCCAGCTGGTCATAAAAAAACAATCACTACTCTGGAGTTGTTGAAAGCATCACTACCCAACATATATTCTGCTCCAAAACAATGAGAGGTCCCTCAGACTAATGGAAAACTGTCTGTGTTTCAGTTTTCCATAAAGTCCCAGAGAAGTAGCAGTGTCAGTCTAGTTCAGCTAAACAAGCAAAGGGGTCCTGTGGCACTTCTAGATTAACAAATTTATTTATGGCATGAGTTTTCACTTCTAAGCGTCTGAAAAAGTGTGATTTTTCTCTCAGGAGAGCTTATACAATAAATGTTAGTTTTTAAAAAGGGTTTGAAAAAAATTTACACATTTGACTTTTAACCAATTGCATTCCATTTCAATGTAGCAGTGTCCAGATATCAATGTGCAGTTCTACATATCTATTGTGTATTCTGCAAAAGAGGGAACCCTGAGAACCTCAATAGCCCAGTGACAGTAAATCTCTTTCTTGATGCCCACAGGATGCTCCTTACAGTCAAGGCTTGGAAACTAAGTTCCAAATTCATACTAGCTCAAAGGAACTACTTCTGTCTGGTGTATTTACGCCTGTGTAAAACCCAGTGCCATTTCCATTAAATTCCATCAGATTTCAGCTGTGACTGAGTATGCTCTGCCTGATCAACTAAGGAGTCCTTTACATCATGTAAGAGTAATTTATTTCTTTACTTGCTCCCTCAAAACTCAGAACAACTAGATTTAGCTTTTCTGTATCAGAAAGCTGTACACCTGATCCTTAAGAAACCTGGGAATTTTTTCCTGTCATATTTACAAGTTGTGAAAGCCAAGCTCTCCTCAGGCGCTCAGATCAACGATCTCCTTTCCATCTCTAGGTTTTTCTATAGTCCTAAGATGACAAGTACAGGGGGGAATCCATTCATTTTCCTCTTATATCTCCTTGGTGATTTCCTCCAAAAGAACAGCCTGGGGTCTTCAGATTATCTGATGTCACAAAGATCCACTGTGTGTTGTCAGATGCGAGCAGCGATGAGATTAAATGCAGATTCCACTCTCCCTGGTTCATCACATTCCTGTTTCACAAAACTGCTAGGATGCGAGTCTTCCCCCTTATGCAACCACCCCAGCTCATGCCACATGCCCCTTTGTCCAGATTAGTAGCTGTTCTTCCTTTTAAAATATCAAACCCAGCTTCCCCCCCACACACTCTCTTTTAGAAGAAACATCCACTACCATTGTACTCTTCATCTCCAACAGCAAGTATGCTCTTTTTTTCCTCCCAGAGCCCTCACCTCCAGTAAGTTTGTGTTTCATTTTCCAAAGGGACAGACAGTCTTGTTAGTCTAGTTCAGCAAAAAACAAACAAGGAGTCTAGTGGCACTTTTAAACACTAACAAATTTATTTATCATATGATACAATAAATTTATTAGTCTTTCAAAGTGCCGCTAGACTTCTTAGAGTGGTGGGTTTGTTTGTTTTATGTTTCTCAAACACAGCTTTCCAGCCTGGCATCTCAGGGCCCACACCGGTTCTACAAAGAGTCATCCGCTAAAGCATTTTCTTCTTGTTTCTCTTTTTCACTACACCACCGTCTTGGTAAGTTTGAGAATTCAGAGAGAACTGTACCTTGGTCCAGGCATGCAAAAGACAGTGACAGGGCAGAGACTGGTATGTGCCCAGGTAATCCTATGGAACCTTTCCCTGCAAAGTTCCAAAGGGGCAGTCACGTTAGCCTAGTTCAGCAAAAAAGCAAGAAGTCCTGAAATGAGTCTGTGAGTCTTTAAGTGCCACAGGACTCTTCCCCCCCCCCCCCAACCTGCAAAGAACATCTCCTCAGCAACCCACTGAGGAGTGAACTCAGTTAACTACTCTCTTCTTGAAAAACTTGAGGACTTCTTTATACATTCAAAAGTTAATCTGAGCACAAGATTCCCCCCTACCTGTCCCCTCAATTTCATGAGGGTCACCTTTAAATAGCCATAACATTCAGCAGAGACAAAAGTCCAATATTGTAGGACCATTTATAACCGTAACGCTTTGGCAACAAAGGGTTCTAGAATGTTTCCATGCATAGGCACATTAAAACATTTAGTGCTATATTCTTTTTAATCTGTAGGTCTCTAAGCATTCTACAAGATTAGCACTGTTAACCCCATTTCACGGACAGGGAAAAGTTACAGAGATGCCAGGTTTCTTGTCCAAGGTCTTACATGACTTCCATGTCACAGTCAAGAAGAGCATGATTCAAACCTCCAGAGTTCTCTCCACAAGATCACACTGCTTCCCACATGCACGTTTCTCAGGATACGATTCAGCTGCAAGAAGGCAGCTACTCTAATGCTAAAGGGTTGGAAAAAGACAGCTTATGGGAGCAGGGTGGTTTTGAGAAGAGATCTTGCAAGTGAAGAGGAAAGTAAGAGCCTTTTATGAAGAAAAGGGGAAGCTGGATGCTTTTAGATAACAAGGAATTGGAGAATATAACCACTTAAGTCTTTTAATCACCAAGTGGCCTCTTATCGAAGAAACCCAAGTTCTTCCTTTTTTGTTGTTGTTGCTGCTGCTGACAAAGAGCAAATAATTACTTTAATTATCAAAAAACTTGTGAAGCGGTTTTTAAACAAATCCTTACTAAATAAACTAGCTACCTACCCCTATTTTGTTTCTAGCAGACTGTTTATTTCAGTACAAGAATCAGTAGCAACACCAAACTGCTCTGAATACAATAACTTTCACATTACATTCCATGATTATGTCCTTCTTTACTGCTCCCCAACGATTAAGTCCTCAGTCAGTCCCTGCTTTCACACTGTTGTAGGATCAACAGGAAGTGAGTCACTATCATGTTGGTAAATCACAATTCAACTGCAGCCAGCCTAAAATTCAACTGTGAGGAGCAACAAATCAGCATAACAGCAAGGTCAGATTTAAAACTGTTAGGTTTTACTTAACACAAACAATAATCACTTTCCCCAACTGTTCTGGATTTGCTTAGGAAATGAAGCATATTTACACATCCTGAAAGAAAGGTACAACTTTACAGTTGCCACTTTCCCCCAAAATAGCACCCAATCATGTTTAGAATTCAATTTAATAAATTTTACAGGAAAGAATGGATAGCAGACCAGCTTTAGTAGCTAAAATCTAAAGTGCCCATGCTTTAGGCTCAGTACTTCCAAAGCAAATTTCATCTGCAAACTAGTGATCACACCCCCAGTGATTCACGCAATCTTCTACTCTTCCTTGCATATGAAAAGGCTCTAATGAGGTTATTAGACTGCCCTACCCCCTGCATATCCTTCAAGCCAAAAGGGACAGGACAAATTTGTATGAAATATAGACTCCAAGATGCCAAAGCACACTATAGAAGTCACACTGATGAAGTAATAGTGGGGTTTATAAACTCTGAAGGACAGTATGAATAGACAAATTCAGTTTCTACCCATAGGGCAAACTTCAAAGGGGTAGCAACATTAGTCCAGTCCAGCCCAGTGAAACAAACAAGGAGTCTAGTGGCACCTTTAAAGACTAACAGATATAAATAAATATGTTAATCTATAAATGTGCCACCAGACTCCTTGTTTGTTACCTACAGACAGTGTTCCCTCTAAGCTGCATGGCAGCATGGGCACGCAGCCCCCACTGCTCAACCCCACGGGGAATAATGAAGGCCATGCACAGCTCGCAGCCATAGCCCCTGCCCATCCAGCAGAAAGCTTTCAAAACTCCCGCCCAGAGCACGCTCTAACTGAGCTTGCTCAGAGCATGCGCCAGAGGGGGAGAAGCAGTCCATGGCCTGGCCATGTGGCCGGGGGGGGGGGGGAGGAGACCTGGGGACAGCAGGGAAAGGATGCAGGGGGGATGGGAAGACAGGGTCTGGTCAACTGGGGGATGACTGGGAGAGTGGGCGGGAAGAAGGGATTGAGCTGGCTGGCGGGAACAGAGAGGGGCGGAGCTAGCCTCCCAAACTGCCATGCAGCAAGTGCCTTAAGTTGCTCAGCTCCATCAGCGGCTTAGAGAGAACATTGTCTATTACAGGAGTCTCAAACACGTGGCCCGCAGGCCACCCCTAAAGCTATTTCCTGCGACCCGCAATGAACTATTGTTACCAATATTTGCAATATCGTTGGATGGAACGATTTCAGTGTTGTGGCCCTCAGGCTAACATACTAGTCCTCATGCGACCCTTGGTCTATAGGAAGTATTACTTACACAGAAAAGGCCACTGTGTATAACAGACGGAACTGGTATTAACCATAGTGAATTAGAGATGAACTGGTAGTCCAGGGGTCTCAAACTCAAATCTCTACAAGGGCCGCATGAGGACTAGTACATTAGCCCAAAGGCCACACCACACATGAGAATTAGTATGGTATCCCAAGGGCTGCACCACTGAAACCTTTTCATACAACAGCATTGCAAATATTGATAGCAATAATGTCATTGCAGGCTGATAGAAATAACTTGAGGGGCCGGGTGTGGCCCTCGGATCATGAGTTTGAGAGCCCTGTGGTAGTCCCACCTACAGCTAAGGGTGTCTATCAAACACTTTCCACCGACAGACCCTGCTTTCAGGTGTTTTATAACTTTGCGAAATTGTAACTATGTGGGAAGTTTTCCATGCCGTGACAGCTGTGGCCCCACTCCCACCCACCACTGCCCCGTCATGGCATCCAGGCAGCATGAAGAAAGCATCTGACTGACTTGAATGCAGAGCAAAGTGAATACCTATTTTTTGATTTGCTGGCAGTTCCAAAAAATTGAACAAAAAATTGGTTCAAACCAAACCTAAACATTCTAGTGAATCAAAAAAAGTCAAATAAATTAATTCTGTGCCCAACAAAACAATTGTGTTTCCAGACACTTAATAGATAAAGAAAATGAAGTGCTAGAGTCACAAAATGGGTGGAGAGCATTCAGGTGCCTCCCTTAAGAGACAGCACATTCCCACACTTCAACTCCTCCTTCTACCCAATGTGGAGAAGGGAATCTGAATTTGGGTCTCTCACATCACAAGAGTGTTTTAATCATTGAGTTATGGGCCAACCTGAGGCAGGTCCCCCATTCTCTCTTGTGGAAGCTGTTCCTTGACTTTAAAGCAGGGGCCTCAAACTCAAACCACCAGGAGGGCTGCATGAGGACTAGTACGTTAGCCTGAGGACGCACCACTGAAGGCTTTTCATAGAACAACACTGCAAATATCAGTAACGATAGTGTTATTGTGGGCCACAGGAAATAGCTTTAGGGGTCACAGGCGGCCTGCGGGCCACATGTTTGAGACCCCTGTTTTAAAGGGCCTGAATAATCACTGGGGTCAGGGAAAACAGTGAGGCATCTAAAGCCCAATGGCAAGGACACTCTTCTCCAATTTGGAAGACAAAGTGAAATCCATTCTCCACAGCAAGTAGAGGGGAGAACTGAATCCTGGCTTCCCACATCCCAAGTGAGTGCCCTAACTATAACCTGAAGATTACAAGGCAGGTACCACCACCAAATTCCCCTCTGACTGTTGCGTGAATGGTGCCTACATCCCAAAAAAACCCAGAACTTTTTACCAAAACCATTCAAATTATTGTTAAAACTACATTGTCTGGTGAATAATGTATTTATCCAAAAACAACAAAACACTACTTGAATGCCACACAAAACTCGAGCCTATCCCTGCCTCTGCCACCAATTTCCTAAGCGTTACTAAACAGACGTGCAACTGCAAGTAACGAGAGCTGTGCTCTGAAGATACAAAATATTGCAACTTAACTACTCTGAATGAGTCAGGTCCTAAGTGCCCTAAAGTAGGCACAAAGAATAAGCAGACTCTTGACAAATTTAGTCTTAATCTCTGTCTTTCAGTTCCCCATCTGTAAAAAGGAGTGTTGCAAAGAAACTCAATGTTTGTGGACAACTTGCATCAGTAGTTCCCAAAGGTTTCTCCTGCATGACCCTGTTTTTTGATATCCCGCTTCTCCCAGGACTCAGGCAGCATTTTGCTGTACAAAATGGTCTCCTGAATACTGCCATAATGAGTGTCATGGAAAGCCCACGAGGACATAAATTCTGTATTCAGGATCGTATGTTGCGTAGTAAATAAGGCCTCAGGGCACACAATGAATGATGATCATAAAAAAAGTATTTCATAGTTATGCCTTCTTTAAGAACCACCATTCTTGGGCAACAAATGAGACTGGGCTCTCACTAGAGGAAAAACAACGCATGCTGATGTAATTAAAGACTATCTTAACATGTAAGCACAGAGACTGCATTAGGGTTCCAAGAGTGACCTTAACCCTAGAATTTCCTAACTTGTGTTCTCCATTTTGCAACCTTAACGGTCTTTTACTGTAGAGTTGGAGGTCCTCCCACTCAAAGAATTATAAACACTTTCCTCATTGATCAAGACTCCCCAACACCAAGTCTCAGTTGTGCTAAGAATAAACTTTTCAATGCATTGTGGAATGCTTGGTAATACCTGGCTTCACACTGAAAAAAGTCTTTTTCCCGCAGGTAGAAGTAGTCACCCAATGATCAAATTTGGAATTACAATGCAAATACATGCAGGGAAATAGCTTCTTCCCCAACATGCATGCACCCCTGCACGCTGTCAGCTTCTGAAACTTATTTGATCACCCCCTACTTTAGCATGGCTGACTACCAACATTGTTGCTCATAAGATGACCCAGTCCCCTTGTCTCAAATCCAGCTGCAATATTTAATTTGAGACTTCTCCATCCCACTAGTGGACAGACAGAGGCTAACATACCAATGACGACAACATTTGGCTGTGTTATTTGCTGTTAAAAAATTTTTAAAAAAAACCAATCTCACATCTCACATCTCACATCTCACCTCTCTCTCTCTCTCTCTCTCTCTCTCTCATTTTTTTTGCCAGGTTACCCAATCCTGACTTCAGCCTATTTGGCATTTCTAAAGCATGGTTAATAAAACAAACCATTCAAACCTGTACAAAACCTGCTAGCAGCTACAGAAACTTACAGATGGTCTACAGTTAAAAGTTACAGCAACACAGCTGAATCGGTACCCACGCTGGTATGGCTTTGTTGGCATCAACAGGAGAAAGAGGTCTCACTGACCTAATAAAACCACTTAAAAGAGTGGTAGCAGCTCAGTGCATCCAGGACTTAAAGTCACATGGCAGCATTTTTTCATGCTCCTCAGCAGCAACAGTTTTTCTGGAATGAGAGCTAGAGTCGACAAGGCCTTACTTATGATCCTACCAGACTCTCCCTCAGAAGCAAGCATTAAGAGTCTCTACTGCAAAATGGACTGTGAAACAAAGTGTGCCACTCTGACACGGGAAGTCATCCAAAATTACTGCCCCAGCACAATGCAGTGAAGGCACTTTTTCAGTCTTGATGCTTTCTGGTTTGTGATTTTTTTTTTTAAATATTGTTTAGAGAGATGAAAGAACTGAGAAGAGAGACTGCATCTACTGTCATCACAATTTAACCAGTTATACAGCGAAACCTCCAAAATAACACTGCATCTGTTAAGATGACCATGTTTTTCCATAAGAGTTCTGCTGTACTGCAGAAGAAGTTTGACATTGTTGCTTTTGAAAAATGCTAATCATGATCCACCCAAAATTCCTTTGTAATTTTCCTCAAAACATACTGAATTACATCAAGCTGTTGCTCTCTTAGTATGACTGGGAAACAACAAAACACCTATATAGTTCATTAGTGGTCAGCTGGCACTAAACCTCTTCTACTGCAAATGCAACATGTTTATTTAATAAATGAGCCACCTGGAAAACAAACTTTTGATTTCTGGACACATGCAAAATAGAAAGCATACAAAAAAGAGAACTGTCCTGCATAGCTTTATATTTGAAACTTTTCACAGACCCACCTTCAATAGAAACACTGAGAATCTCCCATTGTCAAAGCATTTCTCTGCATTTCTATTGCAGCTGCATGATAGCTCACTAACGAAGGGCAGAGGCTCTGTGCAATTCTGTTGAACACTGGCTACAAAGACAGCAGACTGTTCAAGCGGACACACCTTCATGTTTTAACTAAGTCTGGCCATTTAGCTTAGGCCAAAAACATGGGTGAAGTGGGGTTAAAAACCTGGGATTTTTTTAGAATCAGTATGAACAACAAGGTGTATGCATTTATTAAAAACCTCCCCTGTCATGGTGAAAATTCAAACAGCATTTTGCTAGCACAAGAACAGCAGACAGTGAAACTGAAAGACTGAACCAAATGGGTTTTTTAATCTATTTGCTATTTGAAATCTTATGTCATCCCCAGATTTGCAACTCAGATTGGCTCAAAACCCAGCCCTGGACCTCAAACAAACCTATGACAAGTCTCAGGTTTGCAATACCACAAACCCAGATGAGTTTTTCCCAATTTTAGCACTTGCTATACTAATAGCCTACACCCTGAGTCTAGCTAATGGAAGGCTTAAAAGAAAAGATAACCAGACCATTAGCAGAATAATTCCCTCTGCTGGGCTGTCCAGGGCAAACCCAAAGGTTAGAGTTTAAGTTAACTACCAGGGATAAGACTTGCAATCCAATCTGCCTTAGGCATTTTTCTCTGCCCTGTCTTACAAGCCTTTCCTCTGTCCCACCTCACATGTGGAATACAAAGAGGAAGAAGAGCACAATCACACTTGATAACAACGAATGACATCTGCTTCTAACACTACTCAGAAGCCCCTTTCCTCATCTCCTACTGGGAGAGCAGATATTCACAGGGAACCAATTAAAAAAAAAAAAAAACAAACATACCTACATCATAAAAAATTCTCAAGCCTCCAAAAACTGGGGGCAGGAAGGGGGGGGGGAGTTAACTACTACACACCAATGCAGAACCACAAGCTGCTTCCACCTGCTGGAATCAGGAAACAACTGGAGAACAGCCAAAAATTCTCCTGGTCCTGAAGACGGACATCACCAAAATTCTGGAAGACTCCCATCTGCTGGGAGAGAGAGCTACGCCAATGCATCTGCCTGAGTAGGAGCATCCTGCTCCAAAATTGGTTCTCTCCTAAAAATCAAGTCTCTGCATCCTCTTAACTACAGGGCATTTTGAGAATGGATATAATCCCAAAGGAAATCTGTGAAATTTAGCAAAAGAAACAAGAAGTCTTGTGGCACTTTTAAAGACAACAAATTTATTTCTCTCACGAGCTTTCATGAAAGAGATCCCACTTCGTCTGACATGCCATAAGACTTGTTTGTTTTGCTGAACTAGACTAACACAGCTACCCCTTTAGAACTTGTCAAATTTAGGTACACTGGACAAGGATGTATTTTTAACTACGGATCAGTGCTCAGGCAAAACAGCAAAAGGCAAATGCCACGTCCAGTGACCAAAAGACAACGCAGGATACTTCACTGATTTCAAATAAAGTATTTTCAATGTAATTTCACTTAGCTGAATTTCACTGTGGCCATACTGCTGCTCTCTGATCACATGAATGCTGCACAGATTTGCTTCTCCATGCTCACACCTTCAGGAGGTTTTCTAAAGTTTACAGTTGGAAGCAAGGGACCACCAGATTACCTACTCTTACCTCTTACACAAGGGGTGATTTTACAAGTGCTTTCTCCCTCTGCACAGAGCAGACTGAGGTGGTAAAGAAATGGAAACTGGAGGGGATAAACCTACCATTTATATTAGGGCAGAGTCTGAAAGGTGAGACAGCCCCCAAGCAAAAGCTGAAAAAATGAAGGGGAACCTCATCAATGAGATCCAAGCACAAGACCCCACTGAGAAGTCCAAACCATCCCACTTTCAAAAATGCAATGGAGGCAATTCTGTGATTCCTACCAGGGTCATGTCCCCAAACCCTGTTAAGAGATGCCAAGTTTCTTCCAGGAATGGTGGTTCTCAACAACAGAAACCACTTGATCCCCACACCACATTCTTCTGGCATCTTAAAGACCGCTTTTCCATTCCCATTAACACCTCCTGGCTACTCTGGGGCTGGCATTGCTACACAGCCACACCCCATTCCAGCTGTCTTCACCCCCATGAATAGCTTCGGCCCAGGCCCATAACTTTTCCAGAACGAAAACTGATTTAATACTTGCCCGTTTCATGCCTGTCCACCAGTTTCTGTATAGCTAAAGTTAAACAGAGTTGAACTGCATTAACTTCAAAGTATCCCTGACAATGAAATAAAACATGTTTTACCAGCAAGATGTTACCACAATTTAACAAGAAACACATACACAGTTAAGACAATATGAAATTACCTGCCCAATACCTTATTACAACACAGAACTGAGATATCCCACTGCTCCTTCACACAGCCATGTACACAGTATGGCCTCCTTCCCACCCAGCACATGCACTTAATTAACATTTTCCAATACGGTTTGTGTATGACTGATTTTAATCAAGGGCTGAACCATTACCCTGTCTACCACTCTGTGCAGTTCGCCCTTTCCAAAGAAGTGTCAAAACAGAACAAAGCTTCAATACAACAATGAAAATGGTAGTTCGTATTCTCGACTAATTCAAACTTTCATACTCACCAGTTATACCTGGCATATTATAATAGCATCTGAAACAAACAATGCCTAGAAAAATGCATTATCGTTGCTTTAATTTATGGATGTTCTCTCTTACCATAAAGCCATTTGTTCTAAAACTGATAGACATATTTGCAATACAGTACCGTGAATAATTTAAAAAGTAATTTGTATAAACCCAACTTATAAATATAGGAGCAGGTACAGTACATTTGATTCAAACCAATTGTGATTGGATACTATTTAGCTATCAAGGGACAAGAGAATATTCAGACTCTTTCAGATCATGCTGTGAAAACTTACAGCATCCTGAAATTCAAAATTCCTTCCCATGTTTCTGAAAACACGAGCATTGCTTCCACAAGGGGGAAAAAAAAAAATCACAATTACACAGCCTTCCACCAAATGACTACATTATTCCAATGATGGGAGAGGTGGTAGGAGAAAATAAGGAAAATCAGTGCACCACGAATTAAAGAAAAACCCAGCAGCACAAGTTCTACAGAGGTAGCCATGTTAGTCTAGTTCAGCACTTTTAAAGACTAACCAGTTTATTTACTGCACGAGCTTTCGTGGGTGCACAGTCATGCAAATTCATTTCTAGAATTAAAAGATCCCTTAAACAATCTATATGCTCCTACATTTTGATACACAGCTTTTTTCATCCTTTCCAAAATAAAATACCTCATCCTAAGACTACTACCCCATCTGCCAAGAGAGCACTCTGATCAGCACTGATGTTCCCGCTTCTAAGTAAACAGAGCTATCTTTACAGCATGTAATGGCACCAATAACAGGTTTGCAGATAACACTCTTCCTGACTGGTCACAGTGCTATATCAATAAAAAATATTCCCTTTGCTGGCATCATGTGTGAGATTAACTCAACCAAAGCCAAGTGTCTTTACAAACTGAACTATTATTGCCAACATTAACTCCTGCAGTAGCAAAGCAAAACAAACATCATAAGTAGTACTTATTTCACCTACAATTAACAGTACAGAAATATATTAATAGCTTATGACAATTCCCTCACTGAAAGAAGATTTTCTCTCTTTTGTGTAAGACATGCACCTTTGTTCAAAAAGCCTGAACAAAACAATGTCTGTAAACATGCTGCATAAAACACAAACTTGTCCTCAAAAGTAAATATTAACTAGTTCATATATTAAAATTATAATACTATGTTCCTGCAAGGGAGTATTCTCACAGCACTTTCAAGACTTATTTATCCCTGCACTTCTCTTCAAGTATGATCATACTGTATCCATTAAGAGTGAGGGGTTTACTAGGCGGAGGTGTGAAAAACTCATAGATATTAAACATGCTGAAAGGCTGGAAGTCATCAGCAAAGCTAGGCTGAAAAATCACAGAGACAATGATGCATGCTAACGCACCTAAGGTCAAGCCAAACAACTGAAAACACAATGTTAACTAAGGAGTTCTCTCTTTTTGAAAAATCAAAATAAGCTACTATCTAGATTAGATTAATATGAAGGCTTTAATATCAGAGCTTCTTAGCAGTTTGCTTTTCCCAAAACTAGTATGTTTTCTTTTTGCTTTCAGCAAACCAACATTTTGCAGTGTTGTATTTGTACTCTAAAAGTTGCTTGTACTTTTCAAGTTTAAGAAACTAATCAGTGATTTAACTAACAGATCTAAAAGGATCACTTAAATTTAGTATTTATGTAGGTTAAACAAATCACCTGCAACAGACTACTTGTATTTAATCTAAGACAGCCAACAAGCACCAGGTTTTGGTAACCACCTCCCTAACAAATCGAACTGTTACTAAACTCTCCTTCTAAACACCTGGAAAAAAAAAAAAAGTAGCAGCAGCCCTGCCTTGAACAACTTTTTAACCTGTTTATGACTCTTACAGAGCGCATATTATACACCTATGTTGTTATTCATTCAACTGTCTTCATAGGCAGTCCCAGGCAGTTTTGAATACATAGAAAATGTACTGCAAAGAAATACGTTCCAATCTTCAACTTGGATAGCACCTGCTGCAACTTGGCTAAATATTGACTCAAGCTGGCTAAAAAACCCACAACTGTACCACCTTACGAACTATTGCTTGTTGATTTCTGCTTCTGTCCAATAAAAGGTTTTGGAAACATCCTTTTTTAAAATGTTTTTTGTCATTCATAAAAACCAATCCACTAACATACAGAAAGCCTTTCCACACTACTTAGTGTCAGAAAATTATACACATCGAATACATTAAAACAGCAACACCACTTCTACCTGTAAAAATAATCATTGCATTCCAAGAGTATTTTGAATCTCCAATTGTAGCAGAAAGTCTATTATCTACAAAACCTTATAAAAAGCCCACTCTGTTGAAAAGACCTGCAATAAACTGAAGTCACGTTTGCAAAAAAAAAAAAAAAAGAAGCAAGGAGTCATGTGGCACTTAAAGACTAAATCTGTTAGTCAAAGTGCCACACGACTCCTTGGTTTTTTTTGCTGGACTAGACTAACATGGGTATCCCTTTGGAAATTCACATGTTTGCAAACAACTTTAACCATTACTCCAAATATTTTGAGATATAACATTCTACAATTCAGCTCAACTCCTTTTTTTTTTTTTTTTTTTTAAATGTAGGAACATACAGTCAGCAGGTTTTTCTATACTTAATTGCATTTGCCACTGCTGAGGTTTGCATTAAGCCAGCTGCTATTAGGTAAGACCATGAAGCATTTCCAAATATGGAAGATCTACACTAAAATTAAAGGAGTTTATTTATTAAAATCATAGAGCAAGGTTTAAGGAATGGTTTCAAAGGTTTGCAATATTTCCTCAATTTAGGTGACTCAATAATACAAGAGAAGAAGAGATAAATATGCCTTTAATACCTTTAACACCTTATTGATGAAGTTCAACACTTTGTGACAAGGCACAGAGCAAATACTTGCAAAGCATTTTCTATTTTTCGCTTAGCACATTCATTGAAGCTTTCCAGGAAATATGTTTATTGCTTTAAATAATGCTATCCAACTTAATTTGTAAACTACCCAATTGCATACATCATACACGGCTGTAAACCGCAAAAATAAAGTTCCTTTCCTTGAAAGATCATGAAGTGATCAAAAAGTGTAAAGAACAGTTTGTTTTTAAACAGTATCTGTACCTTCTCAACTTAAAAACAGCAGGGATGTTTATTAGAATGAAGTTTCTGTTCACAAAAGCATACAGATTAACTCTCTTCCAATATCATAGCTCTTTTTAATACATCAGCCACCTTCCTTCAATCAAATGAAAACTTTCAGTGGCCACCGGTAAGATTGGAGACTAGTGCAGAAGCATGAAAAATAAAAGAAGAGTTCCTAACCATTGCCACCATAGAGTTAAAAGCAGAATTCTAATTTTACAACTATATACATCCTTTAAAATATTGTACAGTATATTAAACCCATCAAAATGAGGTGTACTGAAGAGGAGATGTTATATTAAGCAGAAATGACTATATTCTTATTGTAAGTTTAATAAAGCTAAAATAATTTGAGACCATTGAACTCCGCCCTAATGTTCATTTATCTAAACTAGCTATTCAACTGTGTCAAGAGACTTAAAAACCAGCAGGTTTTAGTTTCCTTCATGTGGAAACTTTAAACCAATATCCTTCAAAGAAACAAACCTAGTGGACAGACAAAGGTAAAAACAAATATTAGACTCATGTTTTAGAATCATTTTAACATTTGTTTTAACAAGGAAGACTGCATGTTACAAGAAATATTAGACTTGCGGTTGGTTGTTTACAGAATCCACACTTTCCCTCTATTAACAGCAAAAATCTGTTTTCTTCTTCCACTGAAGCCAAAACCAGCTGATTTTATTCTTCATTGTTTTCATCCTTTTCTCCTCCCCCCATCCATGAACAATATTTTTTTAATTAGTTATTCGGTTTAACTCTTTAGTTGGACTCCCTTTACTTTACAGGAAGAAAAACGTTTTTCTCCCTTGAAATACCGGTTCTACAATTAGACCAGCAACTACACACATCCTCATTCTGCAATGGTTCCTGTGTTCTGTCCTTTTAACACATTCTGCTTCACATCAGCATAATCATCACCATTTCCTAAGCCTATGCTAATGATTCATAAAACCCTTTGTCCTGATTCTGGTACTAAAATGATACAAGGCGACTTTACACTTCTGTTGATGTTAGCATTGATTAGCTCACTCCTTCCTATGGATGCTAATAACCTGTAAAAATATTCCTTCTCTCTTATTTCCAGTGTACTTGATTAACATTAATTTCTTGAATACTGAGATATTTCACATTCAGCACCTAAAGTGCCCAAAGAATTGCATAGCTCACGTAACTAACCACATTCTTTTATCCCAAAGCCAGTTATGAGATACTGATTCTCATTCTACACAATGTAGACCATGTACATTCATCAGGGTTTGTTCTGTTTTTTTTTATTTTACTATGCATCCTGAAATACACATCAAAAGATGCCCATGTGTACCACTGTTAAAACACCTCAAACATCTAATGTAGGCTGGATGTATGGGATGATGCTCAAAACCAAGATAAATGGACTCATTTGCCTAGTTACAGGTCTCAAGCAGCACGACACAGATATCATACCAATGTTTGGTTGGGGGGGGGTGTTTATAATTTCAGGCATCTGATTTTTAAGGCACCTCTTTCAACTATTTTCCTCCATAGCTTAACGAGAGGAAATTACAGGCAAATTTCAATATGCTCAATCTTAGTGATCTCGCACAGAAAAAGCAAGGACATTTGGACTTCAATGTGTGTGTTAAACCTGCCTGAAGGTTTAAACGGTCCCTGGAATGCCTGGTCATCCAATACACCACTTGAGTTTGAGCACCTGCACCTAACGTTTATCTTAGAAATGGATTTCTTTACTCTTTTGAGAGAACGCTGGTGTACCGTGACTATCGTTTCTCTGCATGTTGCTGATCAGAATGTTTCCTTTTAAAGTACTTGCATTTTAAAGCTTTTTGGGGTCATTAAGTCTCATCTCTTACTGATTAATAATTATTAAAGAATTTGTTCTCCTTCCTGCTGTAACTCTTGTGTATTCCTATTTAGGAATGCTTTGCTTGTCTGACCAGAAAAGGCAGTGCCTTTTAGCTATGACATTATATATGAAAACAAATAAAAACAAGATTAATCTTCCTTCCACATTGTGGGTAGAGGAAAGACTACCAAGTGATGCAAAACATCTGTCTGGGGGTCATTCTTCCCCTAACAGCAAAATTCTTTCAGTAATAACTGGTGAAAACAAAGGCTGTAAAACTGCAAACTACAAAGCCAACATAAATAAGTCCAAACGACGTTCAGCTAAGACACGCATGTCGGCTTATTTTGTCACCCTGAAATACCTGGATCTTCCTAAAACCACTGCCTAGGGGACGTTATTGACTAAGTCATTTTTGCTAGATGGCTCAAAGAAACTTTTTCAAATGAATGAAGAAGAAAAAACAAAATAAAATTCCAAAACCAACACGGGGCTGCAGCTTGTATCAAGCGAACCTTTCGACCCCACTTTTATTCCAAAACCTTCGGGACTCACTCACAGGAATCTCTCAGAAACACAGGTCCCAGTGTTGCCTTAAACTGACAGAATAAAAAAAGCTGGGGTTTTTGTTTTTTTTTTAATGCCTCTCATTGTTTACCCTGATCCTTCTGGCGGCCAGCACCATCCCTCTCTGCGGACACGCGCACACACGCCCCGACTTCGGCGTTCAACCCCAGGGATCAAGCCTCCTCTCGCCAAAAACTGCACCTGAGCGCTTGGCCCAGGCCAAGGAGGAGCCCCCGGCCCTGGCAGGCCCTGAGCTCCCCGGGGGCCGAGCCCTGCCCTGACTTCTCCCTAACCCCCCACCGCCACCTCGCTCGCCCCTTCCCCCCAAACACTTCCACCACCGGCCGCCCGACTTCTCCGCCGGCGTCCGACCGCGACTTCACGGCGGGCCGGGGGCTTTTTGGTTTTTCTGGCTTCTCAGCCTCCCCTCGCCGCGGGGACAAACGCCGGCTCCCCCCACACCCCTTCTCCAGCCCAGCCGCCTCTCCATCCCTGAAGCGACGGAGCCGGCGGGCCGGGAGCCCCGCGCAGACACCGCGCCGAGGCCGAGGCCCGGTCAGCGCCCCCCAACCCGCCGCCCTCCTTTCCCTCAGCTCGAGGCGCCAGCCGGCCGTTATCACCACCGCAGCCCCGGCCCCTTCAACAAAAGCGGGGCTTTTCGGCGGCGGCGGCGGCGCCGCCTTTGTCCGCGGGATGGAGGCTCGAGCCTCGGCCCCGACCGCGTGGAGGAGCCGGTGTCGGGCTACTCACTCTCTCCACTCGCCGGCCACAGGCAGAGCGCGGCAAAGCCGAGCAGCGACCCCCACCACCAGGCCAGCGAGCCTCCTCCGGCGCCAGGCTTCATTCCTCTCGCCGGGCGGTGAGCGACGGACGAAAATCCCCAGCCGCGCCGACTCCGCGGCTCCCCCTCAGCGGCCGGCCTCGGCCTCCATTTTCACCACGGGCGGAGCGGGGCGGGGGGCGTCCCGATGCAGGGCGCAGCGGACGCTCAGCAGCGCCTCGCCTCAGCCGCCTGGCGCCGCCCGCCCGCGCGCCGCCCGCCTCGCGGCCGCTCGCCCATGGCCAACGGAAACCAACGGAAACCAACGGAATCGAACGCGGGGGCTGCGCGCGCGCCCGCCCGCCCGCCCGCCTCCTCACACACACGCGCGCGCGCGCGCGCGCTGAAGGTCAAACCCCGGCAGCTCCTCGCGCCCGGCGGCCGCCGCCCGCCTCCCCCTCGCGCGCGCGGTGCAGCGGCGAGGCTGGTAAACAAGCGGCGGCGGTTGCTGCTGCGGCTGCACTGGGGATGGAACGCGGGAGGGAGCGGGGGGGGGCGCTCGCGCGCGCACGCACGCACGCGCACCCGGGCTCCTCTCTCGCGCTCGGCGGGGGCGGGGGGAAGGGGGAGGAGGAGGAGCGGGCGCCGGGGAAAAGCCGGAGAGCGGAACCGCCGCTGCCCGGATCGGAGCCCGCAGCCGCCGCCTGCCACCCGCGCGCTGCTTGGCTCGCGTGCAAAGCGGGGCGCGCCTGTGCAAAACGAGGGGCGTGCAAATGGCTCTCCTCATCCTTTGAGGCGGAATAGCACGGGGCCTGGCTTGCACGGCTGTGGGGGGGGGGTTGCAAAGGTTACCAGCGTGTGCATAGGAAGGTGATTTCTTTTTTTTGCCCCCCAGGCAGGATGGAGGGAAGTCCTCGCGGTTGCAAAGGAAACCTTCGAAGTGTGAGCTCGCTGCTCTGGGCTGGCTTTGTGTCTGCAGCCGCGCGCACCGCTTAGGCTCCTGCACCGCATCCCAAAGCAATAGCTTGGCTCTCTCGCATGCGCAAGCTGCATCCCTGCCAGGCTGCCCCCGCCTGAGCTGTAGAAAGGTGGTCGAGGAGGGACATGTCAGAGGCAATGTTCCCTCTAACTACTCATAGACTGTGTGTGCAAACAATTTCTTTGTGTGCGCAAAAACATTTCTTTCTGAGCACCAATATTAGCACTATTGAATTTTTTTGTGCACACTTTATTTTGTTGTGTGCACAGGCTTCATGACCTGTGTGCGCACAGCTTAGAGGGAACAGTGGTCAGAGGTCTCATGGATGCAGGGGGATTGCATGCCCAAAGAAACAAACGGAAACCCCACGCTGTCCTTCAGCTATAAAGAAGGAAAAGGCTTGCAGACTGATTCGACATGAAGGCATCCAACACGCCCCATGCAGCACAACCCTGTGGATTATTACTCCTCGACTCCCCTTTACCCTCAGTGCCCTGGTATCTAAATGCCTGATCTCCTCCACAAAACTGTAAGGAAGTTGGGGGGTTCATTGTAAATGCAAAAAGTATCCCAGTCTCTGGCTGGATCTCCTCTCAAAAGCTCCCTTTCTTTTTTAACGCTGACTGCAAAAAAAATAGGTACGAAACCTTTACTGTTAAGCTGCTAAAAGTCAACATCGGTGCCCAAATCATCCTGCATAGGTTTGATTGATTCTTACTTACTTTATTTACTTATTTATTACATCACATCTCCATTTATATGCTTTTAAATTATCTGCTCCAGTGTTTGCGCATGCCAGATAGCAGCTCATAAGCACAGCTTGAAGTGCTTGATTTGTACAGGTAAGGGAGAAGAGAAGAAAAGAGAAGGCTAGGGGGGAAGTCAGCATTCAAGTTGTTGGGCTCCCCTGAGACACGAAACCAGGGAAGAATTTGTGCCCAGAGTAATACAGCACATTCATACAATGACAGTCTTCAATAAAATTAATTGAAATAGAATCAGTTGAACTGACTAGACCATGC
The DNA here is from genome assembly GCA_007922195.1 of Podocnemis expansa. Taxonomy (NCBI): domain Eukaryota; kingdom Metazoa; phylum Chordata; order Testudines; family Podocnemididae; genus Podocnemis; species Podocnemis expansa. The sequence continues at coordinate 14,797,945 of ML682019.1, forward strand.
AAGGGTTTCTGTCACTACTTACTACTGGAATTAGAACTAAATTGTATGCCATCAGCCCTCAATTGATAATAGTCAATTGATCGTTTCTTTTAGCACCAGTGTTATGGTTAGGTGCATTTTGGAGTTCTGTCACCACAGTTGCAGTGATGCTCCTAGCAGCTATGCCGTGTGGCACACAGATGTCCTAAGTCATCACAGAATTCTTGCACCTACTTTGATGTCTGAGCTATAAAACATGGCTAAAGTACAAAATGGCAGAAACCTGAGACATTTGAGCATGAGCTGTAATATAGAACAAAGCTACATTTTTAAAAAGGAAATAAAAATATTGTGGCATTTTTAAAGATGAACACATTTATTTGTCGCATGAGCTTTCGTGGGTACAATCCCACTTCTTCAGATGCATGAAGTGGGAACAGCAGTACCTCACGTATATTTATAGACGTATGCAGAGAAGGGTGGATCACAAGGTCCATCCAAACAGTTCCAGAGGGATGGCCTGTTGGTCTGTTTCAGCAAACCACGCAACGTGTGTATCTATACCTGAGATACCGCCGTTTCCATTTCAGACAGCTGAAGAATTGGGATTATACCCACGAAAGTTCATGCGATAAATAATTTTGGTAATGTAAAAGTGCCACGGGACTCCTTGTTTGTTTTGCTAAAAGAGACGAACACAGCTACCCTGCTGAAATTTAAAAAGTGATACTTTGCATGATTAATGCAAATTTAAAAAGTGATACTTTGCATGATTAATGCAAACGGCAACATTAACTCTGCACATTTAACAATAGCTCTGCCCACTCGTGTGGGCTATAGTGTGATATAGTCTTTAATTACGGTATGCCATTTTTCCTACAACCTTAGATGCACAGCCTTCTTGTCATCTGGTTTTGTTGTACTATTTTCTGTGTTATAACGGCCCACTTTATCATTACTGACTTCAGCGGGGAGAATCGAACATCCAAATCCCCTAGGCAACTTTGAAAATCTCCATCTTAGACTCCGGGTTTGATCCTGTACCCCTGATGTCAGTGGGATCTTTGACATGAAGTTCAATGGCAGCAGGGTCAGCTCTCTATATAACAAACTCTCTTCTCCCTATGGTTGCATCTGACAAAGTAGGTCACAGCCCATGAAAGCTTATGCCTGAAGAAATTTGTTAGTCTATAAAGTACCACAGGACTTTTGTTGTTTGTGCTGTACACACACTAACATGGCTACTCCCCTGGAACTTATCTCTATGGTCTGTATTTTAATATGTACTTCGCACTCATGAGTGATATATTTTCCTTCAAACAGTAGCATAGCTCTCCATCAGGGAAATCCAGGAGATAAGCCAGTTAACTATGAAACTATCATCGCTGCCTACATGTGCAGTACAGACTTTCCCAGATGCAATTCAAGGATTAGACAGTTAACTTTGAAACTCATGCAGATACAAGCTTAGTTGCATATATACCAGCAAATGTTCAATATTGCTCAGTGTCATCATGCTTAACATGCAGTATGGGGAGTGTGTTGTACAATATAGTGTATGACTATCACTGACTGTTCTAGTGGAGGTAGTGAAGTGCCCAACTCTTCAGTTTGCTGGGTGGGGGATATTTAAGATTATAGAATAGAGTGTATATTATTGTGTATTATTTGAGAACTGATGTGTGATCCTGTAATTAAAGATTTATTGAAATTACACATAAATATAAAAGGTTGGTTGTATACCCAACATTCATTATTGTTGATTTGCATTACCTATTGCCTAGCTAGACCAGGATCCCATTGTGCTAGGAGATGTACAAACACAGAATGCAGTCCCTGCCCCAAACAGTCTACAGTCTCAGTAATGCTAACCCTGTCACTTATTGACTCTACAGTTCTTAACAATGCAGTCTTCAGGCTCTCTTAACATAGCTTTTATGGAATTTTCAGATGCCTTATAAAAGCAAAAAAAGCAGCTTTCTGCTCTGCAAGACTGCACACCTCTGCTGACTTGCAACAAACTGCAGGCAGTGTAATTGTAGCTGGACCAATCTCAGGATATCAGTGAGACAAGGTGGGAGAAGTAATATCTGTTAGTGGACCAGCTTCTATTGGTGACAGAGGCAAAGACATGAAGAAGAGCTCTGTGTGATTCGAACGCTTCTCTCTCTCACCCACAGAAGTGGGTCCAAAAAAAGATAATACCTCACCCACCTTGCCTCTTTGCAACAAATTGGCAACAGACATTATTTGGAACTATTTGTCTAGATCCACCAGAACATCCTTGTCTTGTGCACTTTATGAGGTCCACAGGAGGAAGGCCAGAACTGCAAAGAACTTTTTCCAAATTCTGTCCATCTCCTAAGCTGTGGCAGGGAGGGGCTCTCACTTGCAGGCTTCACAAAATGTTCAACTGCTGTCTCTACTCCTTCACCCCATTTAACCTGAGGGCATAATGTAAGGGCACTCATACACATTTGAGGCCTTCCTTAAATTCACACTTCAAACCAGAGTCTGCCACACTTTAGTTAACACCCTTACTCTAACAGTAGTCTTCTTAATTACAATGGTAGAACTTACAAAATGAAGTTCTACTCAGCATGCAAAAAGTGGATCCATCGTTAGCCTGGTGAAAATTTCCATGCAAACTGTGCTGCATGGATGTCATATTAAATTTTCAAGGGTAATAACCTAGTCAATTTATATCAAAGCAATTTATGCTGGTACAGTCAAAGGCACTTTTCCATAGCAATGTCTATGTCCTAGTTAAATGCCAGTTTTCTCCACCCCACCATTTTTGTCTACAGTTATTCACAAGTACATAGCTGAAATCATCATGTGTCTGATGAAGTGGGATTCTGACCACAAAAGCCCATGCACGAAATAAATTCGTTAGTCTTTAAAAGTGCCACAGGACTCCTTGCTTATTTTTCTTGTGAATCTACAAATTTTGGATCTTGGGGATAGAAGATTACTCTTGGTTTCAATCTCTTCTCTTTCATGTTGGTTATACAGTCTCTCCTCCTTGTGTTTACAGAGTTTTATGCCTTCCTTCTTTCCACTCTGGTTTATGGTCCCTCAGATAGACTGACTGATAAAAAGACACACACAAAAGCAGATTTGATTGCCCCTAGAGTGTGCTGCAAAATACCATCAGCCTACTTGCATCCTCTTTAAAATGTCAGGTGGAAAAATCAATGGAATGAGAGAGTAGGGATGATACAAGACAGTTAAAACGGTCACAGATCCTGCTCTCTTACCATGTATATCTATCCTTGGCTGATACTCAGTCATGTTTTAATTTTTACAGCCAACCTTGCCATTGCCTTGTGGGGCCATGAATGAAGGGGAGAGAGAAGCAACTATTTTCATTGCCTGTGCTCCAGTTCTCCATATAGGACTCACTAGACTTTATTTTGGCTTCTGTTGCACTTTCAGGGCATCTGCCCTCTTTATCAAACTGTAGCTGGTAGTAACCTTTCGAAGTATGGACAATCTGTATTACTAGCATAAGAGAAGGGGAAATAAATTTCACTGACTTTCTTCCTATCCCCTTCAGAGTTTCTCAGCTTCTCAGGACACTGGGCCAGAATGAGACAGCAGTGTGTGATTTCTCCATACCAGCTTGACATGCTGTCACTGCAAGCGCATCCCCTGCAGCTCACAAACTCATAAAGGACCAATAACTTTTAACATTCTTGTGGTTTTCCATCACTGTGTTGGCAGGGACACATTAGTGTGCCACCACACAGTGGTAAGTGTGTTGCGGAAAGCTAGGGAAATGGCTGAATTTGGCCTGGGGGTGTAGAGCTGGTGTGTCCTGTAGAGTCGCACTATGCAACCAAGTGGGTCACAACCTAGAAAAGGTTAAGAACCACGTACACTACAACTAAGATTAGATTCAACATCCATTCTAAGCCCTCATCTTTGTGTGTGTGTGAGAGAGAGGGAGAGAGACAGACAGACAGACACGCTGGGTGTTATAAAAAAACATTACTTGGGTCGGAAAGTCAACTTTAAAGTTAGGTCCAAGTCCTCCAAGATATCTGCAGTCATTGTGAGTTAGACAGCTCCATACCTTTGAGGATTTGGGCCTAGACCAGGGATAAAGACGTGACTCCTGAGTTTTCTCTGTGCGTACACAGGGCCCAGGGGAAAAAAATTTGTTGTTTATATCAATGAAAGTTTGGAAAAACTCCCCTGATGCAAAGTCACTGAGAGATTTAGTTAGTCTTTGAAGTGATGGCATTAACCCAAATTCAAATCAGCATAAAAAAAAGAGAATAATGTTTGCTCTCCCTCGCTCTCTCTCTCTCTGTGTGAGAGAGAGACAAAATTTAAAATCCACTACATACCAGTTAAATGTTTTTGTTTGATGTCAGGAAGAAGAGAGAATGCTGAGAAGAGTCATAGGGTATATCCACATGAGGCTTTTATTTCGAAACAACACTTCTGTTTCGAAATAAAAGTCCCTATGTCCACACCATTTCGAAAGGAGGGAGCTCCTCCTTTCAAAACAAGAGCCCTCCTTTCGAAACAGCTTAAACCACTTTGGTTTCAAAAGGAGGGTTATTTCGAAACCAGTTGTTTCAAAATAACGCCATTTGGACATGTTATTTCGAAACAAGGATTGTTTTGAAATAACAAGGACCTTCCCCCCCCCCCAGCACCCTGGCCAGGGTGCTGAGTGGAGTGCTGGGGGGGCGGTGGGTGCCCCAGCCGGCTTGCCCCGCTGCTTCCCCTTGCTGGGAGCAGGGGTGTCCAGCGCCTCAGCCCCTTTGCCCCCCTGCCCCGGGCAAGAGGAAGCGGGGGAAGTTGGCTGGGGCACCCCTGGGGCAGGAGCAGGGTGCACCAGGGAATCCCGGGCACCGGGGATTCCCAGGGCGGGGTGCTGCAGGCCCCGCACAAGCCCCTCCCCCCGCCCTTCCCCTAACTTGAAATAGCATGTCCAGTGTGGACATGCTATTTCGTTTCCCTTATTTCAAAATGGGTTTTATTTATTTCAAAGTAAGTCATTTCAAAATAAGGGCTTTATTTCTAAATGACTTGTTTTGAAATAACTTATTTCGAAACAGGGCCCTACGTGTGGACGTAGCCATAGTTCTTGAGCTGCCAAGCAGTAAAATGTGTGACACTAGCCTTTTAAATGTGTGAGGAACAAACAGCAAGGGAGGAAGCTTGAGATGATATAGGATTTTATTTCTTTAAGTCACCTATAACCTCAGTATCCTGACTCAGCTTTGCTGGAGTCAGCAGCGCAGCAAGATGAACAGTGAGAAAGCTGTGGTTTGTGTAGGAGGTGAGTATCTTTGGGTCCAAAACGTGCACCACACTTCATCAGTAATCAAGCCACAGGGCCAAACTTTCTGTTCTTGGACCAGGTTTTGCGCAGGAGCTCCCTGGAGGAGCCAGCCAAACTGTAGCCTCTTACCTCTGGTGAAGATGCTTTTGCTCGGTTCCCATCTCCTACACAGAAATAGGTGTAAGCAGCAGATCTGCTCTCTGTCAGATTTTCTCTGTGCTATTGTGAACGGAGGCTGTGCAGAGCAGCCTGCATGGCCTTTTCAATGGATCTCTTCATTGGAACCAAGACAGTTTCACTGTCTTTTGAGCCCAAAGAACCAGCAGTGGTAGCATAGGCCAGGATTTGGACCTGTTACCCCCAAGGACTACACTGGACTTCCACATAGCTGTCTGACGGCTGGCAGCCCACTCCTCGTCTCCACCACCTGTTACAGGCCAGAGAGACTGGCATCATGTGGAAACCAACTAGCCATAGCTCTGTCAGAGTAAGGCCTACTCCCAAATCCTTTGCCTTCCCATTAGGAAACCCGTGGACACATTCTGAACTACACTTCTGGGAAACTCAGCCTTAGGGTGCATAAGTCAATGGGAAGAGGACAAAAGTGGCTTTTAGACACCTTTGCGCTGCCTGGATTCCAAGCTGGCGGGGGCCTTGAGTGAATCGTGTTAGCACTCACTGCTACGAAGCCAGCCTCTGCCCTCCTCTCTCCACCAGCACACTGCCTCTGCCAGGAATGGCAAGAGTCAAACTCTACTTGCTGTCAGTCTTCCCTGATCACCCCTCTGCATTCCCTGAGTGACACACAGGACCTGGAGTGAGGGAGACAATCAGTCCCATGGTCTATAGCTAGTCCTCGGAGAAGTGCTTTATGAACACTGGCGGACAAGTCCCACCTGCCGTGCACAGAGGGAGGGAAAACTCCTGGATGGCATCTCCTGTGCTTGCCTGCTGACGCAACAGAAATGCAGCATTTCCACTCCTTTCCATGCCCACATGGGGGGGGGGCCTCAGGATTTGGATCTGTGCTGTAAAATAAACAGTAACAAGTCCCTGTGACAGGAGACAAGGGAAAATACTGGTGTTTGTGGTCCTCTTATCCTCCACCATCTAAACCGTCCATTAAATACACTACTTAGGGGGCTGGAATAATTATAAAACTCATGTTTCAATATTACTAATAAGAATGCAACAGCTTTACAAACCTAGTTACAGGCCTCTGCTACCATATCCATAGCAACTGCAGCAAGTGGCACATGGCGTCTGCACCTGTCTAAAATAGATGTGGCTAAATTATGTCCATGCTTGTACCTTTTGGCAGTATTTGAAGATACACAGGGCATTCACACCTGGCATGTGCAGAGCTGTATAACAAGAAGGTCGCTTTTCTACCAAACATCTATTTTCTCTTGTTTACCTTCTCTTTCCTCTTTTTGACTTTGTCATACTTATCAAAAAGAAAACTCCAAGGTGAATCATGTACCTGGGGGAACATGTTGAGTGATGGGTGCACAGGAACAGCTGCACTTCACTTAAAGCAACTATCGTCTTCTCTGCTCCAGCCATTGTTTCTGTCAAAATGTGGGTAACATGAATACATTGAATTAACAAACCACTGCAAGGAATTTAGGAGCCTAGCTTGCTCCCACTGATGACAACAGCAAAATGGGCACATGTTATATACAGGGTGGATTTATAAACAGCTTATAAAAGGTTACTAACAACTGAGAAATGCTTTAATATTCAAATTGTTGCAGATTGTTATAGAAGCCAATAAGTCAGCAGGTTGCTTATAAGCAAAGCATCTATAATGCTACCCGTTGATGTGCTCATTAGCATTTCTAACACATGCTGCTCTGCATGTCTGCAACATGCTTTTAACAGCAATTAATCCTGTATCATTAAACCTAATTAACCCTTTATAAACTATGCGTAAATCAGCTTTACAATGAAGCGTAGCCAGCAAGAGTCTCATTGACATCAATGGGAGAAGACTCGGACCTTCACCTTGGTAATGGAAAAAAAGGGATTGTTGTATTCTGTTCTTAGAATGTTCTCATCTCATGAACCCCAGCTATATGTCATTCTCATTAATTATCAGATTCACGTGTTTATCTACTCTGACCTTCTGCACATTGCGGGTCACAGAACCTCACCTACTCACTCCTGTAATAGACCCATAACCTCTAGCTGAGTTACTGAAGTCCTCAAATCATGATTTAAAAACACTTCAACCTATAGAGAATCCACCATTTACTCTAGTTTCAATCTACCAGTGACCCTTGCCCCGTGCTGCAGAGGAAAGCAAGAATACCCTGAGTCTCTGCCCCAGCTCCAATATAGTGATCAGTTAGACCTGTGCATGTGGGCTAGACCCACTAGCCAGACACCTGGGGACACATGCTCTAAAGTTACTCAAGACTTCTCCCCCTCTAGCATCCTGTCATTGGCCATTCGAGATATATTGCCATTTATATGTTGCTCAAAACCAAATTTGTTCAGGAGCTGGAGCCAGGAAAGTTAAGGTTATTGATTCTGATCCTGCAGTCTAGGTGAAAATAAGGCTTTTATAAGAGAACAAGCTAAAGACTTGGACTTCTTACTTGAACTGTTTCAAAGAGGTGGCCATGTTAGTCTAGTTCAGCAAAGCAAGCAAGGAGTCCTATGGCACTTTTACACGCTAACAAATGTATTACTCCCATACTGTTAAGTTTTCCATTTTCAAGAGTCTGATGCAGTGGGAGTTCTCCCACAAAAACTCATGTGGTAAATAAATTTGTTAGTCTTTAGAAGTGCTACGAGACTCCTTGTTTTGTTACTTAAAGAGTGTCTTACACAGATTTTTCGATAGAGGAATGAATTAAATTCCAGATTTTTTTAAACTTTTTTTCCAGGTCAAGCTCCTGCTGTTATGATACCCTGATATGGTATAAAAAAAATTCTTTAAGCCAAATAATACCCAAATTATCTGACATTTGGAAAAAAGAGTTGTGTCTAGCTGAGCATTTTGTGTCTAAACTTCTAAGAATGATTAGACAGAAATTTCCCCTACACTGAACTGGAGCAGAAGATTTCTGACTTGGGTAAAAGTCATTGACACAAAGGAACTGGATTTGCCTCTCACTTGTAGGGCCCCCAGAGGACCTGGGGCAGATTTGCTGTGAGGGGCTCTCCCTCACTGTTCAATACAGACAACTCATACCAGCTGTGCCCACCCCCAGGTCTCCTCCTATCTCAGCTCACTTCAGCCACCTTCCCACTTACCAAGCCCCTCTTGGTTTACCCAGCCCCAGTGTTCCCTGGGATGTAGAGAGTCAGAAGCTGAGGGAGGGGCCAGTGTGTGTGGCTCCCTCCTTGGTGGGGGCCTGGGGCAAGTTGCCAATGTGCCCCCCCCCAGGTGGCCTTGCTCACTTGAGCAACTGCAAACCGGGACAGGTCCATTAAAGTCAAAGGAATGACACCATTTTAAAACCAGTATAAGAGGCTAATCAGGTGAAATCCTCCATTGGGTTCACCAGTGTGAATCCAAAAAGACTGCTGAAATAAACAGTGACTCTTGAACACATGCTGGAGTAATTGAGAATGAAATCTAGTGAACTGGAGTTTTGACTGAGCAGATAGTACAAGACTAGAACATAATTTTTCAAGAATATTGACAAAAAACATGATCATTCAATTCAGCAAAAGGCACACAAAAGTCTGAGTTCACACATATACACACAACTTCCATGGGGGGAACTTCTCCTCCTTTGGAGCTACAGGATTTGGCCTTAAATGTTTTCAAACTAGATTCACTGATCTTTAGATTTGAGACAAAATTAACTTACACCTGTGAAACCCTCATGCCTGGTTTGATATACGTTGAAAATAACTGACTATATTTTAAAGCAATGGGAATTTGTTTCCAGATGGTATGGGAATGTGCAAATATTAGCGCCGAAGGTTGGTTTTAAAAGACCTTTAAAATTAGAAAGGTGTTGCTATCAATTTTCTCCCCCTAGTGCCATGCATATGCATGTCTGTGTACGGTATGTACTGTATGACTCTGTCTTTTAAAACTGGATTACTCATACAGGTGTACTGGCTGCCAAATGAATATTGGTCTGAACATGGAAAAGACTGAAAGCTGGTAGTCATGAGTGGGTTAGAAAATAAATTAAAGGCCATCAAGAAAAAAACATGATTAAACATATGTGGAATTTTATAAAATCCCTAAATCAGATTGTTGGAGGGAAGCTGTAGTGTCTAAACAGTAGGTCCCATGTCATTCAGCAGGTAAGAAGTTCTTACGTGCCATTAGTAGACAGCTTTCTTCCATTACACTTTCAGTAACCTATGATGCTTTACTCATTCCCTTTGTATCAACCCCTAAACCCAGGTGAACATTCAATACATAGGAGCACCCTCTGGGAGTTATGACGGGAATAGATGTTGGCTTTAGAAACTAATTTATTCTCATTTCTGGCCTTCTGGCAATTTATTCTACGGGGTTGCACAAATGATTCCATGTTATATAACCCTCTCTTTTTTAAACAAAAATGAGTAGGGCTTGAACCATAACGTTGAACTCAAATGCAATCTGAAAGGCTGGAATCTGGATCCAAAATCATTGCTTGTGAATCGATCTAGGATTTTGGGAGGAATTTTGTTTCCTGTGTATGTTAGTGGGTGTGTGTTGCATGAGTACACATCACTATTTTTCCTTTATTCTAGTCTCACTTTCTGATCCATGCCTACATTCTTGACAAGCCTTTTGTATCCCACCTACAAACATCTTGTCAGGAATATAGGTGATGTTTTATTGTGTGAACAAATGGCTCCAGAGGAGAGAAATGACCCTTCACAACTGGACCATGTACCTTAGCTTTTTGAGTTGTATTTACTGGGTGGTTATAACCCTGATTAAGAAAATCTCTCTCACGTGTTTACATATGGATTTTGTGCTTTTGCTAACTGGGAATCAGTCTAGGCAACTGAATGTCTTCTGCCTTCCCTCTTGTTCCATCCTATCCATGGAGATACTTGCAGTTAAAAATCAGTGCAACATGGGAGTCCAGAGCATACGTGAAGGTGGGGCCATCCATCAGCTAGATGGTACATAAATAAACCCTCTTCCGTGACTTATACTTTGCCCTCTATCCTCCCACTTCATTATTCAAACAAACATTTTGGACAATTCAAATATTTGTCCAATTATTTTGGATAAACCAACAAAAGCATTTCCCCCAATGTCTGTACAATCAAATGCTGCCACTTGTCTTCCTTGTGTGCTCTCTACCAAACAACCTCAGCTAAAACTGGTGTTTGAGCAGTGGGGTAGGATGAGACATATCGTCAGCAGGCTTCTGGATTTGTTTTGGGAGGTAATTTCCTTTGCCTTCTCATGTTGAATGTATTTGTCTTTCTGACACTGCTGCAAACAGGTCTGAATTCCCATAAAACAAGTTACAAGAAAGTTTGGAAACAGAACCTACCTGTGTGTGCTATGCATAGATAGGGCCACATGCAGTTGAAGGGTGAGCAGGTGCAACTCCCATTGCCTTCAGTATGAATTCTGGTAGCTTATGCTGGGATTACATTTGGTCCAGAGAATCTGCAATTCTTTCCCATTCATTCTTTTCAGTGAATCCATGGAACGAATCACAACTTAGTGAAATTCTCTGAAGTCTCTAAGCGAGGGGTATTTGAGGCTTTAGGAGAAATACATTAGCTTGCCCAAGCTGCTTTTGCTCGTGTACCCAAGTGAGAATACCAAAAAGGTTCCTATCATCACACGCTCTGCTCCTGTTTAACTGGGATATTATCCACCTAAAAATCACTCATCTAAACATGTTTTTTTCTAGGTGAGCAGTGAAGGGTTCCCTTGACACACTCCTTCCCTTAACTAATCAGTGCAGCAAGAAATGACTTTGACAATTACAAAATTACCTGTGATGCAAATCAACTCTGACAAAGTTTCTCCTGTAAAAGCCGGTGATTTTTCCTGGAGAATTGTTCAATTTAAAAATCTCTTCAATTTTCTTTAATATTATAATATCTAAAAAGACCCTGTTGCAGGACAACACTTAAGCATGTGCTTATGAACATCCCTACTGAGGATAGTACTAAAGCCCGTGCTCAAGTCCCACTAAAATTAAGCCCATGCTTAAAAGCCATCCTAAGTACTGGTGCTCTCCTGGACCCAGGCCTAATTGTCTTTGCCTCAGCATTTGCCCACCTTATTATGTTGACTGTAGAAAAGGTTAAATAAAATCTATTTATGTGAAGCCAAATTTAAGTCCAGGCTAGGACACAAGGCTTTGTTTCAGATTTGACTGACTGCTGTTTGCAGGAGATTTTCACCATCTTGGGTCATTGTCGCCACTGTTCTCAAAATAGCCTAAGGCTATGTCCACACGTACACTGTTATTTCAAAATGAGTTATTTCAAAATATAAAGTCCTTATTTCAAAATAAGTTAATTCGAATTAAGGCAAAAGCTCAAAGCGAAATAGCATGTCCAAACACAGGACTTGCTATTTCGCTTTAGGAGAGGGGCACCATGGGAGATGTGGCAACATGGCCCCCACCCAATATAGGCTAAAAGGAAGGCACCCTGGGAAGGAGAAGGGCAAAAGTGTTATTTCGAAATAATGGTTATTTCGAAATAACATGTCTGAATGGCGTTATTTCAAAATAACCATTTTGAAATAACAGCCATTTTTTATTTAAAGAAGGTTTAAGCTATTTCAACATGACAGCTCTTATTTTGAAATGATAGAGCCTGTCATTTCGAAATAGGAATACATCGTGTGGACCTAATCTCTTTTATTTTGAAATAACTAGTGCTATTTCGAAATAAAAGAGACGTGTGGCCATACCCTAAGAGATTAAATTCTGCAAATTCTGATTAACTGATGGCTGGTGAGGTCAATTGACTACCTCCTTTACCATCTAACCTAGACCCACCAAGAAACACAGACAGACAAGACTGACAGATCTGGCTACTATTTAGGGGCAAAAATCAATTGTCTAAAAATAAATAATGCATTTTCTAATCAAGGTGAAGCAGGAGCTTTGGGCCTTCTAATGTGTCAGGTCTTATCTGTCCATCTTTCAGAAGGCAAACTCTCAGGACCAGTGACACTCTTTTTTTTATGCCTTTTAGAGGGCACATCTCCAGAACTAGAGAAAGACTTAATAACAGACTGCATCCATTGGCGGTAGAGATACTTGCTTCTCCACTGAACTCTGCGAACCCATGCCAGTTTACCTCGGGCAGGGTTTGGCCCACAATGATGAGATTTTCAAAATGAACCCATTGACTTTTAATGGAAGCCCACATCCCATTGACTCTCAATGGGAAACATGTTTCTACATTGTTTTGGCACTTCAGAATAGTCTGTGTTATTTCTCTTATAGCACACATACATATGTATATGTACAAGTACATAATTTCAGTTGTAACTCACAATGGCTGAGAATATGTCCATGAAACTTTTCCCTTGGGCTGAGACCAAGAATGGGTAGTTTCAATCCAAAAGAAAACAATTCTGAGCAAAATAAGCAGCTTATGGTAGGAATATTGAAAGTCAACACAGTTCTCCTGCTCTCGCTGTCTCGGTTGTAACTTTTCTTTTGCCTCAACCCTAAAGATCAATAACCCAGTGCAGCAGGGTCTTTCCTTGAAAGCCAAACAAAATCGTAGTGGAAACCTAGGGAAGATTTTTAAGTGGTTGCTTGAACCAGAAAACTATTCACATCTGTAGAGCAGGTTTCTGCTGTAGCATACCAGCTTTACAACTTTGAAAACAGTAATCTGTGGTGTACACAGATCAAGATAGAGTCTCCCTCTAGCCTGCTCCAGAGAGACCATTTCAAAGGATTCAGTGGTGGTTTTGTGATGTAGACACCATTAATAACTAGAGTAAAGCCCGTCAACTCTTTTTCCTCAGATGATAGAACAGACAGATGGTAATGATGTTTAGTCCCAGACTACATTCAGAGCAGTGAGACAAAGGAAAGAGGCTCAATAAAAGATTCTGTATCAACCTCTGGGACACCCAGTCACTGGCACACACATTTTTGATTGATTAAAACGTGCTTAAAGATTGACAGTTTCTCATGCTGAGAGGGACAGAAGAGACATTCAGTGCTCAGTGAAAAGGTTTAAATGCTAACACTCTCCTGAACTTAGGATACCATAAGATGTGCTAGACAATATGGTCCATGAAGACATGCTTTAGCTAGTTTGATGTAAAACTGCTTTTTCTCTGTTGTTCCAATCACAATGCATCACTGCAAAACCAGAAGACTTGCTCATTAAGAAACACCCCAGAATGTCACTCAAAGGACAAATAGTGCAATAAAGCACATTCAGGCATCTCAAGATTTCACCTGGTCACGAGTAGAGAAGGAAGTGGCCCCAAGGCACACCAGCATTCTACCGAACATCATTTCTGAGGACAAAGAGAAAGGAACATTCATGTCTGCACTACTCAATGATCTGAGACTTCCTTGGAAGTTGTGGTGATGGAGGAACCTCACAAGACATTGTTTTAAAGGTTTCATCTCTTTCCACTAGGGCAGCAACCAGACCACAAAAATGGCATAGAGATCACTTTCTGGAAACAGATTTCTGGGGAAATCCAAAGGATGGTGTTAAAATATATGTTCACATGCTGCATAAATTAGGACACCATTGAAAGCTATTTGACTCTCAGATTTTGATAGCCATGAAATATACTTTCACTAAGAACTTGAGGCACAAGCACAATACAGTCTCAGGAAAAAAAAAACCCAGTGTTTTTTGTCTTCTATTCCATAGATTAAAACTATCTTTGCTAATCAAGCATTTGGCACTTGTATGTCATAAGTCAGTAGACTTGTAAAATAAGATGTCATTGAAGAAAAAGAATTGGCAGACTTCAAGAGACCCACAAACGATGATTTTGCAGTTGACATGTGATGTAATGACACATTTGTAGTCTGGATTTTGGGTCATCCTGATATAAATGGCTACTGAGTCTATCACAATCTATATTAAAAAAGTGCTGGAACTGTAACTCTGAGCAGGCATGGTATTTCTGACTGAATCCTTAATTTATATTATAAATAAGTGTGTGTGTGTGCCTGTTCATATCTGGAGAGTTTAAGGACCAACTCGCAACTGGGTTAACATATGTGGGGTCTAAATGTAGTAGAAAGGGTGCTTTCCTCCTACATAGAAAGGCTATGCCCTGGAAAAGCCACACCAGGAGAAGCCACCCTTACCCACCCACCCACACTAGATGAAACCTCCTTGGCTCTCTCCACAGTACAATTCATTCCTTATTTGCCTCCAATGAGCCACATATATATGGCCATGACACATATGAAAAGTATCATTAACAGTAGCATTTACACAATGCTGGATCACTCCAGGAAACATGGATCCTGGTAATGAACAGTTACACATGCACGGATAAAATGCAGACCAAGCCTGTGATACACCAAATTTCATCCTTTTTTTAAAACTGAGAACTTCTCATTTTCTTCTGGAGCTCACTCTGCTTCCAGTTTCCCAGTGCCTTTAAACAGCTCTCATTCTGTATAGGCTTTCAGATCTCATGCTAATAGGTACAGTGTAAAAACCTGAATAGAATAGAAAGTAGCACCTATTTTTTTTCTCCAACTGGAGATATTCCCTTCCTTCCCCCAAGTAATTAGTGCACAGATAATGTTAACGTTCTCATTTCTGTGTTTAGATTAACAGTACACCGCTGGTGCTTCAGAGTGATATTAATTGTATAACATTCATATGACAAATGATATTAGTTTAGAAATTGTCCAGATAAATTTACATAGATTTGTCACTACAAACCCCTGAATATGCTCACGCGTATTGATCAAGGCTTTTATGTTAATATCCCAAATAACTGGATGGAAGCTAGTCTGTTTTTAAATGAAAGGGGTGTATCTGACTAGAAAAGATCAATCTGTTCAATTAAATTTTCAATTCTAAGTTACTCTTCCTGTCTCTCACTTAACTCTCTAACTATACCTTCAGTATAGACTGGTACTTTCTTAGAAAATATGGAGTGGGCTTAATGTTTTACTTATATTTTCTGATTGTTAGTTGCATTTGGAGAATAAAGAAAAACAATAATAGAAAGGTGGCTGGGGATAAATTGACAGAGAGAGGGAGAGCATATAAAATCCACTCCCCAGAGAAAGGTGTTGTCTAGTCATACCAGCCTTGTCGACACTAGAAAAACTTTGTAATCATAGCTTGCTACAGATGCAGCTTTGCAGGTGGTATCAAAGGTGGAGGCTAGGGGAAGCCTTTACATTAGGCACATCTTCAGTTGTGCCATCTGTAAACTCAGCACAACTGGGGTGACCAGATAAGCAAAGACCACCTTCCTACTTCCCCTATTCTGGTCCATCAAGTGAGCAAAATTGTAACCAACTAAGAGCAAATGAGGTGCTGCTTTGAATTATGCCTGCTCTAGTGGGTCCAGGCACCTTGCCCCCTCTGTGTACCATGGGCTTTATATCACCCATGCTTTGCAGATACTTTGCAAAGCAGTGGAGCCAGAGCTGAGAATATGGCCCATTTGTTTAAATGGAAGCAATGGTAGTCTTTGGCTGGGGTTTGTATTTGGTTTACTATATCAAATGCCTTCCCTGATCCAGTGGCCAAATCCTTAGCGGCTTAGCAATAGGTGTTGAAGGTGCTCAGCATTTCTCAGGCTTGGACCACCCAGACAGGTAACACCTATTGTGTTCCTTCATCTGCTCTTCAGACAATGTTCTCTACCAATCTACCAGGTTGGTTTGACGTGGCTTGTTCTTCACAAACCCTTAATGCTTCTCTCACTGTACTCAAAGGGCTGCTCATTTCCTTCTATAAATTGTCACTGCATCCTTGAAGTCAATTGTGTTTTATTGGAAACAGCTGACTCCTACAGAGCTAGGACCACTTACAGAAGCTCAGAACCTCCCCCAGCGTATTTTATTTAACCAGCTGAATTATTTATTATGTTAATTCACTAGGAATGGAACTTGGTCTTACCAACTAGCAGTTGCCAGACTCACTCTTTTCTTCCTTGACAATTGTACAAAATAGGCTCTTCTCTGGTCTCACAGAATCTCTCCAGTTCTTACATACTTTTAAGAGATATTTGTCAATATCCTGTTAAAAGGCACATTTGTAAGTTTTAAAAATAATACAGGTAGTCCTCACTTAGTGACCGGGTTCTGTTCCTGAAACCCAGTTGATAAACGAATTGGTCGCTAAACGAGGAGCAGCCCTTACCGGTATTTCAGGCATAATGTACTTTACTGGTAGTGGGTTTTTCAACCATCTGTAGATAGTTTTAATGTCACCTTTGCATCATTTATAACATTTTTAATATATATTTTAAATGTTTTAAGCTCTAATGTACTGAACTTAGTTTGCATAGTGTACTGTAAATACAGGTAATCGTTTTTAATATTCTGAATAGTACTGTAAAGAAAAGGCCTAAAATAAACTCCATCGTGATAACTTTATTTTATTGGCATAACTCCTTACATACTGTATTACAGAACATAAAAATGTAATCAGCAAAAATTATAAAAATGATGTACCAAAGAAATATAAAAATAAACATTCAGATTATATTGACATTTTTACTCATCAAATCCTTCAAAGTGTTGTTCAGCAGCAGGGGGGTCATCAATGTCATCGTCGGAGAGATCAGCAAGGTTATCAGGACCTGCAGAAGGCCCTGGTAAGGGAGATGATGGCAAGGAAATGGTAGGACTTGTAAGGGTAGGGGTAGGGGTCCTGGATGGAACTTTAGAGAAGTATCTCGTTAGTATGGTCTGCGTTGTAATTTTCTTTTTTTCTTCATAAATTTCACGATAGCATCGTAAAATTTCATTCATTTGTCGTTCCACTTTCGTGAACCATTCAACATTCGGGTCCATACTCTCTAGTTCTAACATCGCTGCATTCACTTTGGAGAAGACATCAGCTAACCCCTTTACAGTGAACTTCTTTTGTACTTCTTCCACTCTTTCCTCTTCTTCTTCTTCCTCCTCTTTCAAGCGCTGCTGAGCTTCCAACTCTATTAAATCTTCGTTAGTTAGCTCTCCCTCAACATATTCCACTAATTCTTCAATATCTTCCATTTCAACATCTAAATTAAGCACATTAGCAAGTTCCACAATTTTTTTATTTATGACATCAATATGTTTGTCTTTCTCAAACCCTTCAAAATTATTTACAAAACGTTTCAGGCATTTTTTCCATATGCCTTCCATGCACTTTTCTGTCACTCCCACCCAAGCTGATTCAATGTTCTTTATGCAGTGTAAAATATTATATGATTTCCAAAAATCACGCAGGGTTACTTCACCATTTTCTGTTGCTGCTACCGCTTTGGAAAACGTTGCGCGCAAATATAGCGCTTTAAACGTAGAGATAGCCCCCTGGTCCATTGGTTGTAACACAGCAGTTGTGTTTTTAGGCAGATACACAACCTTTACATCAGGGTGTAGATCATCAAGATGCTGGGGGTGGCCTGGGGCGTTATCAAGTAGGAGGATAATTTTAAAGGGAACACCATTTTCCAGACAGCAATGCTTGACTGAGGGTATGAAGCAGTTCATGAACCAGTCCTCAAATAAAGATTGCGTCATCCATGCTTTGTTATTTGAATGATAGTAAACGGGCAGCGTGTGCTTACTAACCTGCTTCAGTGCACGTGGGTTTGCAGAACGATAGATGAGAAAAGGTTTTAACTGAAATCCAGCGACATTTCCTCCCAACAACAACGTGACCCTGTCCTTAAAAGCCTTGAAACCGGGCATTGCTTTAGCCTCTTTGTGTATGTAGGATCTTTCGGGTATTTTTTCCAAAACAGTCCAGTTTCGTCTGCATTAAAGATTGGTTCCGGACGATACCCGCCTTTCTCAATCATTTCGTCAAATTCATCCACAAATCTTTCTGATGCTTCTATGTCCACGCTTGCCGCCTCACCACTGATACTTCGATTATGAAGGCTGAATCTCCGATGAAAACGTTGAAACCATCCATGACTTGCCGTAAATGTTTCCGTTGACTCTTCATTTTCGCGCGCTTTCAACATTTCAAAGATACTGCGTGCCTTTGCTTGAATTATTAAAAGGCTCATTGGCATTCTTTTTTGTATCTGGTCGTCTAACCATATCGCCAGTAATTTTTTCATTTCGTGAATGAGGCCTTTCTGCTGCCTAGTTATTATGGCTTTATATCCTTTTGATGATTTCACTGCTTCTTTCACTCGATCTTTATCCTTCAAGATCGTTGATACAGTTGAATGCGCCAGCTCCAAGTCACGTGCTATCGCTTTAACTTTCTTACCAGCTTCATATTCATTTATTATCTTCATTTTTGTTTCAAGATCGATAGCCTTCCTTTGTTTCTTGGCGTTTCTCCAGGTGAAGTCATGCTCTTCCTTTTCGCCGACATCTTGTACTTTGGGGTGCACAATAAAGTAAAAATACATAGACGAAAAACGCTAGTTCTGACTGCGGGAACAAGATGAATCTGAGAGAGTTGATGTGAGTTCTCGTACATCACCATAATACCAACTCGTCAGAGAGCTGGTCATAACTCCGAGGGGTCACTAAACGAGTAGGTCACTAAGTGAGGACTAGCTGTATTTAAACAGTATGAGAAGTCATTGAGTCACTCACGGCAGGACCAAGTACCCTCTTAAACCATCCCTGACAGGTGTTTGTCTAACCTGCTCTTAATCACTTCCATTTATGGTGATTCCACACCCTGCCTAGGCAACTTATATGTGACATCCCCTAAGCAGTTTGATAGTAGGAATTCTTCTTGATTTGAATGAGAGTTTACTAGCATTAGAGAGATGAAGTGCATTAATTAATTTTAATTAATTAATTAATTAGGCAAGCAGTAACAAGTGGTGTGCCCCAGGGGTCGGTCCTGGGGCCAGTTCTGTTCAATGTTTTCATTAATGATCTGGATGATGGGATAGATTGCACACTTAGTAAGTTTGCAGATGATACCAAACTGGGGGGAACAGTAGACACCCTAGAGGGCAGGGACAGGATTCAGGGAGACCTAGACAAATTGGAGCAGTGGGCCAAGAGGAATCTCATGAGGTTCAACAAGGACAAGTGTAAAATCCTGCACTTGGGATGAAAAAACCCCATGTACTGCTACAGACTGGGGAGGGATAAGCAAAATAGCAGCACTGGAGAAAAGGACCTGGGGGTCATGGTGGATGGGAAGCTGGATATGAGTCAGCAGTGTGCTCTTGCTGCCAAAAAGGCCAATGGCATACTGGGCTGCATCAGAAGAAGTGCTGCCAGCAGATCGAGGGATGTGATCATTCCCCTCTATTCTGCACTAGTGAGGCCGCATCTGGAATACTGTGTCCAGTTTTGGGCTCCCCACTACAAAAAGGACATGGACAAATTAGAGAGAGTCCAGAGGAGGGCAACCAAAATGATCAAAGGGCTGGAGCACAAGCCCTATGAAGAAAGACTGAAGGAACTAGGCTTATTTAGTCTGCAGAAGAGAAGATTGAGGGGGGATTTGATAGCAACCTTCAACTACTTGAAGGGTTGCTCCAAGGAGGATGGAGCTTGACTGTTCTCGGTAGTAACAGAGGGCAGAACGAGAAGCAATGGTTTCAAGTTACAGCTGGGGCGGTCCAGGCTGGATATTAGGAAAAACTTTTTTACTAGGCGAGTGGTGAAGCATTGGAATAAGCTGCCTAGGGAGGTGGTGGAATCTCCATCTCTGGAGGTGTTCAAGGCCCAGCTGGACAAAACCCTGACTGGGATGATCTAATGGGAGTGGTCCTGCTTTTTTTGGCAGGGGGTTGGACTAGATGACCTATGAGGTCCCTTCCAACCCTATGGTTCTATGATTCTATGATAATGAAGTAATATCTTTTATTGGACTAGCTTTTGCTGATGAGAGAGAGAAATATTCAGCTACACAGAGCTCTTTACTGTGGGGCACAAAAGCTTGCCTCTTTCACCAGTAGAAGTTGGTCCATTAAAAGATATTACCTCACACACCTTGTTGCACTAATATCATGGGACCAACACAGTTGTAACACTGAACACAACAGGTTAGCAGCATCACATTTCATTCAAAATACATAAAAATCCAAGCTAGGTAAGGCGTACATTTTGTGCTTGGTAGATTGTTTAGCAACAAGTGTGGGGGAAGCTATTCTAACCTTAGATTAGCCAGCGTTAGAAACAAACATCAAGTATGTTTCTGATGTAGCAGTTTGCAATTAATGTGATGTCAATGGGAGAAAGACAGTGCGATGATACTAAGAGGGTGCCCTCATATAACATGTTGTCAAGTTCCAAAGGGGTGGCCATGTTAGTTTAGTTCAGCAAAATAAGCAAGGAGTCCTGTGGCGCATAAAGTCTAATAAATTTATTTATCGCATGAGCTTCTGTGGAAGAAAATCCCACTTCGTCAGAGGCTTTGAATTTTGTTAGTCTTTAAGTGCCACAGGACTCCTTGCTTATTTTGCTCATATAACATGTTACCAGGAGAAGTTTCAGCCCACAAAGGAGACTAGTGGTGGGTTGAATTTCCACTCTGATCGGAGTATAAAGTGGGTAGCAACTACAATGCCCTAGGACATCTCTCTTCCCAAGGGTTCTGCCTTACATCTGTGGCATGTTCCACCCCGCCCTTCCCACTTGAGAGAATTAAATAATGAACCTTCCATATACCAGAACTGTGTTATGTAATGTGATACTACATCACCACCTGAGAAATCCAGAAGGCTGTATCTCTTCTCACTTCCACCAATTTTATACTAGTGCATCTCAGCTCATTTCAGGAGATATTCTTGATTTACACCAGTGTAAGCAGGCCTGGTGCATTCACATTAAATCATGCATGAGATCGCAGCTGGAAGCCAGAAGTTTGATGAAAGGCTTGGTAAATAGCTTTCTTGGTATTCCCCAGTTAAAATATTACACTCTGTGGTGGAGTCTGCTCTGCTTGTGAATTCAGGATATCAATACACTTGATCAGAACGTTCATAGTCAGCTCCAGTGAATGGAATTGTGAACAATCATTACTAGAGATAATTTTTTTAAAAATAGGGTGTGATCCTCCTTTGCTTGCAAATTTGTTGTTCCTGAAGGTTGCTTTGCAGACCAGTTGATGGGTCATATACAATGGAAGTTTTTTCTGCATAACATACAGCTCAGTTTATGCCAACAGAATTATCAATTAGTCTTCTGGAAAGAAAATACCTTGTCCTAGAGATGAACATGGCATATCCAGATGGAAAGGTGGAGTGGCACTGGACTAGCACACTGGATACCTTCACCAAATCACTTGCCTGTCCACCCCTAGTTTCTCTTTTCTATTTAGATTACAAGCTCTGTGGAGCAAGGGGCATCTCTTAATATTTGATTGCATAGTGTCAGGCACAATGGAAGCCATCTTGGCTCAAGGTGTTTCCACAGTAGTATGTGTATGGATTTAATTTTGTTTTTCTTACTATCTGATGTACACACCACTTTGAACAATATTGCTATGACTGTTTCTGTAGCTCTCCAAAAGGTTTACATACAAAATAAAGCTGTTCTTTTCTCCCCTTTTTAAGTGTCCTTTCATTAGCATGATATACATAGACACTCATTTTTTAATACTCTAAACGCACTTATTTGGGAGCAACAGCCTAAATTCCTCACTTAACCAGAGCTCCCAATCACTTCCCTGGGAAATGGGAATTTTCCCCTATTCTAGGTGTTGTAAATGGCATCTCCACAAAAAATTTATATTAAGTGCTTGGAACATACATTTAACAAGAAAAAGAAAGTTTTCTTATTCCTCAACCAAAAAAATATTACAATAGACTTCAATGGAAGTTTTGTCCTATATGGACATACAGGATCAGGATCTCTTTCAAGAAATCTGAGGGATACTTGTTAGCAGAGTACAGTCATTTATTTTATACATTAGTCACTGGTTTGAGGTAATTATTAATTGATTAGTCAACAGATTTGGATTCTGTGCTCTATTATTTAATATGCCTTTTATATTTGCTTTAGTGTAATGATCGGTTTAATTTTAAAACAAAAGTACAAAAGAATATTGTTTAAAGATAGATCTATTAAAAATCTTGGGAGTTTGTGAGATTTTACAAAGCTTGTTTGTTCTTCTATGAAATATGCATTCCCAAAGTCCTGAATGTTAAGTATACAGTGACAAAAACATTTGGAACTTACCTAAGAACAAAAAGAAAGAAAGAAACTAACTGCTAGTAGTCATCTTTGTGAAAACTACTGAATGATATAAAATTCATAAACAAAATAAGATCTTACTGTGCCATGATTTTTTTATTGTCTCAGAAATGACAACTGATTTTTTACTGGATATATTTAAAACGAAAAAATATTATTTAAAAATTATTTTAAAAAATCATAAAGCAGATTAATCAAAGCCAGTGTGAATCAATAGGTCTGACTTTAATTTCACTCAATAGGATATTGTACATTTGAAATCTAATCAGGTCCAAAAATTAGCTTTCCTTCATATAAATGGGTACATGAGTAAATGCAGGTACTACAACTTCTCAGGGGCTCTCTTGCTAAGTTTCTGTGACTTTAACAATCAATTTTTAAAATAATTCTCTCTCCAGTGTGGCTGTGTGAAAGATCTGCTCAAAGGAAGGGAAACAGTGGTATTATTTGGTAGAAATAGTGAAACTGAATATAAATATACAAGTGATGTCACATGCACAAAGTACCATAAAACTGAAAAATCAGATAAATGTATTTTTTCTGATCTCTTTCAGTTTTTATACAGTTAGGTGTCATTTTTAATCAGACAGAAGTGTAATGTGTAAATAGGCAGCTTTTTAAACCTACACGAACACAGCTATCAACTTTGGTAGAAAAATCAGAATTGGGTTCAAACATATGAGAGTTTCCTTTGTTGCCAGATCTCTAGACAGCAAAATCAATATTTTCTATTTGCCTAGTCTTAGATGATTTCTTTGTATTTGAGCTTGAGAAGTTGGTGGCTAGGAACTTTGTACCATGTGAACCACATACAGGAAGCTGCAAAGAACTGACTCAAATGTAGAACTGTCTGTCAGAGAAATCATTACATTTACTAACACAATTATTTCAAAGGAGTTTTTCCTTTAGTAGGGGTGGAGAGCTCCCTATTTAAATTTTGGGACATTTATTTTATAAGAAATCAGTATCTTCTGTAAGTTCTCAATCACAGGCTTACTCAGTCATTTGTCTGCAAAATAAAAATTAATGGAGGTATTCAACTTTGTTTAACTTGAGAGGCAGTTAGATAATATTTGAGCTTTATCATGCACATTCCTTTTGGAGGGACCACCCACATCCGACAGACACATTAAAGGCATGGAAATCATTTTAAATTTAGCTTGAATGTGTTTGCCTTGAACAGTGAGCTCATAGTTAGAGGAGCTAATCAAAAGTTTTAAGCACTTAAAAAAATAAAACCCAAACAACCAATCCTGGCATTTCTTAATGATTAAGTTCTTGCAAACATTATTACTTCTCTGTCAGTTTTGTCTGTCTCAAAGATAAAGAACAAGGTCAGGCTGGTGCCAGGCTGTCCCAGCTACTGTATTTACTGTTTGACAACTAATCAACAAGAAAGAATGAGCCAGATGTGTCTTTCTCTGAGCCACTTACTGTACATCTGTGCTTGCTGTTTAGAGCCTATGCACTTTAAATGCTGAACGTCCTGATCCAACAAGAATAAAATTCCGTTTCAGGGTTTAGAGCTACACATATTTTGCTCATGACATATGGACTGTCTCAGAGATCAGTGAAAAACGTGGGATGGATTTCTTTTTTTAAAAACCTGGCTCTTGATAGAAAACCCCCCATTCATCCAAAGCAAAGAGAGGAAAAAAAGCCAGCTAGCTACAATGCCTGCAGGCAGCCTGTGCTAGGCTATAAATAACCACTGTTTATTTTACACCAATTTACTGCACTATACCATTGAGCCATGAAGCCGATTTTTTGGGTGTGTATGTTATTATATTTTTTCTACGTACATTAATGATCTTGTAGTATTCATTATTCCATGTCTTTTGCTTTCACAAAAACCATTGTTGTCTGATAAAATCATTCAGGCTTGTGTTTTAAAGTACAAGGCAATTAGAGCTGTATTCTGGTAACCCTGTATAAATTTTTTAATGCTAAAAATAGCAACATGTTTAAAAAGAAAGGGAAGGTTTTTGCTTAAGCAGTTTCAAAGCTTTTCTCCCAAGAAATCAAATGTAGATATGGTTGTTGGTTTTTTTCCCCCAATGTTATTTTGCATTGAAGGGTATTGAAACAAGCTTCCAGGTATGAATCTCCTTGACAAATTTGTGCTAAACATACATTCCCTTAAAGAACTGTCAATTTCACTGAATGCTTTTCACACACCAAATTGGTGTTTCAGTCAATTAAGCAAATGGCTACAACCATCAACTACAGACAGCCCCTTTGGAAGTATCATTTTAATGGATGTTTTAAATTGAACCAATAAATAAGGGAACCAAGTCTATAAAAATAGAAGTATTTTATAACTTCATTTCTTGCTGGTTTTGCAGGGTATGGTTTTACAAAGAACTGGTCTGACAGGGTCATTGTAGGGTCACCTTAAACTGCCACTTACTGTCGGGAGTGGGAATTTCACATGAGAATATGCTCTTGGTGATTCAGATACTATCAGAGCCTTTATTGGGTATGCCTGTGGCTGGACAAGCACCTGTGAACAGCATGTGGACTTTATACACCTTTTCTGTTTTAATATTACAGTCATGGGAAAGCACAGTTATCAAATGTATGCTATGAATTACAGAGCTGAGTATTGCTCCATAAAATGGAGTAAGTACAAGGACCCTTTAGTCTCAGTTGCTTTGTTCATGTCATGTAGACAGGCATGGAGGTGGCAGAGGAAGGAACCCTAATGTTGGCTCTTGTTCCTATGACCCATCTAAAGGTACAGGGATACAGAGAATAGCCCCTGTGCAGTTCACTCTGGTTATGGCCCCTGATCTGCCCCATGGCAAGGAAATTATGTGCAGGGGGTATATTCAGGAGATATAAATGCAGTGTAAAGAGACCTTAGTCAAGGACTATGAATCAGGCCCATAGTACCTTGCAAAGGAGCCTGCAAGAGCTAGCTACGACCATCACACTGGCTCCAATAACCACCTACCCATCAACCTACAGGTTGTTACCACTCTTGGAGCTGCACCCACTGCAAGTTATGGGACCCATTTTATCAGTGCCGGCAAAAACTTTGTACTGCAGAGCATTTGGGCAAAATAAGTTCCAAAGGGGTAGCTGTGTTAGTCTAGTTCTGCATAACATGCAAGGAGTCCAGCGGCACTAAAACACTAACCAATTTATTTATCGCATGAGCCTTCGTGGGAGATAATCCCACTTCATCAGATGCTCTGTAAATTCCCCCATCTTCAAAGGGTCTGACAAAGTGGGATTTTCTCCCATGAAAATTCATGATGAATTTGTAAGTCTAAGTGCCACAAGACTCCTTGCTGGTTTTGGACAAAATAAGAGGCCCGCTTTAACTGCTGTGTGCTCAACGATGAAGTCAATGAGACTGATTGGCCACCCAGCTGAGAGTACAGAGGGTAAGCAGTTCTGGGAGGAGACAATGTGCTGAGGATGGGCCAGAGAGAAGGGTCCAATCTGAAGCTGGTTTCTAGCTACAGGGCTGGGCACAGTGATGCCTCAGCTGAGATTTATTTGCAAGTCCCTGCTTGTATGCTGCACTGTTGGTGATTCTGCCCTGTCTGATCAAGGTAAACAGAACTCATGTTGGTATGGTTAATAAATTAAGCTGGGAAATAGCATGAGTCAGTAGGACTCTGCCCACACAGAACTGATTGAGCAGGTCCTGATCCAGTGCTTTGTCGAGCTGGGACAAAAACCTTGTGCTATGATCCTCAGACTACTCTGCCTCATTGTATGCATTTACATCATGGGCGGAGGAGCTTATAAAGCCATTATTTAAATGTTTAAAAAAATAAGCACTGGGAAGTGTGTTAAGAACAATGGTGTTAACACAGCTAGCAAGCAGGGTGGCATGAAGTTCAGAGCTTACCTTACTGTTATTTTTTATATAATATTTTTTGCTTGCAGCACAAGGGCAGTTTAACATAAATTGCTTCCTCACATTGTTTTAATGGAGGTATAGTTAGATTCTTTGTTATAGCATAGATTTTCCTCCTTTCTTAAAGACACTGCTCAACGGTAATAATGTGACAGAAGGCAGCTTTTTAAGATCGGAGTATTAACCCAATGAAATTGAAATCAGTCTGTTTGTGAGTGTGGCCACATCACTTTTTAAATCCCTTTTATGACAGCAGCACTCACGTTTGGTGACACCAAGAGGCATGCTGACAACTCTCCTGAAGCCTGAGGGCTGCACTGTATATTTAAGAGCTGCCCTGTCTGTCCTTCCATATGAATTAATTTTATTTGAGACAAAAGAAACAAAAGTATCTCTGAGAGAGAATGCTGGGTTTGTGTGTGCACCTCTGCTGCACCAGCTCTTCCTCTCACAACAGCAGCTGGATGCTCAGAAATTTAAAGCTGCAGTGCTGAAGCAACAAACGGCAGCAACCTCCACCATGGAAATCATGTTTAGATGCTCAAAGTCTGTTGGTCGCAATCTTTTCTTGCCACTTCCCAAAAGACAGTCTCACCCCTAGTTAAGACATGATGAATTATGGGATTAGCCAGGTGCCTTCACCATTTTGGCTTCATGGAGTATATCAGTTAGCAGATGCAGTGTCTTTTTACACTTATTCCTTTATATAATTTCACTAATAGACAGTAATCAGGGCATTCTTTCATCACATCTTGAAAGGCTGACAGTGGTGTCTTGATCTCTCTAAGAAACGTAAGCCCACTCTCTGGATCATGGAGAGCGCCACAGATTCTATATAGATAAGTAACAGAATGCTAGTGATTCAAATGTAACTACTCTGTAGACTGAGTAGGGCAGACTGTGTGTGATTGGGTTCTGTACAGTGTCTTCCTTTCCAAGAGGCTCTTGCATCTGAGTCTTTTTAAGGGTGGAGCTACATGTTTACTGGGACTAGTCTGCTGCTCCTGAAATAGTCTATGCCCCTTTTGAAGCCCTGAGAGCTTCTAATTTGCACCTGCTTTACACACCTGCCACCCTCTGACTGGTATTTTGTTCATTGTTATTTTTACAAATGAGGAGTGGGCAATGCTCCATGCAGTTCCATCAGTTCTGCTCCTTAGAGCTCAGACACCATGATGATGTTGGGCGTACTAGAAAATATCAGAACAGAGAGGAAGAGAGCAGAAGGAAATCCATATCTTCCAAATGATAGCGTCGAGCACTATATTCTACTGTTAGAATGCTCTTTGTCTCATTTGAAATTGTAGGGTTTATTAGGAGCCAAGCATTTTCAGTTTGATATAGGTTACTAAGGGAGCTTGCAATGAGGATTCATGATGGTGGAGAGAAATGTGCAGTAGATTCACATCAGAGCCTTAGAACACAGTACCTCTGAAAAAGCTGGATGTGTCACCTATATACAAGAAGCACATGGGAAACCTGAAGCCTTGTTGCCATAGCAGTCACAGTCTAAATGAAAACATAACAGGCAAATCCTAGCAGCCCCAATGAAGACAGAGTTTTTTGTCCCTGCCCTTAAGTTAATGAAGCCAGGATTTCACTGATTTTTTAAAAATAGAAGTGTAACAAAAGTGGCTATTTAAAGACCATGAAACTCTACACCAAGCTATGATCTTACTAAAAATGCTTTTAAATGTTCAAATAAGTCTTTTATTCCTCTCTTTGAAAGTAATGGTACAGAACGCCTCTCTGCTCACTTGTAAAATGTCCCTGCAATGGTATTTATTTATTAATTCTATGGAGGGGGGAGATTCAAACTGTCACACAATGTTTGGTAAATATCAAAATGCATCTGTCAATATTCAACATTTTTGTAACTCTAAAAAGACTGCTATTCCTGTCTAATCTAAAATATATATCATTTATTTTTCTAACCGGATAAACAAGGTATGATCAATTTTTCACTGGAGGATTAACAAAACAAGAGATCTATACTTTATCACTGAACATGAATTCATCTCTATTTACCAGGAGAATACAGAATCATAGAATATTAGGGCTGGAAGGGATGTCATGCAGTCATATAACTTAATTCATTTATAAATGCAATGCTGTACTCCTAAAAGGTATCACAAAATGCAAATCAACAAACAATTAATAAGAATATCCAACAGGCAATTTACCTCTTCTATTATGTAGTCCTTCAGATGTCTATTGGATTATCTAGATTTAGTTTATTTCCTGTCTGCAAAAAACAAAATCACAGTTGTATTCAGTCATTTTTTTCGTACAGCAACTTGCCTCCCTGCTAAATTATACATTTGTTGTATTCTGGCAAAAGTATTTTCAATAAATATGTAAATTAATCAATAGTTATTGCTGTCCAAAATGAAAGGTGTATGAAGGAATGGGAATGCCTAGAGAAACAGAATGGGAAAAATGTTCAAACAAGAAACTGAATATTGCAATTAGAAGAACAATTTTGCCATTGTCCATTGGAAATTTTTTCTATTTGTCTGTACATATTATAAAGAAATATAAAAATTTCCAAATAATTCCATAGCATCCATTACAGTCTTTGCCTTCAGGTGGAGCTATTTTTATAAAAGGAACAGTTGCTTTAGAAAAAAATCTAAAACCAATAAATTTCTCAGTAAATGGCAGTGTTTTCCATATTATTTAGTTAAAAAAATAGATTTGAAGTTCCCTTTACTATCCAGGAAAGAAACCAAATGTATCTTTAAATGTTAATTTTTTTTTGTATGAAGATCCATTAAAATGGAACAAAAATTAATTTAACTTAAGCTTTCTTCCAAGTCTCTGGAAGCCTCACATAGGCCAAAGTTTCCATCAGGGATAATGGGAGCTTTACCTGAATAAAAACAGCAGAACTGGATTGACTAATGGGCCTGATTCTATCAGTACCTATTCCTGCTGCATTTCCAATTCCCATAGCTGTGTACAAGATGTTTCCAAAATTCATTGTCATATTTCTTTACCTACCAAGAGAGTGAGTGAGAAGAGGAGGTTAAATCTCAGCTTTGGGAATTCAATGCCCCAAGGTTCACTTATTCATCTTTTTTTTTCCCCCCCTTCTCTCTCTTTGGGGTAGGAGTCATAATTCAGAATGTTGATCCTAGATTCTACTTTGCAGGGAAAATATCCTTGCTACACGAGCCTAGTTCATTTTGTGCAACCTCAGTGAATTTAGTGAAGCTACATAAAGCAAGATCAAGCCCTCTACAGTAAGGTGATATCTAGCAGCTGAGTGTGTCATATGAAAATCTGACCTAGTTGTTATGGACACCCATTTTCCATTTCAAGGTCTAATCAGATGGACAACAGCTAACACATATTCATAGCTCCCATGTCTGTGTATATCTAGAGCTGATCTTATAATTGAATCTGCCAGATGTATGGTGCCCATGACAGCGAGTCCAATGTCTGCATCTGGGCAGGTTTTGTATCTTTTTGGTACAATACAATTTCTTCCAGTACATATTGGCTTGTTTAAGTGAGAAATCTTTACCCAAGGACGATGCTACCTTGTTCGGGACCAAATTATTCTATAGAATTTATTAACAACTAATATTTCTAGTATTTGCATTACCATAGCACTCAGGGACCCCAATCATAGACCAGGACTCCACTGAGCTGGGCATGGTACAGATGCAGAGTAGAAAAATGATTTTTCCCCAGAAAGCAACGTATGGCCTTGTCACTTACGGTGGAAAGAGTTTTATCCCTAAGGGGTTTGAAAAAAAACACATCCCAAGCGACATAAGTTTTACTGGCACTTGTGTGCACAGCACTATATCCGTATAAGATGATCTGCTAACATTGCTGCCATCACTGATTGAGCCGGTTTTATTATGTGGGTGGGAGAGCTCTCTCCCATCACCATAATGCAGCCACACAAACCTCTATGCCAGCAAAACTAAGGCTTGTGGTTTTTTCACATTCCTGAGCAACAATACTTTTGCCAGCATATGTGCAGGTGTAAACAAGGCATAAGCAATTCACACTGAATTCACTTTAATTCCAGAGAAGCAGTTGCAATGTCTGCAGCCACATTCACTTTGTCTAAGAATTCAAGATGGTGAAGCTACTGGTTCAGACCAAATAAACAGAGCCCTGCGCGGATACAAATAAGTGGATCCATATCCAACCTGCATCCGCAAGAAATGGTCATCGGATATCCGTGTTTTATCCGTGGATGCGGATATAATGCGGACATCCACATACTTGCAGGGCTCTAGCTCTGTGCAGATAAAAATATGTGGATCTGTATCCGATCTCCATCCACAAGAAATGGTCCACGGATATCCGTGTTGTATCGGCAGATGCGGATATAGAGCAGATATCTGCGGATTTGCAGGGCTCTACAAATAAAAGCCAAAACCAAATTTCTGTTCAAAACTCAAATAAGTCCTTTTTTTTTTTTTTTTAAGGCTCAGAAGTGTTCAGATAACTTTAAAAGAATAGTTCCAAAGAGCATAGCTGTGTTAGTCTAGTTCAGCAAAACAAACAAGGAATCTGGTGGCACTTTTAAAGATTAATAAATTTATTTCTCACATGAGCTTTTTTGTTTTCCACACATTCTGTAAGTTCCCTATCTTCAAGCATCTGATGAAGTGGGATTTTCTCCCATAAAAGCTCATGCAATAAATAAATCAGTCTTTAAAAGTGCCACCAGACTCCTTAGTTTTTGTTTTAACTAGCTTTCAGTGAAAGTGGGTCAAAAACTTCCTACCATTTTTTAAATTGAAAATGGTTTTCTGATGAAACTGAAGTTGTGCACGTGTGCATGCATGCACATGTGCAAAAGATAGGGTTCGTGTGAAACCAGGAAGCCAACAATCTTCAGTTGGACACCAAATATTTTGCATTTGGGCTGTTTTGTTTTTTTGATGAAAAAAGGGGAAAAAAATCATTTTCATCAACATTTTTCATGAGGAGAAAAATAATATCCTTATCTAGTCTTCATGTTCACAAGTGGCTTCTGTCTCAGTCTCTCGCTGTTGTCACCAAGACCGAAAGCAGATATACTGCTATTCAGTAAACAAAGATTATCTCTGGAGTTTTCCTACCCAATAATGTTTGCCTCAGAAGTTTGAGTCATTCAGATAGTGGCAGAAAAGTATTAGAACATTTTGGTTCTTTATCCAAACTTCCAAGTCTTTTCCAGTTGGTTGACACAGCACTACTCAATAAATGTATGGAGTTATATTTGTTGTGCTCATTCATACTTCACAGGCTATTATAAACACAGCAGAAAATTAAATGAGATCCCATTTCAAGTCAAATATTTCCATGAGATAATTTCTGTTTATAACAGAAAAGAGAAATGTGTTTTCTGAAGCCTAATTTAGATTCTGTATCCAAAATACCAGATCACAACAAACCTTGAGACACACAAGCTTTTGCTTTGCAATGTTCTATGTATTTTTAATTCTAAATGAATATATCTGAACAAATTGTGCTCTTGGTGACACCAGCAGTGCACCACCACTGAGTTAATCAAAGAAAAATTCAAGCCTTCATATACCAGAGGCTGTTCACTGAACAATAGATTTCCTTCCACCTCTCAGCATACTAAGTCTTTTTATAGTTATCAGACATGTGGAAAATCATTCTTTTGTCTTGCTCACAAAATTCAGAACTGTTCCACAGAAAAAAAACACATGGTTTCCTTTTCCTTTCTTCCCCTAATCCCCACTCTTGTGTTTTTTTGCAATTTGGCTCCAGTAAGTTTCTCTGATTGTTCCACATATAGTTTAAGGCTTCACTGTAGGAGTGAAGTAGCACAGCATATGACTCTGTTCATTAGTACAAGACAAACAGAGAATGGCAAAAAACAATCCTCATCAGGGACGGAGTCCCCACAGTTGAGCAGCAAGTGTATAAAGTAGCAACCGCACCCAAGAATAAAGGATTTTTTCATACCTACTATACTGCAGAATGTGTGACTTCTGTGACTGCAGGCAGAGCAGGAAAAAGAAGAGAGAATGTGCAAACATCTGCTGAGCCGCAGAGATGTGAAATCACACTGATGGAGTCACAAGCTGAGACACTGTCTGTAGCCACCAAGTATGTACTCAGTAACACGTCCCATTTCCATTAATTATAATGGAGGCTGGCTGATATGTAAAGCTGCTTCAGTCAAGGGTAAAGAAGAACCTTCTGGAGAAGTTAACACCACTGACATATAGTTAATTAATAGAACTACAGAAGTATGTTAATGTGATAGACATAACAGGTTCAGCTGAGATTGGGGCTCTGTTATGCTAGGTGCTGTACAAATACAGGTGTGGACAGTCCCTGCACTGAAGAACTTAGATTTAAACAGATAAAAACAGGCCAAGGGTGGAGGAAATAAATATTCACCCCATTTTACAGACAGGGAATAGTGGCACAAATTGATTTGCATGTAACTTTCCTGACATTACACAGGAAGTACCTGGGGAAGCTAGGAGTAACACCCAGCTTTCCAAGTCAAAGTTCATGGCCTTAAACACAGGACCATACTTCCACTTCAAACCTGAGCCTGCATTTGCTGCCCTCCTCTTGACCTCTGGAAAGTTTTCCTGGTCCACAAGGAGCAGCATTTACATAATTGCAGAAACTAACATTTTAAGTAGTCTTAAATTGCTGTGCTCCAGTTTTGCCAGACAACTCCTCATGTCCTGACTGGAGCAAGGAGACGTATTTTCTCCTTAATTAAATCATGCAATTTAGGATTATTTAAAGTTTCTGCTAATGGTCTAGACTTGAGTCTTGTTTTCTAATGCAATGCCATTTATTTGCATTGGATGAAGTAAAATATAGCATGTCTAGGGATAAAACGATCACATTTGTGATGTGTATTTCTTAATGACACATTGGACATTCGAGGTAGAGACTCTTTTCTGGGGAGCAGGAAACCTCGTCTCTCACCCCCACATAAGTTGGTTCAATAAAAGATATTACCTCACCCACACTCTGGGACTTATATGGCTCCAATAACACCGAAAACAATTTTGGATATCATGGAGGCTCTCTTTTTCAAAGTGCCCTGAGGAAACACACAGTCTTCCTTGTGAAAACCTAATAGCAAAATAAATAAGCACTATAATGGGATGGTCGACACATTCTTTAATAAGCAAAATAAAACCTCATTTAATGCACCTGCTTTTCAATAATAAGTATGTACAAGACAGGGTCTTATCCTGCTCCCATTGAAGTCAGTGTTGAACTTGAATGAAGCAGGCCTGGACCGATAATGCAAAATAAACACTAGCTATGCTAGGCCCTCTTGGAGAGAAGAAAGATGGTGAATGAGGGCCACCGAGCAGACACTGGACAACTGCGAACTCTCTCCCTGCCTTTGATAAGAGTGCAAGCATCTGCCTAAATTAATGCTGCAACAAGGAATGTTAGATAACTGGAGGCAGGACACATGAGGCCATCTCAGAAGGAGGGAATACTCCAGGCAGCAGGCTACCCCGCAGAGCTCCAACCCTGTATAGCTCCAATGGTGGGATTCTACAGGGTTCAAAGAGGAAGGGGCAGGAGCAAGATTGCCAGCTTTCAGGATTTCAGCACGAGTCTCATCATCTCTTATTTCTTCTAAGAGCTCCAGCTCCCGGAGTCATGTGATTACATAAGACTTTCAGCTTCTGCTTAAAAAACAAAAAGGGAATTCTCTAGACCTCAAGCGCATTAAAAAAAGCTTGGAAATCCAAATCCCAAAGACTCAAATACCAGAAGGCAAATACAACAAACGCCAAAGTTGTCATTTTGAAGACAAATTCATGACGGGGGGAGGGGGGGAGAATGAGGACTGACTCATGATTTTTAAATTCCTACAGCTGGCAACTTTCCATACACTCTGATGAAAGCCCCTTTTCTGACATTAAAAAGATAAGGAATAACTGTAGTTTAAGGCTTTTCAGCACAAGTGAAACATTTTGGGCCACTTCCTGCTTATTTGAGAAACTCAGAGGGCTGAGAAGACACTGCAGGATGAGGGAACTGCTAAGTATGCAGCAGACTGCCAGGAGCAGCCAAGCTAGGTGGTATGGAAATCCAACTGGAATGGTCTCTATTGGAGTGCAGAAGAGTAAATGGAAAAATCAATCTGCTCCATCCAGATTATTTAACATCTGGAGCATCTAACACAAAGCTGTTTTTATCTGTATTGTGATAGCACCTAGACCTGGAAATCCTAATTATGAACCGAGTCCTCATTGCACCAGGTGCTGTACAAACACAGAACAAAGACAGATCCCTGCTCCAAATAGCTTCCAATGTAAATATTTTTAAATTAAACAAAACTAAAAATTCAGATCAGGAGACTGATAATGTGAAAAACACAAAACATGTTATGCAGGGGTATTTTATTTCACTCTGAAGAAGTCTGAAGATTTTAAACTCTAACGAGAAGGGTTTTTTTTTTTTCCTTTCTGTCATTAAAACCTGTTTGGACTGTGAAGAAAACATGAATGAAGATGAAGACTTAATTTTTTTGATCCGTATCAAACCTTAAAGAGAATTCACAAAGTATATAAAATATTGTAATACTTTTTGAACAGCTAAATTTAGCTCAGTTTCAGATAGGCCTGTCCCTTTATTACAGCTAGCGTTGCCATGGCAATGCGATACAATTATTTATCGCCATGACAATCTACTGTCGATTTTTAAAATGCATTTTCTATTTTTATTTGCATTGTTATTTCTGCCAAAAGATGGTAAACACCAGTTTGGTGTGCAGAGTGGATGTCCTAATTTAATGCATGTGATGGGAGGGTTCAGGAAACTGGGTTCAGATTTTCAAGAGAGCAGCAGTGAAATCTTTGTGGCCAAACCAGCCCATTTTCTCAGTGATGTATGTTCCATTTCTACATAGTGAGAAAATAGGAACTATGGTTTTTCCTTTTCCCTCCTGCAGCGTAGTCTGTTCAATAATCTCCAAGGTCTTTAACGGACACAAATGAATTAAACTTCACAACTGTGAAGTGTTATTATCCCCACAGTAAAGAGAGGGAAGCTGAGGCTCAGATACATTAAGTGGCTCAGCTCAGGTCACACAAGAAGTCAGTAGCAGAGGTGAGACCAGACCGTAATTCTCCCCATATCTAATGCGAGGCTGTAGCCACTATCAATTTCAAAAGGGATAACAGTGTTAGTCTAGTCCAGTAAAAAAAAACAAACAAACAAAAAAAAAAAAAAACAACAAGAAGTTGTGTGGCAGTTTAAGACTAACAGATTTATTTTTTGCATGAGCTTTCATGGGAGAAGATCCCACCTCCTCGATGCTTCGAAGGTGGGTGAACTTACAGAAACGAATGAAACTAAATGCAAGGGGGTGTAAAACATAGGATCAGGTCATAAAGTAACAGCAAATCAGAGCAGTTTACAGGCTTAAAGAATGGGAAGCCTGAAGTCAAATTACCCTTTGTAATGGGAAAAGAACCCATAGTCTCGATTAAGTCCTGCTTTCACAGAATTTAGCTTGCATATTAATTCGAGTACAGCTGTTTCTCTTCGAAGTCTTGATGTCCCAGGTACATCTCTAACGACAGTCGTTAAATCCATCATCGACTCGAATTAATATGCAAGCTAAATTCTGTGAAAGCAGGACTGAATCGAGACTATGGGTTCTTTTCCCATTACAAAGGGTAATTTGACTTCAGGCTTCCCATTCTTTAAGCCTGTAAACTGCTCTGATTTGCTGTTACTTTATGACC
Source organism: Podocnemis expansa (assembly GCA_007922195.1). Lineage (NCBI taxonomy): Eukaryota > Metazoa > Chordata > Testudines > Podocnemididae > Podocnemis > Podocnemis expansa. The sequence goes on from ML682019.1 coordinate 14,834,080, forward strand.
TGATCCTATGTTTTACACCCCCTTGCATTTAGTTTCATTCGTTTCTGTAAGTTCACCCACCTTCGAAGCATCGAGGAGGTGGGATCTTCTCCCATGAAAGCTCATGCAAAAAATACATCTGTTAGTCTTAAACTGCCACACAACTTCTTGTTGTTTTTGCAGCCACTATGCCATGCTTCCTCTCCATACGTTGGAACCAATAGCACTGAAGGAACTTGCATGATCCTTTGTCATGACTACTAACATTCTCTTCCTTCCAATTCAAAAGGGCTGTGTGAATTGACAAGCTGGGTACTCCAGAACAGGGTCAATAGGACCCTTCTGCCCTTAGACTGGGCAAGGAGAAAAGGGCTAGATGCTGCATGTGAGACTCTACCCCTGGGGTCTGCAACCTGTGGCTCCAGAGTCACATGTGGCTCTTTGGCTGCCTCCTTGCCTCCTCTGCCACTCAGGGACCCTGCAAGCAGCCTGTGCCAGGCTCTGGACTCCCAGTCACCAGGGGACCCTGCAGGGTGGGGGGCCTGATCCTGGTTCAAGGCTCCCTCCTCCCTGCCAGGGGACTCTGTGGGAAGCACCCTGGCCCAGCTCTGAGTCCTGCACCATGAGGCCCACTGTGACTTTCAAAACACTTCATTACTGAAGGAATTTTTAAAAAGGCTCTTCTCAGCTTTTGGGTTGCTGACCCCTGCTCTACCCTGTGTTCTTTAATGACACTGCCATAAACCACATGGAAAATCCTATGGGTAAAATCCTGGCTCAGTGAAATCAACCAGACTTTTGCTATTTACTTCTGTGAGGCCAAGCTTTCACTCTCTGTGCCTTAGTCACATCATAACTAGTGGTTAAGCTGACAGGTATGACCCAAATATACAGTTGTATTATTAGTGTTGCGCTCAATGCTACATGATAAGCAAGCAGGCTTATTGCAACACTCTGGGTAAAGTAGAGGCAGATGTTGCTGGGGAAGGGTTTGTTACTTTATTGGTATACAGGCTAAGTGTTATGTGACAGACCTCCAGCCCAGTCTGCCTACCTACCTGTCTGTGTCAGCATTTTGAAAGCAAGTGTGACTGCAGAACCTGGTTTAAGTCAAAGCACGTGCATGGATATGACTGCAGCCATGTACCATAGATACAGTGTGGGGACACAGGTCATGTAATGACAGAGCACATCAAGAAAACAGTTTATCCCTAACAGGTCCAGATGAAAATAGAGTATGTTTATTTTTAAACACATATCACCCATATAATAAGGCATATATCCAGGGCTTAATTTGTGCCAGACACCAGCACCAGTAGGTTTGGCAGTTCAAAGCTCCAGCACCTCTGGACTTGCTGCGTCAGTTATGAATGTAAAAAAAAAAAAAAAAAAAAAAAATTGCTTGAGCCCCAGCACCTCTTTCATTACAAATTAAGCACTGCCTATGTCACAAGTGTCTGCATATCGCATTGACTGGGAATGAGAGGGCTAAAATGTGTTAGTACAGTGTGTGGAGCTTAGAAGCCAAGAAGCAGATGAAAGGTGTGACACTGATGCACCAAAATAATCCTCTGCTGGACTTGTCAGGAACCATGGTTCACAAATCCTAGAGAGGACTAGGAAAGAGCTCCCTTTGTGGCACTCCAGCTTATGAAAAGACCTTTTCATAATACTGCAATCAATTTCATGGGGCTGCTAGAGCAGTCTAATTGGGCTACAAATGGATTCCATTTATTGGAGATTATGTAACTCGCCATTCAGACAGAGTCCTATACCACGAATGAGGTTTAAAGATGGCATCTTTCTCCAAGGTTCACATTCCCAATGATACAATTAATGATCAGGAAGCCTGCTTTGTTTTGCTGTTTTTTACATTTCAGATCATAAACAGGAGTCTTTCCAGATATGATTAATCTGGAACAAATCAGGTTCCACAATGGACATAATAAAGACTAGGTAGAGGCATTTTGTGGTGGGGGTTCCAGAATGTTGCTCCTTTTAATAGCCTTTTAATTCTTGTAGATGGTGCCTACATAATACTTTAGAAATTCATAGACAGACTGGGTAAAGAAACACATGGCTCATTTGTGGCTAGGAATGTATTCCAGCTTCTTATAAATTGGTGCACTCTATTTGATCTGTATTACAGGCAAATTCTGAAGAGTTTTTTACATAAATGAAAGAACAACTGGATAAAATATTTCATACTGGGCAGATGTGGAAAATGCTAGGTTACACATCCAGATGCTCTCTACAGGCAGCTCAGACTGAAAGAGCAATCACAGTATTACTGCAATAACGCAGGAACTAGTTTTTAAGAAGGGAGAAAATTGCTATTTTTACTAATAACTCTTTGGCCTTTGAAAGTTCTCAAGCTCTAGACTGGAGACATAGGATTAACTGTCCACAAACAAATGACTACAACTGGTAAAATCTGGTGGATGAAAGGGGGAAGTTCACTCTGTTCAGAATAAGGTTATATAGACAGTTTCAGTGGTCAACAGGGCTCTACTTACCCAGTTGTGTGGTCTTCCATGGTCATTTGCCATCTGGTACAGGTTCAATAACATGGTTCTTTCACCTTTTTTGGCTAGGGCCCACTTGAGCCTCATTTCTTGCAAGACATTAAAGTCTCAAAATAAACGAATACGATGAACTAAAACTAGGGTTTTCTGGAGGATCTTTGGCAGGACCTCACCCTTCTGTTTGGGGCTTGTGTGAATGCAGACAGTCCTTTTAGTCAGTATCCTGGACCTGTTCATTCCATCCACCTGGAGGCTCGCTGTGCAACAAGCTGTCTCACACACTCAGCTAAACCAGGCTTCCTTCATCAAGAGAAAAGTAGTGATCTGCTCTCTTTCCTAGGGATCCCCAGCCTGAGGTAGGCTTTTTTCCACAACTCCTATCTCCAATCTCAGCATCTGATGCAGGTGTAGCAGGGGTGGGCCCAACTGAGATCACTGGTCCTCATTAACCCCCTTCTTCCCTGAATCACACTGACCCTTACTTACCCACTCATAGAAAAGCTTCTGTACTTCAAGGACATCTTGGAAAGAGAAAAGCCAAACATCTGCATTCAGAAAAGGAAAATGATCAGTAGTAAATAAACCACAAATAACTTTTGAAGATAATCCCATGAGTTATTTCAACCCTTTCTAGACATGTGAGGCGATCTTCTTGTCAGAACAGGGTTGTTTTTATGAAAAGAAATTGGTTTGCTACTACATTTTTAACAATTAATCTGACTATTCTTTTATCTATTTATTGACATTGGACCCATGCTTTGTAGCCTTAGCCAGGTCAGTGCTCCATGATGTGAGCTCTCTTCTGTCAGAATAGAGCATCTTCACCAGACACACTTCAGGAGCACAGCTGCACTGGTACACTCTCCATTGTGCTAGGTGCTGTACATACACAAAATTAGAGAAAATCCCTGTACTGAACTGCTTATGAGTCAAATAAACAAGAAAGGAAAAAGGTGGGAGAAGAGGACCAACTACCAACAAGGTTGGGATCTGAGATACAGAAAGATCAACTGATTTGCCCGAGATCACTTAGACCAGTGTTTCCCAACCAGTGTTTCATGGAACACCAGTGCTCCACGGACATAGTCCAGGTGTTTGGTGACCCACCCCGACTCCTCCCCATCAAGGGAGATCAGGAGTTGAGTGGAGAGGTGGGGAGGAGCTATTTAAAATGCCCCAGCCACAGTGAAGCTTCCAGATGTGCAACAGTGAAAGTTGACATACACCTGGAAGCTCTGCTGCGACTGGGGCATTTTAAATCTCCCACCATGGCTACTGGCTTTTTCAAAAACATTTTCATCAGGTGTTCTGCATAAAGCAATTAATACCTTTAGAACAAGCAAGGAGTCCTGTGGCACTTAAAGACTAACACATTTATTTATCACATGAGCTTTCGTGGGACAAAATCCCACTCTGTCAGACATGGATTTTCTCCTACGAAAGCTCATGCAATAAATAAACTTGTTAGTCTTTAAGTGCCACAGGACTTCTTGTTTTGCAGAACTAGACTAACATGGCTACCCCTTTGGAACTTAATACCTTTAGGTGTCTCCTGGTCAATAAAAGGGAGAGAAACACTTAGACCAGGAGGTTGGAGCAGAACTGAGATCTCACAAGTCCCAGGATTTTCCAGATTATAAATTTCTTCTCCTTTTTAACATTTTTGTTGTTTTGGATGAACTCGCTGATGTGAAAAGGCAAAGTCCTGTTCATAAGCTCAGAAGCGTGGGAAATAGCCTATTCTCATAAAGGCCTGAGACATTTTTCACAGAGACTAATGCACGAGATGCAGTGGGCGAGGGTTCATTTCAGTACCACTCAGTGAGACTGCAGCAAACCTGATATTTCCAAATTGTAAATCACTTCAAGCAGCAACCTGGGAGATGGAAAGCTCCACATTATTGTGTGTGGGATAGAACACTTTGAAATGCTAATTAATAGGGAGAAGATCCATCTTGCACATTGACCACAAAGGTCTCCAGTGACTGCAGGAGGTAAAGGAGAGCAGCACAGGATTTTACTTGAATGCACTTTTTTATTTCACCTTGGAGATCAGCTCATTGATGGAGCTGGCACACTGGCAGCGAGATTGCTTTCCCACAGCAGCTCCTGTCTGCAAGGTGTTTATGCTCAGAGTAAAGCCTAAAGGAAACATCCTAGGTGAATGTGATGGAGAATCTCCTATTGATTGGCATAGATTTGGGGTCCAAACTGCATGGCATGTTTAAATTGATCAGAAAATGGGTGAGTGAGGAAGCTGCGTAACTTGGATTAGCATTCACCCATAGGTCAGAATGAGCATCACAGAGCAGTAAGGGGACATGGAAAACAACTAACATTGCAGGAATAAGATAAAGTGTATCTGTATGTGAGTGGTGGGGTGGGGGCTGCCTTATCTTACACGCTCCCTATTTGCAGCTTTTGCTGCTACACCTTCATCTACCTCTCTGGCAGGTAAACCACATGCAGTGATTTGACACCAGAACCTCTCATTTGCCTTCTCACCAGGACACTGTCATTTACTTCCATTGAAACCTGACCAACCTAACCAGGTATGTCGTGGGCATGATACACCAGTGCCCCATGTAATTTACACCAAGGGGTGTAAAAATGTGGGTATAAAATACTACCAGCTCAGAATGTCTTACACTTTCTCTGGTGTAAATGATTGCATGAGGTACAGGACACTATAGAATCAAGATCCAAATGTGTAACTGACACCACTTTGCACATTGCTGCTGAGCTGGATATGTCTCTATTTATAAAAGGCCTGTCACTGTGCAATTTAAGTGTTACTGAGTCCATTTGCACCAGGTTTGACTCTGTCCCCATGTATTTGTACCCAGCATATAACTTCAAAGGGGTGCAAGGAGAAGAACTTTGGTTGAGAGTCAACTCTGCTTTTCAAAGGGAGGAGAGGTCTCAAGTTGCCCAGTGGGACAATATGGAACAGTGGAATGGGCTTCCAGCCTGTCCCACCCTTCACTGCTCAGCCATTTGCATTGTAGATTATGCCACCACCTTCAGCCATGCCTGGATTTGCTTTTTTTGGGATCAACTCCTGCAGTCCTCCATTCTTGGAGCTCAGCTATGCCAGGCTCACAGATTGTCTCCTTGGCCCTACACAATGCCTATTGAGATACAGACTGCAGTGCACTGATTGTTGTCACCTTCCACTTCTGAACCAGAGCTCAGACTTCTGCCTGAGGGAGCTATCAGGTGAATTTGGTCTGCCAGACTATCTTTCACAAAATAGATTTTCCTATTCTATTTCCAGATGAGCCTATGTGGTTACGCTGAGCTTCTCCAGATCTTCTCCCCTTCCCAAGTGGTGCAGGTCCCCTGGATACATGTTTGCTTGAGCATTAGCCTACTTGGAACCATATAGCATGACCCCTACTCCCACAATCCCTCAAGTCTTGTTGCTATCTCATCTGAGAAGGCAAGCGAGTAACATCATGAATCCAGGATGCATCTGCCCCTTGCTGGGTCATGATGCCACAGCAGTTAGCCTCAATCAGCCCTGTGCCACATTGTCCCTGCACTGCTGGTGCCCCTAGAGTCTCCTTTAGACCAGTTCTGAAGGGGTAGCTGTGTTAGTCTAGTTCAGCATCTTCAAGCATCTGACAAAATGGGATCTTCTCTCACAAAAGCTCACATGCTAAATAAATTTGTTAGTCTTTAACAGTGCCACCACAGGACTCCTTGTTTCCTTCCTTTAGACCCAGCATACATCAAACCCAACTTCACTGAAGTTAATGGGCTTGCATGGGGTGTCAGAGTAGAATCAGGTCCTAGGATTTTGCTCAAATTCCACGCTTTCCTTGAATTCAGTAAAAATGGGCTCTCATTGGCTGGTGCTGACTGCTGGGCTTGCATAAGCAGCTGCTGCTTTCTGCCCTGGGGTGGGTGGCTTCAGTGGTTGCACATTAGCTCAATTGCACCGGGTTTGTAAAGTGTTTTTTGATCTCAGGATGAAAAGTGCTGTATAAATGTAACACTTTCATTCATTCATACATGAGTCTGTTAGTCAGTCCCGGGCATACAGTCTGCAGTTTGGTTACTTTCTGTGGTTAAGAGGAACCACACCATGTTTAACACTATCTCAAAGTCCCTGTTGACTTTCCTTTTCATTCTTTTTGAGGGCTATATTTAGTCTGTGATTTCCAGTCTTTTTGACTAAGATTGTTTTAAAATCCAGCAGTGTCTAGTAAGGCTCCATGCATTTCAGCCATAATTAACTACTGAAGACAATCATCAGGGTGGGGTGGGGGAAAGAGGGTAGATCATTGTGTAGATCAATATAATTTTTGTAAGCCTGTCCAAGTTTGCTTTGCTTTCACAATTTTGAAGAATATTCCCAGCTGAAATGCACAAATGTGGTTGCAGGAGGGAGGGAAACCTACAAAAACAAATGAAAGGGCTACAGATTAATCAGATAATTGCAATAAATTCACATAGCATCTATAAATGCCACCTCTGTTTTTAAACACTTTGAACTAAATATCGGCTAATGAAAAAACTGTCAGATGAATAGAAATCACACACACATTGCGGGGAAATCTAATGATTATTAGGTCAGTTAAAATGAACTAACCAATTAAATTAATTAGTCAGCCGTGCACCAATTTATGTCAGTGTGATAATATAATGAAACCCTCCAAACAAACACCTGTTAGGGGAACAAAATGCAAAGACATAAATGCATTGTGCACTGAAGGATTAAGATGTCTCCATACAATTGCAGAGGGGAGTATCAGCAAAGAAGATAAGAAGGTTGATCTTGCACAGCACTGGTGCAGAATGTTGCACCTTTCAGTGATGAGCAGGGCAAGGAATTTAAGACAGGGCTCAACAAATCCTGGGTGCCTACAATTTTGCCCCTGGCACTGAGCTGTGCAACAGTATCCAAGGGAGGTGAACGCTCCCTGGCACCTAAAAAAAGATTTCAGGGCTGCCACCTCTCCTCTATATACCCTGCTGCCAAAAGCGCTCCCTGGAGCAACTCTTTTCAGCAGAAGGGTGTCTTTCACACACCATGCCATTGCTAAAAGTGGTGGTGGCACGGCAGAGGGTTTTTCGGCAGTGGGGAGCCATGTGTGTTCTGCACTGCTGCCAAGAGATGTGGCAGTCTTTTGGTGGTGGGGGGCACCTTCATTGGAACACACCTAGGCACCTCAGTTTTGGTCCAGCCCCTAGGTGTGCTGCAGATGATCAAGGCCTGAGTGCTGCAATGTGGACACAAAGCTACTTCTGCTCAGAACAGACAGCTGAATCATGTTTCCCAGCCTAACCACTATCAAGTTTTTGTAGGGCTCCTGGCAGAGGAGAGTTTTAAGGATGATTTTGAAGGAGAAGAGTTAATTTTACAGATCTTTATGGGAGGGAGGGGGTTTTCTTCCAAGTGCACTCTCCTTGAATCTGTAGGAACGACTTGGTTAGTCATCTTCTTCCCCTGGTCCCCACAGAGAGCCCTCACTGTGGCTCAGGATGTAACATGCTTTGAAAAACACTTCATACTCCCCACAAAAACCACTGAACAGAGCAAACGTTTTTCATCCTGTTCAAAGTTGCTTTGGCATCCCCATTGAATTAAATGGAAACATCATTTGATGACAAGTTTACAAAAATCCCAAACATTTCCCCCATTTCATTCCCCCAGTGTGGACGAGAGGAGAAAAGGCAGAGAAGGGGACCAAGCATGACAAAGCAATGATCGTTGATCAAAAATTAAATTTGTCTGTAAAAAAATGTTGATGTTATCCAGAAAGCCATTTATGGTCAGATGACAAATTCTGGACCTTTGTGGTAAGAATATGAGCAGGGGAAAGGGCTTGGGGAGGGACAGGGTGCTTAAAACCCTCCCTCACAACCCTCAACAAACTCTGCAACAGATCCTGAGGTTTTATCCATGGAATGACTGGAGCTCTGCTACGGGGTAGCAGCAGAGACCCCACATCTGGGGCCAAGGTCCAGGTCTCCCATGTAATACCTCTGCTATGCCCCTTACAGCAAGGGGAGCACAGAGCTTCTTGGAGAAAGGCTCCCTGCATCAATGCTATTCACTGAAAGGAGAGGGCTTTTGTCTGCCCTTCACCCCCCTTTGTGCTGATACAGCAGGCTCAGTTGGGTCATTTTTTTCTTATTTGCACTGCAGTAGTCATTCACAACCCCAAATGGGACTGGGACACAAACACATAGCGAAAGGCAGATCCTTCCAGTCTAAACCAGAGATCAGCAACCCAAAAGATAAGAAGAGCCATTTTTTAAAATTCTTTCAATAACAAAGTGTTTTGAGAGCCACAATAGGTATAACCTCCTGGTAGGGAGTGGGAGAAACTGAGCCAGGGCACCTGCCACAGGGTCCCCTGCTGGGAGGAAGCCTGGAACTAGGACCAGTCCCCCTGCAGGGTACCCCAGTGGCAGAGGGGGCCTAGAGCCTGGATTGGGTTGCCTGTAGGGTACCCCAGTGGTGGTGCTGGGGGCCTGGAGCCAGGACCCTAGGGCAATAAAGAGGCAGCCAAAGAGTTGCAAGTGGCTCCAAAGCCACAGGTTGGAGACCCCACAGGGAGGGAAAGCAAAGGGCAGCAACTTGCCTGAGATCACACAGCAGGTCAGTGGCAGAGCAACCAGCATCCTAGCCACTAGTCCATGATCCCCTTTGAACAAGGGATCATTATCATCCTGCAGTGGGGAGACTGAGGCCCCAGGAGTGTGAATCAATCAATTTCTTCCAGAGGGCAGTTCAGAAAGTCTGTGATCCAACCTGCACCTAGTGTTGTGACTGCAAATCCAGACTTCATCTGCATTAAACATGATTACAAAAAAGACACTGTTGTTTTTCCCAGGTAAGCCTTCCCTATGCACTTTCCCTTCATCATGGAGGATGCACTTTGTTCTATGTCTCTAATAACAGTCATCAGTTTTGACTGATGGGTATAAAATAAGAAGCAAGAGAGCGAAGAAAGACACAGCGAGAGCGATTACTAAAGAACAGTTTGTGTTATGCCTGTAACTGATGAGTGGAAAGTTCCCTGCAAAAACTACATACACATTTTATCACAGGCTAATTTGGCTTCGCTCAGGAGTTTTGCAGCAGAGTGAGAGCTGACGGACTCCTGTTTTGTTGGCTAAAGGGGAACCTATCTGGTACAGAAGGATTCTGCAGTGTTTTCCCAGGAGATTGCAATATAAATGTACTGATGTTTATGTAACAGATGCCCTTCAAGTAGGATTACAGGATACACACTGAATTTATTAGGGGTCTTCTAATTTGCACACGACTCATCATATGACTGTCTACTAAATTTACAGCAGCTACTTCACAGTAATGTCAGATGCACTTAATCAGACTCACTCTTAGCCATCTCTCAGTGACATCTGAGAGGACTAACTGTTTAGTGCTTGGTAAACAGCAGCATCAACAACAAGGACTAGTAAATGTTAGTTGCGTCTTCTTGGGTATCCAATATCAGCCCAAATTCAGGCATCGCTGTGTCTGGCAAACACGCCAATCTGGTAATGTCACCTTGGAAAAATAAAAGGTTAAAAAAAAAAGCCCTCCTCAAGCAAGGAGGAGTCAAAAGAGGATTTGGGGTCCCATCTAGCAGTGATACAGACATGCAATGTCTCCTAGTCTCCTCTCCAGGAATCAGAGGGTTGGAGGTTTTTAAGAACAGGTTAGACAAATACCTGTGAGGAATGATCTACATATTCTTAGTCTTGCCACAGTGCAGGTCGGGGGCTGGGCTAAATGGGCTCTTGAGGGCATTTCCAGCTGGACATATCACTGATTCTATGTTGGAGAGTGAAATTCATCACCCTGTGCACCAACAAATTGAATAATAGATGTGCAAGGCACTCCAGAGTCAGCCAAAGCTAAGTGTCGACAATGATTGGGGGGAGGGGAGAGGGAAAAAAAAGGAAAATGAATAACTTAACTTTCTATTAAGAATCAATATTCCTCTCTGAAGTGGGAGGGAAAAGGACAGAGCATCCTTCAGTAATCTAGTCCTCTGCATAGAATCTTGCAAATGATGGGACACATTAAGACGCTCCCCAGTGTGCAACAGAGAAGGATGAGAAGGATGACTGAGGCTCTCCCCTCTGTTAAGAATAGCTGTGTTCCACTATCATTTCATCCCAAATGTGCACAGGAAAATAGAAAGTATAAGACTGGATCACACCAGTGGGTTCGTCTAGCCCAGTCTCCTATCTCTGACACTGGCTGCTTCAAAAGAAGTGCAAGAATCGCTGCACTAGGCAGATATGGAACAGCTGGCCCATAGAAAGTTTCCTCCTAACTCCTTTTAGTTGGAGGCTGGCTCAAGGCTGATGCTTGCGGGCTTATATCCCAAACTCTCAGTTTATTTTTAATTATCATGATTATAATGCAGAATATTCTTAATTTCCATAGAAATGTCCAATCCTATTTTGAATCCTGCAAAGCTCTTTACCCTAAATGATATCATGTGGTAAAGAGTTACACTGACCAAATGTTACTTATATAAGAAAGGGCTTTCTTTGACCAGTTTTAATTTGCCACCTTTTGGTTTCACTGCGTTCCCCTTATCCTTATATCACATGAACAGCAGCTCCCTCACCTCAGATTAGTGGAATTGAATGAAAACAAATGCCTAGCCAGGAAGAGAAGAGTACCCCAGGAAGAAAGTGCAGGCTTTTGAGATGAGGTTCAACAGCAACACTGAATGCTGCATTTTTGTAAACTTCCTACAAATCAAAATATTCAGTGTTAATTGACAGACTCATTAACTGAAGATAAATCATTCTACATCACACTGGGTGAGATGACAACCAACATATAATGATAACTCTTGGCTCTTTGATTGTGCCTATCAAGTAAAATACTCAACAACAGTGAATTTACCCTCGAGAACCACCCCTCCACCCCACAGAGCTGACATGACTTGTGCAGTGTAGAAGTGGGGCCAGGAATAGGTCGCCAGTCTCCCCCTGCTTCACTCTAATCCTTACATAATGACCCCTTCTAGATTGTCCATATTTGGCACACACAGTTTGTCTGATAGGCTGAATGCGTTTTTCCTCTGATTTCATCCTAAACTGGCCTTGACATACAGCTCTACAGTTCTTCCAAAATGACAGTCAGTCTGTACCATCCTGGGACGAGGCTCTCAACACAGTGCCTGGCTAGGGTCCACAGAGGTTTATCTCTTCCCATCCTATTATCCTTGCTCTTACGTTCCCATTGCCATGACTTGACAAGCATCTGGAAGCATGAAACACTTAACCACTCCTGTTTTACTGCCTGGTTGTTGGAAGGAGGACACCAAGAAAGGACTGACCAAAGAGGAATGATCTCTGTGCCTTGGAGACAAGAGAACCACTTCTGGGGGCTATCTGTCTCTGCCCATCTGCAAAGAGCATCTCTTCCTGACATCAGTCTCCCCAGCTGATTTGACAGTAACACAAGGAATGAGCCGTATTTGTGTGACATCATAGCTCAAGCTGTGTGTCTAGCTAAAGGTGAAATACGTAATAAATGCACAAAATATGAGCATTCTGGACCTATCTGCTGCACAAAGGCAGTGAGAAAGCAAACAATGATTACAGATGACAGTCAAGAACCATTGTTTCTGGGATTGATCATGTGTGATAACATAGAGCCTGCCTGGAGAGTGAAACTCAATATTGATGGAAAAGACTATTGACTTTAAAAGTGATTCAGGACCAGATGGGACCATCTCCGAATCTTAACCTCTCGCAGATCTGAAATCACCCACCATTGCCTTGATTAGCACTGGAAGTATTCTGAAATGCAGGGGCCAGCTCCCCACAGAAACAACTTACAAAGATGATAGGTTTGCATTCAATGTGTATGTGATCAAAGACCAACAATCTTGTCAGGTGCCATGTGGCAACCGTGATATGCTTAGTGAGAAGGATAGAAGAACTTCATAGAAGATTTGATGCCACTGGACTTCTAGAAAGAAATCTAGTATAGATAATTTTAAGAGACAATGCTGGATCAGCCAGAATACAAAGAACCCTACAGATAGACTGAAAAAACCTGGTTGCAGATTTATGCGAATTCACAAGACATCATTATCTGACTGCACTGGACAATTTTTCAAGTATATAGAAATAATATCTTGAAAGACATATATTGTCATCTTATGCAGAAATTGAAGACCATTTTTGCTCAGTTTGTATTGCAGAACAACTAGTGATGGACCATGGATCACAATTTTCTGCAGCAGAGTTTGTCATTCCAAATTAAATAGTATTTTGATCATATTGCTAACAGCCCACATTACACATAACCAAATGGAGAGACTGAGAGAGATGTACAGGTAGCCAAGAATATGCTACAACAGAAATATCCATTCTTTGTTCTTTTATTTTATAGATCAACATGAAGAGCAGCTATTGGATACAGTCCAGCACAAGTCCTGATGGGAAGACAAATCAGAACTATTGTTCTGACTTTGGAAAAGAATCTATCTCCAGAGTGGCCAGACATGAAGAAAGTAGACAAATCAGATAATAAGGCAAAAAGAGCTTACAAACCTTTATATAGCAAATATGACTCAAAGAACTGCTGGGTCTCTCAAATCTGATGACTGTGTTTGTGTCAAACTGGATGGAGAAAAAGGATGGACAGCTCCATCTGTTGTGTTAGAAAAAAAAAAAGAAAAGAATTTAGCACCCAGATCATATGTAATTGAGACCAACAATGGTGAGTTCAACAGAAGCTATCAACATCTACAGTTTGTTCCTTGGAATGAACAATCAACAGAGCAAACTCTACACAAGCAAAACAAGAAGATGGTAAAAGAAGACAAACTCAAAGATTCTAAGTGGACCACAGCCCATTGCTGTGACTAATGGAGAGCAATATGACTGAATTGTTACACGCTCGAGTCATGTAATTAGAAAACCAGCACAATACAGACACTTTACAGACTGGTACAGGGGTTAAAGTAAGGGGGAATTCACTGGAACAGCGTTCCAGAGCTCCCTATTTTAGGGGGACAGCATTCCGGGGCCCCTAAAATAGGGGAATGCACCAGAATCCTGTGTTCCAGGGCCCTCCTAAAAATAGATGAACGCAGCGTTCAGGCCTGTTCCCCTAGCGCCAGCTCAAGAAGGGGCTGGGGGCTGGGGCGAGCCCGACAACCACTCCCCCTGCTTTCCCAGCACCTGCACTGGCCTCGTCCCTTCCTTCTGGGTCTGGGTGGTGCGCAAAGCTCCAACTCAGTCTCTGGCCCATGCCCCTCTCACCAGCACTGCAGCCTCCCTGCCCTCAGCCTGGCTCCTTGGTCATGTTGGTGGCACATGTAAGGATGTTTGGGGGTTTGGGGACAGGCAGGGAGCCAGTGGGGAAAACGTGAGCAATGGGGTGACCCCAGCCACCTGGGGTAACCTTCTGAATGTGCCAAAATCAGGGCAAACTACAAAACCAGGGACCAAACCCCCAAATCACTGACAGGTGATACTTAAACCACTCTCCCAGCAGTAACAAAACAAGCTTCTGATTTCCCACTCTGGTCATCACCAAGCATAACTAAATAGAAACAGCCCTTTTATTGCACATTAGCTACTCCAGTCCCCATCTGGCCACTGGGTCTTTAAAAGAAATAGGTTCTCCTGACCTCAAAGGGCTAGCTACATCATCCAGAACAATATAGGTTTGGATCTTACCTAAATTACCAAGCTGCCAGCCAATCCTTTAGTAACTACAACTAAAGGTTTAATATAAAAGAAAACAAAGAAAACATGAGAGATGTTAAAGGGCCAAATGACAGATGATTTAGAGTCCATAGAAAGCAAATCCTTGCAGAATTAAGTTTGCAGGTTAGTCCTCTGGTATGCACCCAGCACTTGGGTGGGTCTCAGTCCTTTGTTCAGTGCAGCGGAATAGTTCCAGAGGAGGGTGTTGGTTGCAGATAGGCTGAAGACTAAGACAAAATGGAGATGGGGCTATTGCCTTTTATCACCTTTGGCTCTCCCACGCTCTCTGAGTCCTTGCCAAATCAAAGTGGAGTCACATGGTCAGTCTGGGTGACTGGCCAAACAGGTTTCTCCCTATGCCCATCACAGCTGCAAGTCCCCTTAATGAGCCATTAAGAGGACAATAGTTTTGCAGATAGCCAGTCTGGGATTGCCTCAGAATCAAACAACTTAGAACACATATAAAAACAAATAGATTTCTAATTTCTAATATAGGCATGGTACCAACATATAAACCATATAATCACTCTTAGCAGGTTACAGCCTTTCTATTGATACCAAACATGGGATATCACATATGGATTATTACAAATATGGAATATTTTACAAAAAATAATAATCAATCCCCTGGACCCAGACAGCATCACAGGTGGGAAGAAGGGGTTGGGATGGTGGGCTGGGAAGGTGTGTAGAAGGTTGGGGGGCTAAAAAGGGTGGAATGAAGATGGGGGAGCTGGGTAGGTGGGGGTTAGGAGGGCTGGAGGGGGGACATAGGGGCAGGGAGCTTAGGGAATGGGGATTGGGGTTGAGGAGGGCATGGGGAGGGAGGGGTCTGACAGGGGGCAGGCATTTTGGAGGCAGCAGCTGGAGTAGGGGGGCAGTAGGTGGGATGGGGGCAGGTGTTTGTGGGGCAGTAGCTGGGGTGATTGAAGGGGGCCCAGACCTGTGGGAAGGGGGCCTGGACTGGCATGAGGAGGGTCTACCAATTTAGGAGGGTTCCAGGGCCCACCAAATTATACTTTAACCAGAGGGCTGATACATACTGAACTGCAAAGACAGTGTGTGACAGTATAAATTTTATTAATGGCATGAAAGTGGAACGTAAAGGGTGAGAATGGAATGCTAAACTATGTTATACTGCTCAGCTGCTAGGTTGCACTGTATGCACCAGGCCTTACCAAACCTAACCTCAGCCCTACCTGGGTCTTAACGGAAACACACCTCCAGTGTCTCTCTCCAAGAAGGAAGCTCTGTAACTAATCCATACCTGACCTGTTTGTAGCAGCCCTACAACATGCTGCATACAAGGTGTGCCTGCTCCTTTGCCTGGAACTGAGCATGAGGACCAGGGGATGTCAGTGAACTATTGCCCCACACTGAGGACATCCACAAGTGTACTGCCGTAGTGTGAACATCAGGAGTCATCATGCCCCCAGGGATGCACAATGCCTCCTGGAACTTGCCAGTAGGAGTCACAAAGGGAGAGCATCCATGCCCCTGCTGCTAGCCTGCTCTTATTGTTTCCTGGATACCCTCTGCCTTCCTGCTGTGTGACTTTCATTTAGCGTGGGGCTGTCCCTGCACGTAGGAGAGGCACAGGACTGCAATTACACCCGACTCGGTGCAAGTTGTGGGGTATGACCCACGCATCCATGGGCGGGCCCACCACAATCCAGCTCTGAGAGAACAAGAGGCCCCAGTTCTGATCTCACTTGCACCAGTTTTCACCCTGCTGATCCCCGTGCATTTGCACCTCATTCACACAGGTGTAACCAAGTACAGAATTTGACCGTCCGCAAGTGATTTTAATATCAAGTCACTGGGACAAGTTGACCCAAATTCCACCCTTTGTCACACTGGCGGAAATCCAGGGGAACTCCATCAGAGCTCATGAACTACAAATCTCACAATGTGCTTTCAAGAAGTTGCTACTTGCAGCAAAATTGCCCTTAAAATGTTGCTTGTTAGCCAGTAATCACATTGACTATAGAAACGTCATCAAATTAGTCTGGCTGGCTGTGTTCACACAGCACTCTTATTTTGAAACAACAGAGGTTGCTTTGAAACAAGAAATACCCTTTTCACACGACGCATGGTTGTTTCGAAACAACGGCATCCATTGTTTCGAAACAACAGCATTGTTTCGAAACAACTTAAACCCTATGTGGGGATGAAACAACGTTGTTTCGAAATGATTGTTTCGAAACAATGCCATCCGAACATGTTGTTTCGAAACAACAGTGACTTGTTTCAAAATAACTGTTGCCTGAAACTGCTATTTTGCTTTGAGCTTTTTTCCTTAATTCAAATTAACAAACTGTTAATTCGAATTAAGTTATTTTGAAATAAGGCATTATTTCAATACAAGTTGTTTCAACACAACTTGTATCGAAATAATGCCTGTGTGTGAACACAGCCGCTGAGAGTTCCCATTCCCATTTGTAAAGAATTCAATCATGACTGCTCTGAATCCTGCCTCTGGAGTTTTTTAAAACATTCCCAAGTGACCCTCCTTCTCAGAGAATTTGGTCTCCCACAGCATAATCTCCATCCAGCAGCCTGTTTTCCACATAAGCCTTGTCATGCAGAAATTCCTGTTGGGAGTGGTCAACCTGAATGGTTACAGGCTGCCTGCCAAGGAATGAGTCAGGTGTAACTTAGGGCAAGGACCTACAAGCCCACAGGAGGCCAGAACAGGTGTTTTGATGCTTTGACTCAAAGAGGCATTGCAAAGCGTGGGATGGTGCAGGAGACGCTGTAATTATCACTTGCAAATTTAAATCCCACAACTTTCAGGAGCCCTGGGATTTTTCACACTGAATTGTGTTTTCCTTGATGAGTGGCTGGCAGACCAGCTCAGAAGCCCTACTGGAAACACACAACACAATAACACTTCAACATGCTGTACCTTTCCACAATGCGTAGCCTTTAACTAACTAATCCTCGCATGGCTATTATCCTCCTTACAACTGATGGGAAAACTAACAGATGAAAGAGACAGACAGACATGAAGAAACTCGCCTGAGGTCATGCACAGTGAATCAGTGGCAGAGCTGAGATTAGAAATCTGTAGGTCTCATAGCCCACACCTGGGTTTATTCCCCCAGGACACGGGGCCTCTAAAAGGCATGAAAGTAGGTAAGACAAAATCACTAAGGTATTCTTCAGTGCCTTCCCCTTGACAAAACAACAAACTGGGAATTTGGAGATTCATGTCCCTGGCTTTGCCACTGGGCTCTCATTTTTCATCATCCACTATGTTTGAGTGCCTCAGATCAGACACCAAAACATGCACTTTTGCTCCTCTGGGCCTATTTCCCAATCTGTACAATGAGGGTAACAACAAGAATGTATGACTGAACATGTCAATGCTCATAAAGCATGTTGAGAGATTCAAATGAATGATGCTTTAGACATGTAAAGAATTCTCATACATACATGTTACCTTAATGTTCCAATCACGTACATGTCACTGCCCTGGATTTGCATGTGTTCGTGCAGTGTTCAGTGCACTACCTATCTGCAGCCCTTCACCCCTGAGGTGTCTTCATTTCCATGCTGACTCGTCTCATAGCCTTATTTATTCGACCATAGGGCTAGGAGGGAAGTGGAGCTGTGCACAAAAGCACCTGTCTGCAAATACTGCAGGTACTTTTGGTGAGTCCAATTGAAAATTAGGTTCAAGATGATACACCCAAAGTCTGATGCAAATCAGCTATTGAGCTGAAAACAGAACCCAGGAGTTCTGAGAGACAAGATCCTGCTCTATCCACTACACAAACTCTGCAGGGTTGTCTGTGGCTAGAAAGTTTTCCAAGTTGGTTTGGGATTTCTCTTTTTAAAGGGAAAACAAGTAGCATTTCCGTTCTCTACAGCACATTCTTTAAACAGCATCAACAGGATGACTACTAGCTATGTCGTTCCACAGAAGCCTACTAAGAGAGCTGGAGCAAGTAGGCCACTGCAAAATGACTGCTGCAGTCTCTGAGCAAACATCCAGCTTGGTTCACACGGCGCATTCCCCTATCAAGTCTGGGAATTTTGCAGGAGTTAATTCCTACAGACTGTGTGACATTATTTAACTGAATTATACTTTGGCTATCTCTGTTTTCCTCACTAAAACTTTTTGTATGCTGAGGCTCAGACTGCCCTGGATTTGGAAGTCTGGCATCACCCTCTGGTAATGCTTGGAGTGTGTTGGCTGCATCCTGTGGAATAATTAATACACCTTCTTCAGTGGAGGTTAAAGCAGGACTACAGAAAGCATGCATCCCTGGGAAAGGCCTCTCCCTTGGTTGACATTTAATGTTTTCCCCTTCTGAAACATTTTACAAACTGTCCCTCCCATAGTTGCCCTGATTCTCCTATATGGATCCAGATGTTGGATGTGGACCCTGCTGTTTGGTGAGTCAGTAGCGTTAAATTTGTCAAACATTATGGTCGAGCCAGACCTGGCACATTCAGGGTGCTGCTGTCTGTGGGACAGTTGATTCAACTGTGATTCTTGGCAGTGGAATGAGGTCACACTTTTCACAACCTGTGCTATCTGGCCTGGAAAAGTTCTGAGCCAGCTCATCAGGCATATGGTATAAAGAGGAGGAAGCTCTGAAGTCAATTGTATCAGAACTGGCCTTTAAGGCAGGATCATCAGGATTAGGACCTTGTAGTTAAAGGGGACTCCAGTGCTGGTGCAGCAGAAGGTTCTTTACAGTTGCCTGCTGAGTAATTGGGCCACCTCACATGGGAAGAAGACAAGATCTCACCTGGTGGGGCTGGAAGGGGAGCGTCAATTGGCAGAAGATAGGGAACTGGAGCATGAGGAGGAATCTGTCTGGTGAGGCACCTCAAAGTTGTAGTGGAAATTCATTTACCCTTAATGTCACTGACTGGCACTATGTGGGAGGCTGAGAGCACACAGACCTGGGAAGAATCCTGCAAAACAACCTTTGGGGGAGGCTTGTGTGTGTGTGTTGGACAGAACGTTCCTTAGCTGTGAATGAATTCAGTCATAACAGGCTCCAGCGCTGGCCATTAAGGACTGATAGGGACAGATAAATGCCTCAGGCTGAGCTTTAGGAAGTTTTAGCAGCAGCATCTCAGAGGTTACAGTAAAGAAATGGAAGAAATAAATTGCCCCTGAATAATGTTTTCACACAAAGCTTTTCCTCCAGCACCTTACTATCCTTCCTGGTCCTTTCTTGAGGTGATGGGAATGGCGTGCTGACACAAGGGCCATTGAGACAGAGCTTTTCCCCGAGCTAAAACTGTTTCCAAGAGTTTTGTTTAGGAAACATGCAGGTTTCTAAGTTCCTCAATGTAATTAATAAATGTTGCCCATGAACAAGGCACCTATGAAACCCACATTAAATATTTTGGAATAGAAACGAATAGCAAGCAGCCAGGCAGGTTACAACACAGGATATCAAATCCCAGGAATACTGTCAGGTTGAGAGGCTGAGCTATTCAGAGGGATATAAAGGAGCTAGCTTTGAAACTCAATGGGAATTGGGAGGTCATCTCCCTCAAATGCCTTTGAAAATCCCACAAGAGTTTGCCTACTTTGGAGGGCAGCAAAACAACCCTAGCCTGATCACAGGACTCAACTGTAGTTTACTATACTGATAAAAAGTATCCAAGAGGCAGATAAACATATAAATGTATGTGCCTGTGAGTGTCTCTGATCTCTCTCTGTAAGAGATGGAAAGTTAAAGATCTGGTTTCAAACTTCCCCAGGATTCAAGAGCCAATGTTTTGGCTTGGCCTAGTTACATAGATAAGAACCAGTTGTGAAGTTTGGATGTGATTTGAATTTGCTAAGAGTCCAGGGTGTTTGTGTCCCTGTCCAATCATGGGCAGATAGATAGATAGATAGGATCAAGTGTACTTGGCTCTGGTCTCCACTGCGGCTGTCAGATAAGCACATTGGGTCTGAGCCTTCTCACCCTGCAATAAAGCCATTGACTTCAGTGGGGTTTCTCCTGAGTCAGACTGGTGTAGATGAGAGCAGAATCAGACCTTCTCTCTGCGGAGCCCCTGTTCTCATAGGTTTATCCTTCCTGTCAAACTCGCACTTTGAAAGAGGAAGGCGCATACATTCACAGGCTCCTTCACGACTGCAAGCATGTTCTGTTCGCAGTTGTCCTTTTTTTTAGATCTAGTGAATAAACAAATGGGGCCCCTTTCTGCTTTGAGCACCTATTGCTTTGCAATATCTCAGTTTTACTAACATAAGGGTCATTTAAAAACAAAATTCACATGTCAGAGGGGTTTAGCTGGTCTTGAACCTGGCATCACGTTTCATTGTGCAAACTTAATTACTCACTGAGGAAGTGGGGGAGGAGGGTTAAGAGCAAATGCTGAAGAGAGCAAAGATACATATCATTAAATAAAAATGCGACCACCCATGATTACAAGTGTTGTAGTCCTCTTTTTAACAAGCACACACCGTACTTTCATTAAGCAGGGCTTGCCTGAATAGCAACTGTCTCATCGAGTTCACAGTGATTTTCTAAAAAGCCGTCCCTAATGAAAAAAGGCAGGGCCACCTACCATGAACTTTCCTCTGTGACTTTATTCTTCTCCAGTGCTCAAGTGTAAATAAGCTTGTTTACCCCCATCAGAATGGTAACGATAATGAAGCCTTATTTGTTTCTCCACAATGACAAAGTAATTTGCGTGTTGCTGAACTGGAGAAAGAGAGAGAGAGACACAGAGACAGAGACTGGGAGAACGAAGTTATGCTATTTAGTTCTTGTACAGGCAAAGTTACTGCACTCAGTATTTTCCTTTGCTTTTGATTGTATGCCACTGCTCAGCACAAAATAATCTTGCAGCTCACAACCCCAACTGTGGCCCACCTTCCAGTCCCATGTGGGATGGGGGCACAGACAGGAGTAAGTGGAGGGGTGGCGCACAGTAAAACTTTTCTAGATGATGGATTAGAAATGTTAATTGCAAACGAACAGTAACAACAGTCATCAAAGACCTTACCAAGGAGGTAAATGAACTGATCTGGGTTGGGTGGGGGTGACTGACAGGGAGAAAGGCATGAGTCATTCTGAGGCACTCATGAGTCAGTGAAGAAACTGTAGAGTATAGCACAACTTTATGTTTGTTCAGCATCATCTGTAGGAACTTGTATCCTGTAACACCTGGGTTGGCAGCAGACAAGGAGAGACTTCACGGGAAATTGCCATGGGAGGAACATGAAAGGAGGAAGAGAGTACATGAGATGGAGGGTTACAGGCTTTGCAGAGGAGAGAATTTTTGTACCATGAGTGGCAAGACTATGCAAGAGGATTGCTGGTGCTGGGTAGGAGGAGAGAGATGAGGCCTGTAAAATGAGTTGAGATAGCATCAGGGTGAATAATATAAGAATAATCTTAATCTGATTCTTGAAATTAGTGAGTAATCAGTGCTGTTTGAAAGTGGAGAGGAGATGACGTGACCCTGTTTCACTCTATCAGTAAGAAGCAGGCAGCAGAGATTTAGTCCACGGTTGTTATCCAGTACAGGGAGAACTGATGTAAACTCAGAAATTAATGATGTCCAAAAATGAGAGCTGGAATGAATGAAAATAGCCAGCTCTGGACAAAAGACCCCATCTGCAGGGCAAGTTCCAAAGGGGTAGCCATGTTAGTCTAGTCCATCAAAACAGACAAGAAGTCTGGTGACACTTTTAGGGTATGTCTACACTTAGACTGTTAGTTCGAATTAACTCAGTTCGAACTAATCAAGTCAAACTAATTATGATTAGTTTGAATTGATGTCCAGAGTAGGAAAACTAATTTGAACTAGCATGATAGGACTTCCTAGTTCGAATTGGAAGAGGGGCATCATGGGAGGTGTGGCAACATGGCCCCCTGGCAGGGCCATGTTGCCACCCAATCCCCCGCCAGGCTCCAGCCCCTGCAGCCCAGCACAGGGAAAACATCCTCTGCACAACTCTAGGCGCCCTGAGGCCAGTGCTGGGCAGGGGACAATTTCCTCCAGCTGTGGCTCAGAAGACAGGAGCCTGGCAGGGGCTGTTGTCCCCTAGCAGGGCTCCGTGGAGCCAGGGCACCCCCCTCCCCCCAGCCCCATGGGGACAGGGGAGAAAGGATTCTCACAGCCCTGCGCTGTCAGCGCCTGGCTGGGGGACTCCTTTCTCCCCCAGTCCGCTGTGGGGGCTGGGGGAATCCTCCCCCTCCCTCGCTCTGTCAGCCCCACACGGGACTGTCTTTGCTCCCCGCTGGCAGCAGGGTTTGACAGCCCAGCGCGGGGCTGGCTCCTGGTCTTCCTTCCAGGGTGCTATACACCAGCTTCAAATCCAGCTTCAAATCAAATCATAGGGCTGGAAGGGACCTCGTGAGATCATCAAGTCCAACCCCCCTGGGAATTGAACCCAGGACCTTCTGCATGTTAAGCAGAGGTCACCCTGGGAGGAAGGTCAAACATATGAATTTGAACTAACTTTAGTTCAAATTCATATGTCTACACAGCATCAATTCGAACGTTAGCATTCAAATTGACGATCCCTTCAAAGTTACAGGAGGTTTTGTAACTTCGAAGGGACCTCTCTTGGATTCAGCCTAAGGGATGCCTAATGTTTATTATGTCAAATTTAAGCGTGTGTAGACATATCCTTAGAGATTAACAAATTTATTTATCGCATGAGCTTTCATGAGAGAGAATCCCACTTTGTCTGATGAAAGCTCATGCGATAAATAAATTTGTTAGTCTTTAAAAGTGCCATCCACCAGACTCCTTGTTTGTTTTGCCTGCAGGGCAGGTTCTGAAGTACCTGGAAGCAGCTGCAGATTACATCTCCAAGAGGGATAGGATACAAAGGCATTCAAGCCCCCATTGTGTCTCTGCAGGGGTGGCCATCCTGGGAGATCATATAAATGTGGTGGAGATACAGGAGAAATGGAGTCCTTTGGCACTTAAAGATTAACAAATATATTTATTGCATATGCTTTTGTGGGAGAAGATCCCTCTTTGTCAGATGCTTTAAAGATGGGGGAACTTACATAATGGGAGGAAATAAATGTAGGGGAGTGTAAATCATGGGAACAGGTCATACTGTCATGGGAACAGATTCCACACCTTCAGGAACCTCTATTGAGCACTGCAGTGAAATTCAAGTGCCAACTAGCCTAGCCATTTTGATAAAGCTGGATAGCTCGATAAGCTGTAAAGGCATGGGGCATGTGTGTCTATCTGTAGGGATTCCTCGGACCCTCCTAGAGCGAACAAAATATAATTGAATCATAAAAAAGTGTGTATATTTTAAGCTGAAAAGATATTGGGTTGACTCCTGTTCGTGGGTACACCATTAGTTGGTGGAGCACATCTGGATCTATGCCATGTAAACTGGGAGCAAAATTTGGCCCACTATATACGATTGTTTTCATCAAAATCTCTCAAATGATTGGCTAGTTATTTTAATGGCACTAAATGATTGTTTTCAACAGAGACACACTCAGCACTACTGTTTCTGGTAACACAGCAGTGTCTGTGGGCCACCCAGAGTCCAATTCTAATCCCCATTGGTGTGCACGATGTGTACAATAGGTCAGATTCACAACTGATGGATGTGAGCGTAATTGCAGAATGAAAGAGAGGTGCACCCTGCTGCTTCTAGTGCTGAATTTGTCCCAGCAAATCTGGACCTCCCCCACTCTGGAAAGCCACTGGTAGCAAGAGAGGTTTGGAAATGCAGCATGTTCCTGATGGAGTGGAGCTTGAACACAGGAAGATACAGGTCTTAGTCTTCAGCTCTGAGGTCTAGTGGCATCTGTGCATTGATTTTGCATGTGTGTGTCCTTCAGGTGTACACGTCCAAGGGTTAAAGTTAGCTGGAAAGTGGTGGAACACTGTTCCGGGGCCCATTATTTTTAGGGGTTCAGCATTCTGGCCCCCCTAAAAATAGAAAATGGAGCTGGAACGCTGTGTTCTGGGGCCTATCATTTAAAAACAGCAGGCCCTGGAATGCAGCATTCCAGCTCCACTTTCTATTTTTAGGGGCCAAAACACTGAGCCCCTAAAAATTGCAGACTTTCTGGCAGGGCAGAGAGTTCTAAAAACTCCACCCCCCCAGCCTGGTCTCACTCAGCATGCTCAGAGCTTCTGAGCATTTTCAGTGAGACCAGGCTCTAGGCCCGATGTCCCAAACTCAAATCACTACAAGGGCTGCATGAGGAATAGTACAGTAGCCCAAGAGGCGCACCACTGAAACCTTTTCATATAATAGCATTGCAAATATTGATAACGATAATGTCGTTGAGGGCTGCAAGAAATAACTTTAGGGGCTGCATGCGGCCTTTGGGTCACTAGTTTGAGACCCCTGCTCTAGGCTGAAGCCCCTCCCCATGGCAGCCAGGTAAGGAGGGTAAGTGGGGGGGGGGCAGAACCTGAGGTGGGGGTAGGCATGGGGGCAGGAACTGGGCTGGGGATAGGCGTGTGGGAGCAGGAACTGGGGTGGGACGCAGGCGTGTGGGGGCAGGAGCTGGGGTGGGGGACAGACATTTGGGGGTCAGGAGCTGGGGTACATAAGGGGCCTGCACCGGCTCAAGGGGGGCCCACACTGGTGAGAGGGGTCCTGCACTGGCATGAGGGGTCCCACCAATTTAAGAGGGTTCTGAGGCCCACCAAATTATACTTTAACCCCTGTACACATGGTTAGATGTGAACCTGCAAATGTGAAATCCAAGCACATACAAAGTACATGCAGATGCACTTGGACCTCAGGATTGATAATCTGGAGTCTGGACCATGGTGGTGGAGCTGACAATTGGTCACCAGTTCACACTCTTGTGCCAAATACTTTAAGAAGTACTCAAAACTACTCGAAGAAGCATGGGCCATTCTTACCCAAGTGCTGCTCTTGTCTACGTATACACCAATGCGGGATAAGGAGGTAGTGCCGTCCTTTGTTCTGAATTCTTTGGATTTTGTCAGTATAAATCAGATTCTTCAGCTTGCCTGAACGTGCTCTTTGTCTGGCGCTTGTTTCTGAAGTTATAATCCAAGTGTCAAGCTGACTTTCTGGAGTCTCTGATGTGTTTGCAAACGGCCAGTAACTGGAGAATCCCACTTTCCACCAGACATCTGAAGCTAAAGGAGCACTGTGAACGCAGTGCCAAAAGGAAGCAGTTAATGAGAAGTAACAATATTTTGCTCTTCTGAAAGGTGCAACCCAGTAGCTGTTTTAAACAGCACAGCAATGACATACAAGCAAAAAGCCTCCTTGAAATTGTTTCCATGGGGACTAAGCAGCAGCCCATCTTGCTGAACATGACAGACGTAGGATTAGCCTAGTCAAAGATACTGGGAGAAAGGTACAGTATCACAAAACACCTGCCCAGCTGCAGAAAACACCAGGAAATGGGGGATACAGGGATCTCCTAGGGGGACGGGGCTATTTGTTGTGGGATGCAGTTGTACCACAATCTGCTTTTTTTCTGAGATCAGCATGTTTCACCAGGCTCCCTTGAATTTTCTGAGTTCATATGACCCAGAAACCCCAAGCAAAGCTAAAGAGCCATAAATGGATTCTGCTGGTTTAGCCTGACAATGCCTTTGTGAACCAAAACCCACACCCCTGCTCTGACACACAGGGACATGGCTGCATTGAAGACTTCACTTAAAGACAGCACGTCATTCCCAGGAACTGTCTTCCTCGCGACTCACAGGTACAGTGTCACCAGCCAAATCACTGCCACCATTGTATGCATTCCCCGTGGGACCTCTGTCCTATTACAGACCATTTCTAACCTTAAGAAGAACTGGTTTGATTTACATCACAAAGAAGCAAGGAGCCATCTGCAGCAGACTTCTGTCTTCCATGATGGAGGATGACTGTGTTCTTACACCATTACATCAGTTACATTTATGCTAAAAAATCTTAATATTTACATGGCACCTGACTCTACAGTGCAGCTGTCTGCAGGTCTGGCCAGAGACATCAGATTTTCCTGCACACACATAATCTGAAGGTGGGGATCAGTGCTCTTTTCTTTTTGGTGTGGCACCCTGCGCAATTCAGCAGGACTGCAATCTGCATCAGTGAGGCTGGCTGACCTCAGAGCTCCTGAGAAGAAGAATGAGGCTCAGATAGCATCAGAAGAGGAGCATAGGTACCATCCAAAAACCAATCTTGTGGTCACACTTTGACTCTACTGTGAAAGACCCTGGCTCCCATTCCCATCCCCAATACACACCCACAAGTTTCAGAGAGAATCCTGTGGAAAAGCTGAGAGTCATTGGGGATTTTACACTTTTATGGTGGTCTTAACATGGGAGCCATTGGTTCCAGGTCATTAAACTGAAAACAGGACTTGAAAACTGAACAATAAGAAAGCAAAATAGTGACTATTTTATTTCTTTCCCTAAGTAGTCTTAGAGCAGTGATTTTCAAACCATGGGTCAACATCCAGTACTGCGTCTCAAGACCCTCAGATACTGGGTCATGGTGCCTCCTGCTGCAGCCACCAAGACTGGAGTGCATTGCTCAGAGATATAATTGTTGGGTTATGGGGTTAAATGATTTTTTTTCAACTGGGTCCCAAGAAAATAAGTTTGAAAACCTCTGTCTTAGAGTATACGCCTATAAACCAAGCCTGGAGCTCTCTATTCAGGTTTTGGTTGACTCAGTCAAGGTTAATTATATTGAATTTAAAATGACAAACCCAGTCTTGCATCATACAATTACTGAACCAGGGCTAGACATGAGCACTAGTAAAGAAACACAGCGAAGATACATTATTAGGAGTGAATGTAAAGCATGTCATGAGAACTGAATGAGATCAACAGAAAGAGCATAATATAATCTGGGAGTTTTATTTTAGATTATTGAGTTATTTGTCCTTTAGAGTCGACTTCAGTTAATAAAACAATAATGAAACGGTAGCTATCTGGAAGATGTTCCCATTGCTAATTTTCCACTGAAGGTTTCTAGAAAGTTAAGTGTTTATATCCCTAGTTCAGGTAAACATGTTTAGTCAGGGCAACACGTAAGCACATATTGACATAGCAGGGCCTTAGTATTCAAAGAACAAAAAATGTTTGGCTAATAGGTGAATTTCACTTATCTCAGTCCATGAGGGGGAGAAGAAGGAGCATTTCTCTTTACCCTTTGAAGCTCTGTTGTTTGGGCTTTTTAAAGTGAGTGAAAATATTTTTAACTCGATCAACATCTCAGAGGTAAACCTGAGACAGTCACTCCCATCACCACTCTTTGAAAAGCTGGCAAGAAGTGTGTGGCTTAGAATCTTCATTTCTTTCCAGATGAAGTAGTTTGATGTACCTCCACCATGTCAAAAGGACAAGTGTGCTCCCAATGAGCAGGCAGAACAATGTGGGGGGCTGTGGAAGGAGAAAGGTGAAGAGGGTGTGTCAACGCATCAGATGGAAAAATCCCACAAGAGTTTTCTTTACCCACAGATAGGATAGAAGGCTTGACCCCTCCACCCCAAATCACTAGGAAGTCAAAGGGGCTTCTATCTTGGTGCTCATCAGTAAGTGAAAACCATCTTTTTATTATGCAAAGAGGTCGTAAGCATCAGTGGGGCTATTGTTTAAAGCAGGATTGAAGGATCCTTAGTTATTAATCAGTTATTAGTTTTTGTTTTTAGTACTTAGTTATCATTAATTATGGCACATTAGCTGTAAGAAAGGGAAAAAAAACAAACAAGGAGTCCTATGGCACTTAAAGACTAACAGATTTAAGGCCTTTTTTCAGGACTGCTCCACTGAAACAATGGGCCATAAAGCCCCCACCATTCCACTCATATTGGCTGTGGAAGGGCTGGTTCTAGTGTTGGTGACATGGATTAGGCCCTTCTTCGTGTACCTCCTCAGTCTGTCCTTGTGGCTGCATAATTCCATGAACTAACTACATCCCTTCTCAAAATGGTCAAGGGCATTTGTTGGTTCCTCCACCACTGAGCCTGAATTACAGACGTTAAACTCTTCATCCTGGACAAAAGATCTCCCGGATGGGGCACATGAGACTTGAAACCTATCATCAAGGGGAGATGTATAGGCGAGTAAACAGGCCCTTTCCTTAGCACTTCAAATGACAGAGAATAGGATTAACAGAACAGACAAATGAACCTTGAAAAATTGACTAAGTCTCAGGGTGTCTTACAGTATCTAGAACCCTATTACAAAATCAGATCCTGGTTACCAAGATTCTTGGGTCAAAGGCTTTGCAAATTGTTTTTCAGACTCAGCCTCACTGCTGAGAAAATGTGATTAGCAGCAACTCATGTATGTTTTCAGTCACTTCCCATAACTCAGATCACTTGTTTACTCTTCATTTGTGCTGCACTGAACAGGTGTAGGTCTCTTGAGCTCTTAACAGCCACTGCCACCTATTGGGTTAAACCTGACTTGCCTGAGTGCGGAAGCTTTCCCCTGTAAACAATCTGGCTGCACTTTCTTTGACTGAGTGCTGTGGATATCGGAGAGCAAGTGCCCTGCCTTCCTCCTGGCTCCAACCAGCAGACTCATGCCACGCGACTGGGAGGCAGGAGTAGGGTTACTAGACACCAAAGCCTGGAAAGGAAGACAGGGAAGTACGAAAAGGAGGACATTGGAGGACACATGGAGAAAATGTAGTATTAATGTAATATTTTTCTGTTTTTAGGGGGCCCTGGAATGCTTGCCCCTAAGTATAAGGTATTCTGTGGCATTCCAGCATACTTTAACCCCTATAAGTAAAAAGCCAGACAAAATCATGTATTTTAAAATGCATGCTAGATGGAGGACACGAAGGTAAAAAGCAGGACACGTCCTCCTTTTGCCTGACATCTGGTAACCCTAGGCAGGAGGGAGCCTATGGGGAACCTTGTCCTCAGGCTGCTGCCTGTGGCACACCATATAATACCAAGGAGCAACTTTTCCTTGTAGCAACCCTATAATCTTCTGGAATAGCAGAGGCACATCAGCTCTCACAACCCTAACACTGAGGATCTTCAGATTTGGCAGTGAGGGAGTACAGCAGGGGAGGCAACTCCAGAGCAGGGCAGCTTAACATGGAGGCTGCTGCATTCTAGAGGTTTTGTTATGAGCACTGCACAGGTACCCGACTTGGTCCAGACCAACAGCCACCTGCTCAGCTGTTAGGAACCTGAAGGCTGTACAAAGAGCAGGCTTGATTCAGTCTCATTTTAAACACATAGGTTCAGCACATGCTGCTTAGATCAATGGGCACTGCCAGCCAGAACCAGTTGCATCCACCAATGAGGCAGAAACTGAACACTGTGGAGAGGCTTCTGTGGGAGGGGAAGCTGCTTAGTCCTGCCCTAAGGGGCGGGGGGGACTGGACTGTTTCTCAAAGTGAAGGACATAGATCACGGGAGGGTGTGGGGTGGAGCAGACACTGGGTCTGGCTCAGCTTCACACTTCCCAGAGACAGGCACAGCTGCCATGCCACCCATTTCCTGCAGTGCCAGCACCCCCCTTCTTCCCTCTTCCTGCACTGCTGCCCGTGCCTGCTGCTCCCCACTGCTGCACTCCCCACTACCCACACTGTAGGCCTTGTATTTTTTTCTGAAAGCAGGGATTCAAGAGGTGGGGGTGGGGAGTGATTGTTAGGGGGTGCTTCCTGCACTGTAGGCCCTGTTTTCTTCCTGAAGTAGGGAATTCAGGGGAATGGGGGGTGGGTGATAATTGTTAGGGCCTTCAGTGTGGGAAGAGCCCCCGCTTTTTTTCTGAAAGGGCCTCCCCCTTTCAGAAGAGGGCGCAACTGTCATGGGGACCAGGGGGTGGGTTCAATTTAAAAAGTTTGAAAGCCACTAGACTAGATGACTTCTCAAGGTCCTTTCTAGTCCTAGGACTTTATCATTTGACAGGTTCCTGCCCAGTCCACCACAACTGGACATTCTTTGTGAACCTTCCTACTGGGTTCGCACCATATACCCTTCTGCCACGTGAAACATTCAGTGGTGCTGGACTGGTGCTACGCTCTGGGTCTTTTTAGAGTTGCAGAAATCTTAGTTAGCTCTCGGCCCCTTTTGGAAAGGGCAGGGTTGTGGATGGTTTCTTTGGCCACTGCAGAGAGTAAATCCATATCTGCAGAGCCTGCCATGGAATGTGCAGGACAGAAACTACACCAGAGTTTAAATGGTGGAGGTCTCCGGACTAATGTCGTATTCTATTAATCAAGGAAAACATCACAGTAGATGAGAAACCTCTTGGCAACTATTGTGTTTAAACATGGTAACAACTGTCATGATTCTAAACATATACAGCAAGGATATTAGCTTGAAAGATACCTGTACAGTATTTCTGAAAGACAGCCTTTACAAGGCCCCTTAATCTTTACGGCTCCTAAAAAGCAAGAATAAGGAAAGAAAGAGAAAAATAAATAAATAAATAAGCAAACCCACCTAATAGCAGAAAGCTAAATAAAAACTGCTAGCAACACTCTGAGAAAGCCACATGAAAAACAACATTACAGTGGACACTCTTTGTTACCAAACCTGGGACAGGAGTGTGAAATTTTACATGCTGCAGTGAAACATTCCATATTGCAATCGCTTTCCTTTTTTTCAAGCTGCTGCCAGAGAAACCAAAATATTTAAGCACCTGTAACAAGGCTGTTTATATCCTGAAGTGTTACGATTTGGAATTTCGATTTCAGGCAACAGAGTCCAACTTCATAATAGCCTTTTACGGGAAAAATCTTTATTTCCACACATCTTCCACTGGTAGCATTTGAGTTAAAATGTAAATAAAGGGGGTAAACAATGTTTATAATACACTTGAAATGTTACTTTCATATAGGTCATTTTTACATTTAAAAAGCTGCAAACTCGTGTTAAAAATCATTGGGTATACCTTGACCCCATTGAAGTCAATACAAGTTATTTCCTGACCTATATTGCTAACAATATCTTAGATTATTAAAAATTAGCGGGCTTTGAAAAACCTCATGTGCTTTTCATCATTTAATCTATTTGATTACTAGTTTATTATGTTTAGTGAGGACAGAGGAAAAGTTTCACTTCTGGTTCTAGTCAATTAAACTGTATGGGTCTCATGCACTGAAGCAACAGTGAAGGCTATTCTCCTTTCAGTTTCCAGAAAGAAAAAATATTAATAATTTTAGATATTGTAAATTTTCTTATTTCCTTTTACAGTAATCAAAATGTTGGGTTTTAAATTATCTGATATTGTCCTTTTAATGCAAAAGAAATACTAATATTAATGGGGAAGTTCTTATACGTATATTAAGAAATTACATTTGGATTTCCTTAACAAATATTCCTCTTTTATTTGAACAAAGTTTCCAGGAGATTAGAGAATCAAAGCAACAGTATAACCAGCTTCCAACCAGCTCAGAAACTGCTCTTTCCTCAGACCACACTTCTGCACAACTCTGCCTCGATGCTAATTAAATTGAGAGAGATACACTATAAAATATTATGTGCAACAGTATTTTCATTCTTCCTTGGCATTTCAGGCTAATCTGGCCACATTAGCTCAAACAGACTCCACTTTATCCCCACATGAATTAACGATGAGCTAATTAACTCAGTTACATTCTGAATCCAATGGTACTTACTACAAGAGTATGGGTGCCCATTCTGGAATCTGAAATTTCAGTTTGGGGGAATTACAACCTGTATCTCAAAATAATTCCTCCTGAATCAGACATTGTATTTTTCTTCACTTCCTGTTATGCAGTAAAGCAGCTGTCATTTCGCATCCTACAAGATGGTAAATTTGAATGGGGCATGGAGTGATTCCTGTACATCTTTTACCCACCACGCAAAGCTGTTCTTAGTCTTAAGAGATTAATATTTGGAACGAGGTTTTGAGGGTCTTGGGTGAAACACCTTCTGGAAATGATCTAATGACCGTCAGCAAACAGTCATCTATAGCTAAGCTAATGGGGGAGTTTGTTCTTTCTGGTTCATTTAAAACAATTGGTTGGTCAGTAAACTTATTTTGGGGAAACCTACAGGCTTGCAAAACATAAAACCCTCTAGCAGTTTTTCCTTCAGATCTCCACAGCTACGTTGGTTGCTAGACACAGAAGATTAGCATATAAACAGGATGAGGATAAATACTGTGCTGGTGGCTAGTCACTACAGTAGCTCTAACCATTTCAGGGCTATAATGTTACCCATCTTTCCCCCCCCCCCCAAGTCTGCTCCACCCTGCCCCCCCCACCAACTTCAATTCAAGCAAAAGAGCAGAGGGGAAGGGATTGTTACTTTATAGAATAAATGGATTTTGTTTAGCCTAATGCACTAAGGCAGAGACCAGCACAGGAAGGAACAGATACATTATGCTTTTATTTGCATGCTAACAACCCCACTTCCAACCACATGTAGCTTATAACATGTTTATGTTTGGCAGAATTAGATTTTTATTTTTTTTATGATTCAGATGGATAATATTGATGTTTCTTTTTAAGCATTTTTTTCAATTTTCATCCAATTACATTTTCATAGCTGCACAAAATCATGGGTTTTAAGCTTTTAAAAAAGATTATTGATTTAAATGTTCATGGTTGCAGGAAATTATGGAAAAGTCAGGCAATAAGGAAGGCCAGACAATAATTATTTAGTGACAGTAGCTGCTGAGGTTCCAAAAGTTCAAGCTTCCATAACCATGAAAATACTGATTGTCAAACCCACATGTTGCCAAAGTACACAAAAGAAATGTCCCTAAATCAAAATCAAAGCTCTGAAGCAGCTTTTTTGTTTTGTTTTGTTTTTTTAACTTTGCCTTTCTGTAAAATTTCATCATCATCTATGGAAATAATTTTTTATCAGTTTGTCTGTCTACAGTAACATCGATGTTTACCAACATCTATCAGTAAAACAATCCTTCCGAGTCTAAACATACTTAATGTCTGTGAAGTAATAAATATTCCTAATTTCTGCACGGTGTGATCGCAGAACCCTCCGCTACTAATAGAAGAAATAAAGAATCTGCCTTGTCCAGTTTTAGTATTTCAAGCCTGCCTCTGTGGCTTGCACTCCAAACATGTTTATGTAATACACCAAAAGTAATGTTCTGCTGAGCAAAATGCACCATCTAGAGGTGGAAATAAGATTTGCAAGTACCTCTTTAAATAGAGGAAAAGTTTTATTGGAAGAAGCAGTAACTAATTCATGGAGAAATTAAATGAAATATCTCTAATGGGGAAAAAACAGCCTTAGCCACAATGTGAGGCTTTGGTTCTTTAGACTAACTATGGAATAGGGATGTGTTAAAGAGCATTTTTCTGTATCAAGGCATATGAGACAGTTCTCTTTAGGAGAAAACAGTGTTATTGGGTATACTGTAGTAGTATGTTAAAAAAAAACAACCATAATCAGCTACAAAATTGTCTGTTTTATCTCAATGGTTTTAGTACATGTATTGAAAACACAAATACCCTCTGCAAGAAGTCAATTTTGTTTAGAGAGTACAGATCCATTTGCGATGCAGGAAGAAGACAAGAGTTAAGTTAGTTGCTGTTCTGTGGCAAGACATTTGAACTAATTTTTTTCAAAAGTGGCCTCTAATTTTGGATGTCTCAAATTTTAAGTGCCTGACTTTAAACGTCTGTGATCTGAGATTCAGAAACAATGAGCCCCCAAAATTTCAGTTGAAGTCAATGGGAGCAGTGGAGGTTCAGTGTACTTGAAAATAGTTGTCTACAGATGGACACATGAAATCAAACACTCAAAATGAAGAAGAGGCGCTTGGAACATCTGGGCCTTAATCTCTTTAAAATGAGAATGTCTGATGGGTAGAGCCCTGCACAGATACAAATACGTAGATCTGTATCTGACCTGCATACTCAAGAAATGGCCAGCAGATATCCGTGGATTTGCAAGGTTCTACTGATGAGGCTAATTTCACTGATATTTGCAAGGTGACTAGAGGGCAGTGATTAAATTCCTTCATTGGAATAAAGGGATTAAACCAAGAGCATTTTGAATTCCTTGGGAGGAAGCCCCTAAAGTAGCAAAGTCCACACCCACCCTATTACATAAGAAAAACAAGTTTCTCCAGCCATCTCCTAAACCACACTTGTATGACCTGGCTCATTTCTGACAGCAAGCAGAACTGTACTTGTTAATTAAGCATAAACTACAGTCTGCTGCCCACTTGTTCAGTAGGGCATTTAAAAAAAAATCTCACAGCTTGAACCAAAAATGTTTTGCTGACTGCAATCAGCATTTGACTTGGGGAAAAATAAGAAAAGGTGAGACACAGATGTGTGCTCTCTCCTCCTCACAGAAGGGGAGCAGCTGCTACACAAGCCAGGAAATTTCCTTATCCAAATAGTGTGGTACAGTGACAGCCAGCTAGTGAGTAGTAGGGGATAAGGTAGATCCCTCCTCAGAGCCCCCAGATGGAGAGCTGAGGTCATGGAGAGGGGGGCTCATTTAAAACCACAGAAACAACTGCTCTGCTTTTCTCAACCAACCTCCTTCCCCCCACAAGCAGCCGGCTCCCTCCTAGCCCCACACAGTGCCCTCCTTTTCCCTACTCAGAGTCCAGGCCCCTTCTCTGCCCTCCATCTTCCCCCAACCATCCAGAGCCCCCTTTTCCCCACTCCAGGGCCGCCTCTCCCCTCCAGATCCCTCCCACTCTCAGCCCCCCATGCTCCCCACCACTTCAGGTCCCCCCTCTGCCCTCCATGCCACCCACGCCCCTTCCCCGTCCAGGCCCTGTTTTCCACACTCCAGTCCCTTCTCTCCTCTCCATCCCCCCATACCCCCCCAGGCCCCCACCCCTCCATATCCCCCTCCTCTTCTCCCTCCAGGACTCCTTTTCCATACTCCACTCCCTTCTCTCCCCTCCATATCCCTCCTCCAAGCCCCTCACCCCTCCATATTCCCTCCTCTTCCCCCTCCCAGTCCATATCCCCTCCCCTTCATCCTCCAGGTCCCCACCCCTCTGTATCCCTCTCCAAGCCCCCATCCCTCCCCATCTCCACCCCCTTCCAGACCCCCATTTCCACACTCCAGTCCCTTCTGTCCCCTCCAAGCCCCTATCCCTCCCATCTCTGTCCCCCTCCAGGCCCTCTTTTCCCTACTCCACTCCCTTCTTTCCCCTCCATATCCCCCTCCCCTTCTCCCCCATGGCCGTCACCTCTTGCCTTCCCCCTCCAGGCCCCATTTCCCACACTCCAGTCCCTTCTGCCCCCTCCATATCCCCCTCCAGCCCCCCACCCCTCTATAACCCCTCCCCTTCCCCCTCCAGGCCCCCCATCCCCATATCCGTCTCCAACCCCCATCTGTCCCCATCTCCACCCCCCTCCAGACCCCCTTTTCCACACTCCAGTCCCTTCTGTCCCCTCCATATCCCCTCCAAGCCCCCCACCCCTCTATAACCCCTCCACTCCCCTTCCCCCTCCAAGCCCCCACCCCTCTATAACCCCTCCCCTTCCCCCTCCAGGCCCCCCACCCCCATATCCCCCTCCAAGCCCCCCACCCCTCTATAACCCCTCCACTCCCCTTCCCCCTCCAGGCCCCCC
>ML682019.1:14877722-14937887 GCA_007922195.1 Podocnemis expansa
TCTCCTCCTCTTTCCCCTTCTTCTTCTCTATCCCCTTCCCCTTCCCCTTCCCCATCTCCTTCTTCTCCTCCTCCTCCTCTTTCCCCGTCTCCTTCTCCTCTTTCCCCTTCCCCTTCTCCTTCTCTTTCTCCTCCTCCTCTCTCTTTCCCCTGCCCTCTGCCACCTTTTCTTTGCTGCCCCCGCCCGGACAGCCCCGCACCGCCACTGCCAGCTAGTCCCAGCATCACACCGCATCCCGGAGCGCCCCCAAACCTCCCCTGCCACCCAGCCTTCCCTCTGCTTTCTGCCAGCTGCCTGCCCAAAACATTTCCAGCACCAGTCTCCCAATCTCTGCGCTCTCCAGGGCGGATGGTCCAACTTGCGAGCATGACCAAACAAGTGTACCATGCAACTAAGAGCCAAATTTTATTTTGATAGGGACTGGCAATGATTTCATAAATGCCAAAACTGGAGTTGAAAAGTGGTACTTGAAAGCGCCTTCTTAAAGGAGCGCAAAAACAGCAGCGCTGTTGGATGTTTTGGTGCGGGTTTTATTTTGTTCTCTGCGCGGGTTTCAGGAGCCGGGGCGTGCGAACTGCTTAGAGGCAACAGAGCTTCCACCCCCCTGAGTTTCCCAACACCCCCCTCTTCTCAGCTAGTGACAGTGTTAGGCGAAATTAGTGAACACCCCAAATCTCCCAACACCCCTCCCTAGGTCTTAACTAGTAACAGTGTTAAGCTAAATTGGTGAGCACCCCCTTCATGCCCCTAAACCTCCCCCCACACCCGCGAATTTCCCAGCACCCCTACTTCTCAGCTAGTAGCAACTTAGACCAAATTAGTGAGCACCCCTTTCATCCCCCCAAACCACCCCTACAGCCCCCCAAATTTCCCTGCTTCCCCCTGCAGCCCCCCTAAGCCTGCCGCCACACTCTCCTGAATTTCCCAACACCCCCTATTTCTCAGCTAGTAGCAGCATTAGACCAAATTAGTGAGCACTCCAACACCCCCTAAATACCCCAGCACCCCCATCTTAGATAGTGACAGTGTTATACCAAATTAGTCAGCATCCCTTCACCCACCAAAACCTCCCCTACACCCCCCAAATTTCTCTACTTTCCCCTGCACCCCCCTAATTTTCCAACACCCCCTCGGACCCCTACAAATTGCCCTGCGCCCACCCTAATTTCCTGACATCCCCCCAGGTGTCAGCTAGTAACAGTTATATCAATTTAGTGAGCACCTCCTATCCCCCAAACCTCCCCCTACACCCGCCAAATTTCCCAACACCCCCCAGGTGTCAGCTACTAGCAGTGTTATACTGATATACTCAGCAGCCCCCTAAACCTCCCCCTACACCCCCTTAATTTCCCAACACCCCCCAGGTGTCAGCTAGTAACAGTGTTAGACCAATTTACTGAGCACTCCCTGTCTCCCAGACCTCCTGCCACAACACCCCAAATTTCCCTGCTCCCCCACTGAATTTCCCAACACCCCCTTAGTGCCAAAAACCATGTCTTGGCAGATTTTGTTAGCAGTCTCTGTTTCTGGTACCTAAGGTGCCAGATGCAGAACCTGTGACCTGCAGAAACCACCACGGGAACATACTCTGCCGAACCGTGGGTTTTGACCCTACACCAGCCCTTCCTTTCCTGCGCCCAGCAATTGTCGTCTTAGCCCCCAGCTGCTCCCTGCTGTCTCCAGGCTCAGCAGTAGCCTCCTGGCCCAACCCTGCTTCCCCACCCTGCCATCACCCATGCATCTTTCCCTGCCTCTGATCTCCCACGGGTGCACCTGCTGCTGTCCCCCTTCCCACAGTTTCACTTAGCTGGCACTACTATGCCTTCCATTTCCCATGCACCAGCTGCCTGCACCTGTCTCCTTGCTCCCTCCTTAAACCACATCCTCTTTAATGACAGGGGAGGGTAGTGCTCCCACCTTGTTCTGAACGGGTGTGCTGGGCTGCAGAATAGGCACTGCATGAGCCCAAACCCAGCCAACTGACCGGAGCCTCACTGCCAACTTGTCACAGGCACCCCAGGGCAGGGAGGAAGCCTTGGGAACGGGTGCACTGAGCTGCGGCACCATGGGACGTGGCGTTAGTTCTGTGGATGCGCGCACTGAGCGAGCCCTCTCTCCAGCTCATGGAAGGCAGTGCTTCAAATGGCCTGGAAAGCATGCGCGCACGCGTGGGTGTGGGTGAGGGGTTATCTATCACCTCTGCCTCCCTCCTTCTGCTAGCCTCCCAGCCTCATCTCTGCTCTTCCTGCAGCTCCCAGGGCTCTTCACTCCCCACCTTGGGTAGGTGGGGGTGTAGAGGATGGACAGGTGCAGGAGGGACCCACTTCAAGGCCTTGAATTGTAGAGGGGGATGGGATGGGTGCCATCATTTTCCTCTGGAGGATGGTGGAGATTCTGTTAGGAGAGGGGCGAGCGTGCTGTCTGCTGCCTGGAGTGGAAAGCAGCCTGGTAGAAGAGGCTTTTCCTTAGACAGGAGTGAAATGTGAAGCCCTCGCTAACCAAAGACTCAAGTTTTAGAACTTTGATTTAATGGGTTTGTGACCTGGCCCACTTCAAGCTCTGGCCCCAAATGTGTGGGGAGGAGGAGGAGGAGGCCTTTGGGAAAGATGACAACATTGACCCATTTTTCCAGCCCACCAGAGCCCGTGATGCTCTTCCCTCTGCTGGAACTGTTCTCCACTCACTGTCTTGAGCTTTTAGGACTCAGACCCCAGCATGATTATCTGAGCCCTTTGTTTTCTAAGGCAGAGCAACTGATTACGGTGATGCTGCCTGAGGCAGGGGAAAGACAGGGCCTTAAACAGAGGTTTCTGGTGTCTGCGTTGCGTGGATATGAAAATGCCTGGGCGTTTTCCACTAGCAAATCATCCCAGTACTTCTGGCCAAGAGTTCTGAATACCCACTGCTATGCAATATGCTCGTTATAAACACCCTGTGTGCATGGATAGATCACAATATGCTTGCAGAGCAAAATTTGCAAGTTCATCAAGGTTAGAGATGGAGAAGACACATTAGATCATTTAGTCCATCAATCCACTATGCACATCAGAAATCAGTTTTGCCCCCCATTTCCTCAGGGCAGCATTTCTTTTGTTCTTCATCAGACCTTTTATTAACACTCTGTTAGATCCCTTTGTCTGTCTGCAGCCCTCGTGTTAATGATCACATTGTATGTAGCGGCATGTCTACCATGGAGGATTATGGAGATACTGCGCATTGTGAGCGGACTAGAGATTGGTTGCTCTGTGTCTGGATTTTCAGTTGCAAACTTGTTTGTGAGTTGCTATGAACTGACTGATCAATTAAAAACAAGGCTGAGCAAAAGCAGCAAAGCTTTAAAATCTAGTTTGAAATATGCTGGTCCCTGAGGAGATAGTTCCTTCTCCTTTTAATCAAGCATTTAAATGTTTTTCAGAGCAGTGGATGGAGATTTTATCTGTACATCTCCCATTCATTTTAACAATGGGCCTGCAACTAAAGACCGGTGACACTGTAGAGAATAACTACTGCTTTCATCAGGAGTTTTCCAGGGCCGCAGGTTTTGTTTTTATTTTGACAGGAGTAAATATGATAAAAGCTACTATTTCCTCCTTGAGAATTTAAAAATTACTTCCTTCCTCAAGATACATTATCTTTACAGCCACATTTATAAACTATTGATATTAAAAATTCATGAGCAAACTGATTGATTGATCCTTAATAAAAATGGCTCATGTTGTTTTACTAAAGCAGCAATTTCAGAAATTGTCATCCCCCTCTCATTTTTTTATCAATTACAGCTCAATACCAAAAGTTTTCCCCTAACAGCTACAAGAATAATTACTCCTTTCCCATAACAACCAGAAGAGATGGTCTTGTACCAATTTACATTTCTCACTGAGTGGAGAAAGGTGGCTGCAGATATTTTGTAGAGCGAGTCCAAAGGTGGCTGCTAGTGGTTCTGCTGTTAAACTCTGCAATGATTTTCTAAATTAAGATCATACTGTAAGCCATTTGTTTCAAGAGTATATGGCCCCATTTTAGGCGTTTTAATAACACTCTTACCATAATCTTAAAATGAGTTGTGATAAGCAACCCAAACTGCTTTAACACCCAAAATGAAAACATGTCAGCTGCTAGATTATATTGAAGCATCTGTGTGAAAACAGTATCATGAAGGTCCATGTTTATTGCCTCTTGGTGACGCCGTGGGAGGGTGGACTCCCCAGTGGCGTGCCACCTCGCAGCTAGGCACGGTGACAGACTCTCTTTCCTGCCAGTGCAGGTCTAGCCTGGCCGTGGGGCATCTGTTCTCACAAGTCAGCCCTCCATCCAGGATACTTATAGCCCCCAGCCCTCCTCTTCTGGCTGTTGGGGGTCCAACAAATAAAAAGCTACTGGCCTTACATCAGGCCTCTGGCTTTGGGCCCTGTCCTCCTCAAATCCTCTTGTTTCAGGATTTTAAAGTATCCTTAGCACCTTTTATTAGGGGCTTCCTGCCACTTTCCTTGCTAACTGGTAGGGGAACCTACTCCCTTCCTCTCTGAGTTTCAGTTCAGGGACATCACAGTAAGCAGGCAAGCATGGTCGCTTCCAGTGTTTCCCAACCAGTGTGCCATGGCACGCAGATGTGCCACAAATTTTTTTGAAAAACTTCTCAAAGAGCTCTGGATTGGCTCACTGGCTCATGAATATTCATAGATTCATTTGGAAACTATATGGTGGTGTGCCTCAAATTAATTAAAGGTAGCAAGGTGGGCCATGGCAGAGAAAATGTTGGGAACCACTGATTATTCACCCCTGCTACCTCCCTGGGCTTTCTCCGACCTCGGTCCATCAGCAGGCATTTCCCATAGCTCCTTCCTGTGCTTGGTGTGTACCTGTATTCTTCGCAGTCCTCAGGACCGCTATCTTCCTAAGCCGCACGACCTGTCAACGTTCACCCTTCTTTCAGGGCAGAAGTTTGCAGGGTTCTCTCCAGCATCTCCTAACAAAACCCAAACGAAAATGTCAACAAACTATTTTTGCTCTCCAACCGATAAGAGTTTGAGTCCTTCTTAGCCTTCCCCCATGCCCTGCTTCTCAGCTAAACACCTCTCAGGCTTTCTTCTTGGAGCACCGAATTCTGCCTTTGATCAAGGACCGACTCTAGAGCCTTATCCACTGGCGTCTCCCTGCCTCTCTCGGCCAGTTGTTTTCTGCTCAGGAGGAGAATCCTAGGGTTAACTTTTTCCTTGGGCTTCTCCTGTCAACTACCCTACAGTACTTCCCTGCCTCTGCAGGAGTCTTTCTGTTTTCTGTATGCAAATTTGACAGTGTTACTTCAGGGATAAATAAGGCCTAGGGATTCTTTCTTTCCATTACAACAGGTGATTTGACCACACCTTCCTCTATATGCTGTTCCCTAGTTTTTGAATCTAAACTACTGCATTGATTTGCTGTAACAGTTGGACCTGATCCCATGACTTACACTTCTCTGCATTTATTTTCCTCCCATGCTGTAAATTCCCCATCTCCAAAGCATCTGACGAAGTGGGATTTTCTCCCACAAAAGCTCATGTGATAAATAAATGTGTTAGCCTTTAAAAGTGCCACAGGACTCTGCAGAGCTAGACTAACATGGCTGCCCCTTTGGAACTTGCTTCCTATAGACCCTTGTCTGTGCTGTTGAGAGGGGGATGCAAAGTTCTTTCCATCTCTCTTCCTTGGCTTATCTGGGCTTCTTCCCAGCTAAACTTCATCTTTAATGAAGCTACTGTGTCCTATAGTAGTCGCCAGATGCTCTAACTGAACTTGTGAGCTTCTCTTTCACCCTTTCAGTGCCAGGGTGAGGTCTGCACTCCACAACTGGTGTCCATTAAAACTGTCAGGTTTACAAATGAAGGAGATTTTCCTAATGACCAGCTATGTAAATTCAGCCTGGTTTTTCAGGCAGTATGTGGGAGAGAGGTGATCTCTCATTTCTGTCAAGAAAAAATATAAAACAGGGGGAAGCAAGCATTTTAGGTTTTCTACTCTGGCTCAATTTTTCTCTGACATAATTTCCTTTGTGGGAGAGAAGATATTTAGTAAGCCTTTTGAAGACATGCCTAAAAACCAGTTATTAGATGTTTGTTTATTTTAAATGAAGTCACTTATAGATATGTATTTTTTGTTTAAAAAAAATAGGCAAGTGATTATGGTGGTAGTTTCCTCTACAGCTGCAGCAATAAGCGGGATTTATGAATATTTTCCATTCTTTCCATATGGCCATCCTTGTTGTCTTCGGTGCTCCCTGTCTCCATAAAATTTTCAGTGCTGATAGGCGGTAAAATTTATCTGTAGAATAGTCTTAATTGGATGTGACACACCTGTAGGAAAAAAATCCTGTATTGGTCCTGGTAGACCAATGGATGGGCTCAATAGGACACTTTTGTCTCAGGTTTCTGTGACCCTACCGTGCTGTGACGATATTTATGCAGAAACTCCCATTGACTTCAATTGCTGATTCACATATGGTGCAAGAGTGGGTGGGGGCCCTATATTTTTAGAATGTAAAAGAGACCCTGGCTTAGATCCTGCTCCGATGAAGCCAGCTGGACCTTTGCCACCAACCTCGTTAGGCAGAGGATTGGCTCTTATATCTGTTAAATGGTGCTGTGAGCTCCAGAGGAGAAGAAAACAGCATCTTGTTGAATTAATATTTAGCCAAATCCCATCACACTGAATTCCTGATCCGATTCCCAGCCAGCCGAGTGCTGGGTGCCATTTTCTCCCATTAAGCTGCTAACTGACCATGGAGTTCGTAAAAGGTGTCAGACCAAGAGTGCTGGAGATGGAAGTCTTCTCTTTATTCAGAGAACAAGTACAGCTTCAGCAGGACAGGCGCTGTCTTGCTCACTTTGATGTGGTAATGTTTTTTGTCCCTGACTGGAAGGAACCACTTTAAGCAACATGAGATTTAATGCCCTTCAATGCTGGACTGGACTCCAGTGTATTTTTTACCCCTTGCCTTGGTCTGTGTAACTGATCAGTGAATCTTTCTGAGTTAATCCCTTTGCTCTAACCTCTGAAAGGGGCAAACATGGTGCAAGAACATAGGTCACCTTCTGAGAGACGGATGTTGCTTGTTTACCAATAATATCGAGAAAGATTTAAGAGACTGTTATTGTGAACCAAATCAGCTCAGCTTGTATAATGGTCAAGAAAACATAAGGCAATTTAAGGACTATGGTTTGGGTCTAATGTAATCGCTACTCTTACTTAAGACTTGGTCTACACTAGAGCTTACACTGGTATAATTTATGTCGCTCAGGGGTATGAATAATCCATACCCCCGGGGATGTATGCTACACCAGTATTAGTGCGGGTGTGGACAGTGTTATGTTGGTGGGATTTATAATACCGATGGATAAGTTCTCTCCTGTCAGCAGAGAGCATCTTTATCAGACATATTACGGAGATACCACTAGTGCTTCTAGTGTAGACTAGCCCTCAGAGTAACATGGAAGTGTTCTGGGAGTCGCATGCTCCACAGCCTTAGGTGGCCATGCCTTACTATCATCATAACTGATAGGGAAGGATGTAATTGCATCAAGAGATTCCAGTGACAGAACCCCCAAGAGCTGCTTCTCTCTAGAACATGTAATTATGTCCCGGGCTGTTTGCTTTAGTTACTGTTGTTCATGGCTAGCTGCTCCCCTGACACCCTCTTTGGTTTTAGGCTTCTGATGTTCCTGGGGTGGAATCTTATGATTCTCCCACTCCTTGACCCTGGTGTGAGGCTAAAGACCCTTGCATGTCAACTTGGATTCTGCGGCAGGTCTGACTGGATTTGAGCCCTGCCATTCTTCTCTTTGGGAGCTGTGACCAATGTGTGAATTCAGTGGGATAAAGCAGTCTTTTCAAAACTGAATACTATTTAATTACAACAGAAGGAACTTAGCATCACAAAGAGGACAGGGGTATTAACACGAAAAAGACTCTACTGCCTTACCTAAAATTTGTCTAGGCCCCCTGCACACTTCTGGATCAGCTGAAACCCTCATGGTTACTGTATTTCAGGTTTCCAGAAAGCAGATGCTGCTGGGGCGGGGAAAATTGGGGTAGCTGAGGTGGGGGTGCTCGGGAGTACTGCTCACCGGCAGAGTGACTGGATGCAGCAAAAGCCTTTAGTCAGTTCCTCCCTGTAAGCCAGGGGTCTCAAACTCAAATCACCACAAGGGCCACGTGAGGACTAGTACGTTAGACCAAGGGCTGCACCACTGAAACCTTTTCATACAGTGATATTGCAAATACCGGTAACACTAGTGTCACTGTGAGCCACAGGAAATAGCTTTAGGGGCCACATGCGGCCCATGGGCCATGTGTTTGAGACCCCTGCTGTAGGCTGTGAGCCAGGGCCTCAGGTGGAAGCTGTGGCTGCAGGGAGTATGGCCAGTCAGTTACAGATGCAGGGCAGGGACCAGTCAGGAAGCAGACCAATCAGGGACTCTTTCTAAGATGTAGGGTCTACTCTGCAAAAAAAAATCCTGGACATTGCCTATTTGAAAAATCTCCTCAACAGAGGACAGAGACTCCTCCCACCCAAAAAAACCACCCCGGCCTCCCTCCATCTGTCCCCTGCTCTTCCAGGGCTTCCCTTTTTGTCCTCCTCAAAGTTCTTTGTCTGTTCTGGGCCTCCTCAACCTGGTCAAATGAATGTATGCATTCTGTCCTGGAGAATTGAGAAAGACCTCACATCAGTTGCTGTCTTACACTGGCTTTTAACTTTTGTTGAATCTGGCTTTTAATGTGCCACATACCAAATTTATAAAATGTGCTTTTTGTTTGCATACAAATGGCAACCTTTTGGGGGAAGAGGTCTGGATGGGATTTTGTTTAAATGTTTGAAAACAATTCAGCAAGGAGCAACATTCACATCCTAGCATGGACAATTTATTCTAGTAACAATATCTCATGAACCACATGCCTGGGATGTGCGGAGAAGGGTTGGGTTTT
The DNA here is from genome assembly GCA_007922195.1 of Podocnemis expansa. Classification (NCBI taxonomy): domain Eukaryota; kingdom Metazoa; phylum Chordata; order Testudines; family Podocnemididae; genus Podocnemis; species Podocnemis expansa. The sequence goes on from ML682019.1 coordinate 14,886,681, forward strand.
TTTGTTTGTTTTCTTGGTTGGTTGGTTTGTTTGGAATTTTTTCTTTCTTTCTTTCTTTCTTTAAGTTTGTACCCTGTAAAGCTGAGCTTCTAGTGCATGTTGCTTTAATGTTCTTTAAAGCTTTTTCTTGTGTCCATGGTAAAACTGGAAGATTCTCAAAAGCACAAATGTGAGAGAATAAAATCAAATTCTCCAAAACTAAGACAAATTGTTTCTGTTTAGAGCATCATTGAAGCTCTAGAAGAAGAAAAGCAATTCCTGACTATGTCAATCATGAACTACCTGAAGGACTATCATGAACTAATGCAGGTGAAAATGGGACTCAGCCTTGAAGTGGCAACTTACAGGTAAGGACTCTAACTGCAATGGATAATGCTGTCAGGAGACATTTTAAGTTACTTGTTACAAGCCTTTTTCATCTCTAGGGTGCGATGTTACTTCAGCTTTTTAAAAGGAAGGTATTTGCTCTTAAACACTTCAGATTTAGTTTCTTCCCAGTGCACATCCACAATTCAGTTTTCTCTTTGCTTATTGGCTTGCTGTCTGCCCTGGGTCCAGTCACTTAATCGCCTTATGCCTGAGTTCTGTCATCCGTAAAGAGAAATCACAACTATGCTGCAGAGGTGCTGAGGCTTAAAATTCATTAAGTCCTTTAATATCTTCAGATAGAAGATCATGTAAAGTATTTATAACTGTTTGTTTTTCTTCATTAATAAAGTTAAGAGGTATTGCTGAGGGAAATCAGAACTGCTGATATTGCACTTCGATACAGCCATTTCAACTAATATTAATTACATCTACAGTCTATGGGAATCCTGGAATTTAATAAGCTCATTACTTACTTTGCAGTAAAGTGATGGGGGCCAAAGCAACATGCTGGATTACTATGATACTAAAAACCCAGTGAGCTGTAATTTTTCTGACCATATCTGAATGTGTCAGATTATAATTGATAAGTCAGGAGGCAGTGTGGATCTTCCACCTGCCAAGCCACAGTGCCAGCTCTCAATGTTCAGACTGTTACACCATCTACTGTACCTTGTTGTCTCCGCCACCCTGATTTAAGCGGTGGTGTTCTTAGCGCACGGGCATCGGTTCAGTTGTGAGTTCTGTTTCTGCCAAAGAAGGAAATAGAAGAAAGACGTGAACAGACAATTCTGTTTTCTAAACCAGTGATCATCACTTTGGGGCTTCGGAGCAGCAAGTGTCTCCTTTAATGTCTCCTCGCTTTTTGCAGCACATGATGCTAAGACACTAAGAAATTTAATTATTAATGACTCAGGATGCTTTTACTATGGTATAACCAACTGTAGAATGCTTGGTCAGTAATTTTGCTGTAAGAATAATATATACCCAGTAAAACAGTGAATTCACACTATTAATGGCTGTTTTGGGTAATGTTGACTGCTAATTTGGCTCCTAAACCATTGAGGTCTAAGTATCATGGCTCTAAACCTTCCTTTGAACTGTCCTTGGCTTCAGGAGGGAAACTGAGGCCTAAGCTGGGTGTGAGAAGTAAACAAACTTTCTGCCAATAAATCCTCGTTATCTGTGACTCTTTCTAGTCAGTCACTAGTTGAGCAATTGAAAAGCCAGAGCCATTCTGACATCTAAAGGTCCTAAGGTGTCAACTGACATACAGCCCAGACTGGTTCAGAAGGCAGAACCATAGATGGATAGCAGTCAGATACAATTTTTATTGCAAAGGTTCTCAGTTTTCCCACTACTAATGCTTTATTTTCAATCAGGTTGGCAGATGAAACTTAGCCTTTACAATCTGTATTGATTTTTAAATTCACAAGAAAACAATTTGTATTGAGTGAACCAAATAACCTGCAAAAGTTTCATATAGTCTGGTTGCTGTCTTGTTATTTATGAATCTGTAGAATCATTTATATCGTGTATTGATGTTTGACGCACACTGATTGTATAGTTGGATACATAATTACAACATAGCTTGATAAGTACTGCCACTATTGCTCTTATGTGTTGTGTAATGTTGCTGTGGACTATTAAGCAGCTGAGTTTGTCCAGAAAGTCCTAGGTGAAGTGATCCCTACCTGTTTGTTAATTCAGAGAAAGTTATTTCATAGAAAGAGCTCAAAAGGTAAAACACCTGGAACTCCTGAGTTTTACTCCCAGGTCTAACACCAACTCCACCTGTTGCCTCAGGCTCACACGCTCCTTCTTCTGCCTCAATTTACCCATCTGCAAAATGGGGCAATGGTGCTTTCATCTCAGAGCAAAAAGCTCACTGGCACCATGTTTATCTGTATTCACCCAGAGCTGGGCATGATGCTGCCCAGATATCTGACATAGTTGCTTTGACTCATGCTTAGTTAGTGAGTGAAAGGGCATGCTACAGTTCTGTAGAAGTCAGCTGTCGACTCCTTAAATCTTGGCGCCTCTCCAGAAGCCATTATAATTACCTCTAGTGCTGTTGGTTTGCATATGGATTTGCAGTCCCCATTAATGAGAGGGGAACAATTTGGCATTGCCTGGAGTGTTTGCTTTTTGTCCACTGGCGGGGCTACCTTCACCTGTAGACCTGTGAAGTGTCCTTTATTAGCTTGGGATTTTCTGCGCTTCTGTCTCTGTCTTGCTGGGATAGACTTCAGCAAATAAACTTACACTTTCCTGTTGAAACTTGGTTGAAGCTAGAGACGGGTCTTCCAGTTGATCAAAAAACAGTTTGTCCTATGTCTGTAAAAAATCTCAGGAAAGGAAAAATTACTATTTTGACTACTCTGTTTCACAATTCAACAAAAACACCACCTCACCCTTCACTGGGGATTTAATCCCCTCTCCTAGTCAGTGATCTGTATTCAGGCCATTGAGGAAGGAAGAGAACAGCTTAGTTCCACTGACGCAGCTGTTGAATAAGATACTTGTTGACTCCTGATCTTCTATTATTCTATTTGCTTGCTGTAGTAATCCTGTCAGTGTCTTCTCATTCTTATAAAGAAAATCAGCTTCTGTCCTTTCTTATTTACATCAGACACCAAAGGCTCCATAAATTGGCATACACAGAATTCTGAGGTTTCTGTTGTGAAGTTTCAGTGCTTGCCATGGAACATCCTGTCCTTTTGGCGTCCTGAATTAAGAATGTGGTATTTGGTTTACTTCCTCTCATTTGCGCCATACAGCCCAGAGTGTGTCTCTGACTCCCAGCCTGTATTTTTTGCTTTGTTTTATGACTCCCACAGCTAGCATCTCTAAGTAAAGGTGAGAGGGTATTTCCATTGGACCTAGTCATTGCCACTCCTGAACTGGCTGGTCTGAAGGGTCAGCTTGCAAGGAACTCCCTTCCCCAAGGACCAAGTGTGCTTCCTTCCCAACACTGCCAACCCTTCCTGCTCTGATGAATGTGAATGGTTCTGGAAATGGAGCTTCTCTTGCATGGCAGTGTGAAGTTCTGTACTTGGCCGTTTCCATTCTCATGCTTTACCCACGAAGGCCAAAATAAACACTCTCCAAGTATGCACAACATGTTTCAGTAGTGCCGAGTTCCTACAAAGCCAGAGTAGATGAGATTTGGTAAGAGTTTCCAAAGGGAAATGATGAAAGACCCATTGCTTGAGACGCTCAAAACTAGACTGAACAAATACTAGAAGGTCCACTGAAGGAAACAGTCATCCCCTGGGCAGTGTGATAGTGTTGCAGCATCAGGTGCACAGGGTCTCAGTTTCACGTCACAGTGTCTCTGAGGTTGGTGGGATGGTTTGGTGACTTAAATGCATTGGGCTTTCAGCCAAAGTAGAAGTCCTCCACTTCCAGAGCAAATGGAAGGACAACTAAATAATAAGCTAGCCTTTTACCATCATGTGTCAAAGTCCTCTGCCTAGGGTCTGTACTGCATCACACGATCCCCTTCACTTGCCTGGAGCTCCTTTTTTGTCTTCCATTTGGGCTGACCACAGTCCCTATTTCAGGGATCACTGGCCCTTCTGCCTTCCACTGCTGTAATTCCTGGATGACGGCCTTTCGCCCTCCTCTGCTCCAGGTGTAACTTCCAGGTGGGTTAGAATTCATTTAATTGCCCTTCTCCAGTACCTTAAAAGAAATAAACCCGAACTTCTAGAGAAAAGCAGGTGGAGACCCAGGATTCAATCTTCAAAGGTCTCTCAGTAAAGACTGTTCTGAGTTAATAAAATGAAATGAATTGTATTAATTTTATAAACCTCAGGATAAAAGAAACAAATAAAAATAACTACTATATAGATCTATAACGTGATGTGGCTATTTGGTTGATCCACATTCACTGTTTCGCAGCTTTCTTTTCCGCAACACAGAAACAAGAAAATAAAATGAATTCATATAGAACAGTCCCCACAGGAACGCTGTGTGATGAAACCCAAGAGTTCCCGAAGTTGAGGTGGAGTTCACCCAAATCTCCACTATAGTGTTTGTTCACCAAGTTCAAAGGCTTGAGTTGAAAGAAGCAGCTCTCTTCTTCTTTGGTTACAGTGATCTTCAGTAGAAATCCATGTAGACGACTCTTCTTCTGCTGGAACCAGCACCATCTATGCAGTTCACTGATGAACCTACACTCAGTTACATATACCCATGAAGAAACTCTGCTGCAGAAGACTCCAGAGTAGGGAAAAACATTTTGCTGTCCACTCCTGGCTCTGCTTCTCCCAGTCACATGCTGAGCACATGGGCTCTTCTCAATACAGTTCCCTTCCTCCTGCTCTTGTGGCATCTGACTACCACTACAGCAGGAAACTTTGTGGAGCATGCTCACAGCTACCACACCCAATTTCCAAAAATTTCTGGCTCTAAGTCTGTCCAGCAACAGTGACTCAGCCTCAAGAGGTCTCTTAAAAAGACAAGCTTCTTTAGGCAAATGGGTTACACGGACTCAGACCCAAAGACTGTGCATTTAAGCAGCTTCTTACTACAAAGTTCAATCTACTCTGCTTCCTTGTTTCCAGGGTCACTTCCTACTTCACCCAGACCTTCTTCCTGGTTCCTTCTCAGGCAGTCCTCCACCAAGCCCCATCAAGATCCATTCCCTGGTTCCCCTTCTGCATGAAACCAATGCTGGTCATTTTGGGGCCTTGTTTGCTAGCTGCAATCTTTCCTCTGGCCTGCTCTAAGCTGGAAGCCACCTACCACTCCTCAATTTCTTCTCTTGCCACCAAATGTTGCTCCTGCCAGCTCCCTTATTTACTGAGGGTATTCTACCTCTTACATATTCAAGCAGGCCTGATGTGCAGTCAGTTATCTACTTTTCTTTCCATGATCCCTGTCCTTCAACCTCATAATTTCATAGGAAAACCAAGCTCAGTGTTGCTGGGCCTGAGCACTCTTTCAAGGGCCTACTCAAACTGTGACAGGCTTGTAGTAGTACACTGGTGGTTCTCAACCATGTCCAGATCATTACTTCTTGTTACAATAGAAAATTGCCCCTTATACATCCTCCATCACCAGGTCATTTCAGGGCCCACTCCCATCTATGACTAGAAAAAGGGAGAGACGGTGGTCATAACCTGTTTGCAACCCACGCCTCTTGCTGTTTTTCATCGACTGGTTGAGAACCCCTAGAACAGATGGCCTAACAGGTGTTATTTGTACATCACTTATTTCATGATAAGGTTTGTACTGTTGATGATCATCACAAAATGCACACATCATTGTTAGGTTTTGGTACCTTTTCCCTTGTATCGTGTCCCACTTGTTTGTCTCATTCACCTGTCTCATTCTTTCTTGTAGACTGTATGTTCTTTGGAGGCAGAGACTGCCATGTTCTGTATGCTGGTGCAGCACCTTCTACAGTGGAACACCAGCCTGGTTGGGAGCTAGGTGCTAATACAAGATAAATGTTAACTCATCCCCCTGATTATTGTCATTATTTAAAGAGTCAATATTAATTTCTTGACTCTCTTGTTGGTAATTTACCTGGGATGTACTGTTGTGTTAGGGGAGTAGGCGTCGGCCTTTAAGGTATGACTTCAAGGAAGAATCCGTGCAATTACTTTATAAGAGAGGATTTTTTGGAGGAGCATTTCTCATTATTATTTGTGTTACGGTAAAGTGTTAAGGCCCCAGCTATGACTGGGAGCCCACTATTCTAGAAAGTGTGCAAATACAGTAAGAGAAGGTCTCTGTCCCAAAGAGTTTCCAGTCTAAATAGATAAGACAGACAAAGGATAGGGAGAGGAAAGTGAGAAATTGAGAAGTGAAGTTACTGGTTCAAGATTACAGCAAAATGTTGGCAGAGCAAGGAATAGAAGCCAGATTGCCTAATTCTCAGGCTTGTGCTCTATCTACTACACCAGTGCTTCTCAACCTATTTACCGTTGTGGGCTGCAGGTGCAGCTTGCTTTGTTATGTGGGCCAAAACCATACAATATATTCACTCCCTATATGGCCATGAGGATGTCACATGGGCTGCAGATATGTGCTAATGAGGCTGCAAGCAAACCATAGCTTGAGAATTGCTCCACTAGACTGTACTATTCCTTACTAATTTACTGTCTGTCTTCAAAATGTAAAACCAACTGTAATATTTGTATTGCATTAAAGTAAGTGGAAATAGATCCTGGGCCAAGTCCCATAGAAACACTGAGTCACAGTCCAGTTTTGCTGGCATTTTCTCTTTATTTTCACATATAGCATGTTGTCCAATCCAGCTTGTCTCTGTGTGCTGCTGCCCTTTGCCATATACAGTGTAGTTCTTGGATCTTATTTTTAGTGACTTCATACGTTGCTCCAGCAACTGAACAACTGTTGTTTTAACAGCAGCCAAAGATCTCTAGGCATAGTATGCACATTGCTAGTTTCCATCGTCATGACATTTCCAAGTGCCTGTACTGTCAGATCTTTCAGACTTTTCTGTAGCATTGGCAGCTCCATCCATAGTGCCTGATGAGAGGAGCAATTTTTTTCCACTTACAGGCTAAAAGAGATCAGTTTTTTGGTCTTTAGAGGTTTCTCTAGATTAGAAAAAGCTAACTTCAACTTTTTTCCTAATATAAATGCCAGCTAATACCTTTTATTTTGATTTATCTGCTTGAGCTTGATCAGGGGCTCATCCCTAGGGTTGAATTTGACTAGCTTAAATATATTAACATACATCTACACTAGGGAGAAGGCTGTGGTTAACAACCACATTTTAACAAACCCTGACCTCACTAGCCTTCGTCTTAATCTATACAAATACATGGTTACAAAGAAAACTTCACAAATGTGAACTGTGTTTCAACTGATGCAATGTTGTCCTCCTGCATCTGCAGCCAAGCAGAGGCGTAAAATAAAATGTCCCATTCATCTCAGTTAGTTAAGTCTGAAGCCTAAAGATATTATAAATGTAAATATTATTTACTTCACTGATGAGAATTTTAGCAGAAACACACCATTAATGTGTTTGTCCCACAGTCTCAAACTTGCTTACGCTCCCTCCAAGACTTCAAAGCCTCAGCTATCAAGAACCTCCAGTTTCACCCCAGAGAAATTCAATGAAACAGTTACAGCTTATCAGTGCAAAACATTTGGCATTTCCAAAGTGGAAGGTGGAGACAGTATAACATCAATGAAAGAGCATATAAGAAACAGAAGGTTACTGCACTGATCATGTTATTCAGTTCGATATTTAAATAAAACTGCCACAGAATTTCCAGTCTCTTGTACCAGAGTGCTGCAGAATTTAGGTCTAACTTTTGGGGAAGCATTTAATTGGGAGAAAGGCATCAGTTAATTTAAAAAACCCAAAACACTAAAAACCAGACAGAGGTATTTATTTCATAGTAGCTGGTATAAGACTGCATGTGGGTGAGGCTGGGGAAGAAACAGCAGCCATGGAATGATATAGAAAAACTTGCATAAAGATGTTAGTGGTCTTTACCAGAAATTCTCCTGTCCCTGTCTATTTGGCCACCATTGCTAAAAATTCCACCTTCAGACAAGATGCAGCCCTGCTGCATGCATTTTGTAGATAATATAGAGAAGGCAGCAGTCTTGCACTGGTAAGCAGAGAATTTCTCCCCCCCCCCGTCCCCCCACAGTTTCTATGAGGTATGATGCCAGAGAGCAGTTTCAGGGTCTTGTGGGCATCCTTCCTCAGGAAAAAAAAAAATTGATAACACCATCTTGTGTACCCCAGCGTTCTTATGGGAAGATAATTGCTCCTTAAAAATGTATTGCATCTCAGCTATGTGAATTTCAGTGGGGTCTCATTCCCTAGGGACTGTGTCCCACAGTTGCACAAGGGAAAATAGTGAGGGTAGCACAGTGTGGGTGACCTTGTGCTTGATTGTGGGGAAAGATGACGTGGCCTAAAAATCCATCAAAGATTTTCCCAAACCTTTGTTTGTGCTGATTTCAGCTGGGGTGATTTTTCTTCATTATCCATACATTACCGAGGATAATTACCATCTCTAGTCTGTTGAGAAGTCTCTTTTCCCTGGCATTGGTCAGTGTATTTGGAAGAATTCTGTCTTCTCTTGTTCTTTTGTAAGTGATAGTGCCTTCCTTCTTAAGGATCCTGGATGCAGCTGATCAGCAAGGCATGAGCAAGGGTTTGTGCTGTCCTGTCATTAATGTTTCTTCCTCTTCACCCTCCCATGCTAACACATCTTGATACTGCATGTTACACAAGAATTTTTTTCCTTACTATCTTGCAACTTCAGCTGGGAATTCTTTTTTTTTAAACTTGCTCTGAATTTGACATAGACTATAAAGGCCTCATCTTGCAAATATTCACTACTTTGAGTGGCTGTATTGAAATGTTGTACACTAGGTAGTGTTGAACCATCAGGCTCCAATATAGTACTTTGACCATGAGTGAGATGTTGCTCTTAATGAAGCAAAGCTCAGAAACTGAAATGCCTGTTGTGACACCTTCCCAAAACGCAATCATTTGAACCCGCTCAAGTATTAGACTTAGAAGAGTAAGAACTTAACTCTCAGAGATGCTTCCATTTCCATGGATGTTGACAAGAATTGAGGGTGCCTAGCACCAGTCAGGATGAGGCCCTATTACCAGATATGTAGCTATCAAAGCTTTTAAAGCATGTTGTAATGATTCTCCTCTTTCTTTTAATCAAATGCATTTGTGTGTGTTACAGAGCTTTACTAGAAGGGGAGAGCAGCCAATGGATTATTACATGGATTGATCAGCAGGGGAGAAAAATACCGCAAGGTAAAAAAGGGAACATTAAACTTAGACCTCTGTAGTCACTTTTATAATTTTTTTTGCTGGGAGTCGGTATCAGTTTCTTGCCACCTATTGTTAGCTGCCTAGCATAAAATGAACTCTGAGCTCTTTCTGAGATCAATGTTTTTAACTGAATTAAATACCACAAGTAAGGTCTAGTGTAGAGCACTGCAAATCCGCAGATATCTGCTTTATATCTGCATCCACGGGCACAACACGGATATCCGCGGACCATTTCTTGTGGATGCAGATTGGATACGGATCCACATATTTTTATCTGCACAGAGCGAGACCCCTGCAAATATGAGGATATCTGGATTATATCCGCGTCCGTGGATACAACACGGCTATCCATGGGCCATTTCTTGCAGATGCAGATCGAATATGGATCCACTTATTTGTATCCACGCAGGGCTCTAGTCTAGTGTCCACCATTAGGGAGACAGGCGCAGCTCAGACAGTAACAACCATAGCTTGCCCATGCTGCTCATTAATGCTCTTCAACTTAGCCATGTAAAGTCTATCTCCTGTAGACCATCTCCTGAGGGAAGAGTTCATTCTCCATGCCCATTCTATCTGGGATGTGTCTGTTGAGATGCAAGCTTACTGGTGTGTTTTTGGAATGCAGACATTAGTCTGCTAACACCTGTACAGAAAGCATCAGACACCTTTCACTAGAAATGCTTAAGAGTCATTTGGTGGTTACAACTTTTGCTCATTCATGGATACTTCTAATCCCTGATGATAAACCTGTTTTTAACCTGGTGCAATGATTTTGCTGGTCTGGAGTTGGTTATGTTTACGTTTTCATTTTTAGCACATTGAGGTTGGATCTATTCACAACAACTTAAGCTCTTAATCTGCAGGAGGTGCAAATTCTGATTCAGTAACATACTTGGGTCAAACTGATTGAGGAAGCAGGAACCTAAGTTTAGGTTTATTAGCATTTAGCATGTAGTGGCAATGCTTCAGAGTACACAGACATCAATAAATACTAAACAACATAATTACTCAGAAATTGCATTATCACATGCAGACTAATTCCTAATAGCTCATGATAATTAAGGTAATAAGAACAGGGAAATTAGCAACAACTTACCACTTATTGAAAAGCATTACCCTTAATTTTAATTAACTCTACATCTAAATAATGCTATCATTCAAATCTTGTAAGAATACTTTCATGCAGATGTCCAATCCTGGTATTCTTGTAAATGAATTGACATTATTTCTTAAATAAATAAATATGCATTACATTAAGATGATATCTAGATCATAGCATGCCAGTGTAATTGTAAATAATTTTACATAGATTTTAATTTTACATACAGGACTGTATTTTAATTTTTGCTTGTCTATGCTCTTCTTGCAGATGTCAGAAGTGCATTATATGACTACACCAACAGTTACTCAACATATAGAGAAGAAAATAAAAAGAAAAGCTTTCCGATGATCAAGAGAGCAGACACTACATATAAGCAACCAATAACAAATATTCACAGCTCTGCACTTGATTCAGCCCAAGCAACACGTGGCAGACCGCAGACAACAGATAGTGGAAAAGCTTTAAGAAAAGATATTCTTAGTGAAGAATATCATCCTTCAACCACTACTGAAAAGGAGTCCACTTACGAAAGAACTATGAAGGACCATAGAGAGTTCAAAACCTTTACTCCAACATACAGTCTTTGGGAAGACACTGAAATTCAGCAACAAACATTTCCAGAAAGAAAAAGAACAGAAATTACAAGTACTTCAGCAGCTTCTTTTTCAAAAGAAGTAACAAGTGTTCAAAGTTCAAACAAGGATCATAAAGTTGACACAAAGTCAGATGTTTCTGAAGGTACAAGAACAAAACCAGATAATTCTACTGTATTTCCATCTAATGAGCTGAATTCTAATTTTGAACAAATCAAATATGAACAAATGTTAGATGACACTTTTACTACATTGAAAGAAAAAACAAAAGGATACAAACCAGTTAAAGAGCAAAAATATGACTTGTTAGAAGAAAAAAATAAGATGCAACCAGTCAACGGGGAGAAAAATATTGTACTCGAGAAAAAGGAGATGGATGATAAACCCATTACATCAGAAAGAAGCATTAATTTTGGAATAAAGACTGAGATTAAACCAGAAGAGAAAACACAGATAATGGAAGAAGTGATTATTAATGATAACAAAAAGTTATTTTCAGGAGTCAGAAGTAAAGAAGACAGACCTGCCAAAGAGGAAGAAAATGCTACATGGGAAGAACAAACCAAAGTACATACATCACCCAAAGAGGCAGAATTTCTTCTTCCTGATGCAAAGATTACAGAAAATGAAAGGAGTACAAATGTGTTCTTGGAATCAAGAAGCAAAGAGGCTGTTGAGATACCCATCAATGTTGAAATGTATACTCCAGACAAAGTATTGCAAAACAGTAACACAGAAATAACATTTCAAGGCTCTAAAACATCTGTAGGAAGAGAAAGAGATGAACATACAATTAAACCTGTTGAAATTCACAGTGTTAATGATGCAGAAACAGAATCCAATTTTAAAGATGAACATGGAATGAGTGACAAGAATAGCCCTCAAATGGGTACTTTGTCAACAGAAAATATAGCAGAAACTATTGTAGCTGATATTCTTAAAAGTTTTGTTCAATCTTCTGGTTCAGAAACCGCCTCAGATACCAAAGTAAACTACTTTGAAAAGAAAGAACATGATGATGAGAAAGAGACAACTGAGATAACAGTACAGTGCCAAATTCAAGAGGACATAGAGATTTCTGATGAAGTTGATCTAGGAAGTCTATTAAACAAGGAGGTTCTGGAAGACACAAAGGGAATTCCAACCAAAGAAGCAATAGAAGATATAATAAATGTTGGACTGAAAGGAAGGGACCATATGGGCAAAGTGTCTGTTAATGTTGAGATCGTTGAGGAGCCACTAGAATCTGCAGCTGATGAAAGGAATGAATTTTCCACGCCATTTGAAGTAGAGGAAGTAGAGGATACATCACCTGGGATGGAGGGGTATTATGGTGACGATGAGGAGCAGAAAATCACAACTGCAGTTGAAGATTTTAAAAAGAAAAAATCCAGTGAAATACTTACCCACATGGAAGAAGTAACTGAGGCAGACGATTCAGTTGATGAACAAAGATACTTCGTATCTATTCCAGATGATTATCCTTTGACTCATGGAAAAGATGACTCAGTGTATGGGCAAATTCATATAGAAGAAGAATCGACTATTAAATATTCTTGGCAAGATGAATTTTTGCAGGGCACACAAAGAAGAAAAGATGATGGCATGAGCTTACCAGAACAAACATATCAAGTGGTGGGAGAAGAAGCAAGTGCCTTTGTTTTAAGTGAGGAATATCCAAAAGGTGAAGCATCACACGCAGAATCCACTGTTATTGAGAAAGAGATTAAAATACCACATGAATTTCAGACATCAATAAAGGGGCTTTTGTTGAAGGAAACCAAGGACCCTAAACAACAGTTGAAAGAGGCATTAGAACAGCTGGAAGGGAATCTTCCAGAAAGTGTGAAAGAAGAACTAGCTGTTTTGACTAAAGAAGATCAAGCTGAATCCAGTAGCTTGGCAGTCGACATTAAAAAAGTTGAGCAAACTAACAAAGGTGGTTTGGTGACAATTGTTGCTGAAGTCAATCTGTCCCAGACCCTCGATGCTGACCAGTTTGATATTGCACAGCTTGGTGGAAGTATCCCAAGTGAGGTGGTGAAGACATCTCTGCAGTCTCCAAAACCAAAGGGCTTTGAGGAACACCATGACCAAGATTTGGAGAGTCACACAGATGGCAAAAGCAGGATAGAAATAGACATTTCTCCATCCAGTGATAGATCCACTCCTTGGGCTAACCGAGAGGTTTACAGCTCATCTAGAGTGAGAAGCAAAGATGGCATGGAGTATCATTCCACTGAACAAGTTATTTGTGAAGGCCCGGTGTCAGAAACGGTAGAATTTGATAATGCAGAGGAAATGTCTCAGTCACATGTATCAACTGATATTAACAAATCTATAAGGCATATTAAGATAGGTCCAACAGAAATTCGGAGGACTGAGCAGGTCATATATGAAGGGCCCATTTCTGAAACTCTGGAATTTGTTGGAAGGCGAGATCTTGTTCAGACAGAAGGAGCATCAGATATTGGTAGGTCTGTGAAGCATTTTAAACTGGGTCCTAAGGAAATTGAAACAACTGAAGAAATCATTCTTAAAGGGCCAGTTACTAAAACTCTGGAGGTAGGTGAACTTGAAAACCTTGCTCACCCACAGTTTTCATCTGATATCAATAGGTCCATGAAGAATGTCACATTAGATTCAAAGCAAATTACTGAAGAAATCATTTTCAAAGGGCCCATTTCAGACTCGGAGGATCTTTCTCATACAGAAGGATTAACGGATATCAACAGGTCAGTAAGGCAGATTAGAATAAGTCCAAAAGAATTTCATACAGAAGAAATAATATTTGAAGGGCCCATTTCTGGAAATGTGGAGCTTGGTAGCCCAGAGGATCTTTCTCAGACAGGAGGCTCAATAAGGCACATTAAATTAGGACAAAAAGAGATTCATTCAGTGGACAAAATCATATTTGAAGAGCCTCTTTCTGAAACAGCGGAGCTTGGTATGGGGGACAGCTCTCACATGGAGCATAGGTCAGATACTGATACATCTATCAGGCATATCAAATTAGCTCCCAAAGAATTCACGACAACTGAGCAAATCATCTACAAAGGGCCCATTTCTAGACCTCCGGAGTTAAGTGAATCAGGAGACAATTTTGATTCAGAAGGTTCAATAAAACACATTACATTAGGTCAAAAGGAAATTAAAACTTCTGAACAAGTCATATATCAGAGTACCATTTCAGAATATCCAGAACTCAGTAGTGCAGAAGAAAGTGTTTCAGAGACTGAAGGAAACTCAGATATCAACAGATCCATCCGGCTCATTAAATTGAGTCCCACAGAAACTCATGCGGAGCAAATCGTCTTCAAAGGGCCCATTTCTGAAACAATGGGAGATAGTTTTCAGACAGAAGGGTCATCAGAGAGCAGCAGATCAATAAGACATATTAAGTTAGGACCCAAGGAAACATCTTTTACTTTTCAAATGGATGTAACTAATGTGGCAGGGGTGCCAGTGGTAGAAGAGGGAACACAAGAAGCTACAATCACTATATCAAATAGCAAGGCCCCTGAGGTCAGTCTGTCACAGGTTGTGGAGGAAAGTGATCAGAAGGACATTGACAGCGAAAGTAGCAAAGAAGCAAGTATTCTTCCTGATTCTTCCCAGGCTCATGGTGAACAAGTAATGGAGAAATCAATATTTGAAAAAAGTGTACAACTACAAAGAATGGTAGACCAAAGGTCAGTGATTTCTGATGAAAAGAAAATTGCTGTTGTGTATCTGGACAAAGAAGATGAGGGAGATGATGACGGACAATGGTTCTGAAAGTACATTTTTTAATATAAGCTTGCTTATTGGCTTTTTCATCACAGAGATTTTTGACTATCATCTTTTAAAAAGAGACTGTCCAACTATGCACCAACATTGTACCAACACAGTTTAAATCCAAGTTTTGATATACCCACCACCCTTTCCCTCAATTTGCCAAAGTTCATTAAGAGGGAGCTTCCTACAGTGTTAATTTTTTTCTCACTGACTTGTTCCTAATTGCTTCAAACTTTTTCAATCCACAAGGTAGGAATTTTCTATTGAGGAATTTTCAGAATCATATTTTTTATACTGAGCTAATCCACAAGTGAGAATATGAACTGGATTTTTCTTTTCTTTCAACTTGTGAACACTGTGTTGTACTTGGATACTAAAAGAACTCAGCACTTCTGTTTAGATTTCAAAGGATTAACCACAGGCAAAATGAGTCAGAACAATTCTATTAGAAGAGTATTAAAGTAAGACGTGCAGGTGATTGACTTTAAGTTCTATCTCCATGTGCTTATGTGCAATAAATAATAGTAAAATGTTAGGAAAAAGTAAATCATTATGATTACAAAGTAAAACTATTTCTAAGCAACACATTCATAGCAAAAATTTCTGGTAAGTTTTGTCACCTTTACAGTTAGAAATATCTTCCCAGACTCATGGTGAACAAGTAATGTTCTAATTCAGTCATGGTGTTTTCAGGAAAATTTTTGGCTTGCCTTTACAAAGCACAATGTGTTCATTTGAAAGGAAAATCATTAAGAAAATGGATAAAAGCCATGGGTGAAATCCAGTGGTAAAATCATTCTAACTTGAAAGACGCTACCAGGTGACAGGTGAAATGACTATTAGCATATAGTATTGTTCTGGTGTTAGATATTGCAAATACCTAGAGGTCATGTGTTATAATGCCTTGGCACAATGGGATTAGCTAATGTGTGGTTCTTTTCCAACAAACGTAAAAATGGCATTGATGGGGTCCATGTTCACTGTGTCTCAATGATTTCTAGATCAACCTTTCTCTGCTTACAAGTAAAAAGATACTTTTTCTAACTGCATACTCTACTGAGGATCTGAAAATTCCCCAACTGAGGAGCATAATTCATCCCTGCAATTAGAATTGAATTAAGTTAATTCCTCTTGGTGCCTAATCAAGAATAGAATCCAGCTCATTCTCTGGTAGCTGTGCTAACTGTGTAGTGCTAACAGGAGAAAAAATAGTAAGAAAAATGTATTGTTTATACTGAAATAAGATGTGGCCCTACTCATAAAAAACTATGCAAGGGCTAGCCTACTTGAGGGCGCTTGAATCCCATTAACACATTAACAGCAATAATAGTGAAACTTTACAACAGGGGACTTGAGCATGAACAAGCAAGCTGAGTATCTGCTTAGGTCTCTGCCGGGCATGTTCTACTTGTACCTGAAGCCCATGCTTGTGCTCTCTTCACTGCTGTTATTACCTGTGCTAGCTAGATTCAAAAAAGATCAGTAGGCTCTAAAGCACAGCTTTTGTTGCACACACATCTCTGAATATACACAGTGAGTTAGGTACACAGTAAGAAACTGTCCAAAGGTAGAACCACACATTAGGCCCAGGCACCCACATTGTTCCAGACTCTTAGCACATGACTTTGAATTTCTTTCTTGTGGTTTGGTTTTGGTCACAGCACCCTGTTACTTAAACACATTTTGTGTGTGCTTAGCTCAAATTACAATTATCCAACTAAATTTATCTTATTGTGGTGTGACTTTTGCTTTTGAGGTTCTGTCCTATCAATTGAAGCTAGATTTCATACAGCTGACTGCTTCTTTACAGTACAGACTTAGATGTGGAGACAGATGACTTGTAGTTTAACATCTTAACCCAGTTTTATTGAGAGACAAACTAGCATATTAGGATCTGCCTTTACTATTGCAATTGAGACTATTCCTGATCAGCATTTTAACATTTAAATATAGGGCAGTGTTTCTTAACTGTTAGTGGACTGGGGAACACTTAAAGGTATTAATTACTTTATGCAGAAAGCTGATGAAAACATTCTCAAAAAAACTGGTAACAGTGGAGGGAGATAAATGCCTAGTCACTGCAAAGCCTCCAGGTGTGCATTGACGTCTGCCGCCGTGTACCTGAAAGCACTGCTGTGGCTGGGGCATTAAACTTTTTCCTTCTTCCTCAGTCCCCTCCCCACCGCCACTCCCCGATGAACAGGGGTCAGTGTGGGTCACAGAACACCTGCACTATGTCCATGGAGCACCAATTGAGAAACACTGGTATAGGGCCTTGTCTACACTACAAAATTTTGTATCAGTTTTCCAGCACAGGTTTCTGTGTTTTGTTTTCCAAAGGAGTAGCTGGGTGAGTCTAGTTCAGCAAAACAAACCAGGAGCTCATGCGATAAATAAATTTGTTAGTTTTTAAGAGTGCCACACGACTCCTTGTTTGTTCTGTTGTAAGTGCTGTGTTTTCAGCACTGTTTCCTGAAATTTCAGCTGGGGAAAGGGGAGCAGAGACCTCTGTGCTGGCAATAAATATGAAGTTGAGTAGTGCAGATGCATTCAAGGTGTGCATGCGACATTTGTTTTATTTGTCAGAATTATTCACACATGCTCATGTAAAACATACTTTTGCTACCATTTATAGATAAGGGGCTCATGAATGGTTGGGGCTCAAAGAACAGCTTAAAATTCTATTGCCATAGTCTATCCTTTAAGAGGAATTACAATTAAAAAACATAATAAAGTAATGTTTTTAAATTTTAAAAAATTCCTATATGGGACTCAGGCAAAAATTTTCAAAGATGTTTGCTTAGTTAGACATCCATGTTCATAATTTGATAGAATTTTATTAAAATATTTAGTTAAACATAATTTAGGTACCTCATTTTAGGCATGCAGGTTTGGGGAAAAAAAGCAGCTTTAGTTTTCTGCAAACTTGGTTTGAAGCCGAAACTTAAAAAAGCTTTTCTAAAACAGGCAGAAGGATAGCTGCTGAATACGTAGCCTCTCGCAGCAAATAAGTACGCCAATAATTTCAAACCCATTTACTAATGCCTCATGGAAAACTTTGAGACATATTCTCCTTAGAAACAATTATACTTATCTCTTTGTTCAGAGAATCAGGACATCAGGTGATGGAAAATCTAGCAAGGAGTAAGTGAATTATAAGTTTCCTGTTTTATAATGATCTCTCTAGTATTAGAAGGAAAAAAAGAGAGACAATATGGATGTTACTTCTAAATAAAAAGTTTCCAAGGAGGCACCAGCAATTCTTTAAAATGTCTTTTAACAGCATTAACTTCTTAGATATAGTGGGTCATGTTGAAATGGATCTGTGTTGTTGTTGGATGCTTTATTTGCTTGGAGAGGAAAAGGTTTGTTCCATGAATTTAAATGCTTTAATAATAGTTTGAATCAGAATTTTAATTTGCTTCTTGAAAAGTTGGTTTGTCACAATGAATTGGAACACAGCAGTAACACAAAATCTAAGAACTTACTCTGCTGTAACATGAAGTCTAAAAACGTATTCTGCTAGATGAGTTCCCTCAAGCCATGAAAACCAAGAGGGTTTAATGAAGAAAGAAGGATGTAGGCTTTGAAGAATATGTAAGCAGCATATTCTTCATCTGAACCCTATTAACATGAGCCTTATGTCATTACCTTCAGTGTTACTGAAAACTGGGAAAGAGCCACAGATATATTTTTATTTTTTTGCATGGCAGCCACCTTTGGGTAATGACTCTTCCTGGCAAGAAAAGGGTAGTGACTTGGGCCCTGATGTTGCGATTTGATCTCTGTAGTTGTCTATCTCTTCTCTTTCGCCCTTCCTTTTCTGGTTGTGTTACCATGGTGGTTTTCAACCTGTGGTCTGTGGTTCCCTGGGGGGCCGCAAACTACATCTTCTAAGATTTCCAAAGGGCTCTGCCTCTCCCACTTGAAATGTTTTAGGGATCCACAAATGGGGAAAGGTTGAAAACAAGGGTGTTAGCAGAATCAAAGGTTGAAAACAAGGGTTTTAGTTCACGTTTATATTCCTAGCCAGAGCACATATAACTTAGTACTTTGTGAGGGTTTTTTTTTTCCTGTTTATATATTGACATACACCATATTAAACAGCTTTGTGTGCGACTAGTTTGATAGCATGGAGCTGCAGGATAGATGAGGTGGCCTCAATCAGCATACACCATTGAAGTGTACTCATAGAAACTCTGCTCCCCCCCCCAATTAAATACAAATAAGAAAAACTTAATTGCTGAGTTTGAATTCAACAAATAGAATCTTGTTAAGATATAAATACTGGTTTTATTAGTAGAACTTAATATTTATATGCTTGAGGTAGTTTACCTCAGAAGTGGGGCACTATAACATGTATATTTTTGGATTTGAAAGCAAATAAAATGGAATTATATGTGTAAGAAGAGAGATGTATGAGAGCGCTACAGCTCTGTACAGATTGATGTTTGTCATAGCAGGTGTTTTTAAAAAGTACAGACATGTTGAAACAGGGTTTGTTAATGTCAGCTGCAAGACTTTCAGGCAACTTGTGGTATGGTCATTTACAAAGTGGTCTGCATTTCTGTGGTGGTTTTGTGATTTTTTTTTTGCACTTTTTTCACATTCAGTATTAAATAATGAAAAAGGAATGTCTATCTGTTTCTTTCTTCCCGCACTTGTCAGTATTGCTAAGGCTCCATCATCAAAGGAAAAAGAAATCCAAGTTTTTATGTCTCATGCACTGAGTTCTCTAAATGTTCAGATACAGAAGTCCTTTTCTGTTCAAAGAACTAACGCATTCTGAAGCCAGAGTATGAAATGCCTGCATCACTGGAGTGGTGGGGCAAAGCAAAAATGCAGGAAACAGTTATCCCTTAACTCCTCTAACCGGCATGGGTGAACTGATGGAGGTACCTTGTTGACAGCAGGCTGCAGAAGGGGCAAAGCATATATTAAACCAAAAGTGGTTGGAGTTAACAGGAGAACCCTGGTTTCCCTTCTGCTCTAGGATCTGGCTGAAGTATGTCACTGTCCTGAGGTCTCCTCCCCACTAGCGCACCTCTCCTGGTCACTCTGGAGATTAGCTTATTACAGATCCACTGCTTTTTCTGCCTCTCACCACTTACCCGGCTTTCTTGTCCTAGTTCTCAGTGAGGCAAGATGCTTTGTCCCTGTGACTTAGTCTTGCGGCCCAGTCACATGCCTGCTCTTCTTCTGGGGTATCCAGGTCCCTTCTTATGTAGTCTTCCCATTCACAATCCAATTGTTGCCACTCTTCCAGTGACTGGTAGGGGAATCTACAACCATCTCTACTCTGGATTCCAGCTCAAGGGCCCTTTAATTAGCAACCACGCTCTGTTCCATTCTGACGCTTACTACCTTTTGCCTAAGCCCTTCCTAGCTTTCTGGCTCCTCACATTCTCTGGACTTGCCATCCTCAAAATTTTCTCTTTCTAGAGAATAATTATAGGCTACATTAATGCCAAAGCCCCTAAACATACCTCCTTTCTCCTAGGGAGTGACTGCAGCCTCCTTCTTGCTGCCAACATGATGTCTTTACAGACCCAGCCCAGCTGTTCCTCCTCAGATGGGCTCCCTCATTGCGTGAGGGGGATAATTTGTCACCTGTTTCTCTCACTTGTAGCCTGTCTGGATAGCTGGTCCTCTACTTAGCATACATTAACTCTTAAAGGGCAAATGTGGTACCTGGGGGCCATATGTATATTGACACTCTCCCCTTGTAGTGGCAGTGCCCCTTGGGGGGAGGCGTCTGAAGGTCTGTGTCCCTTCACCAGTAGCAGCGTGCTACAGAAGAGTGTGTGTGGGTCTGCGTCCTGCTCTTCCCACACAGCTGGGTGCAGCAGGGTCTTCCAGGTGTGGATGGGTGCACTGTGGTGGTCTCTCATCCCTAAGAATGAACCGAGGGCAGGGGCCAGGCTAACCTTTGATAACATATACTAACTTCACTGAGTGAAACACTAGCTTTAGATTGCTTAATCCAAAACCAATTATGTCAATAGCATCAAAGAATCTGTTGGTAACATATGTCTTTCACCATGAAGCTTGTTGGTGTCAAAAGTGTTCAACATCTTGAAGGTATTCCACATCATCCCTATTTCTAAAAAATTTATTATGTGATTTGTTCTGTGTCTGCAGCTAATGGTTCAGCTTTAGGTGGGGAAGAAAGGTTCTAGTTCTCTGTTTCTGTCTTTCCTATCTGACATGATGAGGTCTTCAACTTTTAAAAACATGTCACTTTAGCTGTGTTTCAGCTAGGTTTTTTGTAGTCAAGGAAGGAGCGGTCTTCCTGGGTTACCTAGCTGCATGTTCCCAGATCTTCTGTGTGCCATTTATTTTTATAGTACTGATTAGTACAAACATTAATTAGATCACATAATCCACTGCCAAGGGGTGACAAAAATGAAAATAACACTGTAATGCTATAGTTATTCAGTTAACATAAAATCATGCTTGCAAACTTCTTTCTGTGATTGCCACTTGAAGATTAGGGACTTGTAAATGCATTTAAAAAAATATTGTGCACTTAAAATTAAACCTTGACCTTTAGAGCTGTCTGAAAGTATTCTTATTTCCTCCTACTAAAGGAACAAGATCTATTCTTGCATGGAAATATCATTAGCCTTTAAAACACAGCTATCTGAAGACCCACCTCAGCTTCTAACTGGCCAGCTAAGAACAGCAAAGCTTAAGAGTAATTTTGGACAGTGTCTTTTTAAAACACAGAATCACTGTATTATTAAAGGAGTGACACCCAGAGCTCAGTGGTTCAGGAGCCAAATTAGCAATCAGCATTACACAATAGAGTCACAGTACTGCATATTCCTTACTTCATTTGTTATTTATATAATTCTCACAGCAAAATGACTGACCAAGTATTATTTTATCAATTACAATTGGTTAATATGGTAAAATTACCCTGATTGGTTAATAACTTAGATTGGCTAATCATTAAATCACTTACTATTTTAATATCATGTGCTACAAAGAGCAGCAAGAGACACATCTAGGAACCCCCTGGTGACTTTGGAGCACCAGTCTGAGTATCACTGTATTAAAACTTGCCATTATGGGGAAGAATTTCTTTCTCTGATTCTGTCTTCTGCTTAAAAGCACAAAACAAAAAATGATCAGCCCTTCAGCACAGGGAACATGCTGTCTTTTGTGTTTGTACAGCACCTAAAAGGTACTACCAGAAAAAAGATATGTAAATCATATTTTTGTAAGAGTTGTTTTTTCCATTGTTCTCCCAGAAAACAACTGTTTGAATTTCCAATGCATGTGTTCTTAAGCTGATTTTAAAATATTTCCGGATCTAATCCAATGATTGCATAAATTCAGGTTATTGTATATAGATTAGGAATGCACAAAATGAACTAGATAAATAAGACCCACCTAGAATCTTCCTTCCACAATGCAAAATGAACTCATTTTTTTGGTTCTGTTTTTAGGTTTAAAACTGTTAGATTAAGGTTCCATTTAAAATTTTAGTCAGTTGTTCCTCGTTTTGGCTAGAAACTCGTTAGAGTTTGAGAAATTTCTATAGATCCCTATGAGTTTCGTCACTGTTAAATTATGTAAGACTTTGCCATAAAAGCAATTCACTATGCGAGGAAAAAGAATGCAACGTAAACTCTAAGCTAAATTCTCCACTCAATCATATATGCAAGTGGTTTCCATTAGGATGCATGTGCACTATATTTTCATTGTCAGCTAAATTAATACCCCTATAGTGGCACATACACCATTATACAATCACAGCTATCCAATATAAAAATAATTTGATGCCTACTAATCCAATAACAAATAGTTATCTTTAGCTCACTCCCTCCTCAATTCACAGCTCCAGTGGGAGTGGCTTTCTGAAACTCAGGGACATGATCAAATTGTTCTTTTTTTAATTTAACGTGACTTCAGGATGGCTAATCCTTTTCTACTAGAATTAAAGTGTTCTTTAAGATATCAGTAAGATCATGAACTAGAGCATACAAAGAATGAATTAACTCTTAGGTCTGTGCTGGGAGATGTTGGAAGAGTAGTGGGTCTTACTGCCTGAATCAGCTCTGTGAATGAGGAGGTGCTAATTTTCCATTGTTTTACAAGCACAAGATTTACTTACAATAAACAAAGTTTTTGAAATTGTCCACTGGAGTTGAGAAATCTGTCTGTAAAAGCTGTAATGTTTAATATGTTTTTTTTCATTCATGCCAACTGCAGCAAATCATTATCCAAGAGAATTTAGGACTCTGACACTGAGCAGTATGGTATGAAAAAATAATTCTGCTGTAACCTTGTATATGACACTTTCAAATTAGAATCAGCCTTAACACATGATATGACAATTCCAATTTCACTAAGCTGCCAGAGGTTTCTATAAAGAAATAAAACAACTGAATGTTTCGCAAAGTCATAAGCTATTTGTTTTGATTTCTGGGAGAGAGATTTTTTTTTTTTTTAAGGTCTTAAGAGTAGAATTTACCATTAAAGTAGAACAAGGCCACTAACTCTTTACTCTTCTCCTTAAAAAAAGAAAATTAATGTAATGTAAATCAAGGTACTTCTTAAAGTTACATGGAATAAAACACAAAGGGTACGTCTACGCTGGAGCCTTCGATTGACTTAAGGAAGGTTAATGCGACCTACAGACTCCTGCAGCCACACTGGGCTTTTATTAAGTTGCCTTAAGCACTTTCTTAAGACGATTTAATAACACCACCTCTTAAGGTTGACTTAATGTTTAAGTCGACCTTATTAAGTCAACTTGAGCCAATATAGAAGGGGAAGCCTTTAAGTCAACCGACTTGGCCTCCAGGCCCCCTCCTAGAGTTCCTGGCTACCAGTAGGGTTCTATGCTCACTCCCTGTTTTCAAGGAGTGGCCGGGGGACAGGGGCACTTCTCCAGTGCAATGTGGGACAGTTACCTGCAACGCACCACTCCTCTGTTGAGCTAGCACCTGCCAGTGTGGACGTAGGCAGTCAACAGGAGTTTTCAATGTGGACTTTCTAAGTCAACAAGGTTGACTTTCAGTTGACTTAAAGTCGACCTTATTAGATCGACTTAACAAAGCATTCAATGTAGACATAACCATAGTGACTGGGTTTTAATGGTCATTCAGGTGTCGTCCTATTTTTGTGCTTGCACTCTAATTGCTTCAGACAACCGCTGATGAAACTGGGTCACAAAATCTAATCTGGGGACACAATTAGGTTGTTTGCTGCTTTAACAGACATTAATTGCACGTGTACTTATGCCTGGAAACAATTATGCATCTAGTTACAGGCAAAATGTTAAAACACCTGCTTTACTAGCATTTATTGCAATGTATATTTATATTCTATTTGGTTTTCCTTATGTTTGAAATGTGTATTCTGCCTAAAAAATAACTAGTTTTTCTAATGTCTGTGGAATTTTCCTGGGTCACATGTTAAAATCATCCCATTAATTTTATAACCGCAACCAGAACAGTTTCATAGAAGGCCATTTTTGGGCCATCTTCCTAATCTGAGTTGGCAGTGTCCCAGATATCAAAGCCCTTTTGCTTAGCCTTGATTTTAATGCAGCACTGATGTCTTCTTAAAATATGTTTGACGAATGATGGATTTTAATGCATTTAGGCCCTGATCTTGTGGTGTTAAAGTTAATAAGCCTTCAAAAAGCATATGAACAAGCCCTTAAAGTGCAACCTGTTTTTCTCCTGTTTATGATATGCTTCCAGCAGAATGTAAGTAAAAGAGTAATTTTTTGGAAGGTAAATCCTGATCTAAACAAGCATGTTCACATTTTAGTTTTGTCTACTGTAACTAAAAATTCTCTGGAGAAGTGGTTATTTTAGTTTAAAAATATAAACTCAAACAAAAAACTTCTGCATGCCAGGGCAAAGGGAAGAAAAAGTCTTTTCATCACCACCCTCTGAGAAATTAGTAATGGATTTTAAAGGCTGCCTGAATCTAATAGCCACAGTAATGGAACTCAAAAGGGGGAATGGGTGGGAAACTGGGGAATGTATGGAGGTTCAAAAGGGTGCAGAAGACTCCCTCATGAGAATATACATTTTTTTTTTTTTTTTTTTAACCACAGCAATGCTTCAGTAATCACTAACAAAGTACAGAATGAATTAAGGGTTGCATGGTATCAGATAGCAGAAATAAAAGCCTAACTTTCTCCTTAAGTACTAAAATGCAATTGTCGGGGCCAGATCCTCTCAGGTGGTGGTTCTTAACTTTTCCAGACTACTGCATCCCATTCAGGAGTCTGATTTGTCCTGTACATCCCAAGTTTCACCTCACTGTCTAGTTTACAAAATCAGACATAAAAGTGTCAAAGCCTGCTCTTACTGACAAGTTGCTTATGAAAGTCCTGGGTTCAAGCCCCAGGGGGTTGGACTCGATGATCTCACGAGGTCCCTTCCAACTCTATGATTCTATTTTATTCTATTCTTGTGTTTTCATTTTTAACCACTGAATTATAATATTAATCAGTCTGGAATATAAATGTTGTCTTTCAGTGTAAAGTATAGAGAGCAGTATAAAGTCTTTGTAAAAAAAATAAAATGTGAATTTGTACTGATTCCACAAGGATTTTTTTATGTAGCCTGTTGTAAAACAAGGCAGATATCTAGAGAAGTTGATGTATATGCTGGGAGACCCTGTCCCCTGATTATTACTGTCAAAAATTTCAGTTCAATAATGCCAACATTTTCATAAATAATTTCACATAAGAATTATTCAATTTTTTCAACCATTCTGTTAAAAATCAAAATGAAATATGATGCAGATGTTTTAAACAGTGAAATATGAAGCAACTGCGTGGATTTAAAACTGTTCTATATTAACTATAAAAAGGGACTTTTTTCGCTTGAAACATCAATATATAAATAATGAATATAGTAACAGAGGTAAGGAGCTTTTCATTTTTAGGAAATGATTTCTAAGTATTGCCTTAATTTTCTAACTTCTGTTAGTCTGCATTACAACTTCTATGACAAGTCAAACACAATTTTCTTGTACAAAGGTAAATATTCTTAAAGGTGCTTATGTAATTTTCTTCTGGATTTCCCTTAGAAAAATACTTTTGCTGTTCATTTATATTTCTGCCTACGAACATTACTTTAAAAGGGACTATGGGCGAGAAAGAGAGAGTGATTTATTTGTGAGGGAGGGAAAGCCAGAGAAATCCTCCCTCTCTAAACTATCTGTTCCTTGACTCTAAATGTTCTCTAACCATACACTTATGGAATCTATTTGTATTTTTTCACTCCTGCTTTCAATGAGCTGGATCCTTTGTGCCACTGGAACTTTTGCTTATATCAGGACTTTAGTACTGGGTCCTTTGATTTTGTGTGTTATGTTGTGACATGTTCTTCAACAAGCATATGTGCCCCCCCCCAATTAATCAAAGAGTCCTGTGGCATTTAAAGACTAACAATTTTTTTTATTGCATGAGCTTTCATGGGCATAATTCCACTTTATCAGATGCATGAAACAGAAACTGCAGAATATATACAAGCAGAGAAGGATAAGTCACAAGGTCAGTTCAAACTTTTCCAGCAACCCAAGCAAGTTGTTTTGATGCAAATTGTGGAACAATAGATGAGAAGGTGTCAAATTTACATATGAATTCCAGTTCTCCAGTTTCACACTGAAGCCTGGTTTTAAAAGTTTTTTCGCTGAAGCACTGTAACTGTCAGGTTTCTCATAGAATGTCCAGGGAGATTGAAGTGAAGTATGTTACCATTCTTGGTGTCTGATTTGTGTCCACTTATTTCTTTGTGCAGAGACAGTCCAGTTTGGCCAATACATAAGGCAGAGGGGTATTGCTGGCAAATGATGGCATATATCACATTGAAAAACGTGCAGATGAAGGAGCCCCTGATGGAGTGGCTGATTTGGTTAGGTCCTATGATGGTGTCAATTGAGTAGATATGCAGGTGGAGTTAACAGTTAACAGTGCTTCACTTAAAACCAGGCTTCAACATGAAACTGCAGAAATAGAATTCACATGCAAATTTGACACCATCAGACCAGGTTTGAACAGGGACCTAGAGTGTCTAACTCATTACCAAAGGTGATTCACCTTCTCATCTATTGTTCCACACTTTTGGAATCAAAACAATGTGCTTGGTTTGATGAAAATGTCTGATCTTACCTTGTGACTTATCCTTCTCTGCTTAGTTTCAAAGGGGCAGCCATGTTAAGTCTAGTTCAGCAAAACGAACAAGGAATCCTGTGGCACTCACCTATGTACTCTAGTTTCCATTTCATGCATCTGATGAAGTGGGATTATGCCTAGAAAAGCTCATACAATAAATTATTTTGTTAGCATTTAAAAGTGCCATAGGACTCTATTCGTTTTGCTGAAACAGACTAACAGCTATCCCCTGGAACAAAGTAATCAGACATACAAGAACAGATTTTGGAGGGATGGGTGAAGAAGGGAGGGAATGTGTGCTTTTTTTTGGTACAAAAAGTATCATATGCACTGGTACAAATCAGGAACATATATGTGTGCATCCAACAGCTAGCATCTATTTTCTTACCAAGCATAAGTTAAATCAATATGGAATTTGGTCTAAATTCACAAATGGACAACTGAATTGTAGTGAATGCCAGATGTCCTGTTACCAACATGAAAATCTGTTCTTGATCCATCAGTTATTTGATACCTAGTCTTCACAGGGCACTGACTCAAACTTACTTAACCTCTGGCATTTGGACCAGTCTGTAACTGGCAACCTGAACAGCAGCTATTTTAATATCATTCCTATAGCTATTAACTATTACAAGGTTAATTTAAGGAGCTCAACCCCTTCACCCTCATTCCAGTTTGGTCAGGAGGTATGCAAAAATGCTACTTATATGGTTGACTGTCACTGCCCCTGCATCACAATAGCTGCAACACAGTGTAAAGTGCCACACAGTTCAGTAAGTTGGTTTATACATGGCTGTGAGGCTTAAGGCTTGTTTACACTGTGCCACAGGATGAACTATGGGTGTGTGAACTTTACAGCATCCCAAGAAGCCTCCATCTAACAGCCTCTTGCGTACATGGTTGGTAATGAAAAGATAACCCAGTTCACATTAACATGGTTATGTTTGAAAGAGGAATACATTTAGTTTAAGATTGCAACATGGCACAATCACATTCAGGTCTGTTTCCCAAGGCTCTTTCATTCAGGACTCTGTATCTGTTGTGTATTCCTACATCTGTTCTAAAGCTTACATATGTTAACGTATAATAAAGTAAATTCATAAACTAAAGCAATTAACACTTCATGAATTAGGTCTGTTCAGGCTATTTCGCTTTGTGACCCATTTAACTGGGAACTGTTTATCAGCACATAATAAAATAGAAATGTTCTCCTCTCGCTTATGTCATTTGACAAGGTCATTTACAAACTGGGAAAAGTCTAAATATAAAAATGTTTAATTTTTACAGAACATTTAATCTGGGACTGTAAAATTAAATGGTTAGAGTAGAACACATTGAGGCAAGAATCCGGGGTTCTAACCCACCTCTGTCACTGACTTGCTATGTAACACTGGGCAAGGAACTGAAATTTTCTGACTTCCGTTTCACTAACGGGGGGAGGAATGGTAATATTTAGCATCCCAGAGTGTGTGTTTGGCTTGCTCAATTAGCATTTGTAAACTGCTTTAAGATACTTCAATAAAAAACACTATCCAAATGTTCATAGAAATCCAGAATCCAGCTCATGTGTACAGTTTACACACTGGAACCTATTACCACTAATGAAAAATCATTAGGAGAACAGAATTTTTTTAAAATTGCATTTTAGCACATGATAGTATTTGTGGCATACTCTTAATCTTGCGGTGCCAAAATAAGGTGGGCAAAAGAATTTTTTGTGGTATAGTAATACATCCCATCTGCTACCAAGTTTAGGCCTGTGACCTTCAAGACCAAGAAATTTCTTCCAGCATAAGCTTTTGTGGGCTGCAACCTGCCTCATCAGATATATCAGACAAACTGGGTTGCATCTGATGAAGCTGGTTGCAGCCCATGAAAGCTTGTGCCCAAAGAAATTTGTTAGTCTTGAATGTGCCACAGGACTCTCAGTTTTACTGTATACGGACTAACACGGTTTCCCCCTCTGGAACAAGTTTTGGCTCTTACCTACAAACTAAGTAACCCTTAATTGCAAGTTCTTGCAAGAAATAAGTATTTTTTAGTGAATCATTTTGACAGGCCATATCTGCAAAATACTGACAACCAGAAAAAAAATAAAAAAGTCCACAAGTAGTAAGTGTGTTAATGAAAGATACTTTAGGCATGGATTTTCAAATGAGCTTAAGGGAACTTGGTGCCCGCATCTAATTAAATTTCAATGGGAGTTGTGCACGTAATTCCTTTAAGCTTCTGGAAACCCCCAACTGTAGTCACTAAGTCACTAAAGCTAAAATGGTATCAGCATCTCTTCACTAGTGCAAATAACTTTAAAACTACTGTTTTCCTCTGATTTTATCAAGATGGGCCCATATGTATGAATTATGAATAGTAAAAGTAATGTTGGGAGAGTAAGAACACCTCTGTTACACAGAGCTAGAAGGTTTCCCACATAACATACTAAAATGTGAACATCAATTATAAAGTTAGTTTGAAGTGTCTAACATATTATCTTAATTTGAAATTGCAATGAGTGCTGTTGTCTCGTCCAAAGTCATATGTACTTTACGAGGTGTCGGTTACCTAGTTTAAAAGAGCTAGTGCTATCACAGAAATGAATTCAACTTGCCACATTTTATCTCTGAAAAAATGCTGAAAACCAGCAATGTTGCATACAAACATGTCACATACAAAATCTCCAAAGGATCTCTCAAACTTAGTACTACACATACATACTTTTAGAACAAAATGTGGTTTGGTGGGACTGGAGTAAAAAATCTTAATTCTATTCTCAATTCGTCCACCTATTTTCAGGGACATCTTGAGCAAATTGCTTAACTGGTATGAATCTCAGTTTAATCATCTCTAAGATAGGTAAACTAAATAACAAGGTTAAGACATAATTAGTTTATAAAATGCTTTGAGATCCTGGGAGAAAAAGTGCTATCTATATGGCTATGTCTACACTGTAAAAGCTAAGTCGACTTTATTAAGTCAACTTAAGTCTACTTAAAGTCAACTTTAAGTAGACCTTATTAAGTCAACTTAGTGAGTCCACACTACATTAAATCAACTTTATAAAGTCAATTTTAAATGGGTGTCCTGGCTTAATTTGACTTAATAAAGTCGACTTAGTGGCCCCACTGCACTAAGTCGACTTTATTAAGTCAACTTAGTGAGCCCACATTGCCTTAAGTCAACTTAATAAAGTTGACTTAACAGTAAAGTCGACTTTATAAGTGGACCTTATAAAGTCAACTTTACTGGACCCTAAAGTCGACTTTATTGCCCTGCAGTGTAGACAGGGCTCAGTTTAAGTTGACTTAAGGGCCCTTAAGTCGACTTAAACACATAGTGTAGACGTACCCTATAAGTGCAATGTATCGATTATAAATGTGTATAATGTATATAATTTTACTGGTCATAATTTATACCATAAACTATGTGGAAAGTACTGATGTATCTAAACAGATCACATTTGACATATACAAACATTTAAGGTCTGAAAGTGTACAGAAAAATACAACCCACCGTGAAATAATGCTTAGTGTGACTCCTATCTGCAGATAACTTTTTGTGAGGTTTGCCTTTATGAAAGCCTGGCAACTGCATGCTTGGAAGGAATGGCATAGTTAAAGAAAGGTCTCTCTGCCTCATGTCTGCTGTGATCTGCAGACTCTATTCAAATAGTCTTTAAAGAACACAGCCTGGAAGGGGCTCAAGCATTGCAAAGCAAAGAAGGAAACAATTCCAAACAAGGCTGCCTGTGTGCAGCTCTGTTTTTGATATCAGTCTTTGAAGGTTTACACTGAAGTACACTTTGTCCCAAAAGCTATTTTATTTGAGTATCATTTATGGAAAAAGCTATAAACAAAAGGCAAATGCCTTGAATGCCTTTCAGTGCTGGGGAGAAGTGTTAGTATAAAGTCAGACATTGGTTGCACTAGCTGGCTAACCAGGTTAATATCATTGTGCAGGCGAATGTAGTGGAAATGAGTTGAAGTGGGTGCTACACAGACTCTAGAGATAAATTAAGCGTTTGAGGAAATGGGCTCAAAATTCCTATTACGTAGCTGTTCCTGTGACAGTTTCATCTTATAAGAAGCTGGTGCCATCAAAAAACATTTATTTAGCAGAGGCCGTAAAATATGAAATTGATATATTATCTCCTGTGGAATTGTAAAAATGGAGTCCAGAAGCTCAGGCAAGTTTTTTTTGTTTTTTTTGTTTTTTAACCTCTGAATTCTATATTCTTAGAGTATGCCAGAACCAACACATAAAGTGTCCTAGTGATGTAGGTGAGGATGGACTCTTTAATTTCTTTGTCACTTAAAATAATATTTGCACCGATAAGGGATGACTGGTATCTTCAGTAAGGGCTAATCTCCCCCTTCCACATTGTATGCAACTGATCTGCTTGCAACAGATAGTCAGTGCACGGCTTAGAGCAGGCAGCCCTATCTGTTACTCTGCATCACTCCTAGGCATTTAGGCTTCAGCAGATATCTTATACAGATGTTTTATTTAAATTGCATGGTTCTCATCGATCATTTCTATACCTTCAAAACACCTCCTTACTTTCACTTCACAATAATTGGACAATGGTCTCCATTTCCCATGTTCTATATTCTCACATTTAAAATTCCCTGTGGGTTAAGTTCACCACTGTAATATGCTCCTGTGTTACATTTATGGCTATAACACTTAAATGGTATGGTGGGCCTTGTACAGAGCTGAATTTCAGATTCATCCCTCTTAAGAGTAAAATCCTCTTGCTCCCATCTCCCCATCAGTGCTACTGGCTTTGAGACTACATCTGTTAACAAATGGCACCAAAGCACAAATGGCAATGTTTTAACAAAAGGAGGAAATATTACTAAACCCCAGCTCTGACATGTTCCACCTCAAATCTGTACTTGTCATTGGTGGTCACCCTTCCCTTGCTAAGGTCAAAACATGATAAGGTAAACAAAAGAGGTTTATTAAAATATCTTGGTAGTTAACGTAAATTGGCTTAAAGCTGGGACCCCAAACTATTAAGTGGGTTACAAAGATAAACAAGCAATTTGGCACTGAATCATAGGTATACAAAGGGATCAGGAATGATGAAAGGACCAGGACCATGACCAGGACAGCAACCACCAGGAAAAACTCTGGGAACCAGGAGGGATGGAGACAGGGATAAGGGAGAGTGACAAGAACCAGGAACATTCAGGAAAACCAGATAAGGATCACAGCTGATAAACAGATTTTCTCTCTCCTTTCTTCTAGATAACAAGCTACAAACATGATTGTCACTGGTGTGGGTAACACTTCTTAAAGGATGCAGAGTCTTTTTATATACTGTCGTTTCTCGGCAGGCTATCCCCAATCATGTGATTTGTTTTTCCCCACCACAGAGTTCCTGCCATAGCTCAAAAGAGCACTGAACTGGTGAATAAGGAATGGTCCAACACGGAATGCAAACAACAGTTATGAGAAAACAAAATGGCAAAATCTAGAAATTAACCTAACACATCAAATTACTTTAATGACAGTTTTGAATTCTCTGCCAATCAGAATTCAGGGTGGATGCCCTTATATGTCAACCCGATTAGTGTGTATGCATTCAGTGTTTACAGACAATTAAGTAGAAAATGTTGGAAGTGCAAGGAACAAGCAGTATGCTCCATAAATATGATGCGAATATTAACTTACAGAACTGGCAAACAAGGAGTCCTGTGGCACTTGAAGTCTAACAAATTTATTTTTGGCATAAGCTTTCGTGGGAGAAAATCCCACTTTGTCAGACACTAAGTGGCATATTCTTTCATGAAAGCTCATGCAAAAAATAAATTTGTTATTCTTTAAGTGCCCCAGGACTCGCTTGTCTGTTTTACTGAACTAAGCTAACATGGCTGCCCCTTTGGATCTTAATAGAACTGAAGGAGTCCAAGCAAAATACCAAATCAGGACAAAAAGTTTGCAGTGGCAGAGTCCCAGGGAGATAAATGATAAGGTTCAAAAATTTGAGGGTGGCAACCCTGACAGCTGGATTTTGGATATAGTAAGTTTGTATAGTCACAGCTGTATATACCTATTCATAGTGTGAGGCCACTTCAGACAGCAAAATAAGAATTCCATCAAGGGAAAACAAAGAAATTGCATTTAGGACACTTCCACGTTCAGTGACAGAAGTGGCTGCAGCCTATCAATGATTTCAAAAGATAAATTAACATGCTAGAAAGAAATGACCAAGGCATGCATCAGTTTATAACCCATTTCCGTGGCTCCTGCGCTGCCTCTGTAACTCCTTCTGCTGATCTAGCTATTGCTCATAAAAGGCAAAGGATTACATGAAGGGAGAACACAGTGATACATATGAAAAGCATCCTTAGGCCCTTAGAAACAACGTCACAGTCCTACAAAGTTTGCAAAGTGAAACAAACAATACAAGAGGGACTAAATCTACTGTGAAACAGTGTTCAGCATTCACTGAAGTCTTCATTCCTACATGCTGAAAAGCATAGTAATCATTAGCAACCTTTAAAAGAAACTCACCATGCTTTTATATTTCAGAGGCAATTGCAGTTCATGCCACCAAGTGAGCTATTGCTGATTCTTCTCCTGAAGAATGGCTTTTTCTCAGAGAAATGAAATAAGCCTCTTACAAACAAACAGAAGAAAAGAGTTTAGTTTACATGTCACTACTTTGATGGATCAGTTTAAGTTCCCCATCTTCAAAGCATCTGATGATGTGGGGTTTTCTCACATGAAAACTTTATGCGATAAATAAATCTGTTAGTCTTTAAAAGTGCCACAGGACTCCTTGTTTGTTTTACTTTGATGTAGCATCACAGCTAGGTCTGACCCTAGGGGACAAGAAGAAAATGCATG
This sequence comes from Podocnemis expansa, assembly GCA_007922195.1. Taxonomy (NCBI): domain Eukaryota; kingdom Metazoa; phylum Chordata; order Testudines; family Podocnemididae; genus Podocnemis; species Podocnemis expansa. The sequence goes on from ML682019.1 coordinate 14,920,319, forward strand.
GGTTTGTTTGGCAGAATATTTCTCTTTCAGGGAAAAAAAATCAGACTTTATGAACGAGATGTTGTGTGATAAGAAATCAGTTTCCCTAATGTCATCCACTGGCACTGTATCATGACCTAGGTGAACTGTTTAGCTACCCAAGCTGAACATCAGTTATATTCTGTTTTGGTTCAGAAAGTAACCTCCCCCATCTAATTTTCCGCTTCTCATTCTTATGACAACAGTATTCTTGTTCATACCCTGCCTTGAATTGTCAAGCATTTTTCCTGTGCACTGTCACATTGCTGCAAAATCACTCCTGCATATAAATGCTTGAAGTATGTATTGTTTGAAGTGTTTTGGATTCTTGGGGTGAAAGTTACTATATATTATTGGATATCACTATTTGAAATCCAGAATAAAGCATCATTTCAATCTCATCTGTGGGAGTTTCTCTTCACTTTGGACCTAGAGGTTTACACAGCCGTCAGTGGGCACGTGCAATGCTATTTCAAACTAATAGGACATGCACAAAAGAAGAATATACCTTGCCATGAAAGCTATTTATTCTATAAAATTTTCAGATGAAAAGGAAAAAATCCTGGCTCTGCTCAAGATGATTTTTACTCCTTTCTCCATTTCTGTGCTTTGTCCTTGTGGACACAGCAACAGAAATGGCAACAGGTTATAATGTTGCAGCCCCATTCTCTGCCCATTCAAGCCCTGCCTCTGCTGCTTATTGTCATCAGCCCAGCACAAGCTAGCTCTGCTGTGTAAGCTCATGCAGAAATACAAAGTCCTTTGCTACTCCACCTTCCTGCCACACGTTCTTCACTTCTGGAAGCCTTCCCAGAATATGTAATAAGAAACTCACAGGCAACTGTAATTCTCAACCTAAGTGGAGGAAATCTGGAGTCAAAAACAGTCCCTCTAATGGACTTTAATAGGGAAGGTCTATAGAAAAATCATACTGAAGAATAACAGTGCTCAATGAACATCCAGGAGAGAACTAAGGATGAATTTGTAGCAAGGTGGTTTCCCTGCTTTGGCAGGAAAGGGGTTAAAAACCCCACAGATGGGAACAGTCAAAAGCAGCAGGAGGCTGCAGGGCCAATCAGGGCCCAGGAGACTATATAAGAAGAAGGCTGCAGCCCTTGCTTTGGGCAGTTTTCCTCTGGCCTGTAGGAAGGATGTGCTTTCAGCCTGGCTGTGGGAGGCAAAACCAGGGACAGCTCTATGAAGACTGCCAGGGTTTGACTGGAACCCAGTCTCTGCTACCAGGGACAGAAGGTACCTGGGAGAGGTGTAGATGTGACCCAGGGGACCTATTGAATTGGAGGAGGGGTTGAGGTGGCAGCAAACACTGGCATATAAGGTCCCTGGGCTCGGGACTGAAGAATGGGGCAGGCCTATGACCCTCCCATCTCCCCCTGGTTGCCAGGGAGTGGTGACTGGACTAGTGGTGACCACTGAGGAAAAGTGGGCTGGCCTGGCCTGGCCTGCACCCCGGAAAGAGGGAACTGAAAAGAACTTGACTGGATAGCTGAGGTCCGTATTACAAACTCAACAGATGATGCACAGGCTGCTGGATGGAAGTGCTGCTTGAGGTATCCCACAACTCCGTCACCAGGAGGTGCCCATCTGGATGATTACATTCTGGCACCAGTCTACAGCACTAAAAAATAAATTTCTTTATAGACCAAAGGTTATTCTTGGTTGGCAACTGTCCATAATGAGCCACGCATGGGATATCTTGTGGAAAATGAACATGGCTCTCTCACCTCTGGAAAAGTGAACAGCAAATAGGGATATTGCAAACAACTTCCACCAGGTTCCAATTCAAGAACAGGATTTTAATTGTATGTATTGAATTTTGGGAACAGTATAAAGAATAAAGCTATATAGAGCAAAACACAGGGAATCATAACATAGAAAAGCAACCATGGCTATATGATATAGTCTTCAAGCATGGATACATTGATATCCCACCAAGTCAGGCTGCATATACATAAATGTTAAGGTGAATGTAAAGGTAGCCATACATGTAACAACAAAGAATAGTAATGATAGAGAAGAAGGAGTTTTCGAAAAGGATCAATAAATTGTGAGTGAGGGGAGGAAAGTGGAGAGAGAAAAAGTGTAAGGAGAGAATGGACAGAAGACAAAAGAAACTGCAAGGCTTCACATTTATAGAGTTGGCAAAAAGCCCACCAGAATTACATGGAGCCACAAATATTAGAGTGACAAAACAGAAGTCTCTGCCTTGTATTTGCAAATCAAGTGATGTGTTGCTGCCCAAAGGCAGAACATCAGTATCCACTGGCCTTATGAGAAATGTTAGAAAACTTTATACTGTAGCTTCAGTTAAAGTAAGAATTGCCATATGAGTCTTTTTTTAATTTGTAACTGATTCTTGGACTTGTGAAAGTAAGGAGACAATAACAATGGCTTAAACCAAGCGTAACATAGGCGCATACGAGAACCTTTCCCACTTAGCTTTGCTTAGACTCCTCAGTCGTGACTTCCAAAAGTCCTACTAGTCCATTCTTGGTTCTTTCCTGGGCAGAGGCAAAGAGATGCAGAACTGGGCCCTTAAGTGGCAGTAATCTAATTGTCCCCACTGTACTGTGAGGAGGATTCAGTTATACTACACACAACACCTACCTGGGAAAAGATAAAACTTCCTCTGCTTTACTGGTACATGTTCCTTGTACGAAACTGGTGGTGAAAAAAGCAGGACAATGGCATAGGAGAGCCTGACAAGACAAATGAAAACAACAACAAAGAAGTGAGATATAGCCACTGTGAACAACAGTTTAGGACTCAGTCAACAGAGTAGAACAAAATCATCATTCTCACTGACCGTATCCAGATATAAGCTCTTGTAATAGCTGTGTATTAAACCCCAGTTTAAGTCAACTGATAACACTATCATGCAAAACATTATACCACCAAAAGAAGCAGATTCATCGAAAGGACACAAAGGAAGTTGCAGCTGGGAAACTACAACAGCAGTGTAAATTTCCTTGGGCATTCTACTTCAGTCTTGCAAACCCCTTTTCACATAAATAATCCCACTGACTTCCATATGACATCTCTCATGAGTCAGGAAGAGTCAGACTGGACCATTAGAAAGGAAATTGAAAGACTAGAACTTACTAGAAGGCTCTCTTTTTTTGTACCAGAGTAGCTTCATGAAGAAACCAGAGCCGTATGAGCTCCAGAATGAAATTCTCATAACTTCACTCATTTGTATAAATGGTTTATCAAATCATGGGATGTTAGTCATAGAAAAATGTAAGTGCATTTGGGAAAAAAAAGATACTTATGGCCATTACAGTAAAGGAGTTAATTGTCAAATATGTGGCCAATGCCCATTACGGGCTAGATTTTCAAAAGTTGTTTCAAGAGAGTTGGAGTCAGATTTTCAGAACAGCTCAGCATCCAATAGCTGCCATGCTGACATTTATGGCTAGATTTAAAAAAAAAAAAAAAAAAAGTTCAGGACCCAGTATACTGAGCTGCCTTGGAAATCCAGCTCAGTCCGTATCAACACACAGCAACGCAAGCTTTCACCTTAATACAAACAGCTCTAAGAACACCCAAATCAACCTTCTCTCCTCACCTGCCCTCCAAAGCCCTTAACCCATTGATGCAAACAAAAGCCAATGTACAAGAGAAGGACCGATTGGTCAACCTTCATTTGGGTTCCTCTGTGGTTAGTGGATATACTGTCCTTTCTGGTAACCTCTTAGTACCCAGTCAACTCTCACTGACATCAAACTTGTTGACTTTAAAGGGACTTGGATCAAGCCCCCAGGCCGTGGGGCAGTGTATACAGAAATCCAGCCGTGGCTCCTTTGGAAAACGTTCAGAGAGAGAATTCAGTCTTTCTCAGATAAACAGGTTCTCCCTTAGGCCTTCTCTAGAACTGTGAAAAAGATGTGCAATTAAAAACCTTATGCTTTATGCTTAGTGTGTGGGATTGAACACATATTAGCCAGGAGTTTTATGCTTAGGTTTTAGTTGACAGGGCAAGTTGTACTTTAACACATTAGTTGGTCAAAGTGACCCACAGAGAGAAACCTGTGCTTTAGCACTTGCTACTGCTAAGTTGTTCAGTCTCCATGGGCTTGCCTATACTAGATGTTTAGAAATTGTCAGTTGGCGTGTCCTAACAACACAGCTTTAACTTCTACTTCAGACAGCACAGTTGCTTTCATTTGCTTCCCTTTCTTTTGCATGCATGTGTAGTCCATCTCAAGACAATGAGTAAATGGTGCAGTGAGAAAGGAGGAGTGTGGCCAGCAGCAGCAAAGTCAGCTGTGAAAGGATCTGAAAAAAATAGAATCTGCTATAGCGTAGGGAGGACGGGACGTTTGCCAAGCACCATGGGCAAAACACCAGGAATTTCTGTAGTATAATGATGATCCAGTACATTCCTGAGCTTAGGCAGAATGGCTGTTGTTTTCCACTCAACCTTGTTAATGCAGATTTTCAGTTTCAATTTTATTCCGACTTTTCTACAGGAATTAAAACTTTCGGAGAGATTTACAACTTGGATACGAAAGCTTCTGAGCTGATGCTTCATTATTTAAGGAAGATATAAAACAGCTGTCACTCATCACTTTGTTAATTACAGAGTCCTCTGTCATGCTTAAACCTCAGTGTTCCTATTACAAACCCCTGCTTTAAGGACTATAAAAGAGAAAGTTAAATGGGTTGGTCAGAAATTGGTCCTATAGTCTCTCAGTCCAGGTGCAAGATGTTGCCCAAATGTTGAGGAAAATTAAATGTACAAAAAGTTTAAAGTGACGTGTTTATACTCCTTAAAGGCATAGGATGATATTTAGGAGCTGTAGACCTCCATCCACAGCTAATTAAATCATATTATTCAGAAACATCTGTCCCGCTAGGAAACAGACTGAGACAATTGACTCATTTATATGTTCCGCTAAGAGCCACTCGGTGTCACCAAGCTGCGTAAGTATCTAGCTCTTTACACGTCTGTCAAGTTTTAGCTTTCTTTGGGACAAATAACAAAATCAAAACCAAACCAGGCACCACCATGTTGATGTTTTCAGATGTTCTTACTGGTAAAATAGGACCTGATCTGGCAGGGTGTTGTCGAGTGTCTTTTTATAGGAGTTAAGGGTTCTGACTGCCTGTTGCAAGGTGCTTACAGTTTTGCAGGATTAGACTCAAAGCTAGTGTTTGTAAGCACACTGGGCAATTTTCAGTGCTCTTCATAGGGTACATGAAGGGAAAAATACCAGCAGCAGTGGGTGAACTACATGGCAGCACGGTATTTCCAGTGCCAATATGGAAATGATGCCGCTACCTTCTTTAAATGTTTACAGTGTGTGCTGTTTTCTAGTATCTGTCACAGAACACAAGCTAGTGCTAAAGCTGCGCAGGGGCCATAGACATGCCTATACTTACCTTGGGATATCTAGTCTTGCTAACAGGAATACAAGTGTCTAGATGCTGGCTGCCACCCATAAAGGTGGATGAGTCAGGCACAGAAAGACCATCACCTCCTCGAACAACTTTACAAGAAAAACTAAGATCTTCTGCCTGGGATCTGAATTAACCCTGTGAAAAGGAGACAATTTTTCTTATCATTTTAACTCATTTATATCTTCTGGAAAATGATAACCTAGAATAATATAGTCGCTAAACGTAGGGGTTTCCCCCCTAAGAAATGATTCCTCTACAAAGATCGATAGACTGGAAACAAACAGAATTCATACCAGCTGGCTAATTAGCTGATTGAGCAAAGTGTCAAGTGAGTGAAAAAGAATGGCAAGACAATTCATAACTACAGAGTGAGCCAGGGAAATATCTAACTCCCTTTGGTTTTGGGGTTTTTTTAAATAGATTATTTATAGATTACCAAACTGGGAGGAACAGTAGACACCCTGGAGGGCAGGGACAGGATTCAGGGAGACCTAGACAAATTGGAGCAGTGGGCTAATAAAAATCTCATGAGGTTCAACAAGGACAAGTGCAGAATTCTGCACTTGGGACGAAAAAACCCCATGTACTGCTACAGGCTGGGGAGTGATCAGCTAAATAGCAGCACTGTAGCAAAGGACCTGGGGGGTCATGGTGGATCGGAAGCTGGATGTGTGTCAGCAGTGTGCTCTTGCTGCCAAAAAGACCAATGGCATACCCAGCTGCATCAGAAGAAGTGTTGCCAGCAGATCGAGGGATGTGATCATTCCCCTCTATTCTGCACTAGTGAGGCCACATCTGGAATACTGTGGCCAGTTTTGGGCTCCCCACTACAAAAAGGACATGGACAAATTAGATGGAGTCCAGTGGAGGGCAATAAAAATGATCATAGGGCTGGAGCACAAGCCCTATGAAGAAAGGTTGAAGGAACTAGGCTTATTTAGCCTGCAGAAGACAAGACAGAGGGGGGATTTGATAGCAACCTTCAACTACTTGAAGGGTTGCTCCAAGGAGGATGGAGCTTGACTGTTCTCAGTCATAACAGGGGACAGAACGAGGAGCAATGGTTTCAAGTTACAGCTGGGGAGGTCCAGACTGGATATTAGGAAAAACTTTCTTACTAACTGAGTGGTGAAGCATTGGAATAAGCTGCCTAGGGAGGTGGTGGAATCTCCATCTCTGGAGGTGTTCAAGGCCCAGCTGGACAAAACCCTGGCTGGGAAAATCTAGTGGGAGTGGTCCTGCTTTTTTGGCAGGGGGTTGGACTAGATGACCTCATGGGGTCCCTTCCAACTCTGTGATTCTATGATTCTATTTTAGCCTCCAGAACTTGCCGATTCTCAGGCTGCTTAAGCAAAGGAAAAGAGTGTGCATTTTCTACTCTGTTTGTTTCCATAAAGCAACTGGATCTTGCCAGGAGAGTAAAAGACTGAATGAATAGCCCCTTTATTTGTTTGGTAGATTGTTAAAGACAGAGAAGAAGAACATAAGCCAAATGCCAGGCTGACTTTATCTTGGTCCTTTAATGTTCTACCTGAAAACTGTGAAGGAGAGGAGAGACTTGTATATGCTGAACAAATGAAAATGAATCTCATACAGAGATCAGAAGGAAGCCATAGCTATTTCAGCATTTTATTATTACCATTTATTTTCACAGCAATAGGATCTAGCATCCCCAGTCAAGAAATCCACTTCAGGGGGTTCCATTGAACTAGGCTGTACACATGTATGTAACAAAAAGATGGCCCTTTAAAGACAATGGTGTCTCTCTCTCTCTTATGTTTGTGGCACCAAATAATCTTACTTAATATCTGAAATGCCAGAAAGCCAGGTCTTGTCCTTATTCAATGACCAGCATACCTGGAGCCAGATGATCATGTGTGGTCTCTCGTTGCTCTTGGGTGGGGGGGGGAGAGGGGAGAAGTAAAGGAGTATGTATATGTGTGTTTTAAGACAACAGTCATCAGGTTGAAACAGGCAATGCAGAGCAGCTCTGCAACCTAAGGAACAGGGCTGGATTATTTTAGGGGCTGCAGCCCCTGCCATGCCCTGCCCCACAAAAATAAATTGGGCGCCAGCCTGGCCATCCTTGTGGCAGGCTGGTCTGCTGGACCTCAGCACCACCTGCCCCCACAGCAGGCTGGTCTATGGGCCCCAAACCCCTCCCAGTGCTCACCAGGACTCAGCACCAAGCATTAGCCCACCCCACCCTCATGGCTGGCCAGCTTGTGGGTCCTGCACACCTTCCCAGGGCCAAGAGCTGGCCTGCCTCATGCAGTTGGGCCCCAGCACATCCCCACCTCCAGGCTTGGCACTGCCATCATGAGAGGCCCATAGAAGTGGACAGCACCAGGCCCCCAGGAGCCTTATGACCTTTCAAATTTTGATCCCACTGAAGTCAAGGAAATGTTGCCGTTGCCTTCAATGGGACAAAGATGTAGCCCTCAATTAATTAAAAAAGTATATTCCTAGTATGAAATACTAAATGAAAAAGAAAAGTGTATTATGAATTAGGGTTTTTTTTTCTTGTGTTGTCCAGAATGCTTCTCAGAAATTCACTGGCGAAACATTATCTAATCTTCCAAATAACAGCCATGCAAACTGCAGCAAATGTAAAAACTAGGTCTATGAAGAAAGCATTTCAAGTGACACAAAAGAACTGCAGGTTTCAGGTAGTTAAAGGGATCTGTTCTCCAGCAGCCATCCTCAAGAACAATTTTACCACAGAACAAAACATTAAAGCTGGAAATGTTTTGTGCATGGTTATTTGACAGACCTCATTTTCATTTAAGAATAAAACAATAAATCAATAATCCAAAGCAAGGATTACCATAAAGTTTCGACTGTTCTGTCTTTATATCCTGTATTGATAAGATTGTCCCTAGTGTGTAAATCTAACTGATGGATTAGTGATATCATAGTACAAGTCAAAATAGACAATAGCTGCTTCTAGACATACTTAAGGGCTATGTCTACATTAGGGAGCATTTTTCAAAAAAAGTAATTTTGAAAAAATTATTTTGAAATATATTCAAAATAATTATCTCAAATCAACTTTTTAAAAAATGTTATTTCGGGAGAAGGGTCCGGGGACCATTCGTTATTGCAAAATACCACGGCTTTTTTTTTTTTTCCTGAAAAAGAAAGTCTACACCGGACTTTCTTTTTCAGAAAAAAGCAAGGCAATGGAAGAAATCGGGAGGATATTTTGAAAAAAAAAGCCTTTTCCATGTCCAGTTGCCCTAGTAGGCATCCACTTAGCGCTGACACAGTGATTAAAAATAGGAAGGAGTCAGAAACTTAAAAGAATGAGATATACTTAGCAGACATTTGTGGAAGATACTTTCTCATATCAGCAACATGACCACTTCTTTAGAAACTGCATTATCACTTCTTCTTTCATCTGTTTTTGCTCAAACTTTGGCTGCTTAACATTCATAAATCCCTTGCCATTCACTTCAAATACTTATGAGAAGATAGAAAGTGCAACAGGAACAAATACAAATGACCATTCAATTCCACTAATTATTTTGTCCTTTAACCCTTTAGTGCTGCTGGAAATCTGTTTTTAACAGCAACAGAAGGCTCCTACAAAGCGTATGTTTAAAAAGATGGCATATCTGGCAGGAGTTTAGGTTATACCTGGTGTGTGGTTCAATAACAAAGCAGCAAGGTAAAACAATCCCTCAGAACCAATGCCGGAATCCAATTATAACCCCAAGATGACCTCACCATAAAGGGCTAAATTCTCCATGCCCCCTACACCCAGATCTCTAGACAAAAGTCTACTATGACCTACATTCACTATAAGCAGGTTCCACTATATGCCCACATAACTCAAAGAGCTGTGTACAGATCATACTTGTTTCCTTCACTATTTATATGCCCATGGTATGAAAAACAGCTCACCACCTGTCTTGCTTCTGTCATAATGTATTCAGGTCCTGGCATTAATACTATCCTGATACGAATGGAAGAATCATTAAAAAAAAAAAAAAGTTCAGTCTTACACAGCCATGATCTCATGCAACTTAATTGGAATGATTTTCATGGAAAAGACACATTTGTAACTAGGTAGATGAAAATATGCAGGTTCAGGTTTGTGTTACTTTTAAAAAATTGAAACATTTACACTTACACTTCACTCTCCAGAGTATTACAGTCAAATCTGGAGTGAACAGTGGCAGCTGGAGGGTAGACTGAACATTTTAGGCAAGGTGCTGGGCAAATTTAACAAAAACATCTCGGGCAGTGACCTCCAAATCATGCAAAAAAGAACAGAGATGCATAGCAGTGAGAAAAAAAGAAAAAAAGAAAACTAGGTAAGTTGAATGACCAAAATGAGAAAGCCTGGGAAAGATGCATGTGAATGAAATTTTGAGACTTGTTATACAAATAAATGTTTTGCTTTGATTGGATCCAATGTGCAGTGAAAAGAGCTTAGGTAGTCCTCTAAAACTGCTAGCTGGACAAGTATTGACTGTTTTCTGTAGCTAAAACTCAAAGCAACTGCAACGAAGATAAAAGGGTAGAAGCTCTTTGCCCAGGCAGAATGAAGGATAGACCTGGAGCTAACCATTGTACAATGTCAATGACAGGAGAGGGCAGCAGTAAAAAATATTACTAAGGTCATGTAAAAATAGATCTATGAATGTTTCCTGCCACTTGCAGGTTGAAACTAACAAACATCTGTGTGTAGTATAAATCTGCTTCTTAATTTGTACCAGTCTTCAAAGTGAAAGAAAAAGCAGAAGATAAAATTCTGAGCACAAATGATCTCCCTTCAGGGAAACCTGGTTTAAGGAGTTTTATAATCTGAAATCTAAAAGAGACAAATAAAATCAATAAATGCACCTGACAGGCAGCAAACAGCAGCAATGTGGATTAGATAAGGAATGATGATGGTTTATGTGAAATGAGTTTGATGGCATTAATTGAATTTCTATCTGACCAGTGTCCACACAGAAAAAATCCCAGTTTCAGTTGTTTATATTCTTCACTGTCTGTGAAGAAAGGTTAACAATTGGATAAGCCATGGAGACTGAGCTACTCTCTGACCAAAAGAGGTGGCCCCTTTTTGAGACCTCTGATTGGAGCAGTGTGGGGTGGAGGAGTGGGAACGCTTGTTCTGCCTCTCCTCTATTTGCTCTGTGTATTAGCTATGGAATTTGATCATCAGTTCTCGCACATTGGGACCTGCCGTGAGGAAAGAATGTAGGATCAGGTCGAAAACCCACTATTACAATGCCACCTGCCAGGATTTGTTCCCTTCAAACTACTGGTAGCATCTTCCCCAGAGAGTTTATTCCATGCCCTAATTGATTTCACTGTCAGGAAGTTTCCCTCAAATCATCAGCTCAGCATAAAGCTGAGGTGGACACTTTGTTTAAGAAGCTATTCTTTTGAGCAAATCTTCACATAAAACAAAGGACAAAACATGTCATTTTAATTCAAAGTAGAGCATTGCACCTTTCTCATTAGAACACGTCATCGAGACAAATCAAAGTGAAAGGGAGCTAACTAAAGTTTAATCGATCGGAAGCAATTAAACAAAAGAACAATTTAAGCAGAAAGGCTGATAACACAGAATCATTAGCCACTGGAATACAGACACTTGGTATGCAAGGGCTCCATCTGTCTTCCAATTCTGGGTACTGTTTGGGAGGCAACCGCTGATTTAGCAAAGGCCTAGGATTCAATGTAAATAGCACTGAAGCCATTAGCTGGTTTGTTATACTCAGGTGAGCAAGTTCTGCCGCACCAACATTATTTGCTAAGGCGATCAGCTAGATGCCAGGAACCAGCACAAAAGATGACCGGGTTCCGTAGAAATCAAAGGGATTTTTACCATTAACTGCAATGAGACCAGGATTTCACCCATTATTTTAAAGAAAGCTCATCAGTTTGGGAACCTGAGTCATGAGTCTGGAATGTCTGTAGTTGGCAATATTATTTCATTCAAACATTACCTCATGAACAGCCATCTTCTTATTAGTGACCCAAAACATTACTTTCTCCTCCCACTTGCGCCCTTATAACATCTGTGACAACTACAGCAATTGCTTGAATGGAAAAGTAATATTAGGAAAATGTTTAATGTATTTTAAGGTCCCTTCAGTCTGATTTAGCAGTTGGAAAAGAGAACTAGGCACCAATCAGCCCACCACAGACCACCAGCAAGGGCTTCCCCACCAGGGAAGAGGTTCCAGTCAGTCCCTGGAGGACCATATTGCACGAAGTGGGACTACATGGGTCTGGTACTTGGGCAAATATCTCTGCCTTAATGGAGGACTTTGTTTACATTTCAAAATAAGTTGACCAATATAATTCAACTTAAAGTCACTGCTGTGCTGTCAGCAGAGTGCCTCCCTGGGAGCACTTCCTCCACCTAAGGGACAGTGTGGGGAGCTGAGAGCCCATAGGATCCTGTGCTCTTTGTGGGCTGTTCCTCCCCTCCCTGCGCCTTGCCCAGTCCTGGCTCACAACAATGCAAGGCTTGCCCAGTTCTGTCTTAAGCAGGACTCAGCTTCCAGCAGCCCATGTCCTGGCTCACAGCCTGGACGTAGGCTCCAGCCACCAAAGCTTGCTCTATTCCAGCTCGCAGCCAGGAGCCAGGAACAAGCCACCCTGGGTTTGCAGCAGCAGGGCCGCTCCGGGAACCAGCCACTCCTAATGCTTTCTTGTTTATTTCACACTCCTGGCACAGCAGCAACGCTAAAGAGAATCAAAGGAGTAGACATATTAGTCTAGTTCAACAAAACAAATGAGGACTTTTCTGGGACTTTTAACAATTAACACATTTATTTGTCACATGAGCTTCCGTGGGCAGAATCCAATTTCATCAGGCGCTTGAAGATGGAGAACTCTCCCATTTTGTCAGTTTTCCATCTTCAAGAGTCTGACGCAGTGAGATTTCTCCCAAGAAAGCTCATACAATAAATAAATTTGTTAGTCTTTAAAAGTGTCAGAAGACTCCTCGTTTATTAACAAGGATGACAGCCCCTCCACTGCTGTAAGGGGAAGCAGTATTACCTTGACACTACATCGCCCTAGCTATGCTGACCAAAGCCCTACACATCTTGCAGAGGTGGGTTCAAGAACAGGGCAGTTTTGTCAGTGAGGAGGAGTGGGGAGTGATTCCAGTGTGTACACTAGCACTGTTTTGTTGAAGAAAGTCAGCTTTTGTTGACAAAACTCTCTAGTGTAGATCAGTCCTACATACTTCTCAAAAGAGAAGGATGTCCAAGAAAATCCACTTTTAGTTGTGAGCACAAGGTTGAAGCTGCATACGAGCTCAGAATATTATTTTTTAATTAACACTAATGGTGAAACCAAATAATTTTTCTATGATACATCATTAACATGAATGTCGTTGACTTCTGATAAGACACTCCTTTGACTGTGGAGAGTACATTTTTTGGACTTCAAAGCCAAATTTACGAAGTCCATTTGGTGTATGTATTACAAAATGATTAACATATATAACATTGGATGGAAAAGACTTGCCCACCAAAACTAGTGATTGCTGAATTTCAGGAGAGTCAAACTGTGCCCGTTCAGTCTAATCCCATGTGTTAGCTGAACTATCTGAATCTCCTGAATCTGCAAACTGAGAACTACAAATCTTGCAACCACAAGAACAAATAACATTACCAGCACTTCATGTTTCTATCTGGCAGTATCTCAGCAGGACAGCAAATGATGACTACAGAAGCTTTACTATTAGATTACAGAAGCCACTACCTGCAACCTTCCTAGCTTGTGTAACTAGGCTGGTAACACAGGGACATACATCATCAGTTAAGCACTTGACCGGGCCTATATTTAGCTTTGTCATGAGAACATGCAATTCTAGTCAATGGAATTATGTCAGTTTACACCATGGACAGAATTTATCCTCAAGTCAAGTAATGATCTAGTTGGTAGAGCTCCACTCTCCAGGCCAGCAGTGACCGGAGAACACATAGATTTCTTCAATGCAAGTTTAATTGGCATGTGTGACTGGAAATAAGATTACATAGTAAGAGATGTATTGCTTGGCTCTAAGGCAGGGGTCTCAAACTCAAACCACCATGACGGCCGTATGAGGAGTAGTAGAGGGCCGCATGAGGACTAGGACAGCCTGAGGGCCACACCACTGAAACCTTTTCATACAACTATATTGCAAATATCAGTAATGATCGTGTTGTCACAGGCCACAGGAAATAACTTTAGGGGCCGCATGCAGCCCGTGGGCCACATTTGAGACCCCTGCTCTAAAGAGACAGAAGTCTCTTGCCCTCTTTTGAGAGCACAAGGTAAAATGGAGGCAGGATGTAGGCAGGGAGAGCATGTAGTTAGTAATAAACTCCCCTCTTAGCCAGCTTTTTGCTATTACAAAGGAGTCACTCAGCAACTTTATAACAGCACTTTCCTCAGTGCATGATGAGGTTCCAAGCATTCCTTGTCCTGCTCATCACTTTTAACCTTGTGATTATAAAAGCAACACATCACATTTGTGGTATGCAGGATGAAGCCTTGAGAGATCAGCTGTCAAGTGCAGCTGTATGAGCACTACTCAGAGTCTGGTGACATAAACTGAAGAGACCATGCGGTATCAACCAAGAAAAAATTGCTAATCTCATCCTTCAGCAGCTTTGCTACTGTAACCAAAACAACACATGAAACAGGCTTCAAGGTGAAAGAGCATGGAGGCTGCAAGAATCTCTAGCCAATGAATTCACACTCCCAAGCCACTGCTTTAGCAGAACTTCAAGTGCAGAGGTAACTTCAGCATAAACCTATAACTAAATACTTAGCAAAGACCATAAAGACCCATCTAGTCTGATTGGAATACCATAATGTCATTTTAAAAGAGGTAGACAGTGGTGGCCCGTGATATAGCTAAAGGATGTGGAACACTTTCAGATTCCAGACTGGTTCTGTTTTTGGCAAGGAATGGGTGTGGAACAGGTCAAATCATTCCATAGCAATACCTCTGCTTATTAAAACAAACAAGGAGTCTAGTGGCACTTTAAAAACTAACACATTTATTTATTGCATGAGTTTTTGTGGGAACAAATCCCACACTTGAAGATGGGGGAACTTACAAAATGAGAGAAAAATAAATACAGTGGGGACCGGTTTACCTGCAATCCATTTACCTGCAAATTTGGTTAATGTGTGCTAGCGTCATGTCCCCTGAAGCTATTAATTTAACAGGCAGGACTCGTTAACGCGTGGTGTCTACGGGACCTTGGCAGGGGTGTCGCTGGGGCCTGGCATATGGGGCTCATGCCCTAAATCCCAGTGCCAGTGCCCCAAGTCCTGGTGCAGACCCTGCCTCTCCTGGTCTCCAGCTGGAGATCTGGGACCTGGCCACCCGTGGTGGCAGCAGCTGCTTCTGGCCCCTTCCTAGGCCAGGCTGCCCATGGCTTCAGCTGCCGCTCCCTGCCCCGTCCCTGGCTGGAGAGCCGGGGCCAGGCTGGTGGCAGCAGGTGCCTGAGGCCAGGTTGGGACCCAGCGCAGAATTGGGGCCAGGCACGTGGCCTGGGCTGGTGCCCCGGGTCCTTCCCTGGGGCAGCAATGCTCCTGGTCCCGTTTACACGCGGCCTGGTTTACGCATGGTCCTGGCGGCTTGTCTCCCGCCACCCACACATTAACCGAGCCCCACTGTACAGGGAAGTGTGTCATACTGTTTATTAAGGAGTATGGATGATCTCTGAAAGGAGTCATAAATGTTCTTCTAGTATGACTTCCCCCAAGTGACTTTTGGAAGGAGCAGCCTTATAAAACTATTTTCAAAACCTTAATTGTGTTTTTAGAGAGATCACGTAGAAAGAGACTAACACATTTATTGCATAAGCTTCTGTGGGAAAGAATCCCTTTGTCAGACGATTTGAAGATGGGGGAAGTCACAGAATGGGAGGGAAACAAATGCCTTCATTTTATTATTTCTAAAGAGATTTATTTCCCTCCCATTCTGTATGTTCCCCCATCTTCAAAGCAACTGATGAAGTGGGAATTTCTCCCACGAAAACTCATGTGATAAATAAACGCTAGTCTTCAGGTGCCACAGGCCTCCTTGCTTGTTTTACAGGCCTCCTTGTTTGTTTGCTAAACTAGACTGACAGGGATATGGCCTGGGAGCTTCAATAGGAAAGAAACCTGGGAAGAGTGCCAGGGGAAAAGACACAACACAGGAGGGATTCTCTCCCACGGAAGCTCATGTGATAAATAAATCAGTTAGTCTTTAAAGGTGCCGCCACCAGACCCTTGTTTGTTTTGCCAGACTCGCCTGCTGGTTCCCAACATTTTCTCTGCTGGGGCACACCTTCCTACCTTTAATGAATTTGAGGCCCACCACACCTCGTTGCCATAGGAACTCATGAATATTCATGAGCCAATGAGCCAATCCAGAGACCCCGAGTCGTTTTGCAAAAAATCCGTGGGACACTGGCTGGGAAACGCCCTGCCCACTGCCCCACAAGGGGGGCAGCCGGCGAGGCGGGCTGGGGAGGAAGGCGGACGCCAGCGGGAAGCGCCACCCCCACAAGGCCGCACCCCGCCCGCCATCTTGCCCGCCTCCCTCGGGCGCGGGGCGGGCTCTGGCCTCATGGGGCGGGGCCTCGGGGAAGGCGGAGCCGGGCGGGCGGCGGCCGCAGGTCTCGCGATATCGGCCGCGGGCGCTCGCGAGCTTCCGAATCCTGCCCCGCGACCCCGGCCCGCCCCCGCCGCGCTGCGGGGAGGCCGCCCCAGCCCGCAGGGAGGGAGCGCGGCGCGCGCAGGTGGGTGATGCGGCCTCGCGGACACGCGCCCCTCTGTCGCCGCGCGACAGGCGGCCCCGCCCCTCTGCCTCGCCGCGAGACCGTACCGGACACCGGCACCGGCCTGGCGCCGCGGTGAGGGGCGCCGAGTAACCCGCAGCCTCCCGCTTCCCCTCACACGGCCCGGCCCGCGCCTTCCGCACGGCCCCGCCCCCTGCCCCAAACGGCCCCGCCCTTCGCCGTAAGCCCCGCCCCTCACCTCACCCGTCCGCGCAGCCCCGCCCCTCGGCATAAACCCCGCCCCTTCACCTCAGCTACACGACCCCTCCCCTCACAGCCCCGCCCCCTTCCCCAAACAGCCCCGCCCCTTCACCTCACCCGTCCGCGCAGCCCCGCCCCTCGGCATAAGTCCCGCCCCTTCACCTCAGCGATGCAGCCCCGCGCCTCCCCTCGCAGCCCCGCCCCTTTCCCAAACAGCCCCGCCCCTTCACCCCAACTGCACAACCCCGCCCCCCACAGCCATGCCCCATCCCCAAACAGCGATGCCCTCCACCACAAGCCACGCCCCTTCACCCCAGCTGTGCAGCCCCTTCCCGCTACCCCACCCCTCCTCACAGCCCCCCCAGAGAGCCCCTCCCCCCACAGTGCAGCCCCTCCCCCACCATACAGCAGCTCCCCCTCCTCACAGACCCGCCCCTTCACCCCGCCCCCTTCCCCAAGACAGCCCCGCCCCTGCTGCCATCCAGCCCTGCAGCCTGCTCTACAGCCCCCCTTCCCCTGCCATACAGCCCTGCCCCAATCTTCCTCATCATACAGCCCCTATTAATCCACCACCAGCTGTACGGACTCTCACCCCTTTTTGCACAGCAGTGCCTGCCTGCAGCTCGTTCAGCCCCCCCCCCCCGGGGGCCCGGTGACTCTACAGCACCTCCTCCTTCTCTGCCCCCCACCTTACAGCCCCTGTTAATCCCCCTCCTGGCCATGTAGCCTACATAGTCATACAGCTCCACACTCGCCACTCTTCATCCTTCTCCCTCCCCATCTGACCATACAGCCCCCCAGCTCTTCTTTCCAGCCCAGCCATACAGCCCCTCACCCTGCCACACAGCATTTCTCATCCTTTCTCACCCCCTCGTCTAGTTATTTCTCCAGTCATATAGCCCCTTCCATCACACTCACTGCCATGCAGGACAAAAGCGCCACATGCCCTTCATATACCCAGCCATACAGTAGGTCCTGTGATGTCACTTATCTCCCATATTCTCGTACAGCCGTTCATTCCTCCACACAGCATCCCCTATGCTCCATCCCCTCATCCAGCCAGTCTCACCCCCCAGGTCATCCTCATGCAAGTCGTCTTCTTTCCCATACAGCATTTCCTAATCCAC
>ML682019.1:14937987-15167933 GCA_007922195.1 Podocnemis expansa
CCCCCGTGATATAGCATCTCTCAATTCCCCATTTTTCATTCTTTCTCCCCCTTATCCGATGGTGTAGCTGTTCCTGGTTTCCTAGAGCCCCCCCATATATGTTTGGAATAGCCATCCCTTTCCCATTTCTCAGCCACGTGGTCATGGGCAGCATGTGATACTTGTCTTTGGGATTGGTGGGGGTGGGCAGAGTGGTGCGTTGCCCCTCTCCCCGTGGCCCTGCCTCTCCTGTCCTGAGGCTCCACTTATTCCCTCTTATTCCATGCTGCTGTGAGAGGAGATGGCTGCCCCATGTGGCCACTTCTGCATGTGGCAGACCCAGCCTGGGATGGGCCATAGCTCCTGTTCTCAAGCTCTGCAAGGAAAGCAGAGGGGCCTGGTGTGGCTGGGACATGGGCTGAGCCCCTGGCAATCAAAGCAGATCTCAGCTGATATGGGGGGTTCAAACAGGCCCTGTTCTGGCTCAGTCACTGCCCCTCGCTTGTGCCTCTTTGTTTCCTCCTTTGCCTGCCATTCACACCTCTGTGGGCAGAGGGTGAATAAGCATGAATGGCAGAGCCTTGGGGAAGATGTTGAGAAGCAGAAGGATGCTCCTGATCCCCCTCCATTGGTGGGACTGGTGCCATCAGGCAGGGAGGGTGGATAACCTTTCCTTTCTGGGGGTGCAGCCCCTGCGCCACTCAGGCTGGGCCCCACACCTTGTTTCCTGGGGTGCTGAAGGTGGATAGCTAAGGCGTGGGGCTGGGCTGGGCCTACCATGCTGGCATTTGGAGGCAGGGATTGAGGTGTGAACAGGGTGAAGCTCTTCTGCTGGTGGCTGGCTGGGAAAGCTTAGCCTCCCCTTGGCTTGTTATGCCTGCCACCTGAAAAGGTGGCCTGTGCTCTCATGCCCTGAGTTACTAAACTCAGTTTCAGTGCTTTGTTCGTCATTAAACACTCTTCTTTCATTTTGGCTGCTGGGAGTGTGGAAATATACGCAGTTGTCTTTGAAAGCAGGAACCCAACACAGTGGGTCAAACGCATATTAGGCGTAAGTGCACAACATACTCATTTTGAGATTCTTTTTTGTCTTTGCTACTTATAAGAAAGATATCCAAAGTACAGGGCAATTCTGCTTTCATAAATGTACAGAATTCAGAAGAAAAATAGAATCCATAACTCAAAATAAATAACCCTAACTTTTTTGATCTGCATCAGGCTTGGTTACTTTTTGATAGTTAACTTTCTATCACTGTTTCCTGTAACACGGACCATGATATAGTAATGCTCATAAATATACTCTTATCACATCACCTGAGTTTTTTTTTTAAATGTTCCTTCAAAAAAGAATATAATGTTGATGAGACATATTAAGTTTCAGGTCCTGGAGAATGAAGTCCTCTATCCACTGAACAAGTAGTCTGGGCATTAGCGCAGGGGTGGACAAAATTTGTTCACAGCTAGGTACCAGCAAGTTTATTTTTGATGCCAGAAGGCGCTGCTCCATTACATTTCTACAGTGCAGTGAGATGACAGGTTACTAAACTTGGTCGCAATGGCTACCAGAAACAAAGATTTGTCAAGGCCTGTATTATCGGTATAAGCTTCCTTTACATGTTGCCATACTGATCATCTCTAGGATGAAGGGTGTTGTCTCTGTTTCCACTCATCTAAGACTGCTCACAAGGGACTGTCAGTTATAGTGATTCTGTTTCTGATGTGGATGCTGGTTTGTTTGGAATTGAATTGATGCTATCTTTTTGCAGGTAACCGAACAGCTGTAAAATGGTTATGGCTCTCCCAAAATTGGCCTGAACGTAACTCAGACTGCTGACTTGTAGGTGACGGAGACTGAAGTTCATGTTGGATGTTGTGTGTGAGCTGTGGTTGGCATTGCTGAATGGCCTACAAAGAAAGATATAGGCTGTTTGTGAAAGCTTGTTCTGGACTCTGGAGCTTTAAAGCATTGCTGAAACAGATTAAGGTAGTTTGAGCTATAGAAGGCGTCTGCTTCTTAGTTTTATCTGAGATGCAAGGTACAATTTACAACAGTTACTGTTCAGTAGATAAAGTTTACATTGATTTCTAGGTAGCTGGTCATCTTTCAGAACTACTCGTTAAAAGTGCCTCCATCAAGAAAAAGTTGAGAGATAACAGTGCATTGTCAGTAGATGGGCTATTAGCCCCTGGTCTGTTTTTTTATTAGGGATGCAAATTTGTCTACTTAAGTCCCTGGCACATTGACAAAGTAGATAATTGAATATACTACTTGTGTGAGGCTCCTAATTAATACTCTTGATCCCCTTTTTTAAGAAATTCTTATTTACAGCATTGCTAGTCAGGTTAACATCATAATGTAGAAGGAAGTGTAAAAGAATTCTGTTTAACGCTGTCTACGGAGCAGAAGTAAAATGATGTCTGAGGGTGTTTAGGCTTAGTTTGATTTTTAGTTTTATTACCATAGCACTTTATTTTCTGGTCTTTTTTCAAACCTGCAGGCCCAGTTTTTTAAGTCTTTCTGCACAGGTCAAATTTTCTAAATCTTATATCATTGTTATTGCTGTCTGGACACTTTCCCATTTCTCCACATCTTCTCCACATCTTTTCTAAAGTGTGGTACCCAGAACGCATCTGGTGTTCCAGCTGAGACCTCACCAGAGGCGAGTAGAATGGGACAGTTATCTCCCATGTTTTACGTACAAGACTTCCGTTAATACACATCAGAGTATTAGTCCTTTTTGCACCTGCATCATGTTGTTGACTCATTTGAGTTGCAGTCTACTATAACTCTCAAATCCTTTTCAGCAGTACTGCCCTGTGCCAGTTGTTCCTCATTTTGTAGTTGTGCATTTGTGGTTTTTTGTTTTTTTTTTCCTTTCTAACTGAAGTACTTTGTACTCCGTACTCCCATACATTTCTGTACCACACCATGGAGGACTCCCACCTACCCTCACCAAGACCCATTTCTCGCCACACCTGTCCGTATAGCACTTCTAACCCACATATACCCAAGTCATCTTCTTCCACAAATTTTGGAAGCATACTTTCTTAGCCACGTCATCAATGAAAATATTGAATAGTACAAGACCCAGAACTGAACCCCGTGAAACTCCATTAGATATGCCCTCCCAATTTGACAGCAAATCAGTAACTACTCTTCGAGTACAATCTTTCAACCAATTGTTCACCCACCTTGTAATTATTTCATCTAGACAACATTTTCTTACCTTTTGTTTATGAGAACATCGTGGAACTGTGGGTATGTCTACATGGTAATGAAAAATCTTGGGCTTTCAGAGCCTGGTTTATAAGACTGTTCGTTGCAATGTAGACAGAGATCCTTGCACCTTACGAGTTCCTGCAGCCCAGGCTTCAGTCCCAGCTTGGAAGTTCCACACAGCAATGCAACAGCCCATGAACCCTTTAAAGTGGGCACAGGGTAGCTGTTGGTATTTAGTTTCTGTGTTGACATAATCTGTGTCAAAAGACTTACTAAAATCTAGTTTTATTGTGTCTACTTCTCCATATCCACTAAGCCAGTAACTCTGTCACTGAAGGAAATTAGGTTGGTTTGGTGTGATTTGTTCTTGACAAATCTGACAAATCCATGCTGGTTGTTTCTTTTAACTCTCCTCTGACATTTCAATCTAATAGTTTAATAATTTGTTTCAATATCTTTCCAGGTTTCAAAGTTAGGTTTACAGGTCTGTAACTCCCCAGGTGCCATTTGTTTTCATTTTTAAAGAGGCTTACTATATTTGCTGTTCACCAGTCCTTGGGGACCTGACCCATCCTCTGTGAGTTCTTGAAGATAAGAGCTAATGAATCCTTCCTTAAATATCCTAGGATGAATGTTGTGATGCCCTGCTAGATTGAATATATAACTTATCAAAATAGCTTTCAGTCTGTGCTTTCCCTGTTTTGGTTTGTGTTCCTTCCTCCATGTTTTTAATGTTAATTGTGTTGAGTGTTTTGTTGTCACAATGTTTTCTTTTCTCGCCTTCTCTTTAGGCATGGATGTGCATTCAGGAGATGTAGTGCTCTAATGTAGTGCCTGGGACGAGCTCGATCATGGCATCAGAACTTTGTAAAACCATCTCTGAGGCAAAGCTGGAAAGACACAAGAACTTGTTCTTAAATTACCGAAATCTACACCATTTTCCCTTGGAATTACTAAAAGATGAGGGTCTGCAGTACCTGGAGAGACTCTATATGAAAAGAAACTCCTTGACCACGCTGGTATGATAAGTTGTTTGTTGTACTACTTCCTGTTTGTATGTTTATAGGAACTGAGAAATTCTAATTTGAAGAGGGATAAAGTGCATCTTTGTAACCTCTTACTGGTCTTTAAAAAAGCTTGATAATGAATGGTGCTGAATGCCCCTCAGGATCTGGTTTCATCATGAATATTTAAACACCATCTTGTGTTATATGTTATTAATGCAAATATCCAGTGAATAAAATTTCTGGTGGGCTTCAGGCCTCCACATATGTGCAGGATGCCTAGCCATTTGATTGCATTGTCATCAAAAAGGTGAAGCGCTGGTAGCCCAACATCCAAGTATATCAGTGACCACTTTTCAAGACTAAGCGTTTTAATCTGAAGTTGACTGGATCTACATCACTGGTTGTTAGAGAAACCCCGTTTGAAGAGATTGGCTGCACAGTTGCTGTGTCCTGTTTGAAACCAGTTCAGGGATGACCACAGATTGTTTGGAAGGCAATAACCTGGTGGTCAGATGGTTGGATCAGCAACAAGTGAGTCATTAACTACTGTCATCACTGACCATTCGTTATGACAAGCAGATTCCACTGTCCTGTCCTGTGGTGGCATAAGTGACCATAAAGGTGTCTGGAAGACAGGCAGACTGGCAGGTAGTTGAAGAAACACTTGCTTCCCTCCATCCTCCCACGTGTATATACCTCTCAGCTGTAGTTTCCACTTCATGCATCTGACAAAGTGGGTTGGAGCCCACGAAAGCTTATGCTCAAAGAAATCTGTTAGTCTATAAGGTGCTACAGGACTCTTGTGCTTTAAGTACAGGTGCAAGTTACTGTTCTAATGGATTTTGGCCAGGACATGATGGATGCCCTTGGCAGCGTATACAGGCCAGTGCTATGTTACTAAGCAGTGGCAATGGGGTTGCATGAAAAATCCCAAGTAACAATGCACATAGCTTTCTTAAGCTTGGTGTCGACCATCCTCATGTGAGATGAGCACCCAGATAGGAGCACAGTACTCTGCTTTTGTATAAAAGAGAGCAAGGGCTGATGCTGTAGGTGTCTGGGCACTCATATCCTAGGTTGAGCCAGCCAGATTTTTGGGCATGTTGTTCCAAATGCTGAATATTCCTCCTGTCTTCTGCAAGTGGTTGTGATCCATTAGTGACCTACCCAATGTCATGCTGAAGTAAACCCCATGTATGGTTGTGCTGCAGGAGTTGGTCCTTTAAGAAAATATTTAACTTGTGGCTCACGCTTTATGGAGAAGAAATATGCTAGAATTGTCTTGGAAAAGCTTTACTGTACGTGATGGCACCTGCAGCCATCTGTCATGAGCTTTATATCATCGTTTGGGCCCTTGTCAACTTCTGTGAAGGACCAAGCTTGATATCTGCAACAGATGTCAGCACAGATAAACTTGCTCAAGAGTGTTGCAGAGGAGTCACTGAAAGAACTTAATCTTGAGGAAGACCATTAATCTGATACTTCCAGGAGCTGCAATGTTTGGGAAGGTGTACCCTGAAGCACCTGTTCTGGAGAAGAGTTTCATTACTTTGACCATTCAATGAGGGGCAACTGGAGAGTTTACACCGAAGGCCTCTGTGCAGTGGTCATAAGTGGTAGTCAAATCTGGGAAGATGGCTCTTGTCTTTAGATGTTGTTGAAAATCATTTTCTATAAAGGTGGTCAATGCCAAGGCTTGATCACAGATGCTGTTTTTTTTCTTGAACCCTACCTGCTCGACCTGGAAGACATAGTCCAACTCCAGAGAGATTTGTTGGGGGATCAATTGCTCAAACACCTTGAAATACACTGAAAGCAAGGATATTGGTTGGTAAGTTGCTATGTTGTAGGGGCCCTTGCCTTGTTTGAGAATGGCAATAATCTTTGTTTGACGCCTTTGGTGTTGGAAAGCATTATAAAGCCTTAAAAATGTTTGTAAAGTTAGATGTAAAAAGTTCACTTGATGATGGAATGCAGCATGAGATTTTATCCCAGAAGGAAGTGTTTACCTTTAAAAATACCTAATCTGTTTTAGTTAGTGTTGCAAGGAGAGTATTCATTAGTGAGTAATACATGAATAACAATTACTTTCAAAGATACAGGCTGTTATATCCTTTATGAGGCCTTCTTGCCTTGCACTCAAATTCTTACTTTTAAATTTAGATAAAGGATTAGTTACAAAATTCTTAGGCTGACTTGCAGAGCTTTTCCAAAACTGAGAATAAATTACCTCTATGAGTAACTCCATTAGTCTACTGGTAACCAACTAAGGCCAATTGTATCTTCAGGGCTGAAATGTTATTTTTGAGTGGACTCTTTTAGCTACTGTGTACCTGTCCTGTGGAACACATTTCCTGTTGACATCTTTGATTTTCCATTTTCCTAATTATTAACTTGAATTGTACTGATGTCACAGGCTTTTAGCTGATTTTTACTGAGGCAACTGCAGAATCTGTTAACTTGTATCCTTAATGTCACTTTAAAGTGCCAAGAGAAACCAAAATTTGTTTGAAGGGGCAGATTAATACCCTTTCATTGCTCAAGTACTCAATAAAATGTGGAGGATATCTGCTGCTAGCTTTTAAAACTCAAATTCATTATTGCGTTCCTATGTTTGAGCCTGAGTTATCACACACATTTTGTTTGAGTTATTCCACATTGGAGGGGAAAGGCAACAAGTTATTCTTGGGGGTTGGATGAAAAGTGAAGAGAAAATACTTCTGGTATTTTAATGTATCTGTTAAATTAATAAATAGTTTAGGGCAAGAATTCATTAACACTGATGTATAATTAGGTTAGATTTAGACTTTTTTTTCCAGATGAATTTCAAGAAAAAAATGTTTACTAGGTTCTTAAGGGTCAATCTATTTCCCCTGTTTCTTTGGTTAACACTGAAAAAAAATAAGTAAGGAAAGAACCTCACACAAAAAGCTTTCTATGCTGTATATGGGAACCACATGTATATTATGCTGACAATGAATGTATTGTAATACAAACTTTCCAGCAGGTGGCAACAGTTGCTTAGCTATCTTGTGTTTTCTTCTGAGGTTTGAGAGACACTTTCATTTAGCAAATTGACTAATTTATGGAGGTTCTGGTTGCTTCTCCATATTTAAGGCTGAATTGAGGCTGTTACTTAAGTCACGGATGTTCAGTAGCCTTGTTATGTATGAGAAATAGGTATAAATTTCTTGTTATACAATTTTCAAATTATGGAGAAATATGGTAATAAAATTCATTTTAAGAAGGAATATTGTATAAATTTAGATGAAGATTGAACATGAAAATTGCTAAACTTGTGTGAAACAGATTATGCTGTCAAATGGTGTGTTGCTGAATGTTCTTCATTAACACTCATTTCCAGTTCTTCATGTCTAAACTCTTCATTTCATATAATTAAATCTGGAATTCTAAACTCAGAACAGAGTCACTACATTTAAAATAGATTTTTTTTAAGTAATAATATCTTGTTAACCTTGAATAAGCGTAACATATTTCATCCCCTCCCAAAATTCTCACTAGTTGCCATTTCCATGAAAACCTGGGGACCTCTCTTAATTGGCACAAAGGATGTCTCTTTTAACCATATTAGCTCAGTTGAGTTAGTTACCATGACTGAAAAACCCTGTTAAGCTTCAGGCTAGCATATTTTCTGGTTAGGCTAAAATACACCCAGTTAATACAGCTTCAGACACAATTCTGACATCTGACTCAGCTCACTTGCCCAACTCAAGTAATTCAAAACAGCCAGTTTCTGTCCGGCTGAGATTTTCCCTGTTGTGTGAAGCTTTCAGGTGGCATAAAACCATCAGTAAGCTCCCACACCAATTTTCCATCTTTCTGAGGTATCAGAAATGTGTCAGGGGAAGGAAAGGTTTATTGCTCTGTTGGT
Organism: Podocnemis expansa; assembly: GCA_007922195.1. Taxonomy (NCBI): domain Eukaryota; kingdom Metazoa; phylum Chordata; order Testudines; family Podocnemididae; genus Podocnemis; species Podocnemis expansa. The sequence continues at coordinate 14,946,086 of ML682019.1, forward strand.
TCATATAGGACCACATGCAACCCAAGGGCAGTTAACCACTGTATGAGTTAGAGCAACTTCTGTTAAGATTAACTCAGCCCTGTCTACATTGTAAGCATTTTTCATCAGCAGTCAAAAGGAGATAGGCAACTTACTGACAATAACTTGAGTATCTCCCTTTGACTGCCTAATGCCTTCTTACCATGGGGTGTCTGCTGCGCTGAGTTGAAGGGAAATGCCCTCCCTTTGACTCAGCGCTACTTCCATTGAGGAGGTGGTCTTCAGGGATCAAATTCCTGATTGAGTGAGTGGGTCTTATTAGGAAATTTGATTTGATGGCGGCAAATTTACCATCGTCTGTAAAGACCTGCCCCTAGATTCTGAGAGTTGTCGTCATATCCTTCACTGCCCTTTGCTTTATTGCGCAGGATAGAATCTAATTTGTTGCATCTTAAAATTATTAAAATAGCTATACTGATGTCAGTTTGTTGACTGCAGTAATGTTTGCTTACACTTAAAAAGGCTTTCCAGAAACAGGCATGCACACCCAGTGGTGACTCAGAACGCAGGAAAGGATGTGCATAAAGAAATCTGATTGATAGGTTTGATATTTCTGGTACAGTGGTGGTTGACTAAACTGTAAAAGATGCAGGTCTTTTTCTGCTACTCAGCAGTATTACAAAGAAGTTGTATGTTGTTTAAGTTGTAGTCTTGCATGCTTCTTGCTTTTTACTCTCGCTGTAAATCAGCAAGCTTTTTTCCCCCCAGTAGCTGCTTAGCATACTCCTTTATCTCATCCCCAGCTCCTTCTGCTTTAATCCCCTTTCAAAAATTGATGTATTGATAATTCATCCTTCCAATCTTTCAGGGCACGATACAGTTTGTTCTAGATCTCATCAGGGTCACTTCCAGCCTATAAAGAGTGACATGTGGTGGTTCTTTTTCTCCTCCTTCCATCCCCAAGGCTGAGTGTTGCTGATTTCCACTGGATTTAGTTGAAAACATTTCTATTGCAATTTCATTAATGAGTTACTCAAATGTAATGTTTCCTAGATTAGACTGTTGAGGTGCATGTCCAGGTGGGGTGGAGGAATTATCTGTCTGAGCCCTCAAAACAAGCGATAACTCACTTATGATGTATCTTGTTGGTATGGTTATTAAAATGAGTTAGGTGGAAGTTAGTTTGTAAAATACTAAATCTCCAACTTCTTTTTCAGCCAGAAAACCTTGCACAGAAGCTTCCAAACCTCGTGGAATTGTGAGTGTTGGAGTTTTGATTAATTTTATTACGCTAATGAGTGTCAAATTATTATTATTTTTTTTTTTTAAAGAAGGATGCTGTGCTTCTATATAATTTTATTTTCTAGTGCAAAGTGGATTTTTCTCCTTGGTAATAAAAGGTGGCTTCCAGCTACATTCAGTCCCATGCTGACGTTCCTTTCTATGATGTAATTTCTTGTTCACATTGTGTGATGAGGGATTGTTGAATTCCATCACCCCACGCATTAAAAAAGGAGTGTGTACTTTTTTCATACCAGAGCTGTGCACCTTGACCCAGCTGGGGGAGGCATTGCATTTAGTGTATTATTCTTTTGACTTGGTATAGGCCATTTGGCTAGTAGAGGTATGATAAGTTTTGAGCTCTATATTTGGTGTAGTTTACCAAACAACCATTATGCAATAGAACTGAACTTTGAATATGTGTTTTCTCCTTAACTTCTGTATTACTTTGTGACAGCTAAAACTTGCTGTTAATTGGCAGTTTGGAAGTGCAGTGTATTTTTAAAGTACATATCATAAATTCAAACTTAAAAGAAGCATTGGGTATTTGAGAAGTGCAAGTTTTCATCTGTCTGAGCTTGTCTTTTTAATTTGACTGTTGAAACCACACCTTTCTAGGACTCATGTCCACAATATAGCTTAACTGTTTTGTAGGTCACTGTAGTTTCAAGCGTGCAGAAGATACAGTCTTGTCTCATCTTGCCTTGTGCTTTGGGTTCACAGATACTGAAATAGGAGAACAACTTTCTTGTGTTTGTTATAGTTAAGAAGAGTGTTTGACGTTTTGCCATTAGGTATCAGGAACTTCTAGTATTATCTCACGAAGCCTTTAGAATAATCAGCCTAAAATTGCTTGCAGGAGGTTAATTTAATAAGTAGCAAATAAGCAAAAGAAGTCAATATACATTTGATTGATTTAGTTATCTCAGGACCACCAAGCTCTTTTGTGCTACTATTATTTTGTGTGTTTGACATATAGGTGATTGCAGTAGTCCTATGGCTTGTATAGTTCAGACACCACAGTTTAAATTATTAGCTGAGACAAAGACTGGTTTGGGGCTAGAGAAGAAAGTAAAGTAAAAAGAGACAATAAAATATGCAGACTTTTTTTAAAATGAAGAAGAACTTGCCTGTAGGTTCATATTTAGAATGCTGATTTGTTACTGTAAATATATCCCCTGTGCAATACCACCATTTTAAAAAAAAGACCCACTCATCTTAATGTAATTATTTTCCATTCTCCTCTATAGCAGTGCACCCCTCATATTAGGAAATTTCTTGGTATAGAGCTTTGAAATATGATACATCTACTTTATGAGCTTGGAGCACTAAAATGCTTTCAGCATCAACATTAACGATCATAGTTAGCACTCAGAAATGAGTTGGACAGTTCACGCTTTGGAACTGTTGTTTCAGCTGTCTTCAAACACAGGTAGACATCTCTGCATCAGTTATACTTGGTTCCATTGTGAAGATACTTTTCACAACCATAAACACTAGAGACATACAGTATCTCAAACAAATGAAAGCTGACGCTCTGCAAAACAATTGAGAGGTCTGAGTCCCACTTCACTGGTTAGTCTTTCCCATCACCCCAGAGGGACACAGCCCTACTTTGGGAAACAATTTTATTGTCTAATGGAAAAATTGCTTGTTGATATCATTTGTGTACATGCCTAAATCATTAGGCCACTCACAATCCTTCGAGAATAGACAAGCTAACTGTCTTTTCAGGTGTTGCTTGCTTGCATACAAATTTAAGAACATAAAAGAACAGAAGAACGGCTGGGTTGGGTCAGACCAATAGTTCATTTAGCACAGCATCCTGTCTTTCGACAGTGGCCAACGCTAGGTCCTTCAGTGAGAATGACAAGAACAAGCAATCATCAAGTGATCCATTCCCAGTGCTCCTGGCTAATAGCCATTGATGCACCTGTTGTCTGTGAACACATCTGGTTCTTTTTTGAACCCCATTATAGTCTTGATCTTCACAACATCCTCTGGCAGTATTCTGTGAAGAAATATTTCCTTTTGATCATTTTAAACCTGATGTCTATTAATTTCATTTTGTGATTCTCTAGTTTTTGTCTAATTAGAAGGAGTAAATAACACTTTATTATTTACTTTACTCATGCCAGTCGTGGTTTTATAGACGTCTGTTGTATCCTTCTCCTTAGTCATCTCTTTTCCAAGCTGAAAAGTCCCTATTTTATTCATCAGGAAACTTCTCCACACCCGTAATCATTTTAGTTGCTCTTTTCTACACCATTTCTAACAAATAAATAAATGAATTTGGTAGTCTTTGAGTGCCGCAGGACTCCTTGTTTGTTTTACTGAACTAGACTAACATGGCTACCCTTTCGGAACTTACTAATTCCAATATATCTTTCTTGAAATGTGGCAACCAGATCTACAAGCAGTATTCAAGATTTATAAAGAGGCAGAGTTACATTTCCTTTCTTTTTATTTCTCTCTTTCCTAATGATCCCCAATGTTCTGTTAGCTTTTTTGATGTTGCTGCCCATTGAGTGGATGTTCTCAGAAAAGTATGCATAATGATGTCAAGACTTCTTTAAGTGGTAACAGCTAATTTAGACCCCATCATTGTAGCTCATGCAATAAAATAATTTTTTAGTCTTTAAAGGTGCCACAAGACTCCTTGTCTTTAAGTGCCACAAGACTCCTTGTTTGTTCTGTTGAACTAGACTAACACTCCTGCCCCCTTGTAACTCATCATTTTATATGTGTCGTAGGGATTATTTTCTTCAATGTGCATTACTTTGCATTTATCAACATTGAATTCATCTACCATTTCTTGCCTAGTCATCATGTTTTGTAATTCTTAACAGTTTGCTTTGGCCTTATTTATCCTGAATAGTTTTGTATCAGCAGCAAATTTTGTTTCTGCCTTCTTCCAAATCACTTGCTTTCTGTCTTCAAGCAGAACTTCACAGTTTAAAAAGTGTGGGCTAAGTTCTGTTCTTACGTTGTAGTAATTGTAGGTGTTCACTGCACTTTATCAGCCTTAAAATAGCTACTGAAACTTGTCTGGACTTGTCATTGTATTTACTGGATGAAGATTTCTTTTGTAAAAATCAATTTAGTATTTTACTTTTTAAAAAATATCTCTATGACATAGATATTGTACATTTGTGAAAGTATGAGATTTCTTTATGTACAGTAAACTGCACATAGTTGAATTATTTACTTAGTTTTCCTCTGTACACAGCAGGAGAGGACCTATGGGAGAATTTAGTGCAATCTAGAGATGGTTTCTAATTTCTTTTTTCCCATTCCTGATTTTTTGTATTATGAAATAAAAATTGCCTGCAACAGTTGAACTGCAAGTTGAGTTCTGTAATCATGAGCCTTATATTTCAGTGTCCTGATAATCATCAGCTAATTGCTAAGACATTCTTGACCCTAATTTTTGTTCATGACTTAAATAAGTTATAAGTGAAACCTAAGAATATGTTAATTCGTGTTGTACAATTTACTATAATATATGTTGTTATGGTCAGAAAGAGAGAGTTTTGAGGGTGTTTTTCTTTCCCACTTTGAGAATGAATAGTTTGCCAACTGATTATCTAACCAAAGTCCTTGCGGCTAACAGGTGGTGTTGTTTGCTCTTTTTCCTCCAGGTACCTTCATTCAAATAACATAGTTGTTGTACCTGAAGGTAAGTGTCCTAGTGGCTTCAAAATAAGTGGCAGAAACTGTCAAATATTTAATTTTATTCCATGAAATGGTCTGTTTTTCATTGTGTTCATTTAAAATTCTAAAGCTATCCACAGAAATACAGCATTGTAGTCCTTAGTGTTCATAATATCCTTGCTTGTGCTATCTTAAACTGTTTTATTAAACTTTCAGATTCGCCTAAAATGTTGTTCACTTCAGTTCTAATTACAGGAAGTGAAAAGACTAAATGGCACTTATCTGTAGAACAACTCTCCAGGGTCATTCCAGCTCTCTAAGCCAATTATCACATACAATACTTTTGTTTTGCTTGGTCACAATTGATGGTTTTAAATGTAAAGTATCAAGAATTGCATTGGCCTCGCTAGTGCTTGCATTTTTTTTTTTTTATCGAGCAAACATGTCCTACCTTCTGAAAAAAAATCTTTGAATTCGCAGTCTGGGTAAATAAATTGGGTAGAGGTGATGGCAAAGGAAAGGAAAAAGTAATTTCATTGGCAAGTCATGGTTTGAAAAATGTCAAAAATATATGGTGTCTTATGTCTGATTTATTTTTTTCATATTTCTGTACCCCCCCCCCACTATTGCCTGTTATCTATAGAAGCATTTACAAATACTTAGCTCCTGTGACATTCAGTTATAAGACCAATGATATTAATATCTCACAGTCTGTTCAGCTGTAGGTATTAGATATTGAGGCCTTCTATCATCTCATAGTCCTATTAAGGTTTTATCATTACTCCTAGGTGACATTCATTTTTTTTTGTCTCTATTCTCTCACTAGCTATTGGCTCCTTGGTTAAGCTGCAGTTTCTGGACCTAAGTGACAATGCTCTTGAAATTGTGTGCCCTGAGATTGGCCGCCTGAGGTCTTTACGTCACCTTCGATTGGCTAATAACCAACTGAAGTACTTACCTGCAGGTGAGAGATTGAGTGGTGACAAATGGAACTGTCCTAAAAACTGAATTTGTGCATGTACATACCACTTACACGTCAGTTCTGTGATATGAAAGATAGGCAGATGCAAGTAAATTTTAGTGCAGAGTGGGCAGGAAAGAGACTGTTAGGCTCAGTTTCATAGAGTCTCAAACATACTCTGTGTTTAACAAATTAAAGCAATAATTTCCCCTGTAATAGTGTTGCCAGCAGATTGAGAGATGTGATTATTCCCCTCTATTCAGCACTGATGAGGCCGTATCTGGGATACTGTGACTAGTTTTGAGCTCCCTACTACAAAAAAAAGACATGGACGAATTAGGAAGAGTCCAGCGGAGGGCAACAAAAATGATCAGGGGGCTGGACCACAAGATCTATGAAGAAAGACTGAAGGAACTAGGCTTATTTAGCCTGCAGAAGAGAAGACTGAGGGGGGATTTGATAGCAACCTCCAACTACTTGAAGGGGTGCTCCATGAAGGACAGAGCTCAACTGTTCTCCACAGTAACAGAGGACAGAACAAGGAGCAATGGTTTCAAGTTGCAGCTGGGGAGGTCAAGGCTGGATATTAGGAAAAACTTTCTTACTAGGGGGCTGTGTTCAGACAACAGTTTTATTTCGAAACAACACCCGTTGTTTCAAAATAAAAATTCTTATGTCCACATGATGTACTGTTATTTTGAAACAACGGGTCCTGTTGTCTCGAAATAAGAGCCATTATTCAAAAACAGTAAAACCTAGCAGGAAGCTGAACTAGCCGTTGTTTCGAAACGGTTGTTTCAAAACAACAATGTTCGGACACGTTGTTTCGAAACAACACTGTTGTTTCGAAACAACATATCCAAACGGCCTTATTTCAAAATAACCATTTTGAAATAACAGCCGTTTCGAAAGCAGGCTTTTGAAATAACTTATTTCAAAATAACAGTTTATGAGAGAACATAGCTGGAGGGTGGTGAAGCATTGGAATGGGTTGCCTGGGGAGGTGGTGGAATCTCCATCTTTGGAGATATTTAAGGCTTAGTTAGACAAAACCCTGGCTGGGATGATTTAGTGAGAGTGGTCCTGCTTTTTCACAGGGGGTTGGACTAGAGGGGCTCATGAGGTCCCTTCTAACCCTATCATTCTATGATTTTATTTCAGATTGTGAACTTGGGGGGGAGAAAAATGTCTGAAGAACTTTTTTTTTATGTGGGTCTTCTACTATATTTTTTGCTGTTTTATCAACAGTATTTCAAGTTCCTTGAAGGAACACAGAACGCCAACAACAAACTTTAACTATGGCAAAATGAACTTTATTCTAGTTTTACAGAATTTAAAGGATTCATTTCTTTTCTTATTCTGTCCCAACTCTCAAATACCTATGTTTCCCTAAAAAGATGCTACTGAAGCTTGGCTTGTAGCTTATTTACTTCACTGTGGCATTAGATGATCAATTTTGTTCTAACTATTTAATTAAAAAATAAAAAGGAAGTTTTGTCAAAAGGAAATGACACATTATAAGGAAAAAATTGACGCTAGGCAGTTTTTCTTGCTTATCGCAGCTTTTAAAAGGGACTTTCTTCCAATGTAGGGTCAGTTTTCTCATTGAGTTCTTGAAGATTTTTAAAACTTTGCTTTGGGTTTTACTGTGTTTTAATCTGTACAGATGACAGAGATGTACAGTGTGTTTACTTTATTCAAACACGATTAGCTTTTGGCTGGAATTTTAACTACATTTTTGAATATGTTCATGTGTTTGCAAAATACGCATATTATAGTCTCAAGAAAGATGCTATAGCTGTTTCTTAAAACTTTGAGTACTGAAAGTGAGCTGTCCTTTTCCTATGTTATTTCAGGTTTAGGAAGGTAAGCTTTACAGGGAAATGCAGAAAGTGCTAGTGAATAGAAACTCTAAATTTATACAACTGTGTAAATACTCTGGAATGAAATTAAATAAACCTGTAAGCACTATGACACAAAACAAGTAACATTTTCATCTGCATTCAGATAGATGGCTTCTTTCTTTTCAGTTTGCATAAGTATGCTTATGTTCGCTATAGATAACTTACCTTGTGGTGTCATACCATGAAAGAAAAATTTGTTCAAAGAAGAACTGACACATTTCCTGCAAAATTTCACACATGCAAACTTCAAAAGGCTCCAGAAAAGGAGACTTGGAAAAGAATAATTTACATTACTGAAGCTTGATTGTGTCTACTGCATTCGATCAGGAACTAGTAGTACTGTGTAGTCAAGCTACATTTATTTCCCCCCACATGGTATAGAATTTCAGATGCTGAGTTACCATAGTTTATGCACTCAGAGCCGTGGGTGTATGAAAATATCCCATGCACGGTAACCTGCTTGTATATGAGAGGCTCCAGCAGCATCCAGGTGTTATGATGCTAACGGGCCTGTGTCTATACGGCTTCCTCTTCCTTTTCAACATGCTGTCTGTATGGCTGAATGACATGCAGCTTGTGCATTACCAGTCTGAGCAAAATGAATCTTTCATTTCTGTGAAGAGTTTACTCTTCAGCTCTATTGCATTGAATGTTTCCTGCACATAATGCTTCCGGGGTGGGGTGGGTGGAGGATTAGAGGGCAAGATGACTTGATAAGTGCATTTTAATAGGTTACTTCTTGTCATTACAAATATTGTGAACATTTCATTCACACAACTCTGCAATGAGGATTAATTTAATGAAATATTGGATTTTGACCTGATCCCATGACTTACGCTTTTCTGCATTTATTTCCCCCCCATTCTGTATATTCCTCCATCTTTAAAGCATCTGACGAAGTGGGATTTTCTCCCATGAAAGCTCACGTGATGAATTTGTTAATCTTTAAGTGCCACAGGACTCCTTGCTTGTTTTATTGGATTTTTAAAATCTGGAGGAAACAAATCAATGTTTCAAAGGGAGATCGAAGTTGTGAAGTTTTGATAAATAGCTTGAAATAGTCTAGTCTCTTTTTAGTTACATTGGGGGTATGAGTAGCCTGAAGCCCTTAGTGAGGTGTTGTGTAGTATTCATGCTGGAATGCTAGCCTTGTTAATAAAATGGATGAAGTTGAACTCTAACTTCATGGTAGCATAAAATGTTTGGATTTTTGTTCTGTTGTAATATTTTTTGCTAGCTGCCTCACTTTCTTTGAGTAGTACAATTCTGCTATGCAAAGAAAGATTCCTTCCTTGTTTTCGTAGTCATTGGGTGTTATATAACCACTGTCTAAATTACCTAGTTGGTAGAACTGAAGAATCTATGACTTAAAATACAGCTTGTTAGAAAAGACTAAATGGCGTGCAGGTACAATCTGGTAAAGTGGCCTATCAGCACTTGTGCCCATTTGTTTTTCAATCCTTACTTAGTCCCAAGTGAGAGTGGATTTGCTTGTACATATACACAAGCACTACACAACTGGTGGTAATGACTGTAACTAGAATAGCAGGAAGCATTGCAGGTCACAATGGAAGATCCAAAGAAGTCAGCAAGCGGTGATCAGCCATTCTGTAACCAAACAGGCTAACCTATCACATGTCTCCATGTAGAAAAAAAATTATTTAAGAACTCTTGGGCTGACCCAGTAAGGCAGTGGTTCCCAACGTTTTCAGTAACATGACACCCTTCAATGAAACAGACAATTCCACGGCACACTCTCTTTTTTTCATCTGTATTGATTGCTCATAAACATCACATTTACTTACATTTACTATGGTTATGGTCTTATTAGAGAGGTTTGCAATACTGCATAAACAAGCTAAAGGGAAATCAAAGGCATTAATGTTTCACATCCACTGGAAAAAAATACGTCATTTCAATTTTACCCTTTGGCACCAACATTCACATTTTAGAATCGAAAGACTAATACCTTGCTTTTAATTTGATGGCTAATTTTCATAAGTTTTATGAATTGTAATTTTGATTGGCTACAATATTGTTTAAGATGAAACAATGTATGTTTTACATTGATTTTTCATCATCTGTGCACAGAATTCTATGGCACACTTGGACAGTTTTCATGGCACAGCTGATGAAAACCACTGCTTTAAGGACCAAGTGTCTTCAGGCTCTGATGAATTCATTAACAGTTGGGAGCCACAAGCAGGATGAAGTCTTATCCTCAATAATAATTTTAATGAATTTAATGTTGTTCAGACAGCTTTAACTGTGATTTCAGGGCAGTGTGACTGTGGCAACATGGGGGTGATCAAACCTCTACAGAGGTATACCAGTGTACTTAATGTTTTCACCAGAACTACGGTATGTTCTCTTCTTGGACTGTTATTGTTAAGGAGCTGTAGCAAATATTTCTGTTTAAATGAATCTTAAACAGTTGTCTCACTATCATTTTTAAATACTACTTTCACAGTGATGCCTTCTTTAAATGCTAATACTTAGCTGTAGATCTGTCTTACAAAACACAGAAATTGAAGCTTTATTAAAAAAAAAAAAAGTCTTTCAGGGCCAAGATGGATCTTTTGGGGCCACGGACTGTATTCCTCTGAATTGGGAAAGCACCTAGCGCACTTTGGCACTACCACAATGTAAATAATTTTCCTTTGATCTTATTAAAGACAGTGTCATCCAATGATTTGATTTGGCCTCAAGACACCTTGGTTAAATTCAGACTCAGCTCTTGAGTCAGTAGGCGGGGCTGTTCCTGGGAGGGTGCAGGGCTCAGGGCAGATTGGCCTGTGGGGCGCCCCTGGCCCCCCTCCACCCTGGGGGGGGGGCAGGATGACCAGCTTAGAGGCCAGCAGTCCACTCCTGAGCCATCCACTGTGCTCCTGAGGGTGGAGAGGGCCTGCCCAGAGTCAGAGGGCGGGGAGGGAGGAGCGGAGCCTGGCTCCTGGGCTGGTTTTTCCCTGCCCCGGGGGCAAGAATGGTCAGCCCAGAGCAGAGGCCAGGTTCCACAGTCCCGTCCCCACCCTCTTGCCTTCGGCTCATAGCAGGACAGTGTGGGGCCCACAGAACCACAGGCCAGGGGTAGTCACCCCCCACACCCTCCCAGGGAAGGCCCTCTCAGTGGGACCTCCTTTTAGTTGTCTTTAAAATGTTTTAAGACCTTACTTGCTACCCCACAAACAAAATGTTAGAGCTGATAACAAAGCATACCAACATATAAATAACTAAAGTGCTCAGTGTTAAAGGGTAGGCAAGTTGTTTAGAATAAACATAAAATCATAGAAGAAACTTTATAATATATTCTAAAGCATTGCTGGGAAGGAAAACGTTTTATAAAAGCTTCTTCAAGTACGCTTTTGAACATACTGCTGGTGGGTTAGTGGCAAGATTGGCCTTTTCACATGAACCGGCAGCCATCAGGGTCTGGAGTGTACTTCCGCTGCAGCCACATTTAGAGGGGCAGAACTGAGTGAGAGAAGCACTGATGATGATAAATGGGAAAAAAGAAAAGTATTGTGAAGTGTAATGTATGTGAAGTTCTTGGGATTCATTTCTGATGAATGTTCAGATCATTTTATTTAATAAATTCTAAATTATGACATTTCAAGATTTAATAATTTACTGATATTTTTTCTTGGTATTGGTATAAAGTACCCTTGAACATCAAGTTAACTTTTTCTGGTACAAACAAGAAGTCCGGTGGCTCTTTTGAACACTAACATTTATTTATTGCATGAGCTTTCATGGGAGAAGATCTCAGTTTGAGACGCTTGAAGATGGGGAACTTACAGCTCTTACAAAACTTAAAATAAGTTCCTCATCTTCAGGCATCTGATGAAGTAGGATTTTCTCCCACAAAAGCTCATGCAATAAATAAATTTGTTTGTCTTTAAAAGTGCTACAGGGATCCTTGTTTGTTTTGCTGAACTAGACTAACACCTAAGCCCCTTTGGAATTTCTCTGATACTTTACGATTAATTGTCTCATAAATTCTTGAGAGCTGGACTCCCTAAATTGATTATGTCTTGGTCAGTAGTGTTGATTCTTCATATAGTGTGGAAATTAGTATATTTAAAACGACTTTGGAAATGAATTTGTGGGCTGATTTAAAAAAAAAAAACCAACCTTTTTTTGCATACTCTGCTTAGTCTTGTGCATAGCATAACTCATACTTTATGTAGAAATTTCTTATTCTCTTTTGATAGTTTTGCTTTACAGATTCTAGCTGAGTTGTTTCTCATCTGTAGATTTGCCATTATTTGTGTCTGTTGCAATTGTAGTATAATTTGTCTGTGCAGATCTGCCAGTTTTAAACAATTACTCTGTTTGCAATAAAGTTTAGCTTCAGTTCCTCATTCACAATTATATGCAGGATTCTTTATCTCCGCTCCCCCTTTTTTAATTTAAATTTAATAGCTACTATTTATTCCCCATAAAAAAGCATCACATCATATCATATGGTCACCTGAACTCCTTTGCAAACTGTTGTATAGATACTTTGTCCAGATTTTAATTTAGGTCAAAGGTATTTTTGGTGTTCGATCCATTGCTGTAGACATGGTTACAGTCTGAGTTTAGCTTGATTTCAGATCATAAGATTTTGAGGTTAAAATGTTTCCAATTTAGGAGTTAACTTTTGATTTCATTGAAGTCAACGCATCCAGGTTTTGGCACTAGATATTAAAATGAGGGTGTGTTAATAGGTTTAGTAGGGTTACAGTTAAGGCTTCATGTACGACAAGACAGGTGTTTTTATTGCATGTTATGTGAGATACATGTTGCCTATTAGTTGCAAGTTGTAACATCTTGTGCTGACTTAATTAAAAATGAGGTTATGTTTATTCAGCAAATGTTATACTTAATTATAGATTTAGTAAATGAAAAGCTTAATGTTTTGCCAAGTTTTGAAGGAAAGTGAAATAATTAAACAAAGAGTTGTGCATGGTTCATGCTCCCAACCCATGTTTTGGCTAAGTTCTCTCTCAATAAATGTGTGCATTGCTTTGTTTAAATCACGAAAGAAAATCTCTGGAGCAAGTCAGGTTTCCCCTGTCACATTGAGCTTTTCATACTTTGATTAACAATAAATATTAGGTCCTCAGTCAGGAAAGAAAGTACGTGGTCTGATAATAAAACATTTTACACACATGCATGATGCTGCCAGCAGTTTCTTCATTTGATTCATAAAGAGCAGTTGTGGCTTGATGATGGTTTAGCAGTACATGGTGTGGTTAAAGAGAGGTGCAAAATTCTGTGCAGTAGTCAAATGTGGGTTTAGCAAACACCCTTCCTTTTCTGTACAAGGCAATACTATGTGGTTTCTATCTCAGATTGATATTCCTTTGCTGTCTTTAGAGACTTCTGCATCTTGTGTGTCCTAGGTGCCATTTTACTTCCTCTCTGTTAAACCAAAAAGAAATGGTATTTATCTGCCTCTGGCATTTCTAAAGTGCATTCTGCAATAGAATTTAACTGTTTCAGGGCCACATACTGGATCCCTGCTGGATTCCAAGATTCACTCATGGTTTCCCTTTGATATTTTTTAAGTCAAACTACTTCATAAGTAAAATAAGGTCCATTTAAGCATTGTTGTATATAATTATACAGATGTAAAATATTTCATCTTCAGAGTACTTTACAGAGATGAACTGATCCTGAGACCATCCCTGTGATGAAGAGAAAAGAGTGCTGTTAACCTCATTTTACAGAGGGAGAAGCAGAATTAAATGCAAATGATTAGCTGTAGGCTACAGAGACGATCACTGTTAGAGCCAGCTTTAGAACTTGGGTGTTCCTGGCTCCCATTCCATTTGCTAAGGCCACACCTTTTCGAAGTTGATTGTAGTAAATACTGGAAGAGAGAAGATATCTTTTTATTAAAAGAGCAATATGTATGTTCTGATTTCTATGTAAAATACTTTTTTGTGTCACACTAATACATTCATATTCTTTACTAACTTTTCTGGAATCAAGTGTACAATTTGGCTTAAAATGTGAAATGGCTGATGCAAAGTATCAGCATAGCAGTAAAATGAATAAAACATGTTTCAGCTGAAATTACTCACTTTAACAGAAGACTGATGAGGTGGCAATTAATTTTAAAATAACAATGAATAGATAATCCTCAGAGTTCCTCACCCCATATAAATAAATAGACTTCTGTGGTTCCACAACTCCCTACCGCCATTAAAAATATAAATCAAGCTGTAACTTTTGATTACTGTGCATTTATAAAATAATCCAAGGAATGTTAATTGATTACCACCAAGTCTGTTTTGCTTAGCAGTTAGCTAAGTGAAGCTTTGAGACTGGTAAGTTACATATTTGTCCCCTTTCTCATTTTTAAAGTTGCATATATACAATATATGTATTTAGAAATCATACAGATAACCTATTCTGAAATACCTCTCAGTATTTCTCTAGTCAAGAGGTCTTGAATGGCCTACTTAGTATTTCTGAACAGAGCTCAATATTAGGAATTTCAATAAATCTCCATGAGAGAGCGGTGCTTAAATATCTTCCTTTCCTCTCTACAGAAGAAATAGATTTCTACAGTTTAGAAGAGTACAGCATGCCAAAGTTTTATACACTTTCTAGAACTCGGAGTTAAAATACACAAACCTGGCTAATAATTTTTTGAATTAATTTTTAGTATCTTGACTTAAACGTCCAGAGGAGAACCTATATTGTAACTCTTTGTATTTTCTCCTTTATTTTCTTTACTCTTCAGTGCTGCTGCTTATTAGGTTAAATTACTTTGGTGCCCTTATTAAGGACGAAATATCTTATTATGATCCTAGCTTTTAAATGCAAGGGAAAATCAATAATGTGAACCTTTTCTGTTTCAGAACTGGCATAGATTTAGTTCACTCTGCTTTCCTAATTTAGTAACGTATAAAAATATGCACGACAGGGCAGGTTTGGTATGTCAGGCACCCATCCAGTTTGTAAGTAACTGGACTTGTGGGGGATTTGAGGAAAACATAGGTTAGGTTGCAGAAGAAGTATGCTTTGCAAGCACTTAACTTCTTAAAGGAGCACTGTCCCCTCAATAAAATCAGGCATAATTTTCTTAACACAAAATATATTGTTTTTATTAAAGCTGATTGACATATACTTTTAGATTTGTGTTCTCTTGGTAACATAATGTCTGTAAAACACTTGTGCTGTTGAGTAAGTTTAGTTGCTTGCCAAATTATATTTACCATATGAAAATGAAAGTCAACCCAGTAGGGTTTGTGACGTTTCTTTCCACCTTAGGCTCTTTTCAGCAGATTTGGAACCTTCATTTGATATTTAGAGTTATCCATAAATGTATTTGAATGGTTACTGAGAAGACCACTGATTTCTAGGAGAGCAAGGAGGTTAAATGGTTGTCACAGATTTGTGGGCTTCTTCCAAAGCTCTTGTATATGGACTCAATAGTGTGTCAAGAGATCTGCTATTTTCAGCAAATACAGTGAAGGGCCTTTCAAACACTACTTTAACAAATTCAGAACTCCTGTGGTGCCACTTTGTTAGCCTAGGTTTTGCTTCGAAAAAAAGTGGGGGGACATACAGCTGAAATTCTTCGGACTCTGATATTAATGTCAGTGGGAATTTGGCACTGGCTGCTCGTGTCTTTGAAAAATCTCATGTAATGCAAGAAGTATGCTAGTCTAACTCAACTCATTATTCTGGAAACTTGATTGTAAAGGACTTTTCTCCAACTGAGTCAGCCTGAAAAGTGTAACAATCACAGAGGGGAAAAAAGTAAGGTTGCTCTGTTTTAACAATATTTTTCTCAAATGATGAAATTAGTAGGAAGTATTAGTTCAGGTCAACAGCCACACTTTTGTTTTTTCTAGCTACTCTAATAGCTGTTATGCACTCATCTCTATAGCTGTTAGGTTTTTAACAGTATTTAAAAAAATAAGGTTTCATTATCTACAAGGCAGCCTTTGCTCTTGAGATACATAAAGAAAAACATGCATGAATCAAGCATGAATGAGATGTGTTAAGTTTCACTTTAATCTTAAATCCAAAAGGAGAACCATCTCTTAACAGGATTTATACTTGAAATGCAAAATGCCTGATGAGGTGCTTACTGAGGGAAGAATTTTGCCTTGTAGAACTAAACGAAGCAGAAAGTTGTAGTTTGTACCAGTAAGCTTTTGTATAAAGCCCAAGTACTGTATAGTGTCAACTATTTTATAAAGTAATACTGAGAAGCTGTGTAAATTTTAGCAGTAATACATTTTTCTTGAGGATACCCTGAATTAAATTCATACTAAAACTACTAACACTTCTGACAGGCTGTGAATGTAAATCATTGATAGGGATGTGAAAACAAAGAATAAACAAAAAATGCCAGTAAATTCCTGGAAATTTTACTTGAAACTGAAGTCTTTCTGTGTAGGCTCTGACCTGTACAGTGTGTCAAAATGAGTCATCTCTGTGTACAGAGCAGTGTACTATTCTCTGTTTGTCTGCTTACTGTTTTTATGGTTATTTTCTTTCCACAGTTCTGGGCCACTTCCTGCCCGTGGAGGAGCTTTTGAAAGCCTCTTTGTTAATGTCATTCAGTATTTCTTAATGCACAACAAAAGGTTCATAATATCACTGTACACTGTTAGCAAAAATAATAATTCTAGGAATATAGTCCACGGTGATTTAGAACTATATTTTTCTGAGTTAAAATGTTTATTTAGTATATACAATTTTATTCTGTTAATGCTTTCAAGCAGATTTCTCTGTGCTTAACAGAGCTGAAATGTCATTTCCAGCATGTGTAATGGAGACTATATAAACACCAGGTCTGTGTCTTTACATAGAAACCTAAAATATTTCTACTTTTCAGGTTCATTACTATGTGGTTGCATAACAGAATTGCAAAAATCAATAAGCTAAATGATTTTTCTTTTCTGTTGTAATTTAATAAACTTGAAATGAATAAAAAAGAAAGATCTAAAGCAATTGGAAGAAACTATCATAATTTTAAAATACTTTAAACTCTTTTGAAATTTAAAGCACTATTTTTGAGTCCTGTTTTAAAAAATCTAAATATAATTTGCTTTTCTGATATTATTTAAACAGTATTTAAATACTTAGCTTTCATGTAATTAGTCAGTCAGAATTTTAAAACCGTAAATAATGGGGTTTAGAACACATTGTAGTATTATAGAGAAACAACATTTAATATACTTAAAATTCTACAGTATGGCTCATTCCAGAGGTCACTCAGGGCTTTACAAACTATTCATAGCAGTCATTTGATCTGGCAGGGAAGACTATTGAAGAGATATTAAAAAAGCTGTTCCTGTACAAATTTAAGCTATAGTTAAATTTGCAGCTCTATTCAATAACTTACAGGCTGAAACTTTTACAAGAGTATTACAGTTAAAAATTTAACAACAAGCGAGGAACCCAGGACATTCAGTGTAGACTAAATTGATGAATCAAAATACACTGTCACCGAAATAATCTTAACTCTACCCATAAATGACATTAATCTACAATCTTCCCTTCTCTGCACTTCGCTGAGAATGGTAAATAGTTCAGAGCTTATATGTGCTCATGTGTTAAACTGGAAATGCTCTCTTTGTACAGCTTGTGGGTACTGTATTAAAAATATGACTGATATTTTTGTTTTATAATTGATTTCATACATGAATGTCTGATGCTAAGTAATGGTACATCAGCATCTAAACTTCACTCTTAATGTCCATGCTATAATTTTAGGGTTAGGAGTTCTGTGTATGTATAGGTATACTAGCCTCGTGTCTAATAATACTTATATAACTGTTAGCCAGAGATTCCTAATGAAGGCTGGGGAACAACCAATCTCAATGTGGTGTTTTGTCAAATTACAAATTTTTAAATAAATCTCTTTGATTGTCCTCATTGCAAAGAAGGCCAGAGTTAGGTTGTGCTGTGTACTGTGATTTTTCTATGTGCTAGCTTTTGTAGTTTCTGATTAAATGTATTGCAAAGTGGTAGCCATGGGTATGTCTACATTGGAGGCTCTGTTAAGTCGACCTAGAGAGTCCACACTGAAAACTCCTGTTGATTGCCTGCATCCTCACTGGCAAGTGCTAGGTTGATGGAGGAGTGGTGCATCGTGGGTAGCTGTCCCTATTGGCCAGGAACTCTGGGAAGGGGCCGGCAGGCCAATTTGGTCGACTTAAAGGCTTTCCCCATTTACATTGGCTTCGGTCGACTTAACAACTTGTACTTAAGTGTTAAGTCGATCTTAAGAGGTGGTGTTATCAAGTTGACTTAAGGAAACGCTTAAGTTGACTTTATAAAAGCCCAGTGTGGCCGCAGGAGTCTGTAAGTCGACCTAAGGCTCCATTGTAGGCATATCCAATGTTCTAGTTCAGCAAAACAAACAAGGAGCCTTGCACCTGACGAAGTGGGATTTTGTCCCATGAAAGCTCATGTGATACACTTGTTAGTCTTTTAAGTGCCACCAGACTCCTTGTTTGCTTTGATTAAGGGCATATCTGAGTCCCTGGTTTTTCTTCTTCTCTGTCCTGTAAATATGTTGTTTTTAGTTGCCTAGTCAATCGTTGTCTGTTGACTAGTAAGTTTTTACTGCTTTTACTCATTTTAATCCTGCAGAACCAACATGAGCAGTATGTAAACTTAAGTCTGCTCATTGTGCATCATCAACAGAATTTATTGCAAAATGTTTGTTACATGAACAATTGAAAGCAACTGTACAGGTCTAGTGAAAACAATGGAGTTTCACAGAATTCACTGAAAACAAAATGTGATTGTTAATTTTGGGGATGTTGCACTAAAGAAATGAACCCAGCTTTACGTTCAGATCCCATGTTGAGTTTGCAGGGCTGACAGTTTGAAAAATGAATGCTGTTGTGTTTTGTTTACATGTAAAATAATTTTTTTTTCTGAGCTACTTTTTATACTAGTGCTAATATTCCATATTCATGCCTGAATATTGAATTGCGGGTGTCAATGACTAGATGATCATATTTGTTTCTTCCATCCTTAATCTATTAATATGTTGGATTTCCATACTTTGTAATGTGTCTTAACTTCATCCTTAACTCTCAGTTGCCTGGTCTTTCAGTATCAGTTTTTTTGATAACTGTTTTTAATAGGGATTTTTATCCTTACATACTAGTGGCTTATTTCCAGCATAACCATGTTTTTCTTTGGTAAACTTGATTTAGGAACATCTCAGTGACAAGTGTCCTAGTGGATGCAATCATAGATTCGAAGGAAAGAAGGGACTGTCAGGTGCACCTGGCCCGACTTGTATAACACAGGCCATGAAACTTCTCTAGAATTCCTAAAGCAATTTGAATTTATCTAGCTTCAACTTCCAGTCATTTGGACATGTTATAGTTATTTTCTGTTGGATCGAAGAGCTCATTGCTAAAGATGCTTATAGACGGCAATCAAGTCACCCCTTAGCATTGTCTTTGAGCCTATTAACTAGGAGCTCAGTCCTTATAAAGCATGGTACCTAAACATGTAATCATTCTCGTGGCTCTTTTCTAAGCCCTCTCCAAGTTATCAACATCATTGAGTCATTATTATCCATTGTCTAAGATTTTGCTCTGAAAGATAGTTCCCTGTGCAGTATTATAATCCACGTTTGTGCTCCTTTTATTTTGAAGTTTGTTAGCTATACCGAGCAGCATCCAGTTGTGCTGCATTCATTTTTCCTGCTCTTATTTCTTCCAGGCAATCTCATTTACCCTACCTAGTGATTGACTCATAGTTACTGAGCACTTCAGACTCTTCTGACCTCAGCTGCTCCACCTATCCTGCCAAGTGTAGGAATTCTGTAGGACTTTTTCTTCTTTCCTCTTAGAGTGGGGTGGGGTTGGCAAGAACACTGGGAACTCCTAAATCAGCAGGTGGAACCAAGGCTAAGTGGAGGAGGGCCACCCAGTTAACACCTGTGAAGTTTCTAAGCACTGATGCTTCCAGCTCTGCAGGACTCCACTTGTGGATGTTAAACTTTACAGGAACATGCAGGCATTCTGAGCTGTGCATATTCCTCTGGGCCAGGGTCTGTCCACCTGTGTGACTAATAAAATCCCCAAGGTGGATCCCAAGTCGAGGCCAGGGAATCATGCCAAGATGAGGAAGTATGCTTGCCTCCTCGGTGTTTTTAGATACTTTGGAGGAGCGCTGTTTTACTGGGAGCATGAGAGGAAGACCTTTATAAGGTCTTTGTGCTACAGTCTGTTTTCCATAGGTTATGATTTCAAATTCACCTGCATCATTTCTAGGCACCAACAAAGTCACTTGCTGTTTCTAACTCTGCCTCATACCTGCTTCTGTTCCACTTGTTGGCTCTTGGGCACTCTTCGTGGGACTTGCTCATTTTCCTCCTCCCACATTTCTCTTGGATCCCCATTGTTCCAGTGATGTGGGCCTTTCAGGGTGGTTTGGGAAAGCATATATTATTCCCTGTAATGTGGACTTTGTGAAGTACATGCCTGAATATTGAGTCTTGCAGCAGGAAGTGGCTACCCTATGCCCTTTTGGAGCAGAGGCCCTTGTTTGACATAGCAAAAGGCTTTCCCCAGCTGTGGCCTAACCAAGGCTTTAGGGAGTTAGGTTCCCGTCTACTTACTATTGAGAGAAATGCAAAGCCACGTTTTACATCCTGTCTTCCTCTTCAGTTTTGTTATCTTTAGACTTGTGGATCACTGCAGGCCTCCCCTCTCCTCTGCCCCAGTGTCTTGCTCCTGTTGCAGCTGTTTTTCTGTTGGGGGTGGGGAGGGTTGTTTTGAAGATACATTGGGACACTGTACCTGTGACGTTAATCAAGGGGTTTTAAAACTCATCAGCATGAGGACTGTTGAAGCCCCAGATGACCTTTAGTGGGTTTGCAGATTGATACATTTTTAACTTTGAAAACATTTAATTTGAATATTGATAATTTAAACTCATTTAATTTAGCACTGAAATATATTGCTCTTCAGCATCTCAAAATTGATCATGTGCACTAGATCTCGCCAGGATTTTTCTGGTAAACATTGTGTGGGGTTTGTCAGACCAGCTGGGCAGCTAAAGACTGGCTGCCCTTTGCTCTCCTGGAAAGCCGCATGACTGTTGGAGTGGTGAGAGGGAGCGCAGTCCCTGGGGCTCTTAGCTCCCCACACTGTCTGGTAGGTTGGTGGAAGTGCTCCCGATGAAGATGCGCACAATTGACCCAAGGAGGGTCATGTGAACATGAGCTACCACAGTATTTACTATAGTGGTGGTAGGCCAACCTGATATATGTTGAGTTAGGGTATGTCTAAACAAGAAGCCTATGAGTGATTTCCTTCTCCCACCTTTGGAAGATAGTTGATAATGCAGTTAGACTTAGGCTACCCTGTGTCCATATGCCAGCCCTTCTCTTTAAAGCTGGCATTGTAGTGGAGGGTTTCTAGAAGTCTCCTGACCTTTGAGAATACTCCCAATGACATGTTGAGCCAGAGGCCACAAAACAAGAGTGGGAAGTTATGCAGTGATACATAACTTTAAAGAACATTATGTTGTCATGGCTGCTTTGATCAATTCTAGAGCATACTTTGATAACAATCAGATAAAGCGCTCCAGGCTGTGCCATCAAAACAATGCATTGTTTCTTTTATTTTGAAAAATGGAATTCTGCATAGTTTGTTTCATAAAAAAAATGATTGTGCTTGTGAGAATTGATGAGATTTGGCACACAGACCTAAATAATGAAGCTCAACTGGGATTGTTTTTCACATAATGATTGGAGAGTATTGTGAATTTGCTTTCCACAGTCATGGGAAGTACTCACTTTGACACAGTTTTAAGACAGAAATAAAACTTCATTGGTGTCAGAAGGGATATTTGATTGAAACTTTTAATTGTTCTGTTAACCTTCATTGTACCAATGGTAACACTGTCTTGGTCCTATGAAGTGAAAGTTTCCTCGGTTTTTTTGGGTTCCTGTTGTTCATATGTGGCTCATTGAGTGTGGTCTGAACCAGATAACCAGGAGTTGAAACCAACATAACTATTTTAATTTTGTTCTAGTTTTGTTTTCTTTGAGTAGTTCTGGGGATGATTTATTTGTGTAATTCTTTTTTGATTTGAAAATCAGTGTTACCACAGTTTGCTTAGGTTCTTTAATTTCCTAGTGTGTTGTGAGAAAAGAAGATAGCCTTAAAAAATTTCAGATGATTTCATGGTATTACTAAATATAATTGTGCAGGTGACAGGCTTTTTGGCATTATTTGGCATACCAGTGGAGCTGGTAGTGTTATCTGTAGTTAAGGCAGCCTAACACTTTCCATTATAAACCCTTATTTTAAGATGCTTACGCTGTTGCCAGGCTATAATTAGTTAGCCTGAACATTTTCATGCTTCCACTCTGCCACAAGTTGAAGCTTTTTGGAAAATTTCAGAAAAAGTTGTGGGGAAATGGCTATTTTTGCTAACATTACAGTAAATGTTTTCCACTCACTCATTTAAAAATTCTTAACACCTCCCTGGTTTGGAGCAAGAACTTAAAATTTGGCAGGGTGATTGCCTGCATACCAGTAAGGTACATTGTACAAGCTCTGTGAAATCATGTTGAAATTCAACTAAGTTATAAACCTCTAAAAATGCCCTGTGGAGCATGATGCTAAAATCACTGAATATGGTGTGATGAGGTATATAGCCTTCACTGGCCCTAAAAGGCCTTAGAGGCCAGTTGATATACTAGGTTGCTCCTGGAGGGAGAGCCAAGGTTAAGGAGAATGAACTCAGCTGAGGAGGGGCAGTGGGAGGACTACACGCAGGGGGGAGCAGAAGGAGAATCTGCCATCAGTCTCTGAGAACAGAAAGGCAAAGTCACGGTGTCCATGTCAGCACACTAGTTCAAGCCCCACTAGTGTGAATCTCTCTGCTCAAGCTAGGGAGCTCACTTCCAGCTGCAGTGTACACATACCTTGAAAGGCCCTGGTTGGAAGAAGCCTAGGGAAGAAGCAGCAGGTAGTGTAAAGGAGCAAGCCATGGCTGCTGGTTCTAGGGCCTGTAAGCTGGAACCCCTACCTAGTGGGAGGGCTCAGGTTCTCCTACTAGTCACTGGCAAGACGACACGAGGCCAGAGAAGGAGGCAAGGATGACAGAGAGCTCTAAGAATACAGTGTTGGGGCAAGAGAACCCAGAGATGGACTGAAGCCCTTGTTATAAGGGCATTGGGCTGTTTATTTGTGGAACTTTGTTACCCAGGAAGGGGTGGACTAAATTGTGATTTGGTCAGAGGAGCAAGTCATGGGAAGAGGCTAAACTACTAATTATCAGAGCGGCCATTGGCAAGAAGCTCCAGACCAGATAGTGAAAGAGATGCTATCTCATGCCTGCTGCACTAGTAGTGAGTGAACTCTTTCAGGCATTTTCACTGAGCATGCCTGGACCCACAAAGCTATTCACGTGCCAAGTGCTGTGAACTGTGTTCCTAGATCACTCCAATCCTCCTATGTGATAGGCACAAAGTTAGAGATCTAAAGAAAGGGCACCAGCATTCCCTTTTTGGTCTCTCTGAAAGAGAAGAGGAGACTGAAGTCTAGCATCCTGTCTTTTGCTGACTAGTCTTAATTTTGTGAACTTTGCAGCACTAGTTGTTGAAGAAGGCCCAAAACTCTATTTCAGAAGTCAACCATTGTTTACAAATGAGCTAATCAAGAGCTTGTATATAGTAGCTGCAGGGAGGACTGAAAATAAAACTTCAACTTTTAATTGTGTTGACCCACCTACTTACTCACTCTAACTTTCAGAAAGAATGTGGAAATTATCTGTGTTGGTTGTGCTCCGGGTGAACACAAGGCCATGTTTTGTTGTAGAGCTGAAAACAGAAACCTGGTTCCTCGATTGCCTGTGTTCCTGCCATCTAATGAAAGTGGTATGAGCCCCTAGCAGTAGCTATGTTGTCCCCCTGTAGGGGCATGGCAATGGAGGATAATTGCCTACTGCTACTGCTTTCGGTTATTCTTGAGAAGTGGAGGTATGTGTTGTGGATCTAGGTCCTGAGTTTAGATCAATAGGAGCCATCAGTATGGTTCCACAGATTTTTTTTTTTTAAATTTCTGTTTTCAGATTTTTACTTTATGATTGCTCACAAAAATCTGTTAAACTAAGGAATGTTACATAGCCTAGTTAGTAAACAAATAGAGCAAATAGTAAACAGTCATTTCATTGAAGACTGTCCTAATCCACAGAGTTCAAGTGTGGTTGTTGGGACAAGATTACAAACGGATTTCAGGGAATCACAATCATCTTGCCCTTCCCATACTGGTAAACAGATGAAAATGGAGAGGGGTTGTCTTCCAGGATGAGAATTATGGTCAAAATTCATATGCACATGGGAGGCTGAATTAAGTTGCGCTGGTAAGAAATCTGGTATTTCTGAATGACCTGAAAGATTGCCTCTTCATGCCATGCTGCCATACCAGAGGCCTTCTGGCTAGATGCTTCTTGTTATAAAAGGATGGGGCAGCTGGCATGGCGTTCTCTGTGAGGGCTGTAAGGTCCTGGAGCTTCCTCTCTCATCCAAGTCCAAAATAGTCCACATGCTGTAACTTTTGTGGCACATTGAGGTTGTGCTGTATTAAGCTTCCAATACGATGTACAATTAGATGGCTGGCTGATTCATCAAGTTCCTATGAAAATGATTTTAATGCTGCTGAGATTTAATTTAGATACATTTAGTGTAGAGTTAATTATATTAGAGGGCCTAAAAACTTGGATAGATATCTTTTGTTACAAACCTGTATAAATAAAAATAACTTGAGATTTTGCAACTGTAATGTTCCTGGGTTTAGTGTGTAATATTTATTACGCTACGGTAGTTCTGTTTTTTCTCTCGAGTCTTTTTATCTTCCAGGGAGCACAGAAAACACTCCTTTTTGGAGCTGATGCCAGGATTCTTCCATGAGGTGGCTGGCAACAGTCAAGTTCTGAGTAACATATCTAGGGGCTATAACAAGGCAGTTTCTTTATATTGTGTGCACACCTGTGTGTGCGCAATATGAAGAAACGTGTGTGCATGCACATGTGCAATATAAACTGCCTTGTTACACATCCACCCACCCACATACCCCTTAATTTTTTGAAGGGAGGAATTTGCTGGTTTGCCTTTCCATTTGGTACAACTAGAGCTCATAAAAATAAGCTGTTGAAGGAGATATTCTTTCTAACCTTATGTAAGACCACTTTTCCTGGTAGCTTCTGGGGAACAGTTGGATTTTAACAGGTTGGCATATCGGTTGTCTTACCTGCCCAAGATAAGGCCATTGCTGAATATGAAAGCTAGAGTATAATTGCCTGATTCCAAACATTTGTGTGTAATTCATGTGTGTTTTACACTGAGTCCATCAATAAGGTAATCGTCCAATTTCCAGGCAGGTTTAGAAGAAGCAATGGAGAGAACAACTTAGGAATACCTTGTATCCAAAAACCTGTGGTGAATACTTCAAATACAAGCTTAAATAGATTTGTCTTGTAGTGCCCTCTGATGGTGATGAGATTCCATTTAAGGTGGAACCTAGGGAGAGTGTTTCTTGGTGGTGCATGGAAGATCAAACCTGTGGAAGAAACTAGCAGCAGGAGTGTCCCTTGCTGAGTTAGGTTATATAGGAGATCACAGAGTGGGAAACGATCGCTTTGATACATGAGATTTTATTCTCTTCATGACTGCAAAGAGAAGAATGAGGAGACCTGGAAATGGACCTAGAATTTGACTTTCAATTAGTATAGGAGGTGAGTACTGGTCTAATGTGGTTGTGTTTATTGGCCCTGCTTAGTTGGCCCTGCCATCTGTAGAGCCCTGTGCGGATACAGATATGTGACTCCATGTCCACTGGAATAAAATTTTACCCAACCTGCAATCCACTCGACCATTTTTAGATTTAATGGCATCCACACATCAACTGTTCTGGAGCCAGCAGTCCACTATCAGTAGCTGAGTGCCTCCTACCCTTACAGGCTGATCAGCTGTTGAGCCCTGGCAGCTGCCTTACAGCTGATCATCTCTGCCTGCCCATCTAACAGCTGATCAGCTGTTCTGGCTATGCCCCGGCTGGCAGCTGCTCCAGCCCTGCTCCAGAAGTCAGGGAGTAGCTAACCTCTGTGACATTCTGATCTACAATCTGTAAGAAATGGTACACCAACATAAAGTGGGTATCTGAGGGTGTACAGGATTCTAGGCAACTGCGTGACTTTAAGATTTGTCTGTAAGTGAGAGCATTTCACTAGGTCAGTCTAGAGGTGATAAATGATGGGCTTACAGTAGCTAATTCCGTATCAGGGAAGAATGGAAGTAGCTGGTATTAGCACAGTGGTTTAGATTGTGATACTTATTTCTTGGTCCTGGAAAAAAAAGAGAAGTGCAAACTTTTTTGAACAAAAGTTTTAAATGTGCACATTTTATAATGCAGCAAAAATTTTGGACATGTCTTGAATTCTTGGAGTCAGACACTTCAGGCCCATGACTTTTTGAAAGTTCCTGTTGAACAGTTTGTTCTTTTGAGAGAGTGGTGGTCTGGATTTGTTTTTGTGGAGGGAATACATATAGGGTCTGGCAATTAATTGTATGGTTGCGTGACATTAACAGTCTTCTTCATGCTATTTGACCTATCAGCAAACTAAAACCACAGTCCTCATCAGCGGTCATGGAGAATGACTCGGGGGGGGGGGGGGGGGGGAGATTTCATAGCAGATGCTCTTTACGGTATTTTGAAGCAATGCTTCAGTCCCTCAAAAGAGTTGCCTAACCTTCTCCTTTTCCTCCTCCCTCTTGAAACTGGTCAAAGCTGAATGCTTGAGAAACCTCCTTGCATGCCAAAACTCCAGTCCTGCAAATGTGCATGGGACTATCTGTATGTGTAAAGTTAAGCTTGTGCTTAAGTGTTTGCAGAACTGTGGTCTATGCTTGAAGTCAGTGTTTTGTTTTAAGTTGTATGTTTGTTTACCGTGTTGCTGGTTGTTGTTTGTATATATTTAGAGCAAGTTTGGCGGGTTGGATTCTTTTTTTTTTTTTTTTTTTTGCACAGAACAAATTAAATTGATTTTTTTTAAACTTTCAGAGAATCTCACCTTTGAGGATAAAAAAATCAATGCAAAACATGATTATTTTGTAAAATTTTAAGTGCATAGAATTGTAGGAGGAGTTACTTTACTAATGTTGGGTCTACAATAGAAATGCTTTGAGAATCTATCAGGTACCATATGTCAATATATATAGACTGGTGGCATCTTATAAAAAACTGCATTTTTGTCAGCACAACTTATTCCACTCTCCTAAGCAAAAAAGGCTAGACTTGCAGAAACACAATTTTTCTAGTACAACCACATCATGGCTAGGGGCTTTTGCTGGTTCTGTTATGTGAGTCACAGATCACACCCTTGACCGAGATAAGTGTGCTGGCAAAAGTTTGAACTGTAGATCTGGTGTTAATATAAGCTTGAAAACTTTGTCTCCTAGCCAGTTAAAAGGTAGCTAATTAATCTCCACAGGTTGCTCGGCCATTAATTTGGAAGGAAAAATCATACTTGCACCTTGGCTCTTAACAATATATGCAGATTCTTAGTTACTTTTTTAAATTGCTGATTTAAGAGCATAATACTTTTTTAGTTACAATGGTCTTCTTTTTAAACTGCTTGTTTTAAGGAACTGTTGGCTCTGTGGAACTAAGTGGCCTGTGTGCTACCATGTATGGCTTACGTGCTTGGATAAAGATTACTCTTGATGCTAGTTTTTTGCCATGTTATTTCTTAGTGCTATTTTTCTTAAGGGGTGGATGAGGAGAGCTGATTTATAGAACTCTTTAGTCTCCAGAAATGAAAATGATCTATGAAATCACTTGGGTCTTCTCAGTTGTGTCTTGCATGCTTGCCATGAATTAAGATGATTAACTTTACCAGTAGGCTGTTGATTTTTATATGTGCATTTGGCAAATGGAATTTACCAGTAAGCATAATTATTCAGGGAACTTGAAAAACAAAGTTATTCAGTCCATAGAAACGGAACAAGTACCAGCAAAGTAGAAATCATAACACTCGCCCCAAAGTAGGTGGTCTTACTGCAAAAGAGCTTTGATTTTTTTCAGTTACATGGAGTGCTGTGGGAGGAATTAATAAAAAAAAATCCCAAATCCCTGAATTGTCAGCATCCTTTTTCAACAAATCTATGAAGTGAATTAAAACAAAATAGGCATTTTGTGCCACTAAATCTAAGTAAAAAAACTGTCAGAATACATTTGTAAAACTTTAGGCATTAATTGATGATATTTCTTCTTTGCATGCTTGACAAATTCATTGTATTGCAGCAATGGTTAGTAGTAAGGGCCATGCTCATTAAAGGTAGTCCTGTCTGCATTAGATTAACTTTCCTTATTTGGACTCATTAAAGCACAGCACATTTAAGCAGCATATTCCTGTTGGTAATTGTATTGTGTATCTTAAATGGTGTGAGTTTTGTGGACTTTGATTATCTATTTGCATAATTGGAAGCATGCAATTCCAAACGACAGGAAAGGGGGGCCCTTACTAGTAAAATACAAAGACTTAACTGACTTAATTTTCAGAGGTGCTGAGGAGCAACAACAGTTCCCACTGAGTTCAGCCAGAGTTGTGATTACTTACTGGCCCTCTGAAAATTAGGCCATATTGTTCTAAATGCATTGTCAGCGCCCAGCTTCCGTCCTCTGATGGTTGACCTTAATTTCAAATACTTACTTTGGGAGCTCTGCAGCTTCACCACTGTTGGGAACATTCTTTGTGAACGTCTCACCAAATCTCGTATCTGAAGTTACTGTTTTGCTTCCTGGGAGTTCAGGAACTCTGGTTTTCCAGTTCATCCAGAGGGAGAAGAGCTAAGGATTTACTTCATATATTGTTTGAGAATCCTGGTTATGAAAAATAAATGTCTTCTAACAATTTTTCTTAAAACCAGAGTGGTGACCCTACTAGCATTACACTCCTTCTGAGCTAAAGAGAATGTTTTGAATCTATACACTCCACAGGACTCATTGTTTGAGATTTGATTTGGAGGCAACATTCTTCCTCCAGCAAAATGTCAAAATCTAGTACAGTTTGCATCTCCAATGTTAACATGCATGGGCATAAATTTGCTTGATCTAGAACGTAGTTTTCTTTATTTAAAAAAATGAAAAGCCAACCCAGCCTTTTGGCCTTTAAGATGTATGGTGTCAGTGGGTAGTATTTTGTCTCGTTCTTGAAATAATCTAGAGAAAAGGAAAAAAAAATATTTTTTTCTCCCATCTTACTGTGGGTCACGAGTTATTCAGTCATAATAGATGGGTCTTTACTTGGAATAATTAGAAGTCTAAAGTAATTTGGGGGATCCTTTACTGATGCTGTTTGTCTCAGAGGCCAAATAGCTAGGGTTTTTGTTTGTAAAGGAAAAGATACTCCCGATCGAACAAGGTAACATTTAATTAATTAAATTAACCTTCCTTAATGTGGGGACAAAAGAATATCAACAAAATTAGCATACATAAAAATTTGGTCTAGAAACAATATGATGCTTACTAATCAGGTCTGAAGCTGACTTAAGGTTATCACTCCAGAGCCTTGTTTGCCAGCTCACTTTCTCCCACAGGTTCTGCTCTCACCCCTGTTTTCTGTCTCAGGTTCTTGGTGATTTACCAGTTTGTTGCACCTGTGACATAATCATTGATAGGCTAGTTGACTAGCTAGCTGTAGCTGGCCTATCACCACCTGCCACATTTTTAGTTTGTTTTATTTGCTCATTAGGGCATTTTTAGAGCACTTATATATTTGGGTGTTATTTAGACCAGTGCAGACCCTAAATGTGTGCTCAGGTGTACTGTGGGGCTTGAATAAGGTAAACTGTACCAATGCAAATCTTATATTACTCTGATGGAGTGCATCTAAATCAGGGGTATGCACTCATATAGATAAACTGTGCAAATATGTCCTTGTATGGGCAGGCCAGTAGTTTGAGGGGATAAACAGAGAGGGAGAGAACACTGCTGCAAAGATAGAAGAAAGAAAACAAAAGAAGAGTTTACTATCTATCACACTCCATGTCATGCTTACGTGCATAGCACACAAGAATACCCAGAGTAGGAAAATAACTGCTCCTCAGAGGAAAGATAACACCAAAAATACTTCAGTCTTGTGAGGTGATGGAGCTACCCTGAGAACTAGATTTCTTAATGTAACAATAATGTCTCCATGTCTGTTCTGGATTGGGGTCCTATCATACTCATTTATATACAAGCTCATAATAAAAAGACAATCCTCACCTTAAAAATAACCGTCAATGGCCTGGACTTGAGTAACCTGTGTTCCTCCTGCAGTCTCTCACTTCTTTCTCTAGGAAAGGATTATTGCAGGATTAAGCTGTTAGATTAAGAGCTCCAAGGAGAAACGCGTAGGTGTGCGCTGCTTATCCCGCTATGAATTGTCCCATTTTAAATTTAGTGAGGTTAAGTGTGTGCTTAAACAACATGCTGAATTGAAGCCACTGTGTGTAACACTTGGCTGCTGTAAAGTCTGACTGACTTTGTGAGTCTACAACAGGGCAGTTCACTGTAGTGGGTACTACAGACTGCAAAGAGTTGGTAGGATTGCATCTTATCTGCTTAAGGGTAAGCATCAGGGCTGGATTATCACAGGGGCTTTAGGGGCTTAAGCCTTGGGCACAGGCTGAAAGTGGGGCCCAAGGCTCCAGCCCCTACCACCCCTGCAATAATCCCACGAGCACTCCTGGCCTGCTGGTGCTGCACAGGAAAGCAGGGCCAGGCTGTCTCTGTGATCTGCCCCATCCTTGGGCCAGCTGGCTCACCCCTGGCATGGGGCAGACCAACCCCTGTTCACTCCCCTGGGGGAGCAAGGCTGGCATGCTGGCTGGCTCAAGGCAAATTCTTTGCCAGGCCCTTCCAGGGCCGGGTGGCTTGCTGTGCGCCACCAGCTGGCCCCTCGCCCAGTGCCACAAATAGGTATTTTTGGTGCCTGGGGCATGCCTAGAGCAAGCAGCAAGAAACGCGCCCAAAATCGAGAGTTGAAACAGAGCCACTTGATGTGGCGCCCGGGGCAAAGCTCTAGTCACCCCGCCCTGGTTACGGCCCTGCCTCCGCCCACCCCCTGGGCAGGCTGGCTGGCCAGGAGTGCCTTCTGGCTCCAGCACCCACCCCAGTGACAACAGAGGCCTGCGGTCAGGGGCAGCCTCGGGCCCCTGTGTTGGGGGGTGCACAAGGAGGGCCACTCCCTGAGCCGGTTAATCCAGCCCTGGTAAGCATGTGCTTAAGGGCTTTTCGTGTTTGTGTAGTGTTTGCAAGACTTCTCCCCTTACTCTTGTATACTGTCACTCTGTTTAGTAGTCGTCCACCTTCCAGAGGAAGGTGAACAGAGTTTGATTTTGAGTTGGATGTGACACAAATTCCAAAGCTGTGTTAGTCTAGTTCAGTAAAACAAGGAGTCTGATGGCACTTTTAAAGACTAACAAATTTATTTATCGCATGAGCTTTTGTGGGAGAAAATCCCACTTTGTCAGATGCTTGAAGATTGGGAACTTACAGAATGGCAGCAAAATAAATGCAGGGAAGTGTAAGACATAGGATGAGGTCAGACTGTTACAGTAAATCAATGCAGTTGTTTAGATTCAAACAGTGGAGGACAGCATATAGGAGGGAGGTGTGCGAGGGGAGGGAAAGCAAAATTACTTGTTGTAATGGGAAAAACTCCCATTGTCTCTATTGAACCCTAAATTGACATTGCTGAATCTGTGTAAGAATTCCAGTTCTGAAGTCTCTCTTTGAAGCTTTGATTTGTTATACATTTTCCTGAATACAGCTATTAACAGATAATTAATGGAGTGATCGGAAAGATTGAAGTGTTCCTCTATTGTTTTTTGATTGTTACTTCTGATGACAGATTTGTGTCCATTTATTCTTTTGCATGGAGATCGTTCTGTTTGTCCAATGTATAAGGCGAGGAAGGGTGGAATTTCTGGCACACGATGGCATGAATCACATTGGTGGATGAGGCAAAGTAGCTGGTTTGATGAGGTCCAGGGATGGTGGTTTTTGTGCAGTTATGAGGGCACAGTTGGCTGCATGGTTTGTTGCAGGCATATGTGCCTGCTTTACTGTTCCTGTTGTTAGGTCTGTAGTTGCTGGTGAGCATTTGCTTAAGGTTGGGGGGCTGTTTTGTAAGCAAGGAGAGGTCTGCTGCCCAAGGCCTGAGAGAGTGAGGGATAGTTTTATAGAATAGGTTGTAGGTCCTTGATGCTGTGCCATAGAGGTTTTGATCTGGGGGTTGTAGGTGATGACCAGTTGTGTTCTGTTGTTTTCTTTCTTGGGCTTCTATAGTAGTTGGCTCTTTGAATCTGTTTCTTCCCTACTCTAGGTGGGTACTGTAGTTTTAAGAATGCTTGATAGAGATCCTTAAGGTGTCTGTCTCTGTATGAGGGACTGGTTCAAATGCAGTTATATCTTAGGGCTTGGCTACAGGCAGTGGATCGAGTAGTGTATCCTGGGTGGAAGCTCAAGGGATGTAGGTAACAATCAAGTTCCACAGAGTAGTATTTCTCAAGGGTATGATAGTTAATTTTGCTGGAGAACTCTTTAATTTTGGAAATTCCTCGGAAGCGTTTAAAGGCTTGATTTCTCATTTGTGAGATTATACACTAATACTTGTTTTTTGTAATTTTTTTTTTTTTTTTAAATATCAGAAGATGCCTAAACCTGTGTCAGTGGCTTTTCTTTTGGTAAGGTAGTCCCAACTGATTACAGCTTTTTTCCCTGTAATTTGTTAGAAGGATGTGTAGTTGAGCTGTGAAACTGTGGTAATTAGGATCTTGTGTTAATCAAAGAATTTATGAGAACTACGTTCCAAGGGTGGAAGGAGAGAGGAAACATTGTGTTAAAATACAAGGAGCCCTGGCGGTTTTAAACCCCATTGGATGCAGACTGTCGATGTGTATGCCTGTACCACTGTATCCAGTCTGGAGACATAGGAAAGACTGAGGAAAATTATTTGGTTCTTTCTGTGACTTTTATGAATTATGTCATGGGTTAAAAAAGTGTATAAATTTTGGCTCAAATTTTTGCTCTTAGGTGAATGTCAGTTTCAATTTGGAAGGCCACATTATTGCTGGCCTCAAATAATTTATTGGCAATAGTGTCATAAACTGTTGTAATTCAAACGTATTTGTTGGCAGGCAGGGACAAGATGTTATCCGTGCATCAAACCATATTCTAGTTTCAGGTACGCAGTTACAAATCTGGAGTTACCCTGCTGAGTTGAGCGGAACTATTCATGATTTATGTTTGTTTCTTAGAAGAGAACCTAGGCCAATATGCATTGGTAATGATCTTGGTGATGCTCCCCTTGGTTTAAAAAAAAAAAAAGATTCAAGTCGCTGTGATCTGAAAGAATCGTCTCAATTGTGGGTGTCCTGAGCATCATTTAACACTGATGCATAGCACTTCCCTTTTCTTCCTGCCCCGGTGGTCTCTGGTTGAAACTGCTGCAGAAGGCTGATTTTGGAGATTTTCTTCTCTTTAAACCATGTCAATTGGAGGACAGTGATCTGTCCTCGATATTTAGATATCATCCTGAGTTTGTGGTGAGGTTTTTATCTTTCAGTTGCCAGTGATTTTCCAAGTCCTACTTTTCGTCAGTAACTTAGTATTGTGACTGAGAGGAAACAGATTTACCTTCATTAAGCAGAGTGTCCTTGTATATTTGCGCGGCAAAATTTCAAAGACTGAATGTTGATATCTGCTAGCTAAAAATCTGAAAACCTTATCTGGGAACTGTTCACATACATTTTATGTCCTGCTTCATTTGTTTTTAATGCAAGACCAAAACTCTTCTAGTGTCATTTGTAAATGTCTGAGAAAATTCCTTCAAGATGAGCATTCAGTTATGTGGTATTTTTTCTTTAAATGTCATGTCTTAGATGACTCTTTTTTCTGTGGTTTAGTTTACTCTTTAACTTCACCCTGGGTGTCGTGGGTGCTTTTCCTTCTGAAAATGTGTGATTATGTCTGGCATGCATCAGAAGACTAAAGTAGAGGAATTAAAGGTTTGGACAAGTGTGCTTCTGGGCGACGGATGAAGTGAGAATACTTTTATTTCCGCTTAGTTTTGAAACGTATCATTCCAGCAAAGCCTTTGAAACTGGTCCAGCTTTGCCAACCATAACATTTAAGGGTTTTTTGACCTAGACTGAATTGGAAAGCTGTTTTTAGGCAGAGGAAAATATTAGTGCATGAAAATAAGTCAGACCTGTAACTGACTGTATGTGGTCAGTGGTTTGACTGAATGTAGGTGGCTCTCTTCCTGTTACTGCTCTAAAGCATGGGAGTTTGTTTGTATGTATGAGTAGAGAGCTGTTACAAATTAGGCTGTTCTTCCTATGTTGTTTTTGTGCATCTATGCAACAATTACTGTGCTTTAGCAATTCATTTGCAATGTGTACGTTGGTACTGAAAAACAATTAAAGGTATTGACCACCATGGGGATCAAAATGGAGTAATCAGAGGGTTTGGATGTGTACAGTGGAATTGTTTACAGTGGGTGGGGAATGTGGATTATTTTCTCTTAAAACTTTCAAGATTTAAATTATTTTCTAAATTTTTAATGCCTTTGTAGAAAAATTTTTAAAAACGCAGAGCCCAATATAACTATTATTACAACTTTTTATTTTTCTCTGATAAGTACCTTCTCACAATCTTGAAAATAGGATTCTTCTTTCCCGGTTTGTCCTTTCCCCATTTGATTCTTCCCTCCTTTCTTCCCCATTGTGTCTAACAGAGCTTGAAATTAACATGGCTTTTTGTTTACTTGCTCGGGTGTAGGCATCATAGAAGATGCCAGCAGAGCTCTGGGAATAGTTACTTTTCTAGCTGCATCGGCAGAGGGAGTATAAAGCACAAAGGATTCTTGTTCAACAGACATAGTACTACCTTGATTGTAATTTTAAAAAGGCAGGGGGAGGGGGCAAAACCCCCCTAAAACCAAAAACTTCTTCCTGACATAGCAGAAGCGCTTTTTAAAAGGCCTGAGCACTTTTTATGAAAACAATCAGCACTTCATAAGGTCAGACCTGTAGTTTGGAAAAATGGTGGCATGCTTTGTTATTTTTGGATGAATAAAAGAATCACATAAATTAACAGGATTATTCCCCACTCCTCCAAAAATCCATCACTTTTATCTACTTCATTATATGCATCTCATCATCAGTCTTCTTAGAATACAAAATTGGGTCCACAAAAGCAATTAGAGAACATTATCTGAAACACAAAATAAACAGTTCCTGAAATCTTCAATATGAAAATATTTGCAATATTCTTCAAGTTAAAAAAAAATCAATAGCAGAATTATAAACTTGCAGCTGCAAATTATGCATTCAGAAAACTGAGTGAAATTTCAGGCGTGTTTAGACTTGGGAAATAGATTGCATTGTAAGTCATGTTAGTTAACCTATTAGCTACACCCAGTCTACATTCCCAGTCCAGTTTGGTGCTCTCACACTGCAGAACAAACAGAGCTAATGACCAGTATTTTTTTTAAGCATATTTGGTGTTGTCTGGTGCAGTTACTTGAAACATATTAAGGAGATATGTGTATGAATCCCACTGCCAGTAAAAATGGTGTGAGAATTTAATTAAAGAGGCTATCAGTGTTGTAGCAAAACATTTTACAGACAATATGAACTTTCATCCAAATTCGTATGTAACATTTCCACTAACATTGAAACTAACATAGCATTGCAGCCATGTATTTTGTTTTACGAATTCATAATTTTCTTTCACTGTCTTGATTTTGGTTCAAACATTTGTTTATACTTCTATTTATAATAATAAATACAGTTCCACAAGAAAATACAGATGACTGCCTACTCAGCATAAGTATTCATATAATAAAATTCTAGTTTATTTTTTCAGAAGTACTTACCCATTCTACAACTGCTATATTAGTAATAAAAATAATGTAAAATATAAATGTATTGTGTGCCTCGGTCCATAACTCAGCATAAAAAGACTAAAAACATAACCATACAACATGTTTGTATGTGTGTGCATGCAAACCTACAGATAAATACATTAATTGAGTTTTACTTTCAAGTACATAATGATGAAAGTCACATTTGTGTGTAAATGTGAAATGTTTGATGTAGGGTGGCTGCAATTTTTTCACACTGATTATCATATTTAACCAGATGTGTGAAATTTCGTATTATTCTTAGTTATTTAAATTTACCTTAGACTCACTCTGCTTTCATATATAGAAGCATGTTGCCCAGCTGGTAACTGCTCCCCAAGATAAGGGTTTGAGGGGGAAATGGTAATAGGAAATTTCAAAGCAGAACAGTAGAATCGCTCAGTTCTGAACCAAAGTTCTTGCATCGTAACATACAAATACATAGTGTGGTTGGTACTCTTGGCAGTACTAAAACAACATGACAACTGATGAGCTTAAACTTCTTTGGTTTCTTTTTAATTGGTTTCCATATAGTTATCGTGATAAGCAAAAGGAAACTACATGAAGGCAGCAAATCTGAATATACTCAAAATAATAGGAATACTGTTTTCCAAGAATTTTATTCATAGTAATGTCAAAACTGACTTCCAGAGCGTTCCTGAACCTTTGTATTTTTACCTTTTTAAATGTAATTGCAAAATCAGTGAAATAGAATGACTTAAAATTATGCTTCTTGGACCATATTTTTAATACGCTGTTCAGAGTGGTAAGTGTAGAATGCTAGACAAACAGGGCCAGTGCTTCCATATAGGCAACCTAGGTGGTGCCCGGGGGCACCAAGGGCTGGGCTGGGGGCAGCAAGCCTATCCTGTCGTGCTCTGCTCCCTGCCTGCAGCTGGACCCCCGCCCGTGGCCGGACCCCAGAGGGGAGTGTGGGGCACCAAAATCAGTGTTGGGCTTGGGCAGTAAAAAACCTTGGGCTGGGCCTGTAGACAAATAAAGTGCTTTGGAGGGCTGTTTTTTCTTAATAGGTTTGAATGACTCTGGTTTGGCTTCTTATCTCATGCAAACATAAAAAGTGATGGCACCTTAAAGAATTGTTAATGATATGTTATTTGGTAAATACATTGCGGGGGAGTAGTTTGGAATAAAGCAGTGGTAATGAGGAGTAGTGAGAAAAGGTGTGGGGGGAAGGGCAGAAACATACTTGAGACTAATACTGGGTTTGGGAGGTGAGGGGAGGCTGGCCTGGCAGATGGATGGAGTTAACTAACCAGTAAAGTAGATGCTGGCAGGTAAATATCTAAATTTTATCTGTGGGTTGTATTCAGTTTCTGTCTTGTCGTCTTCTTGTGGAAATACAATGATTAATGTCGTGTTTGAATATTTAATGTTTTGATTGCAGAAGTTGGAGATCTGAGAGAACTGCAGACATTGGACATTTCAACTAATCGTTTGATAGCTTTACCTGAAAGGCTGCATATGTGCCTTTCCCTGCAGTACCTGAGTGTGGATGGGAATTATCTATGGTGTGTCCCTCGCCATCTCTGCCAACTCCCTAGCCTCAATGAGCTGTCCATGGCTGGAAACTGTCTTGCATTTCTGCCACTTGGTGAGTGACTGCCTTCCTTAGACAGTGGAGGGAAAAAAAAAAAGAAAAGAAAATAAGTATTGTGAAAGCCCTCGTTCTAACAAATAGTGCTTTTTTCCCATGTTCTACACATAATCTCTAAATTAGGGGAGGTAACACAATGATCTGATTCTTAGGAAACTTGTTAGTTAATGAAAAACAAATAATCTGTTTTAAGATTGTGGTTTCATGTTTATTCAAAGTGTTAGCCCAGAGCAGTCCAGTTTGCTATATTTTGGTTGACTTACAAAACAGAAGAACACTTCATAGACAAAAGTCGTCTCATGTGGAAATGTATGGGTGATTTAAATAATTCAGTGGCTTTTTGTCATGATTTATCTTGAACAGCTAGATCTGCAAACTTAAGCACTGAATTCTCATTTAGAAGTTTAAACCGTTATGGAACACCCAGCAGCTGCAGAAGTTTCAAAGCATAGACATTTCATAGAAATGTCAGCATTACGAATCTACATGTCATAAACAGTTATGGGTCTCCAGTGTAGTATTTATTTTGATGTTGTACATAGGGATCCCCTAAGACATCTGCAGGAGCCCTGGAGGAAAACCAGAAGTGTGTAGCCCTGTGTTCTGAGAAGTGGTCTCCATGTTCATGTGTACATGTTGCCTGACAGTACATGCATACAGTCTCATTCTTTATTCTTAGTGAATTCTGCAAGGCCCAAATCTGCTAGAATATGAGTACAGATTAATGCTGCTTTTTCAAGTGCTTCAGGTTTGATCTCTGAAAGCAAGAAAAAAGCCATCAGATTTGGTCTTCTGTGTGTAAACACAATTGCATTAACCTGCATTATTGTTAAAAAATAGAGACAAGTTGCTAAAAAATGAGGTTGGTTTGTTTCTGAATGACATACGTTATATAAGTTGAAGATGGGTGGCACCAGCTAAGGAAAAGATACATGGTCTTGGAGTTTCAAGGAGCCCCTTTCAGCACAAAAAAAGCGAGGAGTCTTGTGGCACTTAAAGACTAACAGATTTATTTATCTCATGAGCTTTCGTGGGAGAAAATTCCCCTTCGTCAGATGCGTTGAAGACGGGGAACTTACAGAATGGGATTTATTTTCATCCCATTCTGTAAATTCCTCCTCTTCAAAGCGTCTGATGAAGGGGGATTTTCTCCCACAAATGCTCATGTGACAAATAAATCTGTTAGTCTTTAAGTCCCCCAAGACTCCTTGCTTTTTTTGCTTTACTAGACTAATACTGCTGCCCCTTTGAAACCTTTTAGCACAACAACTCAATAAGTATTACATTAAGGGATATACCTACTGAAATAGAGATGTCATAGGAATGACGTTGGACTGTCCTGTGGACTATGTGGCATTATGAGTCAAAGAAAATAAACCCATAATATATCAGTTAAATTCCATGGTACTAACTAACACAGGCAAAATAACTCTTCAATCAACCGAATATTTCTCATTCTACAGAAACCTCTTGAAAAGAAAGGTCTTTTTTTTTTTTTTTTTTTCTTTTAAGGCTTTGGAGAAACAAAATGATGCATAAGTTGAAATGTGAAACCCTGCTGAGGTCAAATCTTGCACCTTTTTAATTAAGACCTTTTCTTTACTTGGTTAATACCTTATTAGTGGGGAAAAAAATAACTTGGTTCAGCCATAGATCTGTTAAAATATTTGTGTTTTTAGTTCAAAAGAGGGAAATAAACCTCTTAGAAAATGACACACCTAACTCTTGCTTTATTTTTAGACCCAAATTCAAAACAAAGTCTATTTAAAAGGAATCTTAAAAATAATGGGAAACATTGAAGACTGTCAGTTGACCTTGCTCAGAAATATTTAATAATAGGAACTCATTGTTGAACCTTTGGAGATAATTTGCCATCTGTTAATGTGGAATTGAATAATAAATCCTGGAGTTAAGAGGAAAAGCCGCACAGAATAAATGGAAATGTTTAGTTCTCTCCTGAGGAATCAGAAGAGTTCTGAATAGTGAAGATTTGATGAAATACAGTAGAAAAGAGAATTGCATCATTGGAAAACAAAAAGATTAAATAAGACATTTGCCATTTGAGGAAAGATTTCTCCTTATGCGCCAGTATACTACATCCTTATTGAAGTCATTTAAAGTTTATAGGCACAATTTTGGCACCATTATTTTTATAGCTTTTATATATCTGCAAGTTGTGTGCGATGTACAGCCCGCCTCAGTTGCATGCTTTATAACATGGTTCATGATGATAAATACCTGAGAAATAACATGAGAGAGAGAATAATGAATACATTTTGAAATGAAAGGGCGTTTCATGGTGCTGAGTACCCAGGATCCTTGGAGCTTGACTCAGCAGAAGTCACTTGCACAGCTTGAATAATGAACAAAGGCTAGTCATTCTCTTTCCCCAAATCCTTGACATATGCATTTTTATCTAAAGGAGGCAGTGCTTGTTAACTCAAGGACATGTTGAATGATCTATTCTTCAAATTGGATACAGTTTAAAATCTGCACCTTTAAACATTTCACAACTGGACAATATACATTGGATATTAGGAAGCATTTTTTATTTGAACGTTTGGAAAATACCTGATTGTAAGATTAAATACATTAAAACTGAGTAAGGAAGGCTGTTTAAATTAGAGAAATAAAATTTATTTCTATATAATCTTTAACCAGTTTAGTTTAGACTGCTTGCACCATCTGTTCTAGTTGTGTGTATGTATGTGTGTTTATTTGTTGGGACACCATTAAACAGACACCATATAGGGGCATGGCAATACTCTTAGCATGAGGAGTTAGTTGTGATCAGTGTCTTAGAATGTGGTTTTTTCATTTGTCAGTTTACAAATAACTCCTAATTTTCCCTACTCAGCCAGCTGTGATTTGATTGCCTAACTATTTGTAGAACTGGTAATTTAAAGGACAAGTGTGAACAGGTGGATATAGGGTAGTTAGATTTTCAGAAGACCTTTCACAGGGTTCCTAATCAAAAGCACTAAAGTGAACTAAGCTGTCATGGGATAAAAGAGAAGGTCCTCTTCTGGATTCATAACTGGTTAAAAGATAGGAAATGAAGGGTGGGAGAAAATGATCAGTTTATAGAGTGGAGAGAGATAAGTAATGGTAACCCCCAGGGTCTGCACTGGTCCCAGTACACTGTTTGACATATTCATAAATGATCTGGAAAAAGGGGAAAATGGTGAACTGGCAAAACTTGCAGATACAAAACTACTCAAGAGAGTTGAGTTCAAAGCAGACTGTGAAGTTTTGTGAAGAGGGATCTTGCAAAACTGGGAGACTGGGAAATAAAATAGAAGATAATATTCAGTGTTGATAAATGCTAAGTAATGTACATTGGAACACGTAATCTCTATTAGACATATAAAATGATACAATCTAAATGGAGCCATGGTGGGTAGTTCTCTTAAAATGTGCAACTCAATGTGCAGCTGTATTAAAAATGGAAATGATCATTAGAAATGATTAGGAAAAGGATACATAATCAAAAAGAAAAGATCTTATTGACCATAAATCCATGGTACATACGCATTTTGAATACTGCATGCAGATATGGTCATGCCATCTCAAAAAGGATACATCGGAATTGGTAAAGATAAAGAAAAGAGTAACAAAAACAGTTGGGGATTATGGGAAGGCTTCCCTGTGAAGTCAGATTAATAACACTGGGGCTTTGCAGCTTGGAAAAAAGATGGCAAAGGGAGGACATGATAGAGGTCTAGAAAATCATGACCAGCGTGGAGAAAGTGAATAAGAAGGGTTCTTGGCTCCCCTAATAATCCCGTACCTAGGGCTCACCTAATAAAATTAATTTTTC
The DNA here is from genome assembly GCA_007922195.1 of Podocnemis expansa. NCBI lineage: Eukaryota > Metazoa > Chordata > Testudines > Podocnemididae > Podocnemis > Podocnemis expansa. The sequence continues at coordinate 14,987,251 of ML682019.1, forward strand.
AAGCAGATGCCCGAACAGACAGATGGGTGAACAAAATCAGGATTACCAATGCTCCCTAGTCTTGCAAAGGAAACTTAAATTCCTGCATATGCCAATATAACTTGTTACATCGGTCAGTTTTCTGGGTAATGACATAAAAAGTGCACTACGTAGATTTATAATAAGTAACCAAGGAGTGCACATCTCATTCTAAGGACACCTTGACAGCTCTCTAAAAATATACTAAAATGTATTTGAGGCAAACTATGTAACCCAAAACTTCAAAGCGTCTGACAAAGTGGGATTTTCTCCCATGAAAGCTCATGGGGTAAATAAATTTGTTAGTCTTTAAGTGCAACAGGACTCCTTGCTTCTTTTGCTGGACTAGACTAATCCTTTAGAACTGTGTAACCCAGTGCATCCTGACCAGCCTCTGCACTTTTCTTTTGCTTGTCTTGACAGGCCATCTGGTTTTAGATTTTATACTAATAAGTGGATTTAGGAATCTTGGCCTATAACTAAAGAGACATATCCTACTGATGATACTTGGTTTGAAGAAGGTGAACAGGACTTAAACATTCTCCAAGAATCAAATGCAAATACTACAACTTCTGAAAATAAAGATTGCATTGTAAGAAACTGTAGTCTTGTGTTTTTTTGGTTAGAATTAACATGATCCGTTGTGATTCATAACATGACTTAAATGGAATAATTATTATGGACTGTAATGAGGTGACAGTGGCTGGATATCATGACAGGAAAATTTTAATGTCATATCTTTTTAGGTTTTATGTGTGCTTTTCTTTAAGCAAATGGGTCTAGTAATTACCAATGCACAGCAAACAAAGGTCTTCTATCCCAGTATATACTTAACTGTATGTTTGCTCTCACAATAGAGTTAAAAGAGCATCAGTGCAGACACACTAGCTTTGTTCAGTCTTCAGCCATGTGGAATGCATATGCCAGGGCCTTGAGGTAAAATAAACAAACAAATAAATAAATAAAAATAGAACTGGGGTTTGTTCAGGACTCCTTGCGTTTGGCCATTTCTAGAGGAAAGGTCTTTGATCTGAAAGTTGGGAAGGAGGAAAGTGGAAATGTTTTAGACACAGAGCAGTGCTTGCAAAAGCCACATGAAAACCTTCTTTGTGGCTTTAGCCTTTCCATAGATAGATAGTGTCTTTATTTCTTAGACTTCAAAAGAAGTGGCTTTATCAAAAAGTTTTTAACAATATTTATTGCCTGGAATAATATATAAAAAACTAATGGGAATGGAGTAGAAAGAGCTTCTTAAATTGGTAACTGCTAAAACTACAGAGGTTTTTTTTGGTGGTGTGGAGATGCATGATTATTAATATAAGTTTCATAAGAGCATGATCTATGCAAACACATGAACTGTCGGGATTTGGGAACTTGAGTTTTGCTCAAACTGAGGACTTGTCTGTACTGAAATTGCTGCATCGATCTCCACAGATGGACACAGTGGGATTGACTGAGCGGCCAATGCAGGTCCCAGAATTGCTCTCCATTCAATGCGGTAACTCCACCTCCAGAAAGAGTAATGCTGTGTCGAACGGAGAGCATTTCCCATTGCTGCAACCCAAATAAAGATACCACAGTAAGGGAGGCTAAGTAAGTCGACAGGAGATGCACATTTTACAGTATGTAGCCTGCGTGTCTCCTGTTGACTCAGGACAGCACTACAGAGTGGGCCTGAGGTTGGGGATGTTTGTGTAGTGCCCAGAAGTACTGTAGGCATGTGGGAAGTCCCAGTTCTTGTCTTGAAGAGCTTACACTGTAAATAGCAACATCAATACAGAGGGAAGATACTGAACTTATCTCCTCTTTAGGTTTATATGAGAACACGGCAGCTCTGGAAAATGGAGTCCTAGCCTCATTTTTACCCCATGTATGCCTACAAAAACAAACATTTTGAATTTTTGTCCTTTCTCTGCAAGACGACTTAGATAAAACAGTAGCATATTCAAGACAGACAGCAGCCCACAGTTTTCTATACTGATTGGTGTAACTGGATTCTAGAACATGCAACGGCTTTTTTTTTTTTGGCTTTTTGATGTGCTGCAGTAAGTATTACACTCTTATATTGTATTGGCTGCCTCTGTTCTAGTGCTACAATATTTTACACTGTATCCTACATTTATATTGTTTTGCACTAAGAAGGATCCTAGAACTTCTAACAAACCATATGTAGCCAACCTATGATGAACGAATGCCACCATACATTTGTTGTGTTTTCTCTTTGACAGCGCACAGCAGTACCATGCAGAATTTTAGGACAGAAAGTGAAGGTTGTGTTATCTGTTGTATACCCCAGAGGGATTTGTGTGTTTTGTGTCTGGATCATGTAACTTCCCAACGAGGAATTTCCTCAGTATAAACTGCCCTATAATGCTCAACTATTTCATTTCATGTAAAGTTGAGATGCAGAGAGCTCTATTATGGTGCAGCAGAAGTCTATGATAAAATTTGCATAGTACAGAATAGTGGAGGATCAGGCCACCATAAATGTAATATATTAAATCAAATCACAGTGACATTTTTACTCAACAAAGGGAATCTAATAAGTTTCCTTTTTGCACCGGCATTAATGGTTCGATCTTCAGATGATCCTTCTTCTGAGACTAGCAGGAGCCCTTCAGCACTGTCATTTAGTGGGGCGATTTGGCAGTTTGAGGAGCCTTGACCTGTTTTCCTTCCCCATCATACCCATCTTTCAGAGAACTGCGTCTCTTGCAGTTCTTCTCTTTGCAGCTGGCCTGCAAAAGGGCAGGATCACTCCCATAGTTGTATATATTTAAATATACTGTTTCTTGAAGTATAACAACTTTTCAGTGATTTAAAAAAAAAAATACCTCTCAGGAACAACCAACTGATTCTTAGAAAGAGAGCAAATGTTTTATGAAGATATGGAAACCTTAATGTTCTTCTCTCCTATTATGCTTGATTCATAACTGCCTGGGGGGGGAAAGAGTATGTTTTCAGATTAAACTGTAGCCTCATTTTCTTGTTAAATTTTAGCACACTCTTTTTCCCACCAACCTCATCTTTGGTTTTCATGGTCTTTGGTCTCTGTAATAGGTTGATCTTCTCTGGGTGTATCTTTTGGGGTGTAATCCTGCAATGTTCATAGTGTCTTTGACTATCTTGAAAGTCAGTGGGAACTGAGGACACACTTCTGGTGGGTTCTGGAAAGCTGTAATAGAAATGAATAAAATGTTATTTTGTGGTTCATCAGAGTTGAATGATGGCCAGACAACTATGCATAAATAAAACTAAAAACATTTATAAAACATTCTGACTGTATGTAGTAGTGGCTAGTAAGAAATCTTAGGCATTTTATCACCTCTGCCATATTAATAACAAAATGAGACACCATAGAAAGTTTTTTACTTTGCATTCTAGTATCAGTGTTTTAGTTGTGTTCATGAAATGGGCAGAAGCTACATAGTCTCTGAGGTTTTTCTTATATTTTTTTGCCGATCAAAATAATTACTGGTTGTTGAAGATGGAAAGTCAGAATTAGTCTAGGATAGAGTAGCTTTTTAATTGGCTCATTCAGGGCATTTAAAACCAAATGCTAGTTTCCCTTCCTTAGTTTCTAAATTTGTGTAGCATAAACCCCTAATTAATATGTTGGAAGCATACAGGCGTTTTCAGTTGACTAATGTATTTCAGTCTGTTCTGCAGAAATGCTTTCACAAGTAGTTAGACCTTCAGAAAGGAGACTTGTGTTGTCTGTTTTTTGAAAAAGTTTTTACTTCTTAAACTTTCTAAAATAACTGATCGTCGTTATCACTTAACAAGCTTATGCTTTTAACTGAACTGAAATGTATGCATTGAATATACCCTTAATAAAAGTAGGGATGTCAAACTCATATGCTGCGGTGTGCCAGCTTTGACTTAAATGTACTTCAAGTGGGCTGTACGTACCATAAGTCGAAATACTAGAGCACCCTCGCAACATCCTGGAGTGCTGTGCATGTGAAACTGTGCTCCGCAATACACCCCTCCTCCTCATGTGTTAGAGAAAGAATATGTTCTTGGAGAGTGCAGTCTCGCATACCCCATGATGTCACGAGACCTGATGCTCTCGTGGCATTGCAAAATGCTGGGTATGCAAGATCACACTCTCTGTTAGGAAGAGAGTGTGGTCCCAAGGAGCGCAGTCACAGGCCAGATGGAAGAGATTCATGGACTGCATGCTCGACACCTCTGAAAGTAAATAGTCTTTCAGCCAACTCAGGAATATTTTTAGAGTGCATTTTTCTAGCATTTTGTTCAATCTGAATTTAAAAGACTCGGGTTAATGAATCTTTTGGTACTTTCCCTTAGGAAGCTGCAGTTCGGGTGAATGTGTTTTGCTGACAGGATTTTTTTCCCCTGGCAACTAAATTTTCCATTTAACTTACTCCATTTCTCTTTCTTGGACCTTTTATATCCCAAACTAAATCAAATTTAATAATTGATATTCATATTCTTAAGTACTTGTAGGTTCTTAGCATGTCATTCTACATTAATTATTGCCTAGCCATGCTATATGTATTTGGCTCTTCTAAATACCCCTTACCAGCCTATCCCTCCAGCATCCTACTTATTTTTACAAAAAAATCTGTCCTTGCTTGAGGTGTAATGGCAGCCATAAACAGGAAATGGTGGTTCACATTTTCTTAGCTGCAGATAAGTATATACACCTTCTATAGTATAATAATCAGTTGTCAATATATGTATTTTATTTTCTAATTTTAGTATCTTATGCAAACCAGTTTGCTTCGGTCATTAAAGCTCTGTTTCATTCATGCAAAATCTGCATTCTTTTCATGCAATTTCAACTGGTGTCAGTGTAGGTATAAAAGTCAGCACTGAATTTATCCCGCGCCCCATTATTTATAATACACATAATTCCTGTTGGGTTAGCTGCCCAGCAGTTTGTCAGTAAACAGCTGAAAATCCAAAATTGGCTATTAGATTGCATTAGCTATAATAATTAATGAAATTATTTATATTGTGATGAACAGTCCTGTAAGGTAGGCCACAGTCTGTTCCTGTACACTGATGGAGTCCTGACTTCAGTGGAGCTCCATCGTTTGACATTAGTAAAGGACTTGGTCTGCTGTTTTTAAAAGGTCAGTTGTGGATATGAACCCAAAAGTAGTTTTTCCTTTTCAAATTGAGAGATTAACTCTCAGTAAATTCATTCTTGTAGTGACATTTCCTTCATAATGGGATTTATAGAAATGTTGGGACATGACTGGGTATTTTTAGAGTAACTTTGGTGAGTAACTGGTTCTGTTTAATCATACTTTTCCCACAGATTTCATTTAGTTGAATGAAACTTATATAGAGTAATTTGTGTTCACTTACATGGAGTTCAGTCAGCTTATTTTGATATTAATTATTTCTCTCAGGAATTGTCATTACTACATTTTTCTTTTTTTCTTTTTGTCTTCTAAAACCCAGATTTAGGTCGCTCTCGGGAACTGCAATATGTTTATGTGGATAACAACATTCATCTGAAAGGGCTCCCTTCTTATCTGTATAATAAAGTCATTGGTTGCAGCGGGTAAGCATGAATTAACTTTATATCTTGCATACCTTTATCTCCTGACTCCCTCTATAATTACGTTGCAGTGCAATACAGCTGAATTTTATTTTTGGGTCTTTCATTCAGGACTGATGTTACTTTGAAGGGATTATTGTGGCTGCCAGTTCTGTATTACCTCCATAATCTTCTATTAATTTGCTGAACATATAATATTTCAGCACTAAGCTGCAGCAGCCAGAGCATTTGTAGATATTTGTAAGAAACACTTATTGATGATGTAAGGCATGATGCTGACGAACATGCTCAAATTCGGCCCAAAATGTAGACTTCATAGAAATGAGCATTTCAAAATCAAAAACCAATAGGTTTGTTCTGTGATTTTTTTTAAAGACATTTCAATGATCTTTAATAAATAGACATCTCTTTTAGGGTTTGCATTTCATATGTTACAGTATTGGACTAGTCAATGGGTTCACAGATCTTTGCCTAGAATGGACAAATTCTGCAGAATAGAATTTCACAGTGTCCACCTTTACTTTGATTCATACTTGCATAACATCCTTGTAGCAGCTATGTACAGTGCTTGGTACTCACTAAGTAAATAACTCTCTAAATTGCAATCTGACTTGAATGTCTGTTGAAAAATACTCTAAGCCATCTCATGTTTGTGGTTATGATATATGGGGAAAGTGTGCTCTCCAGGACACTAGCCTGTTTTTTCTTTCTCTCATACTAGCTTAAATGAGGAGCAGTTTCTACTGTCATTAATGTAGTTATGCTGGTGCAAAAGTATCTTTTAATTGTAAAATTACTGCTTAAATTAATGTGAACTCCCAATTTATGACCCATGTCTTGCTATAGTTTAACTATTATACACCTGAGAATTTTTAAGGTTTTCCTAATAGCCAGAGTTCATATTACTGTTTATTCCCTTGATAAGTATTTTTCAGTTGTATCATTCTGTTATTGTTGCCAGATGGTGTCACTGTGCTGATAATAGACTATATTCCACTCATTTCAATTAATGAAGTTCTCTTATACCTACAATAAATGTGTGTTTGCTTTGTCAGAAATCCAAATAAACTCCAAACAATGTTACAGTGAATTAGAACTTAAAGGAAGCAATTATTGTGTGTGTGAGTGAGTGTAAGTGTGAATGAGAGAAAAAAAACAATGTGTGGGAACAAGATTGAGAAAACTCGTGTGTGTATGTGCGCGCACTTAAGTAAAACAGTGTGTGGGAAGACTGAGAAAACTCTTGTGGTAGTGCCTAAACGGGGGGCTAAGCAGTATGATCCAACATGTCTGTTTCTTTTCAGTTATTTTGAACCCCACCTTTGCCTTTTCACTTCATCTTTATTCTCCATTTTAATCTGTTAAAATGTTTATATCTCAAATTAACTTCATGCTAATTTTTTAAGTGGCATTGCTAGTCATCTTATTTTACAACTAACAAGGAGTCTGGTGGCACTTTCAAAGACTGACAAATTTATTTATTGCATGAGCTTTAGTGGGAGAAAATCCCACTTTGTCAGATGCTTGAAGATGGGGAATAGCTCCCATTCTGTAAATTCCCCATCTTCAAGCATCTGACAAAGTGGGATTTTTCCCTGTGGAAGCTCATGTGATAAATTTGTTAGCCTGGAAAAGGGCCACCAGACTCCTCGTTTGTTTTGTTGAACTAGACTGATACAGCTACCCCTTTGGAACTTATTTTACAACTGTCTGTGTAAACCAGATTTTCATTCGACTCAGTCCATTTTAAAAGATTTCTGCTAGCATTCCTCCTCACTATATCTTCATTTTTATATTATGATAAGATTTTAGCCTTTCACTAATCACGGTTGAATATATCAGATATAGATCAGACAGAGACTATGCTTAATATGCAGAAGGTCCTGGGTTCAAGCCCCAGGGGGTTGGACTTGATGATCTCATGAGGTCCCTTCCAACCCTATGAGTCTATTCTATTCTATTCTAAATTGTCAACAGACCTTGATGACACTTCAACTGTTACTGCCCCTGGTGGATCTGCACTAGTAGTAGCTACAATGAAAACCTTAATAAGTTTCACATAAACAAGGCTGTACGTGTTCAAAACACCGTGTAGATGTCAACTGATCCTCATAGCACTTCTATAACACGTGTGGAAACAGATTCACATTGTTCTGTTTGGTGGTACTTGTACTTTCCTTAATATCTGAATAAAAAGGTAATAACTCTTTTTGTTTTAAATTACTACCATCAATACAAAATCAATCCAGCTGATCTACTTTGTTCTGATCAGCCAGAGGGCAGCCACAGACCCTATTTCAGTAGTATGTGGGTATAGCTGGGTACGTATAATCTTCTGGTTTCCCCAACATCAGCCATAAAAGAAGTGGTCAGTCCAACCATTTAGATTTGATAAAATGCCCTCCCCCCCACACCTTTGGTCAGATTTCATTTTTGTGAATAAATTTCAGTCCCTTCCCCCAAAATAAAGACAGTATTTATACTGGCAAATTAAAAAAAAAAAAAGTATTGCTGCATTACCACAGTTACCTCTAATGAGGTGCTAAATTAACAGGAGCTGCATTATTTTTCAGTTTCCTTGTACTAAAGGTAAAAATTTTATGACAGAATCTACTCTTTTTTAGTAAGCAAATTAAGATCCATGGATTTGTATGTGCTGATAAAGGACACATCCCCATATTCTATAGAGTAGGCACCTTTGATGTAAGCTAAAAATACACTTATATGGGGGGGCGGTTTAGCAAAAGAGAAACACCACTTGTTGGTAACACTCTGATCTCTTCTGTAGGGTAACTGTATAAGGAACAGCATGCTCAAATAGAGTTGATAATGTACTGAATGGATATTGAAATGGTATGCTAACTGTCTGCTAAAGCTTTCCTGTGTCCTTTGGAATAGTAACTGATGGTAAGCTGCTGTAAGGTCTTTACTGGTCAAGTAAATGGATTACAGGCCTGGAATGAAATTACAGGCATTGAATCTTTTGTCTGGTCACTATCTGGACAGTGAAAACTGACACATTATTGCTGATTTAAAGCTAGGGCTCTTAAAATATAAATAACATTGCATAGGTAATGAATCTTTGTCCCTGAATCTTTGTCAGACTGACTGAAAAATCACCTTTATATAAGTGAAGATCTCAGCACTAGGAATTTTCGTTTTCATTTTCTGTGGATCGAATTTACTATCCATCTGCTTGATCTGATTGATAGACTGCATTGATCCTGTCATTCCTTCTGAACATATATTATCATATGGCTTACACCTCTGTTTTGTTTATTAAATTCTCTTGCAACTCCACTTTAAGGGGGAGTTTCAGGTTTTCCTAGCCATACCCTGGATCACTAAAAGTAAAAAAGAAAAACAGTAGTCTCCTTTCTTATTCATGGAGTGTTCATGACTATTAATAACCAGTTATTATTCTTAAGAAAGTATTCATTTTTCTGGCATGTTCTGACATGTTTATGCAGTTATCCCCTTAAACATTCTACCATCCCTTTTTCCATTCCATGGGATAGAGAAGCATATATTAATATCTTAGCCGTTCAGGTAGATGTGAGGGCCAATTGATATTGAAGTAAGTATTCCGTGTAGTTTACCTATGTGTTTTCTGTTTCGGTTACTTAGGGTTGATCAACTAAATTCAGTTCATCACACCAGAATATTTCCTTTTCTTTGTGTTTACCAAGACATGCAGTGTTGTAGGTTTGTTTGCTGTGACAGTTCTCTTGGCACAGGTTGTTGGGGCCTTCTGACTTCCCCTCACCCTTTCTTCGTACTTGGTAAGGAAGGTTAAATATTGATTGACGTCAGGAGAGAGGTTTGTCAGTCTGCTGCTTGATGCTGCTTTCCATTCCTCTGTTCTCTGCTGAGGTTTTCATCTACTATCCTGTGGAGTTAAAGTTCCTTGTTATATGGGATGTGTTCCTTTTTCAGGTCTCTTAGGATCTGGTTTCATGACCTCAGTTCTGCGACCTCTGCAGGGAAACATTGAAAATTCAGTTACTTCTCCCCTTTTCTTGTTCTGTTTGTTAGCTCTGACTTCAACAAAGGTTGCTTTTTTGCTTAGAATTTTGGAATTGTTATAAACAATACCATTTCCTTCATGTCATTCATGGCTTCTTAATAGCCTGGTGAAACTTGGCAGAAATCAAGTAAGGATTTTTTTTTTTCAGCAAACTAATCTATTCTTTTGGGATCCACTGATCCAAAGAACTCCCCTTCTTCTGATCATGGGTTGGAAAAGGCAGTGTTTGCTGGGTTATCGTCTCATTTTAGCCAGGCCAGTCTTTTCAGGGGAACTCTGTGGGAGGGGGAGAGTACAGGACAGCAGCATCCAGTGCCACTTAAAGCACTAATTGCATTCTGGCTGTATTTTACCTGGCAGGTTGTGGGTGGGAAATCCATGAGCATTCTGAGCTGGTTGATTCAAGGCACAGAAACTCAATTGTCAGGTAAGGCATTGGCTGATCGGTAGAATATTTGGTAATAGTAACAACCAGTTTCTACTGTTCTGTTAGTGTCTTGCTAAACAAGAGAGACTCTGAGGCAAAGGGACACTTGACTTCTGTTAGTCAGTGTCCTTGGTTCCCCTTGGGGCTCTGTTCTCATTTTTCTAGGTACTGTATAGGGTATTATTTGATCAGTAAAGACCACCAAATGGACCACATCTAGCCTGTTAGAGTTAGTGAGGATATGTGCTAAATTAATTTCAGTCTGAAACACACACTGTCTATAGCAGTTGAGCTCTTGTTCTGTGAAGTCAGTTGTCTGTAGAACAGTGTAAAGTGTACTTTGAGCTGATTGAATGTTGTTTCCCCATTCATTACTTTTATTCTTGCTAACCGCTTTCTAAATTATTTGTATTCCTCCAGCTGTGGCTCCCCTATTCAGGTTTCAGAAGTGAATCTGCTCTCCTTTTCATCAGGACATTTAACTGTGTTCCTCCCAGCAGAGGTGAAGTCTATAGGGACAGAGACAGATCATGTGCTGCCTTTGCAAGAGCTAGCTATGAGGACACTGTATAACACCTACTACAGGTTTCTAAAAGGTATTTTAATTCTCTGTTCACATATTACAAAGCTTTGCACAACAGAAATGCTTTTCAGAGGTGACAGTACATTTACAAAACTCTTCAAAGTGCTTCACAAACATCAATGTTTTAGAAACTTCTGTTCAGGCAAATTACATTTAAGAGATCAACAAAAATGTAGTGGCTCAAAGGACTCTGCTAAATGTTGGGCTCTAAAGGTAAAGTGGTGGTTAGAAGTATTTTGGGGGAACAATGTGAAGCAGGCTTTTCACAGTCTGCAGTGGAGAAGAAATTGACTTGAATGGGATAGGAGAGGGAGAATTATTATTCCCAAGGCAAGATTAGATGCACTGTCAAACAATGTGACTCTTTGCCAGGCAGCACACTCCTAAACTGGCAGACTAGTTATACATAAGGCAGAAGAAATGTCAGCAGCCGTTGGCCATTTCAGTACAGCGTGACAGCTGAGCTGCTTTAGTTCTGCTCCAGTTCAGTCTCTTTGTTGAAAATTGGCCCGTGGCTCCTCCTGTTGTGCCTCATGCCTACCACATGAGATAGCAATGTTGGGGAGTAATTTGGGGAGTTAAAGTTAGGAGTGTTGTGGATCTGTCATGCTCAGTACTTTGGGAATTTGTGAACCAGGGAAGGGGAGGTACAGTAAAAAGGCTGATGGGGAAAAGCTTAGGCAGAAATTGTTATGAATCATAACCATTGAAGTAGTTCCTTCTGCCAAGAAAAAGCATACAGTGAAGAGCTGAAATTCTGCTGCTTGGACTTCTTTCTGCCCCAAACATTTTTTTTTTATTCAGGTCAGTGATGGAAGCCACATGTTAAGATTAGGCCAAACACTGGAGACTGCACTGGAGGAAACAGTCTTGTGTTGCTGAGGAATGATTTAATGACCTGTTAGAGGTTGTGTGTTTCTGATTTCTTTTACTTAAGGAAAAAAAAGGGAGTTGTTCCAGTGCCAAGGTTATAACAGCATGATGCTCATACAGAAAAAGGTGGAATGTCCTGTGTGCACATGTATCTGTGCAGAATTCTAATCTCTCTCGGAAGAGAGGCTGGAGATTTGGAAGAGAAGGGATTATTAACTTCTTGCCCCCGGAAAGCAGAATTTGTATTTGAAGATTCCAGTAATCTGCGATTTAATCTTATTTCTTACAGCGATTTGCCCATATCAGAACCTGCACACACAACACTTACCAGTCATACAAGCATGGTTTGAGTCTGTGGTAGTGGAGTAATGCAGAATTAATTTGAAATCATTTGGCAAGGTGCAGGAAAGCTTTTGTGCAAGGTTGCAAGCATTATGGTTGGGCCCAGTGCTTGAGAGATGATGGGTCACCTGTTTTAAATATCTTCCCAATCCTCATATTTCTGCACTGCAGGTTGTTTTGCAACTCTCTAGCCTGGTCATAGTAACCAGTGGTGACAGTCAAAATTGGGCTGAGATTAAGAGTCACAGGCAAACTTGCAAAGATTAATACAGCCAGGTGAGAGGGGTTGGGGGAAGGAGACAAAGGATGCTATAGAAGTCAAATCAGCCTCTTTGGCCACCAGTGGTTGCCTGTGTTTGCAATTTCAAAGGGTGGTGGTAGATCTCAGCTGCTGGTGGAAAATCATAGTAAAGCAAAACCAACAAGGAGACCTGTGGCAAGTTTAAAAACTAGCAAATATATTTATTGCATGAGCTTTCATGGGAGAAAATCCCACTTTGTCAGATGCTTGAAGATGGGGAATTCGCAAAATGGGAGCAAAATAAATGCAGAGAAGTGTAAGTCATGGGATCAGGTCAGTCTGTTATAGTAAATCAATGCAGTTGTTTAGATTCAAACAGTGGAGAACAGCATATAGCAAGGAGTTGAGGGGGCAGGGACGGGAGAAAGCAAAATTACCTGTTGTAATGGGGGAAAAACAGCATGGTTTCTATTCAGCCAAAGTTGACGGTGTCAGATCTGTGCATGAATTCCAGTTCTGCAGTTTCTCTTTGAAGCTTTGATTGTTATCCATGTGCTGGAGTACAGCTATTAACAGGTCATTAATGGAGAGATGAGGAAGATTGAAGTGTTCTGCTATTGATTTTTGAATGCTGTTATTTCTGATGTCAGATTTGTATCCATTTATTCTGATTTATTTATTATGATTTATGCTGTCACGTGCCAGAAATCCCACCCACCATGGTATACATTGGACAAACGGGACAGTCTCTGCACAAAAGAATAAATGGACACAAACTTCTAAATAAATTTGTTAGTCTTTAAAGTGCCACAGGACTCCTTGTTGTTTCGCTGAACTAGACTAACATGGCTGCCCCTTTGGAACTTGTAATTATTTGGAGTTTGTGTATGCTGTGCTGTGTGTAATTACTGAATTATATAAATACAATGATACTTCTTTCCTTGAGTTTCATATTGTTGGCTGGTTTTGAATAGTCACTTATTAGAACAGGAAGCCTCACTTTGGTTAATAGATCTAATTTAATGACATATTTACCTAAATCCTCCACATTAGAATTCTAACTTTTGCTTGAGTCAGCTAATGCCTTTGTTTAGAATTTTTTTTACTGCTTGTAGCATTTGTGGTGTGGTTTTGTTTGTTTTTTTTTCTTGGACTTGCTTGGGCAACAGCATCTTTACCTTGCTCTTTGGGTCTGATTAATCCTATGCCTGCTGTTCTTTGTTAATTTAACTTTATTTACACTGAAAGTGCCATTCAAGGTTACATTTAATTGCAAATAATTTGCTTGAGTTTACTACTCCTTTGACATGGCTAGATGTTACTGAGAGGATCAACAAGGCTTTCAGTACACTAAGGGGTCATGGAACACGTTTACCATGTTGAACCTTACCATGAATTTGTTTTGTTACAATCCTTTTCCTTACTTATGTTTCTTTTCTTCCCTAGATTTCAACTTCCTGACTCCAATTTCATTACCCAAAAGTCTCCTGGAATTACTACACTGCCCTCTGGGACACTGTCACCGGTGCAGCCAGCCCATGTTTACCATTGTCTACCCAAAGCTTTTTCCCTTGAGGGAAACGCCAATGGCAGGCCTGCACCAAGGGTAATTACAGAAAATTAGGCTGGGATTTCAAACCTTTACACAGGGGCTCCTGCTCAGAAGGAAAACATTTTTATGGAGCATCAGAAATTTTTAGCTTGCCAGCCTCAATGGTGTAAAGCCTTTTTTTCTAAGCTCATATAAAGGCAGACAGATCATATTTATTTCTGTCATTTCCAAGGCACTCACCAGAATTTTATCATGCATCTATTTGCAAGGGAAACAGTAGCCACTGTGACGCTTCCTGATGGTATGCAGGGCTGTGAGACAGTGTGCTGTAGCATGATGAAGCCTTGTCTGTGTCTGCCACGTGTCATCTCCCCAACTCCATGGGAAAGAAAAAAATTGCCCTCCAGGCCTTGTGGGTCCTGCTGTCATTCTACAGGCTAGCAACTGGGGCCTCCCAACTTGTAAGTTCTCCAACCACCTCAGTGTAGTGTGCAGTCTTAGTCAGTTGGACAAGCGGAAATGGCAGATTTTGTGCTTCCAGAGAAACCCTACACCCTACCTTAACAGTTCTGCTTCAGTCACTTCTCCACTAAATATACAGCATTTAGATCTGTTTATTATAAGGCAAAGTATAAGTTTTACTTAAAAAGCATAACATTCATCAGTAGCACGGAGAAGTATTGGAAACAGTTACCTATAAAATAAAATCATAACATGCATTCTAGAGCCTAGACTTCTTAACAAGATATTTTTATGTCTAACCAAGCATTGCTTGTAAGCTAGCTGTGACACTCTTTTAATGAGAAGAGATTGCTGTCAGCTGGTCTCTGTTGAAGGACCCAACATGCTGCTTTGTACTCCAAGATATACAAAAATTACCTTTTATACTCTCCATACATAGGATATCCTGCAGCTATGTTCTTATTCCTGCAGATTCCCTTCTTGTAGATTGTGCAATTTCTTCTTTTGCTCAGTAGGCAAAATAGGTCTCCATTATGAAGAATATAAAGCATAAATGGCCAGACAGGGAGATGTGTGTCTGTTATCTTCTGCATGAAAGGAATATCTCCAAGGTCTGTCACCCCTTGGTGACTTGCCTTAACAACAGGACTTAGGAGTATAATTTTCACTATAAATACAGAATTACTTAAATATTACTTGTACATAGTTTCACAGTGATTGACAACTGTTGAACTTAGATCTTTCAGTAGAGACCGCACATGGCACTCTTTGGTAATCTATTATGCATATGTTTGGCCCAAGGGATCCCTGTAAATCCACGTGCCCTCTGTGTGTTGGCACCAAGATATTCCTGGGTTATACCTTCTCCTTTACACTGACAGAGTAGGTGTAGCTGCTAGCTAATCCATATGTATTGGCTCAGGCCACAGTTACCTGGCCAGTGTACGCTTGGCCACATTTTCCCTACTCTGCATATGTACAATTTCCATATCATATTCTTGGCAAGCTGTTCTCCAGTGCAGCAGTCTGGAGTTTGATACCTGTTTGTTACATCAAGCCATGCTGATCAGTTGTGGTGTGCTAGGGCTCTGAACTTCCTACTGAGTAGGTAAGGCCTTAGCTGCCTGACTGCCTACACAAATGCATAACATTCTCCCTGTAACAGTCATTTTGTTCAGTCTGGGGAGAGGGATGACTTAAACTAGAGCATTTTTTTTACTGCCTTGGCCCGCGTGCATTAACACTGCCCCTAGGCCTGTAATGGATGGCTCTGTGCAGAGTTTATCGAAGTTTGGACTGGCTCGAACCAGTTTCTCTAATGGAATTCTTTTCACTTTATCAATGCCCGGTTGACAAGCTGCAATCCAAACCATCTTGTCAGGCTGTCTCTTTTTGCAGAGATCTATAATTGCAGACACAATGTCGCTGAAACCTTCCACAAACCTGCATTAATAATTTGCCAAACCTATAAAAGGCTGAGCTTGCCTTTCGGTTTGGGGTATGGGCCAGTTAACAATGGATTCCATTTTCTAGAGAATCCATACAGATCTGTCCCATTCCTATCCAATAACCAAAATATGGGACTTTTGGCCTTCCCATTGTACATTTTGTCACTTTCACTGTAACACAAGCATTTGTTAGCCTCTTCAGCACAGTTCCTGCATGATCTTTATTATTTGGCTAGGAATTGCTGAAGATTGCAATATCATTTATGCAGGTATGAGCAAAGCTCTGTAACCTGGCCAACACTTGATTAACGAGCCTTTGAAATGTGGGTTCTGCATTAATTAACTCAAAATGTAACACTTCAAAGTCACAAAGTTCCAAATTGGTTATGAAGGCAAATTTTTTTTTCATGCGCTTCACAGTCTAAGGGGATTTGGCAATACTGCTTTCTAAAATTCAGGGTCCCTAGGAACTTTGCCTGGCATGTCAACAGTTCTGGAAATAGGGCACACAACAGGAACTGTGACAGTACTACGCTTAATGTAATCAACACACAACCTTGTAGTCCTTTGTGTTTTGGGGACCATAACTGCTGAAGAAGCCTAGGGACTATTATTTGACTCTAGCTGTTTCTGTGTCCAACAGGCTTGCTATCTCTTTATAAATTTGCTCCTGCATTGTTATGAGCCACTCACTGTTGGCCCCTTTTGGCTTGCTGGTCCTGCTCTCCAGGTGTCCAGGGGCCTGCAAAGGATCCATAACTCCTGTGTTGCTCTTATCTGTGTTCTTTGTTTACAGACAGCCCCCTCTTCCTAGCAGCTTTTCAGTATTGCCTAACAGTGGCCCTTCCAGCTGCAGGGCTTGTTCAGGGCCTGGGAGGCTTGGGTTTTAGCCCTTTCCCCTTGGCTACCCTAGGCAGACTGCAGGCATGTAAGGTCATACCTCCTCCCCCTTTGGTTTCCTGTCCCAGTCCTTGTGTATCCAGCTGCAGGTCCTAGGAGTTTCCTCTGAGCTAATTAGGGTCTGCTTCAGCCTTAATTTTCCAGGGCATCTGCTCCAGTCTTCTGAGGCACGGTTTCTAGAAGGACTAAGAGGGTTTATCTCATCTGCCCTTTTATGCATTTTGCCAGTTGCCTGGTATGCTTTGCTGTAAGCTGGCTGTCATCAAACAGTCTTAGTCATACAGACCATTTTGTGAGTCAGGCCTGGCCTGCTGGAAAATACCCATCAGTGACTTTGCAACATGGCCATAATCTGTCATTTCAATTAGGTTTAACCCTTCATATAAATCAGTGCCCTCTAGGGGGTATCACTGTGGTATTCAGTCACCAAGTCAATAAGATGTGCTGTCTTAAAGTCCTCGGCTGTGCAGAAAATCATGTTTATAGTGGCTTCAAGATTGCAGTGTGCTTTTAACCTTTTGATTGGCACAGCTGGAGATATAATTCTGCTGCAGGGCCTTTGTATATTTAGGTAACGCTGTGTTTTTTTCACCACATCAGAAGGCTCCCCCGATGAGTTGCACATTTTGTAGTTTCTTACAGGGAATAACACCAGTACCAAATCACACACGTCAGATGATTGATCTACCATTCTTTCTGAACTTCCTGGCCTTAGCACAATAAAACCTTATTAATCCCCATCAGGGCATTTAAATCCTGCCTGAACTTCTGTACACATTCAGCTACTGGTTCCCCCTCTGCCTCTGTGCTACGCTCTCAACAATAGCTAAGGAAATCCAGGGCACCCCTGACTTCTCTCTCATACAGAACGTCTAATGGGGCAATTTCTGTGGACTCCTGGGCACTTCCTGCTAAGCAAATAGCAAGGTAACATTACATCCCAATCATTTGCCCTCTTGTTTCATACATTCTCAGCATAGATTTTAGGGCCCCATTGAACCTCTAAGCTAGTTCTCAATCTGTTTGCCTTGCTCATCCAGTACTACATGCCTGGCCCTTAGGATGTTACATGGGCCTCAGTGGTGTGCTGATTAGGCAGCAAGCAGCCCATGGGTCACAGGCTGAAAACCACTGCTCTGTGTGAGCTGTTTGTTTCTAATACTTCTTGTACTACATAAATCTTAGTTTCGTTACATAAACTTATGCTTGATTTCACCATAACCACATCTAAGTGCTGTGTGTGTTGAGCAGAGCAGGGATCTGAGTTGGAACTGTTAAGGTGGGGTGTACTGGTTTTTTGGAAGTGGTGAATATGTGAATAGTGCAAGGTCCAGTGGCTAGAGATGCACAGAGGACTTGTGGGATGGCGTGTGCCAGTTGTTAACCTGTTTATAGATGGCAGGGCCTAGATGGTGATGCTTGTGTTGAGAGGGGAGGTGGGGAGCTCACCCTTGACAGGGACAGACACGGCTTTCTTACAGGATGTACAGGGGTTTTCAGCTGCCTTACAGCCCTAGGTGCTTCCCAAGAAGCATCACAGTTGCCCAGTGTAAACCTTTCCTTCATCTAAAGTAATCTTATTTAAACATTTATTTACAGTAGATGAATTTCCACAAATCTGGACCAACCTCGAGTTGGCAATGACTGTTGTATAGCTAATGACACTGATACTGTGGGACTAAACTATTCCTGATGGGATAATTGGTGAGTTGTTAGGGAATCCATTGGGTGGCTTTTCTGTGAACCAGGCAAGAAATATTACTAAACAGCAGTCCTTCACCAGGTGCATTCACTCCTGTACTTGAGGCAGATGCAGCCACCAAATAAAAATGCTGCAAGACATATTGGTTTCTTTTGTTAAAGGCAAAAATGAAAGCCAAGAATGGGGGAAAGAACTTTGAAGCCATTACCAGAGTGCATTTCAGATAACCCACAACTGAAATTCTCTTCCTCGGTATTAGCAAATAATGTTTTGCTAAAGAAGGTGATTGCTAGTTAACTGTGATTACCAACAGTTCAGTTTCTATGGTCACAGCAAATGTGAACATGCCTGGAAGGCTATGTAGTGAAGCTGCCAAGCCTACATAGATGTGTTGGCTTGCCTGGTAGCAAAATCAAACGAGAAGAAAACTAGGGAGTAATGTTCCTAAGGCAAGTGGAAATGTGGAGAACTTAATGGGAGAAACTGGTCATTTTGTTGCTTTCCCAGTACCATCTACTAACCTGAGCTCAGGTTGGTGCCTACCACAAAGGCATGTGGGATGCAGGTTTTAGTAAGAGGTTACTGACCTAACTTCTTTGCTTAAATTTAGAGCTGTATAGAGAAAGATAATTGTGTTTCACTGAGGCTTTATGAGGAAACTGAGGCATGTGGGGTGTGTGATTATTTTCAGTCTCCGGTTAGTCATGCTGGTTAATTTAAGATACCTGTAATTTTCAACCAGGGAGAAATTTAACATCTTGCCAAGAAAGAGGGCTAGTTACACCATATCTAGGAGCCTGAGCTTTCAGTTTTCAGGCAGTGAAGAGACTCAGTGGCAGCATCCTAGCTTGGACTCCTATTGAGCTTTTCTCCTTGTTTTGAATTGAGATTCTTCCCTTCTTTGTGTCTGAGAGGAAGCTGTGCCACAGAAAACACTGTGATCATGTATGTCATTAGAGATAACACAGGGAGAATAAGTAGGCTCGCACTCTCTGTAAAACAGGGCTAATAGCAGAACCAGGAGAACGTAGGCCCGTACGTAGCAGAAACATGAGAACAAATCACAATACAGGTCAGTATTTTTAGAAATCTAGTTTGCTATCAAGAAATAAAATCATAATGTGTTGGACAAAACAAACTCTGTGAACTAGCTTCTCCTTGAAAAATTGTTAAACAGTTCATTAGACACCTTCTCCTTAGACATGGAAAAGAAAAGGGACACAGCTAA
This sequence comes from Podocnemis expansa, assembly GCA_007922195.1. Lineage (NCBI taxonomy): Eukaryota > Metazoa > Chordata > Testudines > Podocnemididae > Podocnemis > Podocnemis expansa. Next base: position 15,006,593 of record ML682019.1, read on the forward strand.
TAGAAGTCTTTACTGGAAATGATGCGTTATCTATCCCCTGACATGCCAGTAACATTAAACTCAGTTCTTCCACTGTTGAAAATCTGTTAATTTGCCAGTAATTCTTCCATAGCCGCAAAAGAAGAAAAGTTGTTTGTCAGTAGGAAAACTTCAAAGAAGAAAAGAGAAAAGTCTGATTGCTGATCAAGCAGATGGTATAATTTTCTCAAGTTATATGGCAGCCTCTTATACTGTGGGTTTGTGGCATAATGCTTCCCTGATTTATGAGCAATATAGCTTTATAAAGTGAAAACAACTTGTGCATCTTAAATTTGGGCAGCAGCCAGAAAGCAACATAACTGCTATTTTGGAAAAGCCATATTCTTTCTTAGAAATCTCTTCTGATTGTAAAGACAGTGCTCTTCAACTAGCTCTTCTGTTGCAATTCTGTCAGATGTTTAAACTCCAGCAGTAAAAGAGGTTATAACAAAACCTAATGGGATGAAATTAAGAAAAAAGTATTCAAGCTGTCAACAGCAAAATGTGTTAGTGTTCTTTAGTTCCTAAGCAAATGACTGACATTTCTTTGCTTGGAACGTCCAAAACTAGAGTTGACAAAACAACGGAGCTTTATGGTGTATGTAATGATCCTATAGTGGCAGGAGATGGACTAAATTCTTAGAGATGAAAGAGACCTAGTTTTATGGTTGTTACAAAATCACGGTTAAGAATCTATGTATATGTCCAACACAAACCCTTCTTTTCCAGGGATTATTAAAATGCTTAATGTGCTGAAACTTGCCATGCAAGTCTATTTCAGGAGTAGCCATGTTAGTCAAGTCCAGCTAAACAAACAAGGAGTCTGATGGCACCTTTAAAGACTAACAAGTGTATTTATTGCATGAGCTTTCGTGGGCAGAATCCCACTTTGTCAGATACTTCAGTATGGGGAACTTAAGGAATGTGAGCATCTTCAAGCATCTGACAAAGTGGGATTCTCTCTCACAAAAGCTCAAGAGATGGATAAATTTGTTAGTCTTCAGAAGTGCCACCTGACCCCTTGTTGGTTTTATTCCAGGAAGAAATTCTGTTGCAAGTTTTAAAAACAAATACCATATTTCCCCCCAGTTAAGTTTTGCTATGAATCAGTGGTTCATATTGCCATGTTGAGACTCTAAAATGCCTTCTTTGTATAAAATATATATTACTGCTCATTTTTTCACTTTTTTGCTAAATTCTCTAACTTTTTAATCATATGCACTTAGCATGCACACCTATCACTTCCCTTGGTCCAGAATGGATTGTCATAGAATATACAACTACATCAAAAAAAATAAGGAGTCTTGTGGCACTTAAAGACTAACATATTTATTTATCGCATGAGCTTGCAATAAATAAATGTTAGTCTTTAAGTGCCACAAGACTCCTTGCTTTTTTTCGCTTTACTAGACTAACACGGCCGCTCCTTTGGAACCCAACCACATCACTTTCTGATACTGTAAAATTTTGATGCAGACCCATAGAAATTCAGAATTAAGGTTGGTTTGCTGTTCTTACTTTTAAAGTACACATGCTATGCATGGTAAGATTATTATTTATGTCATGCCAATCGTGTGGTTAGGTGCTTTAGAAAGATGTAGGAAGATAAGAACCCTATCCTCAAGAGCTTCTCTTATCCATGTACAAACATTAGGTAGGGAAGCTTGGTGTTCCAACAGTTAGCACGTGCCTTAGTTCCACAGTTTTTGTTTGGATTGTCTGTGTTGTTTTCCTCTGCTGGAAAGACTAAGATTTATTTTCCTCTAAGATTAAAAGTATTAGGAAGTTGGGGGGAAGAGGTGAATGTTGAGAAAAGATGGACTAGATTTCCAGGGGTAAGGGGCTATGTAAATCTCTTTCCCTACAATAACCTAGAGCGAAGTGTCAGTCTTGGTTTTGTAGATTAAAACTCAGACTTTAGCATTTCCTAAGCAAGAGGATAGGTCTTCAGTGAGGTTACTGAGGAAGAAATTTTCAGTTGAAGGAAGTGAAATTAGCCTGTAATGTGGATTTATACAGTGCATGGAACTAGCAGCCCCGTTGATCATTCTGTGGAGTTCTGCTCTCTACTGCTTTTGTTTGCAAGATTTCGTGCCGACTAAATGGAACCTCCTGTTGGCTGTTAAAATTCACTTTGTGCATGCCTCCAAGCTATTATTTAAACACATGAGACAAATTAAATCAAAGGATTTTCAATACATTTTCTTCTTTGTCATTAAACCTACTGGTAGTAATACTGAGCAAAACACAGTGCAAAAAGAAAAACCTCTTGCTGTTGTCACATACCAAAATTAAAATTGTTCTGTTTATATAGTTGGCCAGGGCTCATTTTTTATTTTTACAGTCCAGAAAATTGTCTGCTGTGGTAGGAGGTCACTTACGTTAATCCTGAACTGACAACTGTTTTTTCCTATCCTTTTTCTACCCCCTAGGCGGAGAGCTGTTAGTTTTGTGGCCTACTGCTGCTCCACCCAATGTCTGCAGACTTTTGACCTACTGAGTTGATAAACACTTAAAGCTACTCAGGAGTGTTGCCAGTTTAAAGCTGAATTAAACTGTATCCTGTTGGTACTGGAATATTGTATGTGTGTGTACATGTGCGCGTGCTCCAAAATAACAGAAATGCTCAGTCAGGAACACTCAGAGATACTTAAATCCTACTTGTACCAATTTTGGATGAGCTTCAAAAAGCTTTTTGGAAACAGTGATCAAGCGTTAACATCTTTGCTCTTCTCCAAGACAACATATAAATCAAACTAATTCAAAGGTCTCTATTTCCAGCATTTTTGTTATTGTTTTTCATGTGTGGATCTACCGAGGTTCATACATTTGTGTCCTTCAAATGTCTTTTAGTTCCCTGATCAGTGTTAGGTGGGCTCGTAACTTAACCAGGGCTGCCTGGTTTTCACTTGTTACTTGTACTTTTCTCCCATTACAACCAATATCCAGGGGTATACAGCCATTTAAGGACAGCAGTAATCGAAGGATCCTGGTTGCATTTGTGCTCTGTGTGCTATTTTCTGTTTCCTGCCTCCACCTTCCTCAATAGGTTCCCCATAAAAGACCTCGTATGACAGTAAACTGAGCCTTTGGCAGCTGATTGATGTGTTCAACTCCACCTATTAAAACATACAACTTCCAGATACTACTTACTGCAAGACACAGCATCTGCTTGGGGTGGGGGTGCAGGGAGTGAGTAGGTTAACTCCCAGCCTGCTTTTGAAGCAAAGGCCACAATGTCACTGCTTCAGCAGGTTCTAGATCAGTATCTTTGTAACTGATTTATTTTAAAAATGGCTTTCATCTTGTATGAAAAAAATGTAAGGGATACATGCATAATTATTCATATTTCTTTGCTGTCTACTGATGAAAATCCCAGGGTAACATGAGAAGTGAACAGTGAATTCTTTAGTCTGGCCCGTGTATTTCTGGGTTCAAGGTTTGTCTGATGTCCAAAACAGCTTCAGTCAAGTATCTTAACATCAGAGCAGCATGAGGGGAAAAAAATAGAATACACACACCAGCAAATATCTTTATGTTTCTGGCCGGGGTAACTCAAAACCCTACTCACTACTATCTGTATGGGGCGTCCTTTGTGGTTGAAATATTTTCTTTACTACTACAGTGCAAAGGGTAGAAGTGGCACCCAACTGTCTGTGTGATTTATGTTTTTAATTTTGAACTAAAACATTATAAAATTCAGTCCTTCTGGTCCGGTATGCAATGTATTTTAATTAATAATAGTGTTCATGATTGTTATTACTTAGTGTTAAACACCATGTTCTTCATTGTGCTGTAGTTACATGCTGAACTAAATCTGAATGGAGCAATTTGATGTTTTAAAAATGGCAAGATAAAGAGACTTACTTGGTAACATATTAGTAAGTACTGAAGAAAACTTATACCTGGAAAGAGTGTCATTACCCTTGTTGCCAAAACAAGCCTCTCTTTCTGCTGCAGGTTTGCTGTGGATTATCTGTTCAAATGAATGGCGCATCGTAAGTGTTTCAGATCTCACTAGAAGGGCAATTTTTGAGGGCAGAACTGGTTGGTAGGTTGTACACATTACTTAGAACAAGTCATAATGGTTCTCTTGGGCTGGTTTTATGGAGTGGAAGTTGTTGCCACAAATGTGAAGCTTTATGCTTTAAGGAGAGCAAATATCACATGGAGTTCCTGATAAATGGAACTTCATGTAATAAAGCCCCTTTTGATAGATCCAGTTTCCAGTGGGAAATGAGCCCTTCTCCAAACATACTGTTGGATTTCTTTTCCTCTCTCCTTTCATTAGTTCGTCTGGTTAATTCTAGAATTTCAGACATGTTGGCCCAGTGATTGGGAATCAGTAGAGAAGCAGCAAAGTGGGTGTTGAGCTTTTCTTCCGTTCTGCAGGGCAATGCAAGTTTGAGTCATAAGTTGCCCAAGTTCAGAGCATCCATAACTTAGAACACAATGTGAAAATTCAGAAAGGTGACCCGGATTCCTGTGTGTTTAATGGCTGCCACTGTCTACATGTAGCCATATTGCGCTGTTTGGTTTGCCACACAATGGTGTGTCAGGTAGTATAGAGCTTAAAAATGGAGCTGGAATGTATCAGTTGGTATAAGAATATTCCTTTGGGCAAGAGAATGTATACAGCAGGCTCAGTCAAAATTCAGAACTAGGTTTTCTCAGCCTCTTGCTTTCCCCAATAGTAAAGTACTAGTGGACTGAAAGTAAACCCTGAAAAATGTTTTGACAGTACAACCATTGAGGTATTGGAAATTATTTATTACTGGGCCCATGCTTTAATAGATCAAGGAAACAAATGAGTAATTTTTGTATTTTACATTTTCCATTACTGTTTATGGAAGGTTCTATATTGGGTTGACTGGTCAGTTTTTCTCTTCTCAATGTTAAAAGTCAATAGACTTGGAATCGATCTCTGCTTAAAATAAAAACTGTCTGTAGGAGCATTAACTAAAAGACAGCATTGTTCTGGGTTAGTGGGAATCATATGATAAGAACAAAGCTCATTATTCTTCCCATAACTTACTGAAAGGTGTGAATTTCAAAAAGTTTTATTGAGGTCATGAGTCTCTTGATTGTAAGTGCAGTCCAGGAAAACACAAGCATACTCTGTAAGAAGCTGAACCTTTACCTAACGTTTTATTAAGTGATACTATAAGGATGAAATGCCTAGTCTTCAGTGGATAAAATATATTTATTTTGTATAGCCAAAGTGTGATATTGTAGGTTTATTTTATTAGTGATACTGAAAGAAAGCCAAAATATGGACTGGAAAAACAGCTTAAATTCATATTCATCTAATTCAGGCGTAGCCAAACTGCGGCTCGTGAGCCACATGCTGCTCTTCAAAGAAAAGTGTGGCTTGTGGAAGAGCACGTCAGGGAAGAGTGGCATGGTGGTAGAAGGGGGAGATGTGTGGCATGGTTGGGGCCAGCAAGGAAGTGGCAGAGTGGTTGCAGCTGGCAGGGAAGTGGCAGCGTGGGTGGGAGGGAGAAGCGTGGTATGGTCAGGAAAATACACAATGAATTTTAAGCTTAATAATTTTGGAGTAGGTAAAAGTATGTGGTTATATTCCTCAGTGTGGATCTTGAAGGTTTAATGATTGACTTGTGCGGCTCTTGAGTTCCATAAGTTTGGCCGCCCCGATCTAATCACTACTGACACAGCCTCTTTTTTATATTCAGCTATATTTGAATGGTGAGTCCAAAGTTTTAAAATAATTAATAACCCTGTTTTGTCCATTTTTTTCTGATTTGGGTGTCTTCGGTTTTATTTCCTATGGTTCCATGATTCTATGATTTCAACTGGCCAGTGTAAAGACTAAGCTATGCAAACTCAGAGGGCGCAGTTACATTTCTGGTTGATAGTAGAGCACTAACTTTACACTTTTGTGGGATCTCTCTTGAACTTTACACTTTTTTACACTCAGATTTACACTTTTGTGGGATCTCTCTTCAATGCTATGAATTCTCTAGTTCAGCTTCAATTGCATGGGCTCCTAGTCTAGGTCTGACTGTGCTGAAATTACCAACCTTTTAATCTTCACACAACCGTGTTCTTTCAGTAGTTGTTCCTAATATAATTTGTTTATTAGTGCACCTAAAAAGGAGGGAACGGTTTCTTTAAAAAAAAAAATCCTCATCTCATTCAAGTGGGAAAAATCACTTTTGCTTTGTATTTCATAGTATTTTCAGATTTCTGTGTGTGTTTTGTCCTTCAGGACTATTGTAGTCAAAGAAGTTAATACATTCAAAAGAAAGAGGAAGAATATTTTTTTAACTAACACTGCCTTTGAAATGGTTGTTTCTGATAATGTAAATGTAGAATACATGATGGAGAGCATCTCTTACAGATCGAGTAGGGGATTCAGGGTTTTTAATGAAGTGTTCCAGTTAACTCTTTGCCATACAGTATACCTGCACAATTTGAGTCATTCTGTCTTGTATGATGTGTTTGCATGCAGTCCTCTGTGCTGGACCCACTAACCATCACCACAGCCACTGAGGATCAGAGTGTACATAAATCTCCTTCATGGAGGAAAAAAGGACAAGCATGTATTGAACACAACTCATGAGTCTGTTACCTGCTTTCATTGAACTTAAAGACAAAGTTTCCACCAACTGTAGTGTGAGCAATATCAGATCTTAACAGAGAGGATGTGTTTTTTAGGACCAAGTTGGCTTCAGATCTTGTATATCTAGGTCTGCTAAATCTCCTTTTCTAGCATTGCAGAGGGCTAGAGGAAAACTTGATTCCTCATTCTTGTAGCAGCGTGTCCAGGTTCTGCTGGCATTCCAGTATTAGTTAGTTGCTTTGATTGTTGTAAGTGGTTGTCCAGCACAGCGGTTCTCAACCTTTTGCAGGTCGTGACACACTTGGTGGCATATTGTGACCCAACAGGACACACCAACCCACTTCTCGCTTCCCCCCCAGCCAAATTCAGCCATCTCCTCCACTCTCCGTGGTACTCCTACCACTATGTGGTGACACAAGTAGTGTGTCCTGACACAGTGGTTGAGAACCACTGACCTGGGAAACACAATGACATGATAAATAATTCCAGCTAAGGACTTGATCTAGATCCCACTGAAGTGACTAAGAATCTTTCACCTGACTTCAGTGGGAGCTAGATCAAGCCTTAATTAAACTGGAGAGAAAGAACTGTCACCCATCATCATATTGCTTGTGAAAGTTATGGCTTGGAAGCAGAAATCCATGCTTAATATTTATTAAGCAATGTTTTTATCTGCAATTGAACTGAAGTAATTCAGAAGTACAATTACATTTGCCTCATCTTAATACTAATGAAGAATATCATAACTCGAGTCATTGCAAAATACTGTGTTTAAAACTGCTGAGTAACCCGAACCCAGGAGTTTCACTACTTTGTTAAACAATCCTGTTTCAGAAGAGCTCAGAGGGGTTTTTGGAAGGAAATGGCAAGGTTTCTGTGTGTGTCCTCTTTTTTTTTGCTGCAGGTGTGCCCATCTTTTGAGTATCAAACTGATGTTCAAATTTGAATAACAGCTGAGCTCATTCCATGTATGTTTTTAAAGTATGTATGGCACAGCTTCTGCACGGTCTTAACCAAACGGCAACTAGCGAAGAAGTGAGTTTTGCTAAGTATTTAATTTAAAGTCATTGGTGCAATTCATTATAAATGTTAGATACTAAGCTATATTTTGGTAGTATTACTGTTTATTAAAACTAAACTGCTGTGACTTGTTTTATAACAGAGTGTGAAAATAATTATACTCTGGTTCGTTAGCATAATGATTAAGTAAAAAAGTCCAACCCCAGGCTCCTGGGGAAAGACATTTTAAAGTATTTTTAATAACTCAGAAACATCTTTTCAGTTAATCCTCTGACTCAAGCAGATAATACAGTTTCTGTCATGCAATCAAATATAGTTCCAGTGCCAAAATCTAACCCATGTAGCAAGATGCTTATTTAAAACTTTAAGTTAGCTGAAGAAGATAACTTCTCATAGAGTTTTATTATGGGTCTTCACAGCCTGGCAATAAATATATTTCCTCTGGTTTATATAGCTTTCCGAACAATGTGCAATAACTTTCTTTGCTACTGAATAAAGATGAATGGGTCTGGTTGCTGAAGAAGAAGTAGTTGTTAAGTCTCTATAATTCCAGTTACATCTCTGTCTCCTGTGCTGTGTAGCATTGTTTTTTATCTGTGAAACTGCCTCCAAGTCTTTTATGAGGAATTATTAAAGTTGAATATTGACTGAATTATTGCACTGTGTGTTATGTCAGTACTAGCACATCTGCTGTGAAAATGAAACGTGCTTAGGTGGAGGTGACTGCTTGTTTTTAAATTATTTTTAATCAGTGTCTTAGAGGGACTACAGTATGATCCACTCAAATTATATTGTTGTCTGCTGGGTAATAAGTTTGATTTAGGTCTTCAGAGTGCTTTCACATAACTATCTGTTTCTCACTGCAGCCCTGCGATGTAGCCAAGTTTATAGAATAGTGTGCCCAAAGCATGATGGTCTCTGAGTCCCTTAACCAATCAACAAAACCCCCTAAAACCGTAATTTGACAAGGGACATGTCCCAAATAAATTGGAGTGGAGCAAGAGGAACGAACCAAATATCCCTGAGCCTTACAATGAGAAACACTTAGCATAAATACAGATTTTTAGTGGAAACAACGTATTTACTATAGCTGAATTAAAGCTAATGTGTAGAGAGATTTGCAGCTAGTCATATCATAGGGCTGGAAGGGACCTCATGAGATCATCGAGTCCAACCCCCTGGGAATTGAACCCAGGACCTTCTGCAGGTTAAGCAGAGGTGCTCTCAGGCCCTCACCTGGAAAGGCAATGGCTATGCCATGACCGTTGTGTTTGTCAGTTTGGAGGGGGAGAGGGGCTCAGTGTAGTGATTCTGGGAGCTAGAGAAGGACAGACAACCTCTGTCTGTATCCCCCAGCCTCAGTGAATCCCTTTTATCTAGGTGGTGTCCTGTCTCTTTCCTCTCCGTGAGACCTGTTCGTCTTCTCATAATTCTCCCTGGGAATGGTCAACTGTTTCAGTTCCATCACTCTCAGCTGCGACGGCAAGGGAGATAGCAACAAGCCACCCATGGAGTGAGACAGGTGCTATGTTATTTCAGGCATTGAATCTCTAAAAGCGAAGCCTTGAAACATGCCTGTTGGCAGCTGTTGCATGGTGCAGACTTCTCCCAGTCAGCCACAGAGCCCTGAACTTTTGCGAGACATTTCTCTAGTCAAAAACAAAAAGAAGTTCCTTGGTTTCTGTAAACCACTGAAGTGATTGACTTTCTGGGGGTACCTTGCAGGCAGTTGTGGAGGACTGGCTTCATATCAACCACCCTGATGCTCATTTGCATGGTAATGAGGAATTTCAGCATTGACAGGCTCTTTCTGCAAGGTCACATATCAGTCAAGGCTAGCTGCTTAGACATTTGACTAAACCAGTGGCTGCTGCTAAGGGCCTCTCATACAGAGCATGGTGAGAGGGCTGTGGGGAGATCAAAGGGGGAAACACCTTGGAGAAGAGACAGAAAAAAATTCTAGCAAATATTTTATTGGACCTTTCAGCAAAATGACCCTTTTGATGTGTTCTCCCGATGTGATTTAATATGACAGGTTGGGCAAAAGGCGGAATGTTCTCTAAGAATGAAACAAGAATGATGCTTGAAAGTAATAAAGGGGCAGCTTGACTCACAGAGATCTTTAAGTGCATATCTTAAATGCAGTACAGCATGGTTAATATGAACACCCTCTCCCCATTTGTAAGATGCACCTGTCTCAGAATACTTTAAAAAAAAAAAAACCATTATATTAAAAATAGCTTTCCTGAGCCACAATAGAAACTCAGGCAACCCTTTTAAGCAAAAGTATAGTGCTCTGATATTCACATGCGCTGAGCATTCACAAAATTCTGTTGAAGTCAGCAGAAGATACCAGGTGACCAGCACCTTTGAAAAATCAACAAGTGAGTGAATAGATAATATGACAGATGTGATACTCCAGAAGCATGGAAACATCAAAAGGCTGGTCTACTGACATATGCCAGATGCTATAGGCGCAGGGATTATTCATAAACTTTTATCTATCAGTATGATATATATCTTTGTGAGTTAGGGATGGTATTCTGGCTCTGGGAAGAGTTATCTTCCTTCAGGCACAAAAATCGATGGGTGTAATTTCTGCAAATCCTGGGATGGGTAATCAACTTTAGAGAAGTGGTGCCTGGCTATGTTCCCTCTAAGCTGTGTATGTGTGCATGCGCACACAGGTTGTGAAACCTGTGCACACAACAAAATAGAGCGCGCACAAAAAAATTCAACAGTGCTAATATTTTTATGCTACTTTTAAGAAGGTGATTTCAAGTAGCATGTTTCAAATAAGGTTTTGTAATTTATAAAACCATTTCCTTCACCACATCAAAATAAAATGTAGACATTATTTGCATCATACACACTTACTTAGTTGCACTCACAAGTTTGACCACACTAACTGGAATGCACACAAATTTGGACACTGGTTCCAAAAATTTGCACAAAAAATTTTTTTTGCACACACAGCCTATGAAAAAATAGAGGGAACACTGGTGCCTGGTGGGGGGAATTGCGTAGCTGGAATCAGAAACCTGAGGTGACCCACAAGACAAAGGCTGGGGTTTGGTATAAAGCAGACGTGGCCAAACTGTGGCTCGGGAGCTGCATGTGGCTCTTGAATGAAAAAGTGTGGCTCGCAAAGAACGCCAGCAAATCAATTTTGTAAGTAAAAGTATATTGCTATGTGCTTCAATGCGGCTCTTGAAAGTTTAATAATTTATTTGTGTGGCTCTTGAGTTCCATAAGTTTGGCCACCCCTGGTATAAGGGATCAGCTTAAACTGATTTAGCATTCTTCATTTGATCGGAAAATTAAGCTGGTGGGTTGCTGGTGAATGCTGGTATAGTCCATGGAAGAGAATCAAAAGGCTGGTGCCAGACTATGGTCAGACCTGCTGGGAAAGTCATAGTGAATAGCTGGGAGACTGCATGTTGGGATACCCAGTCTGGGAGGAGAGGGATGTGGTTCTCCACCTGTAGAGAGAGAATGATGGCAGGCATCCTCTTCAGCAAACTGCAGAGGTGTGGGTGACCTGGAGCTGTGATAGACTGTGCAAAGCACAATTAATGTTAGAGCCTTGTTACACCAAGCAGGGAGGTGAATTCTGTAGCTGAACCCTTCTATGTGGTTTTCTAGTGAGCACAAAGGCCAGGACCATCTGTTCACAATTAAACCTTGTAAACTATTGGTATGATGCCTTTTACCAGTGCCATGAAGTAGGGGTTAGGCAGCTAGGTAATTTAAAAATTCTACTAGGCACCTATGTGCATTTATGGGTGTCTAAACACCTTTTAAAAGCTGGTCTTAAGGGATTTAGTCAAGGTTACATAGCAAGTCACTGGCAGATTTGGGAGTCCTGACTTCTCGTCCTATATTCTAATTATTAAGCAACATTCTTTTCAATTTAAAGGTTTGGTCTGAGGTTTGATTGAGGGTTGGAGCTGGTTCTTATTTCAGCTAAACTGGTCTACCTGCCGCCTACTTCATAATTTCATGTCATTCATTTAAGTATTCATCTTTATTGTCACACAAATATGGTAACATGTTGCATACAGCTTTTGTGGTGCATAGTTTTTAGAGGTTATTTTAATGTTAAGTTTTGTCCCTCTGTTTTATTTACCTCAAAATTCTGGCTCTGGTTACAAAGGAATACTATTTCCTTTTAGTTAAAAAAAAAAATTAATACCCACAAACACCATACTCTGCTTTATGGGTGGAGTATTGAAAATATGTCACTGCCATTCCAGAGGACTTTGTCAGGTTACATACATTTTCTTTTGCTTTCCAAATTATATGACTGCTCTCTTGAAAAAACATGGACAGGTTTGTTTTGTTTTTTTTTCCCACTGTAAAATCCAATATCGTGCTCATTTTCTCCAGCTAGCTTTACTGAAGTACTGTAAGCTTGCCTGTTTCCTTACTGAATCTGTAAATGGCACCAGACTATAGTTCTTCATTATCTAAAAAACAAGTACATAATTAAACCACAGTGTTGCAAAATTGCTCCACACCTCTTGGTGGCCAGATTTAGAGTGGGAACAGCTGTGCCTCAGTTTCCCCATACCAATTTTTGGCTTGTTTCAGCTGTTGCTGGGACCTGGCCCTCTGGCCAAGACACATAGGAGTCCAGCTCTTCACAGGGCCTTAAAGTGCAACTGAGAATAGCAAAGCACTGGAATGGTCAGCTCAGCTGGTCACCGCTCTCTTGGCAGGCTCACTCCTGCTTCAAGCCTTCATAAGACTAACCCAAATTCCTGGGCTTCACTCTCACTTTCTGGAGGGCTGTCAGCTACTCTTCAGCTACAAGGGTTTCAAACAGACTGTAGTCCCTTATTTGCCCTTGTCTCCAGTCAGGTTTCCAGCTCAGCATTCAACCTCCTGGGCTACCTCAGCCCAAAAAAGAAAACTCCCATCTGCCTATCCTCTCTGGCCTTCCCTCTGGCATCCTTTTGCTTCTTTGTTCATAAAGATACACCCCTTCCCTAGCTGGGTTCGACCATCATTTATGACTAACAACTCTCCAGGTGCAGCCCAATGGCCTTAGGCCTCTTTAATCCCTTTGTTCCCAGGGTGAAGGTATAGACTCCCATCACACCCTCATAGGTAGTTTAGCAAACATGCCCAGTATCTCCTGGGTTGTGTAGGGTAATATCTCTTCCCAGTAAGATTGGGCACATTATTTCCAGTCCTTAGGTTAGCCTGCCTTCCTTTGATAAAAGGTGTGGCTTCTCAAATTCAACACTTTTCATTCTCAGCTGTATCTATGGACTGTCCTGGAAGGAGCTCCCCAAATTGCCATCTATGAGCCGCCTTCATGTTATCTGTGTGCTGTTCCGTGATACGAATCCCAGCACATTGTCTTTTCCCAAACGTCAAGTAGTTGTCAGAAAACAATGCAAGGGACTTCTCTCTACATGTGCTGTCTGTAGTCACAAGAACTTCTGGGTGTCAAGTCGTTTTAAGTAGTAACCGGGTTCAAAGAAATCTCAAATTTTGGAGACATTTGGCGCCAGATCCTGGTTCTAACAGGCCTTTGTATCTGAGCACTTGTTACAATAAACAGCATCTCTGCTACATGGTGTCCTGCATCAGTGAGGCAACTGCAGCATTTCAATCTTCCTGATCACTCCATTAATGATTTGCTAATTGCAGTGCTCAGACTGATGAATACCAAAGTGAGGCTTCAAAGAGAAGCTGCTGAGATTGAATTTATTTGCAATTTCGGTTGCATTGCTTCAGGGACATTGGATTTTTCTCTCATTACAACAGGCGATTGGACCTCATCTTCCTCTGTATGCTGTTCCTTGGCGTTTGAATCTTTATAACTGTTTTGATTTGCTGTTACATATGACCTATTCCCACGACTTACAGTTTCCTACATTTATTTGCCCCCATTCTGTAAGTTCCTCCATCTTCGAAGCATCTGATGAAGTGGGATTTTCTCCTATGAAAGCTCAAGCAGTAAATACATTTGTTAGTCTTTAAGTGCCACAGGACTCCTTGTTTGTTGTTCTACCCTTTACCTTTTAAGGTCCATTAACTCCCAGTTTTGTTGTTTGAGAACATAGCAGACAACAATCTTCAAAATTCCTGATTTCAGAATAAGTCCTTGAGACGTTCCTATGAGTAAATGTTCATCTTTCTTAGTGCACAAAGTCAAGGATTTACTTCAACTGTTGAATAGCCACACAGTGTCTGTTTTTGCATGCATGAGATCTCATGAGAACATGCAGATACTTTAAGAAATGAAGTTGCTTATTCATTAGCTTCCCAATCACTACAGAGTCAATGGCCCTTGCTGTACCATAATGTTGGTAGCTCTTCAGCTGTTGTTCTTAAGGTTTTCTCTGCTGAGTGGGTCGAAGCGGCTGATATCAGAAGGAATGGTTCTCTTATTCTGCCTTGCTGTTATGAGATGCTGTTGAACAAGCAGTGAGTAGTCAATTACCCACTTATTTACCTAGGCACATTTACTGTGCTACAGAACTCGTCCTCCACCCTCCCTTTCCCCACCACTTGTATTAAGAAAAGCAACAACAGGAAGAAAGAAGACAAACAACTGTCACAGGCAAATGTTAATTTAGACAACAAGAGTTCTGTGGGACCTTAAAGACTAACAAATTTCTTTGAGCTTAAGCTTTTGTGGGCTCTAACCCCAGTTGATGAAAGCTTATGCCTGAAGAAATTTGTTAGTCTTTTAAAGTGCCACAGGACTCTCATTTTTGCTGTACACAGAATAACAGGGCTACCCATCTGGAACTTAATTCAGGCAGCAGCACTGGGACGTAGCTTTGGGCTGCTCTTACATTCCATGCAGAGAGATCTTGATTATTATTTGAAATGCTGCTTTTTTCCCTGAGGAAAAGAGTGTTTCCATCCTAGAACTCTACCCAGGGCTGGTTGGTAATGGAACTTTCTTCCCTAGTGTTTTGGTGTTCATTGGATCTAGTCCAACAGTAGGAATACCAAACTTTTTCACAGATAGATAAGTTCTGGAAAATGTCGATATGGGACCATGGTAGTGGAAAAACAACATTTCAGCAGGAAGCGTCAGATTGTGCTGAGCTGTTTCATTTGAACTGGTGCACCCTTCCCGAGCCCCTAAAGGCACCGAGTTCTCTTCTCCTTTGCTGCTGGCAGCCCCAAGTGCGACAGTAATCATGTCAGCCCTGTGCACTCCTGCAGAAAGGCCAAGCTCAGGGGTCAGCAACCCAAAAGATAAGAAGAGCCTTTAAAAAAAATCCTTCAATAACCAAGTGTTTTGAGAGCCACAATGGGTGTAGCTTCCTGGGGTGGGAGCTGGGAGTCGAGTCTTGCTGCAGGATCCCCTGGCAGTGGGGGGAGTGGCTGGAATTGGGAGTGGGCCCCCTGGAGGGTCCTCCAGTGGCAGGGGGTTGCCCAGAGCCTGGTGCAGGCCATCTGCAGGATCCCCCAGTGGCAGAAAGGGGCTCAGAGCCAGAAGCATACCACCCACAGGGTCCCCACAGTAAAAGGGGGCCCCAGAGCCGCCACAGGGCAGCCGAAGAGCCACATGTGGCTCCGGAGCTGCAGGTTGCAGACACCTGCCCTAGCTTATTGCTGCCAGTGGGAGTTCACATTCAGTTTTGTGCCTTGATAGAGGAAGGAAAGGCACTCACTCAGCGCTGCATATATGCTGTGTGTGGTGTGAGCACAAGGGAGAGCTTCATGGAGGTGTATTGCTAAGCTCTTTATAGCTTAATGCTATCTTGAAGTGTAAGGGAAGGCATAAGCAGCTTATTGGGTTAAAATGACCCATGACTGTGTCCTTCAGACAACTTAAAGCCACAATAAAAGACTCAATTGATCTGTATTGTGTCACCCCACTGCCACTCTCACCCCTTTTAATCTTAGGTTGAGTCCCCAGGCCTGCTTTGTGTGTGGAGCAATTGTTTGACAACAAGGCATCAGAGTTTAATGACTAGGGTCACAAGCTGAGCTGCTGTGTGTTACTATGGCCAAAACCATAGGAATGACCCCAGAAGATCTATGAGAGCTTGGCGTATGATGTGCTCGTATCACCCTTAGCTGTTGGGGCGATTCAGTACCAGCTCACGGTATGCTGAAACCTATGGGGAAGAAGTCAGACAACTGGGTGGGGTTTCATCTGGCCATGCAGGGTAAAATTGAGACAACTTTTTTTTTGCCTGCTTCTCCCAGTGTGGGAGGCATGGGCAATGGATGCTCCTTCTGTTCCCTTCAGGCTCCTCATGGAGCTGTGAGGACTTAGTTTCAGGTGGCTTCCCAGTCACCTCCTCCCCGAGAGTGCTTGGTTACTTGGTGTGAGATACTGCCTGGCTCGTACCCTGCTGCTGGGGCCAAGGAGCTTCTCCAAGGTTTCAGCTCCCCCCGGCCTGGACTTCTTGGAGAATTGAGGGCTTTGGCTGATCACTGTTCAAGGTTAGGAAGACATTTTCCCTCTCAGCGTCCCACGGCCTGGCATGTTTTGGTGCATTGCAAGAGTCTAGTGCAGATTCTGGAGCTGGCAGAATTGGAGAGCTCTTGGCCCCTCTGGGCTTGGTCTGAGCAAGGTGTCAGTCTGAGAGGTCTAATGCATATTGAGAAGTCATTGGGAAAACTCACAGAGGCCAGGTCCTTTAATACCCAACGACTGTATCCTTAGACGTTTAGGTGCTTTAAGAGTTACAGATGTGCCTCTGTCCAATAAGTGGTTGCCTCACAGCCTGGGTTAGGGAAAGAGATGCTGCATGTCATGCTATCCACATTATCTGTTTCTCGTGAGCTTGGCTCACTGAACCATGCCCTTGATATTTCACAGTTATGTGTACACTCTTGGGCCTGATCTGGCTTCAGCTGAGGCAGAAGCAGAACCTGTGTTGGTCTTTGAAGTGCTTGGATTGGCTATTTCATTGTGATGTCCATTGAAAAGTTTTATTATTTTAGCAGACGCAAGGAGTTATTTGCAGATTGTTCCAGGATCTAAAGACATGAGAAAACAGGAGTCCTGAAAAGATATCTCCTCATTCAATAGCATGAAAAGGAGACTGGACATGCCACTCTTGTTCCTCTGACTAGCCATGCTGTTGTCTAATTTGCATTTCACAGAGCCTTGCTACATGTATCACCACTATAACACTTTCCTCACCTAATGAGCAGAGAGAGAGATGGGAATTGTCCACAGTCAAAGGCACACAGACAGAGCCATGTGATTCCTGCCTGAGCTGGTGAAAGCCTTTAACAGGTCATTGTAGTGGGTAAAAAGTTTATCAAAGCCCACTGCTAGAATTAAGTAAAGCAGACACTGTGGCTGTGTAGCGTGGATTGCAGTTGGCAACAGAGGGCTGTTTTCTCACTTCAGCTATTTTTGTCCCTGGGTGGGGTGAGAAAAGTCCATGGAAAAAATAACTTTAAACGACTGCGCAATTTTAAATTGGAATAGGTAATCATAAGTGATACCTAAGGAGTTGTCCATCAATACAGCAACAGTGATCTGCTCCCCATCTGTAGTCAAGTTCATGGTAATGGGTCTCCTAAATACTGAATCTCTGAGACAAAGTTTTACACCAAATTCTGGTTGCCTTATTCATGTATGCTGTTCTGTTGTGGCTCCAGGAAACAAATAGGATATAGTCCTGCCCGTTTTCCTTATCTAGATATTGTTTGCATGTTTAAAGGAAGCTTCAGAGAGAATTCTTCAAACATTTTAACTTTCTTTTTTTTAAGTTCATAACACTGTTAATGAGATGACAAACGTAGCTATTCAGGATGATTGAGGAGGCAGCTCTGGTGGTTAGAGGACAAGTCTGACGTAGGAATCAGGACTCTGGGGTTCTGTTACTGTCTCTGTCACTTTGGGTGACTCATAACTCCTCCGGACCTCAGCTTCATTCTTTAAAAAAGGGGTTGGGGAGGTGACAACTTACATCCCTCTCTAGGGAGTTGTAAGATTTAATGCATGTGCTTTGCTAAGAGGACTTTGCAAATGCTCTCTGAATGAAAACTGCTTTTCTGAAGTGTCAGTATAAACCTCTGAATACTTGGGTGAGTTCATTTTCAGTAGGAATCAAGATATCCTTACAATGCCTGATTGATAGCAAGAGTGAATTCGAAATGGTCCTATTTTTATGCCCTGCTCAAACGAACTACAATGCTGATAATGTCCCTGGCGTTCTATTACATCTGTTCCTCGGCATCTCGCAAGCCCAGACCAAGAATCTGTGACACACACTAATGCCGAAGCACCAGCTGGAGGTACCAGCTCAGAGAGCTAGTCCAGAAATAGCTTCTCCAGACTGCAGCCAACAAACCTAGACATGCAACAGAAGCAGTGCCCCGCCTCAGAGAGAGAGCACAAGCTATGCTGCTTCATGGGAAATGCCTATTGTTGACTTTAGTTTGAGACAAGGGAGAAATCAGGCTCACAGGGGCCTTGACCTGACTAGCCACTGGTTTCCAGGAGCTGCTCCAAGAGTCTAAGGGCTGGATTTAGCCTGACTTAACTCTTCTACTGACTCATCGGTTTGCTGGTGTAAGTGAGACCAGCATCAGCAATCTGGGTGTTGTGCTTTGGCAGTCAGTGTGAAAGGAGAGACTGACAGGTTGCACAGCAACAAGCTAGCTCTGTTCTCTTGCGTAGGTGGCTTTCTGGAGACACGTTGGGAGGATGGAAAACTTAATGAAATTCACAGAACCTGCTGGTACAATACTAATGTGTCCTTGCCAGGTTTCCAGCCCAAGGTTGAGGTGCAGCAGTGGGGGCCGGCTACACAGAATGCGCTGACAGTAGATTAACCTCTTAGGGACTTGTGAAAGGGATCGCTTCTTTAGCAGGCAGGCAGGCAATGCTCTTCCTGAAGTCACTGCTGCTCTTTGGGGTTCAGTTACCCATGCACTGCACATGCACAAGGTCATGCTCCCCAGAACCCATTTATCTTTTAAATTACATTCAGCTTTTAGGCTTCATAAGCTGCACAACAGAAATTAACTGAGAACTAGTGGCACAATCCCCATCTTAGCTAGAACAGCAGTAAGGATCATTGATAGGTCTGCAGGACATTTTATCCCATGAACTGCACAAACAAATCGGGGGCACGGGGAATTACTGAAAGTTATTTGTACTGTCTTGACATTCTTATCAGGGACCCGTTGTGTGAGTTGCTGTACAAACACAGATGAAAAGGTTCCCAAACAATCCACCCTGAGGATAATGTTCCAGTGGCACTTAGTACTGCAGAAGAGAAAGAGGAATGCATCAGCAAATGCTTTATGGAATAACTGTGTTGTATTTTTAATTCTGTTTCTTTCTTTGCTAATACAAATGTTCTCTTCACTGTAAACCAATGGCTCTTTTTTAACACAGCTGCCCCTAGAATCTTGATTTTGGATAGCTTTGGTTCGTTGAATAGTTTTTGGCAGTGCTGGAGGATTATTTGATCTAACAAGCTGATATCTTTTTTTTTTTTTTTAAATACCTGAGCTCCATTGAAAAAGCTGTCTTTTTTGAGTGAAAAGGGGCTTTGAAAAAGCAGTTTTTGAAAATTGCTCTTGACCTTGTTTAGCGTACACCTAACTCAAACTTGACTCTGTAAGATCCTTGCTGTGGCTTCATGTGTTAGTTTCCATGCGGAGCAGCACACTGGCTGTGTGGGCAAACTGAAGGGAGATATTGTTGGAGACAATATCTAGATAATGTGAAATTTGCATGTAAGGGACTGGTGATAAATTCAGGCTCAGTGCCCTTCCTTGCTTTTCATAAGTGAAAGATCATTTTCCAATCCCAACTTGATTACTGGGTATGTGAACCTGTTTGGGGGAATTATTCTTCATTTTAAAAAAATGGTCTCCTCATGTCCTTCTGTCTCCCTCAGGGCTTTTTCCAGTGTTAGGCATGTTATATGGTCCAGTCTATGGTCCTGACAAGGTCTTTCATGGTGCACTATTCCTCTAGGAGCCTTCAGACCAAGAGATGTTGTATGGTTTGTGTTTCATCACCATCACGTCTTTGGGTCATTGAAATAGCTCCACTTTAACACATTGACTTTTGGCTTAATGACCCTTCTTAGAAGCTGACTTAAACATTTCCAGGTCAACCAAATCTCCACATCTGCGGCCAAGCATGCAGGAATATCAGTGGTTATTCTTATGTCCTCGGTGAGTATTTTGAGCCATGTGTGCCACATTTACACTAGTGTAGTAGTCTGATTATTCTCTCTCCTCCCCCCATAGTTTGGTTGCAGCTCAGAAGCTTTCCCATAATTTCGTATGGCAAACTGCTGCAGTGTGGCCAGGTAGCAGATGGCCAGTATTTTGACCTGTCATAATCATTCCATTTTGCTTGTGACTGGTCTAACATTCGGTGGAGTGATGCTGGCAAGCACATAAAGGCTGTTCACGTTTGTTAGTTTCAGATATCTTTTGATGGAGCAGCAGCTTGCACTGAGTGCAGGGTCCAGCTTCTTTGCATGAGCCAATATTTCCCACCAGACTTGCATGTTTGGCCATCAAATGGCAAAGTGCAAGTGCAATTGCTTTCAGTGTTGCTAGGTTGGTTGGTTGCTCACTTTTGAATTTGCAGGCTTCCTGGGTACGTTATTCTGGGTGTTAACTTTGCCTTTTGTCTTCCACACGTGTACTTTGAAGGAGTGAGAGTGCTGTGTACCTTCAGTCCAAGATAAACAATGAGCAAGTGATAACCCATTCCTGGCAATGTGGTCTGTTGGCCTCACGATTACGAAGATGGAAGACAGCAAAACTCAGTTACCAGTTTTGCTGTTTTCAGGGAGATTATATTAACAGTGCAATGGTCTGGCTGTGGCAAGGCTGGAAAGGGGATGGGGGAAGGAGGCTCCAAAAGGCATCATAAAAGGTGTTATGAGACAATATCCAGGGTATCACCAAGCCATATAGTTGTCACCTTGTTTGGTGCAGGGATGTGAAGCATATCTCTGGGCTGGCCAATGAAGAGACTTGGTGTGTCCTAAATGTCTTTCTGGAGAACATGATCTAGGAAACGGTGCCTTACACTGAGCATGCCAAGCGGAAGCCAGCTATGGATGTGATGTATGCCCTGAAACACCAGGGACGTACTCTGTATGGATTTGGGGGTGAGATGCCATTTTTTTGCCCAAGCACAAAGATGGAACAGACTCACTTAATTTTGGATGACTTGATGCTCAGTTGTTTCTTGTTATAGTAAACTGAGATCCCCACCAGCACAGCTGTTCGTATAGCTTTGATTTGGGTGAATTCGTGGCTTGGGTAACAATGTGTAGTTCGTTGGCATAAATAACATTTCTTGTGCCAAGATGGATCAGTTGATCATTTTTGTGAAGCTAAAGTATTGGGGAGAGTATACTGCTTGTGGTAGGCTGTACTTCTGTTGCAGCCATCAGCTCAGCTTCCCAAATAGTTTGACAAAAATACTGGTTCTCAAATAGAGATTGTATCATTCCTGTGAGGTGGTGATCTTCCATCATGTCATGTTTTTTAGTGAAGAGCCGTCTGATCTGCAGTGTTGCATGCTGTTGACAGGTCAACAAACAGTTTTTCAAAGTCATCTTTGATGTACTGCATAATGTTCAACTCTTGATAGGCGCATGAGTTTGAATAGATTCCAACCTGCTCTGGGATTGAGTGCTTTACAACAAGTGGTAGTAGGTCATTTAGGATGAGAGGCTCATACTGTGTGTAGTGAGGACACAGTAGTGATTTAGGCCTGAAGATCTTCGGTTCTGTCCTGCCCTGACTTCAGGGGTGACACAACAAATGCTCCAGGCCAGATCTTAGGTACTTTGTTTGTGACTGAGCATGTATTTCAGCAACTTGGATAACCAGTTCTTTATTGCTGGTCTGAAGAGATTTGTTCAGTATGCACGTCATCTAAGCTGGTGGCTTTGCTGTTCTTGAGGGTGTTAATTCTAGATGTTAATTCAGTTGTTGTATGTTGTATCCCAGAATTATAAATCTCCTGGTTTTGCACTTAGGTCTTATCTTGGGTTTTTTGGCGGAGTACTCTGTCATGGTATAGGAGGTGAAGTGCAATCTGGTCTACAACAGAAATCATAGTGGTTCACTGTGAAGCTTATGAGCAGTCATACTTCACATCAGCTTCACTCTTACCCACTCCTATTATTATTTGTATCACAGTGTTGCCTACAGGCCCTGGAAGAGATTAGGGCCCCAAAGTGCTAGTTATTGTACATGTATGCACAATACACATAGCCAGTGTCGGTCCCTGACCCAAAGAACCAAGATAGACCAAGGAAGTATGAGTCCCATTTCAAGAGAACTAAGACATGAAGGGATGTAAATGATTTCCCTACGTTTAGACAAAAAATATGCCAAACTATGAATTCAACCCATGTCCCCCATGTCCCAGTCCAGAGCTTTTCACTGGAGGATCATCTCTCCATTTAAGCTCCTATTTTCATGGGCCTTCTTCTTCTGCTGTCCTGGCATCTGGCGCATCTGTGTGTGTGTTTGCAGGTCCAAATATGTGGGGCTGCAGCCTGGCAAATGCTAATATACAAATATGCTAATGCTAATCTGTTGAGATTTACCAGATAATAGAGACCTGTAACTAACTAGGCCCTATAGAAGCCAAGCCTCTCGAACCCCTCCTGGAACAATGGCTCCAGAGAGCTGATGCAGTTGGAAATATTCACCCGTCAAACATTTCATTTACACTTGGTTTCATTATAAAACAACAACTCTTTAGACATACTGCCAAAGCAGGCGTTACAATTCCCCCTAGCCGTTGCTCTTCATCCATTTTCTGTGGTTCCCAGCACTGCTGTCCCAAGAACCCCTCAATTGCTGACATTCATCACTAGAGCCATACATCTCCTGAGCAAGGACCGACGTTTTTGGCTGTCATACATCAAGCTCCCTTTATTGCAGCTTCTCCCGTTATCGCGGCTGTGTCTGAAATGACGGCTCAGTGACGCCAGTCGAATTGGCATTTCATCAGGCCATCTATCACTGCTGGCATAAGGCCAGTAACCCACGCTGGGATGAGGTAATCCGTTTGCATTTTGATTCCATGGTTGTCAGTTTTTCTGCTTAAGGTTCGTATGTATAATATGGATGCCAGCCACAGTTACGTAAGATAGGACAAAAATTGAGAGGAATCTGGTAACTGTGCTCCAGGGAACAAGCTAACCACTAACTGCTTAAAGTTAGGAAGAAACTTCTGCCAAGGCCTTCTTTGATACAGCTGCCCTTTAGGAGAGCCTTAAATGTTCCTCTGAAGCATCTGATCCAGGCCATCACCATCAGAGATGGGACACTGGTCACAACAGATTATTGGTCTGATCCAGTCTATCACTTCTGGCTGTCTAATCTACACTGTGTTTGACTGTCACCACAGGATCCAGGTAGAGTTCTCATATTTCAAAGGAGTTCTCATATTCTGTTAAACTGTTTTTTATTTATTTTCAAAAAATTTAAGTGGATACAGCAATTACCAGAGCTGGCCTCAGATTTCTCAGGTCTCAGTCAAGAGGAGTCAGAGCAATTTCTGGCCGCTTCAGATGCGGGCAGTTCAAAAGTTATGTCCTAATCAATGTGCAGTACAAGAAGGAAAACCAAGCGTCTCTCTCAGTTGAACCAGAGAGGGGCCACAAAGTCTCCTTTCTCAATGCCAGGTTTTATTGGGACTGATGTGCATGTTGCAGCCTGGAACATAACGTGTTTGTTTTAGTTCACAAATTAAAAATAAAGCCATGTTTGTTTGTGGCGGCTGAGGGGTCCTTCTCTCACAGCTGCTGGAAAAGCCAGCTCTGCCAGCCAACCAAAACAAGGTTTAATGTTACACTGTGAAGGGCAAAAGTGGTAATTAGCTTGCAAGAAGTGAAGACACCAGTACAATAGAAACCCAGTTGAAGTGTAGGAAGCCATGTCAGATGTAGGACTAAAAGTGCAAAGGGGTGTAACGCTTTAAAAGGGTGGCTAGCTATAATGAATGTGGGGAGAAGTCAAAGGCTGCCTTTAAGGAAGATATCACAAGGAGCCATCACTGACACACTAGCTAACTATCATGACCCCACTTTCAGCCCTCCCCACTTCGGAAAGCTGATTGTGGTGATAGCAATCTGGAGTCCTCAGTTTTCCTTCACTCCTGTCAGTCAGTTCCAGGTATTGCCGAGGGACAGGCAGATATCAGTGAGGTGACACTGGTCAGGGAACTAGCAGTGGACAAGGAGAGAGTATCCAGCTGGTCCTTGCACATCTTTTATCTCTTGAAGTTTGTCGACTTATCGGCCTTGCAAACCCTACTGCAATTTCTACCAGGGTTGGGAGGCAATGCTGTCTGGCTCTGCCTTTGTTTTGGGAGTGATTCCAGAGGGTACAATGGTTTGGGGCCATTGCTGAGCAAGGTTTTATTTTTCCTTGTTCAGTGTCTGAGGTGAAGGTTTATATGGCAGCCTTGGGTGTAGTGTTACAAATATGCTAGACACCCAGCTCCACATCTTTCTCTGTCTAGCACAGTGGAGATGACACGGTATCTAAATACTGGGATTTGTAGTGTGGTAGCACAGACGTTGATCTGGGCTCCAAGGTATAGAGCCTGCAAATCCGCAAATATCTACATTATATCCGCATCTGCAAATACAGTGTGGATACCCCCAGACCATTTCTTGTGGATGCAGATTGGATGCAGAACCACATATTTGTATCTGCGCAGGGCTCTACCAATGTGCTAAGCTTTGCACATACACACTGGAATAAACAGTCCTGGCCCTGAAGAGTTTACCTTCTAAATAGACAAGATGAGAGTAGGAGACGGGAAATGTTGTCCTCACTTTTAAAGATGGAGAAACAAGGAACAGAGACTAAGTGGCTTGACCAAGGCCGCGCATGAAATGTGTAGCCGAGCCCGGAATTCAGTTCACATTTCCTGACTGCCAGTCCAGTGTCTTATCAGCAAGACCATCCTCTTTTGAAAAGAATGAGACTTGGATGAGATTGGCTGAGGTTTAGCTCAGCCAAGACAGAGACTCAGAAAAATAGTCCCTGCCTCAAGGAATTGAAGTGCTTAAAGCCAGGAATAGGCTCTTAATGGCAAATGGGGGGTGGGGTGGGGGGAGTAAGGGAGTAAGTAACATTTCTATTGCTGGACAAATCTCAAGAGGTTCTATGTTTGGGTTCATTTAAGCGTCCAACAGTTTGATGCTGATCTAACCTTTTTCACCTTTCTTGAGTCAGTCAGGCTGATGTGTGTTAGAACAACATTTGTATCTCAAGATTTCCAGGACTTTAGTAGAGCTGGCAGTATTGCTAGATCATTCTTGTCTGTGCCAGCTTTGTTTCAAAATTTCTGATCCAAGGCCTTGTAGAGATGGGCCACCTCTGAGATTTGGATTCAGCTCTAATATTTTGCAAATTTTGAGGTGGTTCAGATCTAGAATTTTGCTGCAAGGCATTTTCTTTGCAAAATATTTTTGTTTTAAAGAAAAAAAATGTGCCATCAGCTGTGAAACTCTTATTATATGCTGGAAAGGATAAGAAAAGGTAGATACTAAGAGTTTGCTCCCTTCCATGTACGTTGGCAAATGACAACTATTTAGCAAAGTCTGTGGAAGTAGTGTGTGTGTGTGTGTGTCCAAAGTTAATGTGACCGAAAGATTGATGGCATCTAAAATATGTCGAAATAGGCAGAGAAGTGGCCTAAACATGGAAAAGTTTAAAAGATTAAAAAAAAAAAACCCTTTAACCTTCTCCAAGAATGTTTGAAATAATGAAAAGAACTGAAGTGAAAAGCAATTATTAAGAGATCTTTGAGGATCAAAACCTTGTTGCCAATAGGGGGAAAAAAACCTTTTCATCTGTTCATATGTGGAGTTTAAAGTAGGGCAGAATTTTGTAGTTTTTTTAAATGATTTCTTTTTACAATTTACTTTGGACAGGAGGAAGGGGATCTTTCTGTTTCTTTTTTCCCTTGTCGTTCTGCGTCCTGAACACAAAAGGCCAGGCTAGTTCTGAAATGAAGAGCAGGGTCATTCTATGAGCTGATGGTTCATTAGTGTCCTTTTGATACACCAGAACAGTCAGAGACTTCTATTTCCTCCCCGCCCCATCTAGTGAGGTCTATGCTCTTAAATCAAGACATTGTCCCTTATAATGATGCTATGGCTGAATCGGTTTCCCGGCTTTGTCTTGAACAATTGCACCGATAACAATCATTCTGATTGTCTGGAATAAGTAGTTCAAAAGGCCAAACTCAACTAATCATCTAATTCTCGTGATTTCCACACAATACATCCTCTAACCCAACTGCATGTATATCCTTGGTAAGTCTTGATGAAATGGCCAGTTCGTTGTGCTGGAGCACCTGGGAGGTGATTTGAGTGAAGGCGCTGTGTTATTGCTAATCCCTAGCATACAAAATTCACAGTTTGAGTCCCGAGAGTCATATTGACTTGAAAAGTAATGCAGTTGGGATTTTTAAAGTAAGACATTGGACTGGATGCTGATGAGCCGTAGAGGATCCCTGGGAGTCCTAGCAGAGCATAGGAACTGGGGGAAGAGTATAGCCAACTTTCCTCTGCTAAAACCAGAACAGCTGTCTCCCTGCCTTTGTCTGTGAGCATAGGG
Organism: Podocnemis expansa; assembly: GCA_007922195.1. Taxonomy (NCBI): domain Eukaryota; kingdom Metazoa; phylum Chordata; order Testudines; family Podocnemididae; genus Podocnemis; species Podocnemis expansa. The sequence goes on from ML682019.1 coordinate 15,032,796, forward strand.
AGAGCTGCCCTTCCTGTTTCAATCTACTTTGGGTGGATGTGAATGCCATCTTCCTCCCAGGCTGTGGAGCAGTGGCATAGCTATGGGTGGCCCACGCAATGTGTTGCTTCTGCTGCTCTTCACTTATGCTTGGAGCATCAGGCAGCTTTCAGCCAGTCGCTAACTAAACATCCCACTTCCAGCCACATGACCAAACAGGAAGTTCCAGTAGCAACCGTCTGAGAATAAGCTGCCCAATGCTCTGGTCGCCACGATAACTGGAATGTCTCTGCCAGTTGCTTCCCAAACTGCTGCTTCTGGTCCCGTGATTAGAAGCAGGAAGTGGCCCAGGTCCGCCCGTGTCAGTGACAGACTCTGCAAGAAAGTCACATCTGGCTTTGCCCCTGCTCTGGAGTGGCTCTCTGGTCATTGTGGCAGCATCAGAGAGGCAATAGATTTTGCACCAATATCCTGGTGGGGTCTGTGTGTGTGAGGTTTCACAGACTCTTCCCTCAAAGCAACTTTCTGCACAGGGAGCCCTTGAAGAGCAGTGCTCATGAAGCTCCTAAGTGGGCTCCTGAAAACCTGGCCCACCACATAGCCTATGTTTATTCTGCTTATGGCACCATGTCAAGTACATTTTCTGCACAACTTCTTAGCCTGGGTATAAACAGTAATGATGAGGTGCTGCTTAGGTGCATATAGATATGCCTGTGCTCTGCACATCTGTCCACGCACCCAAGCAGCGTCTCCCCTATTGTTTTTCGTAGTGTAGCATCACATTGCCTTGTCACTGCTGAAGCCTTTCTCTGTCACTGCAGGGAGAGATTTCGCCAGTAGGAAAAGGCTCTGGCAGGGAGGAGGCAGTGGGAAAAGGCTCCTGCAGAGGAGAAAAGCACTGGCAGGGAGCAGGCATTGAGTAAGGCTCCAGCAGCTCCATGCCATTGCAGCCTTTCACTGACACACAGCTACACACTGTAGTGTGGGCACAACCCGCTTTTCACTGCAGCATGGAGCTGCACAAAGCCTACATGCTGCTGCCAGTGGTGTGCAGTGTAGACACACCTACCATGCAACTTTTTTTTTTTTTTTTTTTTTTAGATGCTATCGTGCTTTGACCAGAGCTGGTGTGTTAATTACCATGCAGTTGGCAGAGTCAGATTGTCCTCTGCTTTGCTGTGAAGCTGGGCTATATACATTGATTCTGACAGAGTTAAGACTAGTATAACTGAGAAATGAGTTTAGTCTCACGTGTCTGTCTCGAGAGGTGGGGGTGGAGATGAGATGCTAGCAGGCATCTTGTGTTCTGATGGTAGCTTCACCCCCTGTAATCACTTAAATGAAAAAAAAAAGTTATTTTTAGAAGACACGTACTCTTCCTGTAATTGTTTGAAACGCCTGCTGCTCTAAATCCTGTGATTTATGGGTTGCTTGGTTTTTTTATTTTCCTATAGCCAAATTTAAATGCTGGATTCATTGAAACCTTTTGGAAAATTGGGATTATTCCAAAGAGGAGCAAAGGGAGGGAGAGCTGGTGCTTTGCCAAGTTCAGCAATGATTCATTCCCATGTTTTAAGCTCTGCTTCCAGTGAAGGACAGAGATGGGGGACTTTGTAAGGAGATCTATAGAGAGATTATCTTGTTCTAGGGTAATCTAACCTGCCTGCCTTTTATTGCAAAATGAACCCTACCCAGTCCCTATGTTGCTAAATACACTGCTTTTTAATAAAGAAGTCACTGAGCCACATTCTGTCCACTAGCTTTACCCCATCTTCTCTTCCAAATGCTGAGCATTCAAGAGAACCCCAAAATAGTCTATTTGATCTAATCTCCCTAAGGTCCCCCTGAAATGTGGAGGAGCAATCTGTCACGGATCATGATGGAGGTACTAATAGTGATGCGGAAAATGTCAAGAGCTCCACTTGCAGCATCAAAATGTTAGGCGTCCCTTATAAAGAGATGCTGCAATAATTGTCCAAAACACAGCTGCTCTACTATAGGATGATAGATTTGCTATGGTGTACTGGTTCACAGCTGTGCGTCTAGGCACCAATACAATATAAATAACAAATAATAATTACCATGCCTTGTGTTATGCTGTTACTGCAATGTAAGTGTGCTGGTATTTAATAACAGGCCCCTCAGGAATTGACTCTCTTGGGAGAGTTCCATCATTTTCCGTCCCATACCAGCCAGAAACAGCATGAGAATAGACTTTCTTAGGGTATTTCTGTTCCACTCAGGTACCCAGAAATGTAAAGACATGGGGAAACAAATGGAGCCAGACATTTTGGTACCTTAAAGCAGTGTTTCCCAACTAGTGTGCCACAGCACACAGGTATACCATGAGGTCTGAGCAGGTGTGCCAGAAAATTTTTTGAAAAACTACTGAAAGAGCTCTGGATTGGCTCATTGGCTCATGAATGTTCACTTGGAAACTATATGGTGGTGTGCCTCAAACTGATTAAAGGTAGGTAGCAAGGTGTGCCACGGCAGAGAAAATGTTGGGAACCACTGCCTTAAAATTTGCTCACAGTCCAATTCTAGAAATAGAAAGAGACAATGTGGAGGAAGGGGGGCGGTTGGGGAAGCATCTCGTTTTCTTCTGGACTAATTCCCCTTTGATGTCACTAATATTCAGAACTCAGAGAGATTCCACTGGCACCCCTGCAGTAATGGAGATGAACACGAGCAAATCTTTGGAATTTATTTCTATCAACAGTTAGGACAAGGTGTAGTGATGTGGCATTGCATATGGTGCTGCCTACAAAGAGGAGAACTGACTTTTACACACCAGAAATAATAAACGTTGGCTTTGGTGTTTCACATGGCATTGGGAGGGGCCCTGGATTCGACATTGTCGTGGTATTTGTGGCATTTTCTGTCTTTAATATAGGAACAACCCCAGCGTGATAGATACTGGTTGCATTTTGGTGGTGACCACTGTAACTTGCATAGAGAGGCAGCCATCACCTGAAGTATGGCAGTGATCACTGGAATGGAAAATGGAAGCAGGATTGAATAAGGATTTTTATGTTATGATTCCATGACACTTGAATGACTCTCAACATGAGTTATTGCTCCTTAATCAGTTCTTTAGGAAGACCAAAATTCCAGGCCTTAAAAGAAGCTGAACATTTTTGAAAGCCCAGCTGAAAATTTTGATTGTTCATTGTGCAACAAACACTCAAAAATATATCTGAGAATAAAGATTTAAAGTCTAAGTATTGGTCATTACCCAATAATCCAACCTTTGGAGCCGGCTGTCTTTATTGTAAATTAAAATGTAAATTGGATTGTTTCAATTGGTAATGGACAAATATTAGCCAAAGGTGTTTTGTTTTTGATTCCTTTTTCAAGGCATATATTAAACGGCCATTTCTGGGAAGGCACTCCAAGTGTTATTTGAGACGGGAGAGGAATGTAAACTGTGGCAGCAGAAAACAACTGACTAGTAGGTTAAACATTTGGACTTGAACTTGCTCTGTGAGTGAAAAGAAATTCAACAAATAGGCTTTCTTTGTTTAGGTCCAAGTATAAGAGGAGACTAGGAATTAGCAGGCATATGCTCCATTTTTCCCATGGCTATCCTTTTTACAGAATCCTTGGAAACTGCTAGATGAGCAAGTCATTAAAATGGCAGAACTAATCCTGAAATCTCCAGTGAGCCACAGAGCTGTGTTGCACAGGGGCTCCTTCCACCTTACTGGGAAAGTCAGTTGAGGCATGGCCAGTGGCTCTATGGCCTAGTCTACACAGCCACGCTAAGTCAATGGGAGACGTGCAATCTTTGTACTGTAGAATGCATATCTCCCATTGACTTACATACGCCTCCTTACTGCAGCGTCTTCCCTTAGCTGCGTTAATGGGAAATGCTCTTTCTTAGACATGGTGTTACTCTTCTTGGAGGGGTGGAGTTATTACATTGAAGGGAGAGCACTTCTGCGATCAATTGAGTGGGTCTACACTAGCTGTTCAATAGATCCCGCTGCGTTGATTTGTTGGGATCAGTGCATCAATTTCAGTGGAGAAATGATCTGTGATTGTGTAAAATTGGGTAATATGCCACCTCTGGGCAGGTGAAGCACAGCAAGTTGCCAAAGCAAAAAGTGAAATTGAAATTTTATTTTAAGCCTTGTGATTTTGTTAACCAGGTTTTTTTAGCTTAATTCTAATGGTTTGCTTTTTCTCTGGGCCTTTTTTGGAGGGGGAGGGTGGGGATGCTTTGACCATGTTCCACCCACATCCAGCATGACTGCCCTCTCCCCCAACTCCTCTCCAACCCCTCCTCACTTTTTCCAAAAGGATCATGTATTTCACTGATTTGTTTGGCGGGGCTCTTTAAAGAACCAGGTTATACTTTCTCTTTTGGATTTGGTGGGGAGATTTGGTCTTGGGAGTCAATGATGTCTCCCCCAATTCCTGAGCAAACTGAATTCCCACCCCACTGGGAGTATTAATGCAAAGGGTGAGGTGAGGAGGACAAATGGGGGATTTGAAGGAGCATAAAATATGTCCTCAGTTCATGTGGTACAGGTGCGGCAGGTCCAGTGTGCTTGTTCCGTGAGTTTGGAGCTGCTTTTGAGACCCATGTCAGCCAGTGTTTTTTAAAAAATCTGGCAATCCTCTGAGTCAGTTGGCAGTTGCTCCATTGCCTGGTTTGTCCCACTTTGGAAGCTCTCTGTGATGGCGGCATGAGGGGATGAGGATTTGCACCATGAAGAGGATGCTGACTTTTAAACAGCAGTGGTGCTGGTCTAGCTCAGCATTTCTCCTCTGGGGTTCCATGGGCGTAGTGAAGGTGTCCCGCGACTGACCCTGAACCCTCCTAGTTGGAGGAGTGGGGGTGTGCGGGAGACATGAGTGAGGAGGGGGAGAAGGAGCCACTGACATGTGCCTGGGAGATTTAAAGTACCCTAGCCACAGCAGAGTTTCCAGACATGTCTCAGCATCCATTGCTCCTTTGCTGCAACTGGGACATTTTAAATTTCCCACCATTGTTACTGCCGGCATTGAAATCGTTTGGATGTAACTTCCAAAGTAACTTTCTTTGGCGAACCTTACTCCAAGAATAGATGAATTTTGGTTGAACTTGGTGGCCCAAAATTCCCATTAAAACTTGAGCAATATCATTTTCAGTTTTAAGTTGCATGCATAATCATTATATATTTAGTTCTATAAATAAACACATTTTCTATTCACAAAATTATATTTAATTTGTTTGTCTGAATTGTTTTTGCAGGAATGCGTAATATGCAGATATTACAAACATTACACACAGTCTATGCCAGTTTTTTCGAGGAAACTTTCATCAGGTGTTCTGCATAGAGTAAATAATACCTTTGGGTGTTCCTTGGTCCACTAAGGGGTGAGAAACTCAGGTTGAGGTCCTCTCCTTCTGCACGGATGGGGAAAATTTGCATAAAAATCTCTGTTTGAAAACTACAGCCATCCTTCAATGAAGGAACGGAATCCTGGGTCTGCTTAGAAAGACTTTTCTGTTGGTTCTTCCCTGCCTTTATGTAATTGGGTTTTTCCTTCTCCCTGTCTCGCCATGCCTCAGCTCCCTTTTTCTCCTACAATGCTTGAGTGTTTCTCGGGTAAGAGCCCTGCCCTGGGTTACCAGCAACTGGCATCCTGGTGATTCAAGTCTGTGTCCCAAATTTATACTCGCTTCCCTTGCTGCTCACCAGAGCTTGCTTTCCTTCCCTCTGCTGTGCGCTTACTGTCTCCCAGGAGAGTTTGCCCGCTTCTAAGGATAGAAGCCAAAGCGATCATGAGGCTGGTGGTTACAAAGAGATTTTCAATAGCCGCTAAAGCCCCACCCAGATGTCCCTCACCCTGAAACCTTTGGGGCTGTTTGTAACCAGAATCTACATCCAAATTTTGCAAGAGACCCATGTCCAGATTTGACATTTGTGCCTGGCAAACATAAGACCCTTGAATCCATATATAGGTGTCTAAATAATGCCTGATTTCTAGATGGGGCAAGCACCCGCCTCTCCTGTGCATGCCAGCATCTCTGAAAAACAAGCTGCTTTTCAGTCATTTGGGTTTCAACACCTAGCCTTAGGGTTCCAAATGTGTAAATGTGGCTCTGCTAAACAGCAGTCAGTTCTCAAACTTGGTGTGTTCAGAGCTGAATTTTGTGTGGGAGGGTGGAAGGAGAGGTTTATTTTGCATGTGGATTGGAATATGAATGTGCACTGAATAGTTTATTCTTTTTTTAAATAGAGATTTTTAACTAGTAAAGTTTTCAAAAGGTCAGTAGAGAAAGTGTTAATAAAATATAAGCTGTTGTCTGTCCTGTGGCATCATAAGACTTTCAGCTTATTTGTCCTTAAACTGACACAGAACGTTGCAAGGCACGTTCCTTACACCCAAGTGTGATATTAAGTGTCATCAGCAGCACCAGCAGGGTGCTTGCACTTACAAAGAGAGGCTAGTCCCACTTCTGTTGATCTTTGGGGGTGTCTGGCTACAATGGAAGCAAGAATATTCCCATAGAGAAAGACTGGTCCTGTGCACCCAATCCCAGCTCCAAATGAGGTCAAGAGAAGATACCCATTGACTTCACTGGCAATAGGATTGAGCCTTTAAGCCTATTACGGGGAAACGAGTATTTCTAGCATGTGTGCAACACCCGTAACAGGCTATGGTGCCGGTGTTCTGGTCCTGTCGGATACCACAGTTCAGACACACAGTGAACCAGATGTTTGGGAGACGATAAGATCTTCTACTAGTGCAGCTTTTGCTCTTGTGGTAACATTTTATACTTACTCCTGCCGTGGATGAGCAATGAAATGAGGGCAAAGGTGCTTGATGCTTGCTGAGAGAGTGCTAATAAAATCTCATCAGAAAAATGAAAGGACTTGGCCTTAGGAATATATTCTTTGGGTGAAAGAAGGAAAGTTTAATAAACTCATGAGGAAATACTCCCTGCCCCTTATCCCATTCTGCTGTCACCAAACTGACCAGCATAACAGCATTTTGGAAAAAAAATGGAATCCTCTCAAGCAGGTGTCTCAAACTCCTGGTCTGTAGGTCACGTGCAGCCCCTAAAGTTATTTCCTGCAGCCTGCAATGATGCTACCGTTACCAATATTTTATCCAACATCGTTGTATGAAAAGGTTTCAGTGCTGTGGCCCTTGGGCTAATGTACTAGTCCTCATGCAGCTCTTGTGATGATTTGAGTTTGAAACCCTACTCTGAAGACAAAATCAGTTAAATAAAATTATTATTTTTATTCAGTAACTCCTGGTCTGATAGCTGTCAAATTTGATAGAAGATGAATGTATAATTTCCTAAAGTATTTTTAGCTAAATCCTACTTCAATGGTATTAACCCTTTGTTTCGCAAACATATTTCCTCTCCTTTCCACATCAATTCCTAAATTTTTGGCATGCTTATTAAATTACATGTGCCTGTCTTTTGACAGATACATTTTTATTTGCATGCAAATTGACAGTGGAAGCCTGCCTGTAAATACCATGCTAATTTATTACAATTTAGTCGATGGCTCATCAGAATTCTCAGTTCTAATTGGTTGTGAGATTGCCTATAACGCTCAGTAACCTGATTTAGTGCCACAGAAATTGTTGAATCTACATAATAAAGCAAACGTGATGAAAGGTGAATGCACACCTCATTTATAGGTTTATTATCATTGTCATCAAGGTCAAAGAATCTTTGTTCCTTCCAGATTTACATATTCATAAATCCTTTTGCACGATTAATGAGACGGAAGATTAAATGGTTGTGGATTAAGAACAAACCCTACTGTTCTTCTAATTAGACTGAAAGTAACTTAGTTCATCTGATTAGACTTCCAAATTCAAACTAGTGAACAGAAGCGTAACACTTCCCTTCCTTCCCCTGAATTGCTGGACCAATGTCTTTGAGGAATATGAACATAAGAATTGCCATGGGATAGACTTGTGGTTCTCATTCACTGTCAGGACACATTGCTGTGTCGCCACACAGGGGTAAGTGCGTCGCCGAGAGCCAGGGAGATGACTGTCTCGGAAAGTGGCCCATATGTATTTCAAGAGAAGCTCAAAATTTCCCATCATCCTCAGGCGAAAATTCACTTGCTGCCGAGGCCAGCGCAAAAGGATGAAACTGTCACCCAGGGCATTTGATCAAGCCCTCAGGCCAGGAAGAATGTTTTCCCTCATTTTTCAGTGTCTTTGTGAGGAAGCTGCTTCTGATGTCACCTGGCAAGAGTCCTGACCTAAGGCATGAAGACAGAAAAGTTCTTGTGGCTTTATCCTTGCAGCTGCAACTGACTTTCATATGAACCTCTGTTCCTTGTAAAACTGACTAATGCACCCATGTAATTAAAGAAATGGATTCAAACCAAGGCTCCAGGTGTGCAGGATCCAAATCCAAACTTTGCTTCTAGTCCCAGCCTCTGTAACCTGGACCGGATCAAACCCTGAATCCAAATGCTGACAAATTTTAAGGACCTGGCAGCAGGTCAGGTGGTCCTTTCTATTAACACTACAGAGGAATCAGTTTTTGAGCATGTTGCTGAGCAGACTGCTTGTTTCGAGGAATAACATCCCCACCTCCACCAAAATGATCTCACGTAAGTTACGTGCTGTGCATCCCATCTGCCCCTTCTTGGGGCTGCACAGCTGTTGCTGGGGGAGGACCTGTGATATCTGGCAGACCTGTCAGAGCTCCCTCATTAAGATTGCTCCATGATGCTTGGCTTGAAAGAATGAGGTCCTTCAACTTTCACTGAACATTTGTCCTCCTTTGATCTTTGGAATTAGAGGATTCTTGAATATTTGGCTTCTGATTTTCCCCTTTTCCTTTCCCCCCGCTTTTGTTCAGGTGCTGGAAAGGCAGCAAGAGGGATATGACAGCGGATCTATTTCGCTACAAGAGGGAAAGGAAAAGATTTGGGGTTGCATTATCTTTCCTCCTACTCTTACTCCTCCCATTTTAATCATTTTTTTTTCTTTTAGGGAGGCTGGCCTGTATATCTTAACTAAAAGAAAGGTCAGTTAAAGTGTCAGAAGTTCCAGAAGATTTCCCTCATGTCTTGATGTTAAAATAGCAGCAGACTATATGCTTTCATTTTCTATAGGGAGTAACTTATATCTTTCAACAATGGACATGAAACCAAATTTGCTGAGAAACAGCTAAAGCTTAAAGGAACAAGAAGGCAATGCTGGACCCGTCACTGCTAAATGGGTAAAATCCTGCCTGCCTGTAGCAAACCATTTAAATTATCCCATAGAAATTCCATTTACTGAATCATCTTTTAGATTCAGAGCTAAATTATTCACCCCAGTTGAATATGTCCTCACTGTCCTGCCTGAAAAAGCACCTTAATGAGGGGAGATGACAAAAATGGTTCAGGCTAAAAGGTTGTAAGGTCCTTGCTGCAGCCAGCCCTTGCTTGACAGCACTGCTGAGAACACAACATCTGTGCCGCTGTGATCATACGTGACCTAGATTTCTGCCTGCCATAGCCCCACGCTTCCTCTGATATTGCTTAGGCCTAAAAGAGTTGAGTATAATCATTGCTGGATTCTTTCAGGGAAGAATGCCACATTTTTTCTCCTCTCTCTTCCTTCAGCCCATCAAACCAGCCCACCTTTTCCCCTTGTCTGTTTTCCCTTCCTTGCTGTACAGCTGCCAGGGCAGAAGATGGAGCTTAGGGCAGCTTTATTATTATTAATGACAGGTGGGAAAATCCAGTGATATGCTATTCATCCAGATGTGTCAGCGTGTTACATGATGAAAAGCTATATCTGAAATACATATGGAGGCAGGAGCGAAGACTGTCAAGGGGCAAAATGGCCTGAAGCTCCAAGGGCAAAGCTGGTTGCTCGGAAATCTGGCATTCTCATCCCAGTTCTGATGTTGCCCCTGCCTGCAGCTCTGAGCAAGTCACTTAATTCAGAGACTTTGTGGGTCAGGCAGTTGACTGAGATCCAGGTTGAACTTCTAGCTCTGTAAGCAACTTGGGATAGGAGCCAAGTCTCTTTTTAGGAATATGTACAGTGCCTAGCACAGCAGAGCCCTGATCATACTTGGGTCCTCTAGGTGCTACTGCAGTGCAAAGAATAAACTGTTAAGTAACTGCCTGCCTCAATTCAGATGTAAAGTGGAAATCATCGTGATCCTGCAGGGGTGCTGGGAGGGTAAATTCTCTGTAGTGCAGCATGAAGCTCTGGTTGCGCTGGCAACCGAGAGGTAGTGTTATCCCCTCTCCTTGCCCCAACCTGTTTCTGCCAAGATTTTATTTAACTCTGGGAGTGCTTGTCAGTGTGATCGACTTGACACACATTCAAAACAATTTGCGCTTCTCTCCACAGTGTGCTAGCAGCCTGGATATAAAAACGTGAGCTGATCGCTACCTGTTTGAAGCTGGCTGTTGCAGCTACTCTGTTTACTCAGTTTGGCATGAGACAAGTGTGCTTTGCCACTGTAAGGTTGTCAGTTCTGCCTGTTCGAGAATGAAATAAACCTTCCCAACCATTCCTTCAAAGTGGACTTGGGCTGTAACTTACCCATTTGATAGTGTAGGAACCAGAAGCCTCAATATGTTTTTCCAAAGTCTGCCCTCCTCCCCTGTCATGCTTTTATTTTTAAGCAGTATTTCCTGCACACTGCTGTAAACATGAGAGTGGCTTCTGTCTTGTGACTGCACAACACTTTGCCATGACATTCCTTTCATAACATAATGGTGATAGGGCTGGATGCACTGTGAGCTGCCTCCAGGGCTTATCAGAGAGTTTATACCAAGAGCATTTAGATAACATGGTGACGGGTGCTTGAGAAACAGGAAATCTGCATGGAGCACTGTTCTTTGTTGGATTTGTGTATCTGAGTGGTGTATGTGTAGCAAAATGATAGATATTGGAACAACTTTACAGCCACCTTGGAATTCCTGATTCTCACTTTGCTGTTCGCTGCAGCTGTGGAGAACAAGCAAGAACATGGATATGATTATAAGTTGTGTTGCCATAGTGCCCAGAAGCCCTAATCATGGACCATGTTGATAGGAACAGTAAAAATACAGAATAAAAAGTCAAGCTGTCCCCCAAAGAGCTTACAATGAATCCTCCAGCTCTAAACACAGGCCTTGTTGCCTGAGCTACAGAAGATTTAGACCTGGTCTATGCAGCCATGCTATCCAAGGGAGACAGGTAAAGTACTTAAAATTCCTTGCTTAGCTCCCTCTGATTGACTACCGTTTACTTCAGGGGTCTTAAATTCAAATAATCACAAGGGCTGCATGAGGATTTGTACAGGGCTGGATGAGGACTAGTATGTTAGCCTGAGGGCTGCACCACTGAAACCTTTTCATATAACAATATTGCAAATATTGGTAATGATAAGTGTCTTTACGGGCTGCAGGAAACAGCTTTAGGGGCCGCATGTTTGAGACGCCCGGTCTACTTAGTGTAGTATCTTCAGTAGGCTGAGTCGGATGGAAAGCCCTTACCTCCGACTCAGTGCCATGCTTCTTGCCAGGGTGGTCTTACTTGATCAACTTCCTGATCAGTGAAGTGGGTCTACACAGACCCACCCAGTCAATCAGGGAGATCCATCTGATGGCAGCAAATTCACTACCGTCAGTGAAGACAAGTGCTTAGAGAGTCTAGGTGAAAGAAATAACGGTTTGTCCTGGACCAACTTCTGTGTTTGATCTTAGACAGAACTCTTCTTCTTCAGGTCTGGGAAGAGGCTTCTGTAAGCTCAAAAGCTTGTGTGTCTTACCAACAGAAGTTGATTCAATATACGATATAGCCTCACCCCTTTATCTCTTTAATATCGAGGTCCCACGTGATTACTACAAAACTGCATATGATATGAGAATCTTAATTAGGTGTTAACAATATAGCACCTATGGCATATGATAGGGCAGTTGTGGTTCCATCTAGGGGAGGGTAGTGTGTGATATGTGTATTAGCCAAGTTATTATAAGCTGTAAGGGTAACAGAAGCATGAGAAATATTCAGAACAGACCTGAAACTGGCCTGGCTTCCTGTTGCGTTATTTGCACAAAACCAACCAGATCTGTCAGAAATTTCACTGAGGCGCATAAATCTTGAGAGTGATCGTTGGCTCAGCCTTAAGCAAACAAGGCCCAACCCCTCTTAGCTGTGCGAAATTTGTGGCTTTGCATGTTTTGCGGGTGAACCCTCACCTGCATGTTTCCACTGAGTGTTTGTTGTGTCTTTTGCTCTTCACACACTGGTAACAATATGAAGAAACCACATGGGGCACAGCCAGGCACCAAATAACAGTGTTTACGACAAACATGCAAGGCCAACCTGCACACGTATTGCTGCTCTTCTGACTGGTTTTGGGTGGCTTCTAAAACACAGACCACAGTAAGCACCACTAAGAGGGCTCATGAGCAACTTAAAGGGCTTCTACCTTATTCCCATGGTTTTGTTTTGTGATTTGGCAATTGGTTGCATGTCAAAGTCTAGGAGAAACACAGGACCAAAGGGAGGAGAGTCATCTCTATGTAAATGAGGACCAAAGAAAATATTTGTATGACATGAACCCGCCATGTTTGTTCTGCTGGCACAGTGACATAACATGTGGAGGTGGTGAAAAAGCAATAATTCAGTTGCTGTCCATGAAATTGAAGCTAATGCCTTCAGGCCAAACCCCAGCCCCACTGTAATCACAAGGGCTTCTCTCTGTCGCTTCAAAGAGACCAGGATTTGGCCTCACAAGATGAAGTGCTAAAATTAACTGCGATGAAAGCGGGCATTTCACCTCTATTTATACTCACTCCTTGCTAGAAACTGCCAGCATCTGCAATTAGCAATTGTCATCATTTGGTGTTGCGAGGGAAGCTGCAGGTGACGGAAAATTAAATTGGTCCCTGTGGGCAAGGTGATTTGACTAGATCCACCTATTTGTGAGGAGCATGGTGTACTTTGATCTGCAGGTCAGGTGGCAGTGATACGACATGGAAGCCTGGCACATCACAACGGATGCAAATCTGGTTGTGGAATGGGTAAGCAGGAGTGCTAGCTAGCAAGATCTGGTGGGTAGACAATAACACACACGGAAATGCAGACTCCCAGTCTCAAGTCTATGCCTGGCTATGATTTGTTTTGGGATGCCTGTTGCTCACCCAAGAAAAAAAGAAATCAGCTGATAATGTTCTTTCTGTCTAACTCGTATGGCCCTGCATTACCATGGTAACTGAACCTCTCTCATTGTCTTTAATATGGTCACACAGGCAGGGCAGGAGATGGAACCTAGGTCACCTTAAGCACATGCTACCATCTTAACTACTAGCTCATCCTTCCTGTCCGTGCGTCATCAACCATACGGCTAGCACTTGGTTCTGAAAACTGTGTGCAGCTTTTATGACCTCCTGCATACTTTTGGTTTGTGTAAAGCTTTGAATTGCACTGTCGTGTGGGCAGGGATAATGTGTTCTTTGAATGAATCTACGATGAGTCTCAGCCTATAACTATGGAGCGTTAAGAGGAACGAACTAATAAATAACCCAAGGTCTTTTATTTCCTCCTTACTCTTCAGATGCAGACTGAAGGCTAGAGAACCAGCTGTTCTGCCAAGGGCAAGCCTCCCTCACTCACAAGCTAGTTACTAGGCAGGAAGTTGGACTGCAAAACCTTTGAAGGCTGAAGCGCTGCCCTTAATGGCTCCTGGCGATCAGAGGTGCTGCAGAATGATTATTAGGCCTGTCAGGTGTCAAATTGTTTTCTTGCAGGCGTTGGGACAGCTGTGTGAAGGTCTGGTCTCCTCTGTTGTCAGCAATGTGTTTGGCTTTCACAATTCACATGCCAGCTTAATGAATAAACAGTAGAGGGGAAACGGGCTTCAATGGTTAGTTTGACTCTTTCTATTGAGTTACAGCACATGATGTTCTTCCTTTACTAAAGAGACCGCAAAATGAACCTTGATGCATCAGAAAATTTAATGATTGTCCATTGTCTGTTCTCCCCTTCATGTGAGTTTGCAGCTCCTACTAAGTGATATGAATTCATCCAAAGAGAGTCGGCCAGAGTATGCTTCTCAACCACTGTGTTAGACACATTACTGTGTCACCACATAGCAGTAAATGTGTCATGGAGAGCCAGGGAGATGACTGGATTGGGCCTGGAGGATGGGCTGGTGTGTCCTGTAGGGTGGTGCAATGCTGCCATATGTGTTGCAACCCACAAAAGGTTGTGAACCACCGGGCTAAAGTCCAGTGTAGCTTATGATGCTGGGAGACTCCTGTCTGTCAATGCCACACTCGAAATGAAACTGAAAATCACTTACTGGAATAGACAAAACCCTGACTGGGATGGTTTAGTGGGAGTGGTCCTGCCTCTGGCAGGGGGTTGGACTAGCTGACCTATGAGGTCCCTTCCAACCCTAGGATTCTATGATCTCTATCAGAACTGAACAATCAATTAATGGTCCTTTCTCTGGCAGCCTTGAGGACTCAGCACTAGTTGGTGACACAGTCCATCTATATAGGCTGGTTGGTGGTGATGGTTAGTTGTATTAACCTTCTAATGAAGACTTAACCAGTCCTACAGCTTGACCTTGAATTAGCTCAAAGCCAAATCCGTTCACACCATGAAAACGCTGGAGCTTGCCCCGACTGTGTTTCACCTTGGCTACCACAGCCTCTTCCTCTCCAGCCACTAATTCTCACCTGCCTTCCCTCCTTTCTCTTCAAGATGGTGCTGCAAAAACAATCTGCTTGACTGGCCACATCCAAGCATTTGTGGTCAGATCCCTTCAGCAGGTTCCCCTCATCCTTGTGTTCAGGGCCAGGGCCTCCTAGTGCTGCCTGGCTCCCCCCTCTCCCTCTGACCCTCATCCTCCTTTATCTCTTGTTCTGAGCAAGCCATCCTTTAATATTAATCTCTGTTTTTTGTACTCCTGTAACACCTAATGACTTCAGCCAAAATCTGGGATCATCACAGTACAAAGAGTAAGTGCACTCTCACCCTTTTATCTTTTGTTGCCAGGTTCCATAGTACATGATCCTTTACCTGACCCACGCTGCCATATTTGCACCCTCCCCTCCCTCCTTTCTCGTCCTTTCTCCCACCTCATTTCTCCAAATACATCTTATAACGTTCCATCCCTGCCACTCCCACATCTACTAAAGATGGACTTACCAAGAAAGTGATTCACTGCTCCATCAGACTGGTTGTGTTTCTTCCCTTCCTCTCTCCTGCACCCAAGAGCAGTGGTTTCCAAACTGTTTTTCCTCTGGGCCTAGCTGTAAAAAAATCATTTATGCCCTTGACCTGTCAATTACATCTTTGAGCAATGCATTCCGGTCTTTTGGCAATGGCAGCAGGGGGCGCAACCCAATGCCTGAGGAGGCTTAATCCAGACTAATTTAACTCATGACCACACTAGGCTTTCCTTAGTTCAAACTAAGAAATTTCTTAGTTTAACCTAGTTAGTACTGGTGCTTAGTTTGAACTAAATGTGATATAGACTCAAAATAAGGTGGTAGTTTGAACTAAAAACTAAGCATTAGTTCAAACTAGAACATATTGTTAATTCGAATTTATAAGCGCAAGCTTACTTTGAACCTAACTAACAAGTTTGAACTAACTTTGGCTAGTGGAGACAGCCTTTGTGTACATCTGTAAAGTAACCAGCATGCTGCTGGCATTCAACAAATTTTACCATAACAGTAATAAAGCTTGGCAAAGTACACCAGGTAACTGCTGGTGAGCAGGTGATTTTTATCTCTACTTCTCCTTTTTCCCCTGCACCCTTCATCTTGAATCTATGGTTTTAAAAAGTGCATAGCTCTTATCCTATGGGATATTCAGTTAGTGCAACCATTGATTTTATTATACAGTTGGAAGCCCAAGAATATGACTTAATTTTAAATTCTGAGCTTGGCACAAATAACGTGGTACCAGCATTTTCAATATCATTCTCATTATAAAGAGAGAACTTTTGCCTGGAATCTGTAAAACCTCTTAGAAATGAATCATGAGCACTAAGGATGACTGACAGTTTTTTCCCTGGACCTCTTTCTATTAAGCAACATCAAAGTCCTGCCATTTGCTTCTGTTGCAAATAAAATGTGCATTAAAATAGCATTAATAAGACCTAAAAATGTTGTATTAGGGACACTTAAAATGAGATGCAGTCATTTGTTGCAGAATAGACATTATTCTTGTCCAGTAGCAACAGTGTATGAGAAGATACCGTACAAATTTCAGGACAGGTTGGCTGTTCTGAAGACATACAGGATCTTTTATGTTGGTGAACTGTATGAAAGGATTAATTGAAAAAGAATATTAAAATGAGTGGATGGGTTACATTGCAAAGGACAGAACATGTAGCTTAAAGTTACCTATATCTTTGAAAATCTTCCTCAGTCGCTTCCCTCCAAGCAACTGAAAGCTGTGCCTATTTTTAGTGTAACTTGTTTTTATCACCTGATATTTGACAGCACTCAATAATAAGATTTATTGTTAATTCCTTTGAGAGAAATCCTGCCTTGAGAATGGTTGAGTTGGTGTGTGTGTGTGTGTGCAAATCATCAGTTTCGGGGGTCCTTTCCTTCTGCTTTGCTAATGAGGGCAACTGGAGAGACTTCAGGTGAGTCCAGAGAAAAAGATCCTTTTCCTCAGACAGACAATGTATGCAAATCTTTTTCCTTATCGAAGCCCAAGGAGTAAATTCTAAGCTTTGGAATTCATCTCCTCCTTAGTTTCAAAAGAAAATCTCATCCATTTATAGCTCTGTGGAGAGATTTTCAGAAATGTCTAGTGACAGTATTCAGAGTACATTGACCACTGGGCTTAATATGACATTTTATTGTCTCAAAAACAATGGCTGTGGCTTCGCTTTGGTTACTATTTACTGTCCAGATTCATAAACTTGGTAGAAGTCAGTGTGATACTTAACTCAGATATTGTACAAGAATTTTCATGTGTCACATTGTTTCCCTATGGTACTTTTATGTAAAGTAATAATGATGGCTAATTTCATTTCATTTTTTCATGTGTCTCTGTTGTAAAACTAAGTATTTACATTTCATGAAACATTCTGAATCCTAGAATGAAAAACGTGATTTTTAAAGCAATAAAATTATTAAAGACTTCTAAAAACACTATTTTGAGCCAGGAAGCGTACTAGTGGACAATAAAGATTCACTTTGATCTTATCATGACCAGTGGGATATTACATAATGTAGCAGCCCAGAAGTCACATTTTTTCCCCGGGATTGAAAGACCTCAGGTTTTTGAAAGTTTTGGGTTGTATTCGGTCTTGAACGCAGGGCTCTTTACTGGGTTCTAGATTTATTGTAAATGAGTTCTTCCTTGTTCTTTTAGAGCAAAACCACAGTCTGTTGCATTAGGAGTTTTTCCATTCTCTAAGCCAGTGATTCTCAGCTTATGGACTATGGACCCTTGGGAGTCTGTAGACTATGCCAAAGATTTCCAAAGGAGTTCCCATCACTCTTTGAAATTTTTTAGGAGTCTGCAAATGAAAAGGGGTTGACAACTGCTGCTTAAGCACTATTATTAATAAGATGGGCATTCCTTTTACATTTTTTAAAAAAGCCCATACTTGGAAATGGTACAAAGCAAACTTCTCACCTACGTGCCAAGATCTAGTAAAGGCTCATTAATCACTATAGAGAAAAGCAATTTAATCTGGGACCAGACAAGTTGGGGGACACATTTATCACTGGTATATGATGTGCTGATGCCAACAACATGTCTCCATACGTTTATTAGGAGAACGTGTGTTGGGGTGTAAACCTGACACTGGATTTTAAAGGGTTAACAGGAGCCTGAGCTCATTTAGCTCACCTGGCTGCACAGGAAGAGTGTGTCAGCCTTGATTTGTGGTCAGGACCATCTGGGGAGGAGCTGGGCCTTCTCCACAAAGGAATGAAGTGAAAATTTCAAGGTTGCAGGTGGGTGTGGGACCCAATAGGCAAGGAACCATACAGAGCTGGAAGTACTGGTTGATCGACACCATTGTTCTCTTGAGCAAACAAGCATAGGTGTGTGGCAGCATTTGCTTTAGTCTACGTGGTCTTTCTTACCTCTGTCATGAGGTATACGTGCTCATAGGTACAGTTTCTTGGTGGTGGCAGGTGTCTTGCCACTGCTGACTCTTCGTTATCTTGGTGAAGAACCCAAGGCAGCACTAGACATGGATTTATACCCCTGGTCTCTGACCATCCTTGCTAGTGCAAAACACTCTCTTTTCAAAATGCAATTGTGACCCTTCTGTGCCTATGTTCCAAAGGGGTATCCGTGTTAGTCAAGTTCAGCAAAACAAAGGAGTCTGGTGGCACTTTTAGAGACTAACAAATTTATTTGTCGCATGAGCTTTCATGGGAGAAAATTTCATATTTACTAGCCCACCGGAGAATGCTATGGACAGGGCAGGCTGCAAAAGGAGAGCAGATTCTGCCAGACTAGTGGGCAACACTGAAGTTAGGTTCCTAGAGGAGTCACAAAGAGCGCTCCCGATTTCCCATACTGGTTATCAAGAAGCTAAAAAAATATTATGTAGCCCCCTTTATTACATTTCATCTCTGTCTCCTAGTCAGTAACTAGGTCCACTAAAGAGATAAGTTCTTAAAACTGTATTCCCTTTGCCAAAAATGTTCTTCTGATCCTCAGCCATATTCCCAAACCAATCTAAGCTTGGATCTTACCCAAAATACCATGCTGCCAGTCAGTCTTTGAGTAACTAAACTGAAGGTTTATTATAAAAGGAAAGAAACAAATGAGAAAAGAGATGTTAAGTGGTCAAAGCAATCAGATGCATTCAAAAGCTTTTAAAGTCCATACACGTCTGATTCTCAGCAGAATTGTGGAGTTTGCAGGCTTCTATAGTTCCCCAGGAGGACATCTTGTACCTGGACAGGTCTCAGCAAGATCGTAACTAGAAATGTTGGTGCCCGGGGCAAGTAGCCCCATACGTGCCCTCATCCCCCCCCCCCCAACATGGGGTCTGATCTGGCCCAGCCGGCAGCAAGGAGCCGGATCCAGACCATGCTGCTGCCAGGAGCCTCTGGCCTGGTGGCTTCACCTGCGGGCCACTTTTCCCACCGGCCGGCAGGGTCCCCTGGCGGGGCACTTCTCCCACCTGCCAGCAGGGTCCCCCCGTGGGGCGCTCTCCTGCTGGGGTTCTTGGCACCCTTGGAATTTGGTGCCTGGGGCTTTGCCCCATTTACTCTGCCGTAGTTACGGCCCTGGGTCTCAGTCCTTTGTTTTGCAGCTTTGGTGGTAGATGACTTGCTCCAGAGGCAGGAAGCAGGAACGAAGACAAGATGGAGACTGGAGATGCTGTAGCTGCATTTTATAGTTTCTGCCATGAGGGCTGTACTTCTTTTGTCTTAAACGCAACCACACAGCATTTGGCAGGGAAAAGCTTCAGCATCTTCTGTCCATCGACACATCCTGGTGACTCAATAGGTGTAGCTCCTGGGTTCTTTCGCTGGATTCATTGTACATTTGAGTTCACTTCATGGTCCATTAAGCAGGCTTGGGGCTGCTGCCATCTTGTCTGTGTGCTGTTACCCAGAAACACAGCACAAGTTTGAAATACAAATATACCATACCCATAAGGAATTCATAATCCAAAACTGACACAGTAAGTTCCAAGGCGGGTAGCTGTGTTAGTCTGTGTAGAGCAAAAACAAAAGACTCCTGGGCACCTTAAAGACTAACAAATTTCTTCAGGCATAAGCTTTTGTGCGCTGTGAGCCACTTCGTCTGATGAAGGTGCCACAATATTATCATACTTAGCAAATTATGCCCTTTCTGGGGCATCTGATGTAGCATATCCTGTATGAAATTATTGTAATTTTGCATTATACTGAATGATCACTTGTATTCCAGACAGCGTCACAGTGATTTCATCTCTTGATTGACTGAAGCAATACCTGAGCTTTGCCCATGAGCTACCTGTGTATTGCTGGTATTTTTCTCAGGATGAGTGAAACCAAAACATCACACCTAAGAAAAAAGGGCCTTTGCTGTGTGTGTGCATGTGTGCATGTGTGTGCAGAACACACAGAGCCAGCTAACCAGAAGGTGAAGCTGAAAAGCACTGTGTCTGACCCTGGAAGTGTTTTTGGATGTGGTGTGGGTTGGATGTTTTTGGGGCAGTGAGCAAAGGAAGCTTTTTCCTGCTATTTGATTCTTCCTGTGCTCAGAGAATACAGGATGTTGGGCGTTCTTTGTAAGTACACAAAACAACCTGGAAATTATCACAAATTGCTCACAACAATGGTACAATATGTTCACATCAGCCTTTGCTGAGTTATACAGCCATGTATCAGACAAGCTGTAGCATCTCTGTGTGATGCTTGCATTCAGTACCAGGCGGCAGGAGTTGCAGTAACCTGAAGCTGAAGAGAATGTGGATCAGCAACGGATCTTGCACATATTTGTATGGCTCCTCCAAAGAATGAAAGCAATAACATCTTAAACTGGGGGGCATTGCACCCTTATGCTCCCCACCCCCAACTCCACCCACGCCGGTTGCTGAAATCAGGGAATAATCTCTCCGCAATGTTCGGAGACTGGTTTAAAGCTTGAACAGTGGTTCAGCAGCCCTACCTGCCACATAAGGGGTGAACTTAAACCAGCTCCTGCACAGGCACAGGACTGAGACGGGCCTGGAATCTGCTGGCTGCGCAGACTTGCCAAAAGGACATATGAGGAACTACCCGGGTGGAAGGGTAGAAGTAAGAAACCTCCCCCTACATTCACTGCTACTGGGCTGAGATACCAGGCTGGGCTCTTTCTTCGAAAGGCTAAAAGTTTTCAGGGGGACACAGGCTGGGAAGGTTCTGGACTTGTCACTCATTCACCTTCTCTCTCTGCTTATTATTTGGTCCTTCTTCGAGTGCTGATGCCTGTCTGGATTCCAGATGTGGGTGCATGGGGGAGCCTTGCACAAGGGTCAGAATGATTTGTAGTTGTATCCATTGAGTCACATGTGGATCGCACACTGCTCGTGAGGCTTTGAGAGGTTGTGTGGGTTGACACTGTGCCAATTGCCTCTTATGCTGCATGGACAGAGGTGGAACCCCTGGGAACTCTGGTCCCTGCCTGTTTTTAGATATGTTCAGTGGGTTTTTTTCCCTAGTAGTATACAGCAAGGGGTGGCCAAACTGCAGCGTGTGAGTGATATATGGCTCTTTTACAGTTCTAGCCTCCCTGTACTGACACTCCAAATTTCTCCCCAAGGTGGCCTCTCCCTTCCATCTTAACCAATGCATCCACATCCTGATCGTCTGCTCTAACCCACATATCTCCCCAGGGCACTGACATTGCATTCTCTCTTGATGTTCGCCAGGCATTGGTGGTATCCACACTGAGCACTGCTTGCTTCTCTCCAATGTCTGGAATCCACATAGGGACCTCTGTTCAAAGGAGGAGGGGTGGTTACTTGCTGTAACCAGAAGTTCTTTGGGATGCATGGTCCCTGTTAGGATTTCAATACCTGCCCTGCATCTTCTGTGCTGTGGGCTCTGTGTCCTTCTGATACAAGGAACCTGGAGCAGCATCAATCCACATGAACTTCTGCCACGTGACCAATGCACCTACAAAATGTCTTGGCTTCCTTGGGCACCTGGTGAGCAAGAGCACCTGTGTTTGGAATTGAAACAGGGACCACACAATTTGAAGAACCTCCAGTTACAGGAAGTAACCTCCCCTTGCACAGTAGTGAACCATTTCTTAAATCACAGGCATTAGTGGAGCCACCTCAAAGGGCTGCACTTCCTCCCCCCACCACATGTGCCAGGCATCCAGATGGTAAAGGGTGCTCTTATTTGAGGGGTGCAAGAGGGATTTGCATTACTTAGGGCCACTGCTGCCTTGCCTGGCGTCCTACTTCCCTGAGCAAAGCAGGGGTTGCCCAGAACAGATGGGACATGCCACAAAGTCTGTCCCTTCTTCCATGTTTGCCTCTGTATCTCTTTCCACTTCTGTTCCCCCTCATGTGGGTACCTGGTGAGAAGTGTCAGACGCTTGGGGTATATTCTGAACTGGCCCACTTATTTTTACTGATACAGGCAAGTAAGAAAAACAAGCAGCCTCTGCTTCTCTCATTGGTGGGACCATTTGAACGCTGTAATCACAGAACCAAAGCCATTTCCTGTGACCTCCACTGAGAAGAGCAAACCTCCTTCTGTTGGACAGATCTTCTGTACTTCTCTAGAGGTGGATGACTTGGAAAGAGAAGCTTTTCTTGCAGCATGTTGTGCTAGGGATCCACCGGGCTGTGGCTGTGAGAGTGGGAGGGATTCATGACTGCGAGTAGTGGTGTCTTGGCAGAGAGCTTGCTGGTCTGGGCATAATGGCTCATTGTTCCTGTGACAGGAAGAAAAATAGAGGTGGGGATGAAGTAAAATCAAAGGAGAAATATGGGGACTCGAACCTGGCAAAGCTGGACATTACTGCAGTAAAAATAATGCCTCATTTTTCTGTGGCATCACTCATGTGAGGTTCTCAAAGCACCAAATAAATCTCAGCCACACAAGAGCCATATGATACCATCACCTGGCCAACTAGAATCTGATAGTAGTGGGTTCAGGAGCTGACATGACACTTGTCTGATAATGACAGAAAGGCTTTACTTAGTGCCCTTATAAAATCAGTCCTTACACCAAAGGCCCAATCTATACTAACTGCAAAAGCTGTGCTCCTCACCAGTGCAGGGAAGAGGGGACAGTTTCAGTTCTTGATAGTGTCTTGGAGAGCTAGGATCTGTATTCCCAGAAGAAAGCTGAACGAGATGACAGTTCGGCATCTGGAATGATTTTTCAGTCTTGAAGCGCACTTGCTGGTGGAATTGTTCCCTCTTTATGCTCTTTAAATTCCGTGTTTTCAAAGCATCTTTGGTAATCACTTGAGAGAACAAAGTCCAAACAAAAACAATAGGGGAAAGACCTGAATGTTTTTACTAAGTTCAAAAAGTCTTAGCACCCTGGATTTTGTTAATCAACAATCCAGCACTTTTTTATCACCCCAAGTTTCACCCTTTCCTTAAAAAAAAAAAAGGGAGCTGGGGTTTGCTGAGATGAAAATTGAGTAATGCCTCAGGTGCCACCTATCAAAGATAGGATCTTAAGGTACCCTTGAAAGATATGGAGCCACTGAGGGATAGATAAGTTAATTAGAGAAGATAATTTCACTAGGGGGACTAGCCAGTCAAGGGAAGGGGGGGGGGCATTAATCATAGGAAAAGCTGTTGCCCTGGTGAAATACTGGGCATGCTGAAGGAAGAAAAACAGCACCTGTGTGAGGCAGTAAGAAGCAATCATTTCTTTTCAGAAAGGATTTCCAGCCACCACCATGCTTTTGCAATATACGTCTTACTGGTAGCATACCTTTATAAATAAGCCTAGGGCAGCTTGAATTTCATAGTCCACAGACAGCGGTAAATTATATTGATGGGGAAACTCAAAGAGATTTTAAGTGATTAGCTCAAGGCTGCACAGTGGCTCAGTTGCAGGGCGGGGGAGGTAGAACACAGCTGCCCTGATTCCTAGTCTTCTGCCACAAACAGAGGTTCACTAGGGGAAAACTTGTGAAATATGCTTTGAGGACTTGAAACAAGACTAGATTTGGGCTAAATATGACATGCATGTACTAGTAAAATAAAAGAGAATGAGCTGGCATGGTGACATGAAAGCAACAGTAATTAATCTGTGGAATTTCTAGGGGAGGGAAGCCTCACGAAGGCCCTGGAGCTGTGGACTGCAATGTGTAACACGTCATAATCTGTTTAACAAATATTAATGCAAACCACAAATGTATACAGAGGAGGGAGGAGCTGAGAGGCCATTGAAGGTTGAGAGCCAAGGAACAGAGAGTTCAAAGGTCTTGGTGGATTTTATCCTAGACAGGTGAATGGGGAAAAAAGCTTTGATTTACGTATAGCCTTTGCACTTTTGGAGGCCACATACTTTGGGCCTCATCCTCTTTTAACTTACACTATTGTAAACTTGGAGTAGCTCACCTGAAGATAACAGAATTATTCTTATTTACACAGGTGTGAAAGGGAAATCTAAATGCTAGATGTCCCTGTGGGTCAGATGTACCTGTCAGCGATTAACTGAGGGCTGTGTGCCAAGAACATTTAGGATAAGGTTCTCTTTCGTGCTTGTTCCAGTTGTGTCAGTCTTCCCCAAAAGAGGTGTTTACATGAGCAAAGTGGGTTACCTTGGGAGCAGGGCTAGAGGCTGCTTACATGCTATTACACAGCACGACTAGATGGCTCTGTAAAAAAAGAGGCTGTTAGCTGTTGCTCTTCTACTACCATACACATTAGCCTGTTTTAAGCAGGGTTATAATGATGGCTGCTGTCTTTGCTTCATTGGTAATACTTCCTTCGTCATGAGGAATGTGGCCGGTAGGCTGCAAATGTGTTGGAGGCATTGGTAGCTCCAGGTTTCACACACACAGTCAGGACTGATTTGCAAGCAGAACAGGCAGGTAACATTACTTTCCTTATGCGAAAGAGCCCTGCAACAGCCTGCTTGCACTTGCGCTCACTCTTTCACTGAGTCTAGCTCTGTCGTCTCCTTTTGCTTCCATGCTTCATTTTAGTCTCTGCTGTCCTTGTCATTCATGGGATGGTCTTTACCCCAAGCTGCTGTGGATCTTATGCTTCCTTTACACGCTGCATTTTGCTGCACCTTCTGACATCTCCAGACTTTCTGGTTCGAAAGTGGCTGAGTATTAACCACAGTAAGTACCCAGGAACTCATTGCCTTTTGCTTCCCCGCTATCCATGTCCTCTGTTATGGGCATGGCGGATTTTTGTCAGTAGTATGTGAGGAGAAGTCATAGACTCTCAACACTTTAGCGCTAGCACAAAAACTACACTCCTGGAAGAGGAGCTGGCATGGGTATATGCCCTAAGGGAGCAGGTGGAGCAGCTTGTGAGCAGGCCACTTACGAACTAGGTGGGCATAGCTGTAGACAGCCAATAGACTGTGTATACAGAGAAGCAAAATGTACAGATGGGACATATGAACCATATTCCCATAGATGCTTTCTCCTAGAGCTAACCACACATACAAGCAACACCGGTCCAGACAGGGTTAAAGGAATAACTTCTGCCAGCTAAGACAGATTCTTCATCTTGTTGAATGAGACCAAATGCTGTGGGGGGAGAAGTGAAGAGAGTCATACGGAAATTATATTAGTAGTTTGTTTGAACTGTGATAATCTATAAAACACAGTAATTTATAGATTATCAATTCCTGGCCTTCTCATCTGAGGCATAAAAGCCCTCCATGTTTCGGGAGTTGGTTGCCATGTGTGGAGAGCAAGTGCTGAAGAGCAAGCAGAAGTCTTCCTTTCACATCTCAGCATAGGAAGTTTAATTTCAAACAAGATTTTTTTTTCACCTCCAGGTTTCTGCTGACAAACTGAATTCCCAGTGGAATCCTTGTGGGCTTTGTAGGGAACTGGAGCTTTGCTCTTCATTGCTTGCTCTCTACATGTAGTTACTTTGTGTGCATATGAATTCATAATCTACATCACACTGTATTTATCTTATTCATCTTTGCTTTGTTGCATCTGTTTAGAACTCTGGAGTGGAAATGACAAGCTAAAGAAAACTGCATTTCCTGTAAAATAAGCAAGGAGTCCTGTGGCACTTAAAGATTAACAAATTTATTTATTACATGAGATTTTTGTGGGAGAAAATCCCACTTTGTCAGACACTTTGAAGTGTTTTTTTTATTTCATGAAAGCTCATGCAATACATACATTTATTAGTCTTGAAGTGCCACAGGACTCCTTGCTTATTTTGCTGAACTAGACTAACACGGCTACCCCTTTTGTATTTCCTGTGTAACTGCACATTCACGGTATTTCTGTGCTTTGAGCTAGTACTACCAAAAGGGGGTAGGGGGGCAGGGTTGAGAGTCTGACCCCTGAAAGACGCCTCTCTTGAACCTAGTGAGAATAGTGGCTATTGCAAGCATCCATGCTGGCCTTGGTCTCTCTGAGAGAGCCAGAAACGCAACCTTCTGAAAGCAGCACATTGAATCTGACACTGCTGTGTAATTGAGAGAAAAGAGGCCAAGTGCATTATGTATGAGCAGAAGGCTTGGCTTGATGTTAACAAGCGACAAGTTAATTTCATGGGGAAAGTGGCTTCCAAACACTGGCTTTACACTGTTCCTCTGGAAAGGAGCCTGTGTTTTAAATTGCATTGCATTTTATTACTGCACTATTACGGGTAATGTGTATAATTTTGGTGTGCCTGGTGTTGCATAAAGATAATGGGAGAAGCAGAACCTGCCATAAGGGCTGACTGTTCACTTGAGATGTTGCATGGAGTGGCAGTGCACATTGCTTTGTACTAGCAAATCCCAGCCTGCCCAAGGGAGGAGCATTTCTCTGAGGGAGTAGCCAGCAGAGTTGTGGACTTGCCTATGTATTAGGGGTTAGGGACAGTGTCCAGCTCTGACTGTAGCTTCATGGGAGACCACTAGCTAGCAGAGGATGTGGAGAGGACTCTGCACTAGAAATGCTACATTGGTGCAGTGCTCTTCCGTCAGCATAATTACTCCACCTCCACGAGAGGCGGATACTATGTCAGCAGGAGAACGTCTCCCACTGACATAGCGCCAGTCTGGATGGTGCGTAGGTCGCTCTAGCTGGTGTCACTTGGAGGTGTCTTGTTTGAACATCAGCTAAATTGGCTTGACTGGTGCTGCAGACCTGCCTTGAGTCAGTGCGTCCATTAGCAGCCCTGTCCATCCTCCTCTCTGTTCACTTCAGCGCCCCTAATGGCTTTTGATCAGTGGGCTTTCGGTCAGCACAGGCCTGACCATGGTCTTTGCCAGCAGATGTTGGCCTTCAGTCTGGACCGGGTTTGGTGTTAATGGTACAGTTCAAACCCATGATGAGGGCCCCATCTTTAAGCACCATGACCCCACAGACACTGGAGTTAGGAGCATTGGGGTGCTGCCTCACCTCCTGGCTTGAAGCAGTTTCCATTCTATACAGGGGTCACAGTTTGATTCAAGGGCCCTCAGCACCCCCACTGTAAATTGGTTCAAGCTCCCCCGCACAGACCACGTTCTGTTGGGTTGAAATAGTTGTTTTCCATTGATTAGCTTTGAAGGTCAGGCACCATCTGCGCTAGTGGCAGGTGTCCGACTGATGCTGCCTTTTGTTTTTAATGATGGCCACAGGAATCTAATGCTAGGGAAACGCTACTAATTGCCAAAATTTGAGTGTAATAGAAACCGAGCTCTTCTCTTTACCTTTCCAAGACGGGCTGGGCAGAAGCAGCTCCAATTCCACACACCTCCGACCCCTGGGGAGGGGATCGCTTTGTGGTTGAGTGGATAGGCTGAGGAGCATGTGGATTGGGGAAGTACCACAAAGGCCCAATCAGAGTTCAGGTCCTCACTGTGCTAGATGATGCACACGCACATATATTAAAGGCTTTGCCCTAGAGATAAATAAATGTGTTAGTCTTTAAAAGTGCCACCAGACTCCTTGTTTGTTTTGTTGGACTAGACTGACACGACTAAAGTCCTGTGGCACCTTAAAAACTAACAAATTTCTTTGGGCATAAGTTTTCGTGGGCTCAAACCCACTTCGCCAGATGCATGAAGAGGAAACTGCAGTTGAGTGGTGTATATATACACATGCCAGTATGGAGGAGGGTAAGTGTTAGCAAAGTCAGTTCAGTTAGGGTAGATGAGGCCCATTCACACCAGTAGATTAGAAGGCATGAATGGGTGAACAGGGACAAACACTTTTTGTAATGTGCTAACCATTCCAAGTCCCTACTCAGAACCAGTCTGATTTTGTCAGGTTTCATACTGGTCTGTTTTCGAAGATTTTTTGTTGAAGTATGGCAACTTTCAAGTCTAACTAAGACTAATAAAGATACCCCTTCGGAACTTGCCTTAAAGATGTACCGGTAAGTAATCATCTATGCCCTGCCCCTCAAGCCTCCGTCTCTTAGTTGGACCTGCCCCTGGTCCTTTGATGCAGATGAATCAACAGATGATTACTGTCTTTGCAGCATAGCTTGGGTTTGAACCAGGGAGGTATAATACAGGTTTCTGTGCTCTGTGCAGCTCCCAGAACTAACACACACCATTGTATCTCTTTTATTTTTTCCGAAAAAACTCCCATCCAGATGCTGTCTCAGAGCACCAGTGGTAAATATAATCCCACTCCCCCTGCTGTAACATTACATTCTCTTGCCACCATTCCTGCATCATGGTCACATCTTCTTTCTGGGGACATAAAATCCAGGCTCTTTTTGCCTCAACTGTGGCTGCCTCCTGGTGCCATCCCTAGCAGACCACACTTCATCACTAGGAATTAGGGAAATCAATGGAGTGACATTGGAATAACTGAGCCTCTGTAAAAGTCAAGGGAACAGAGCAAACGCTATTCCACTAGAAATGACTGGAAACAAATTCTGTTCCTTGCTTAGTGAGACTGGCTCATTGATTCTTCTTGGGACTTAATTAGTAGTTACTACTTTTTTTTAATTCACCTCTAAAACTATTTAGTGAAGATGGCTTTTGAACAGATAGACCCCAGGAGAAGTCTTAGCAGCAGAAAAATCTGACAAACAGTGGGATTTAATTTGTGGCCCAGAACAAATGTGTTTCAGGGAGTTGCTGATGAGTTTTTTCTTACTGTGTTTTGGAATAGCCTCACCTGTGCGAAGGACCCTTTACAGATAGATGTGAGGTTAAAATCCTTGCTTTGAGAAATATGCAACCTACTGACACAACTAGAAAGCACAGTTGGGCAGGGGGGAGGGTGATGGGAAGACATGTTCCTGATCCATGACATTGAGTTGTACCAGTTCTGTTCTCTTCTTGTTTGTGGCAGGGGGAAGAAGGTTAACAAAAGTTTATCTGTCCTCTAGTTAGTTTGTATTATTGTGGGCTGAACGATTTGTTAGCAGCTAAATTTTGGGAGCCCTAATGAGCAACATGATGAGTTCTACCCATTCTTAAACAGTACTGAGCATATGCCGTAGGTGAATCTTGACGGCCCAAAGTGTAGCTACTGAGTACCGCTGGTCCTGACGCTATGATCAGAAAGTGGGAGTCCTTTGACTGACACTGGGGACTACTGCAAGTCCTTGCTGCAATTTTTCTTTTTCTTTACAACTGTAGGTGGGGATAGAGTTAAAAGAGGATTATGAATCTGAGGGATTTGGGAACTAATAATGAAAGGGTGTGAGATGTTGTTCTCCCTGTGTAAATGGCTAATAAATCAGAACTTCAGAGTTATGAACACTTCACAAATGGAGGCTGTTCATAACTCTGAAATGTTCATAACTCTGAACAAAACATCATGGTGGTTCTTTGAAAAGTTTACACCAAAGCTTTGAAGCATTACAGTGCAGAAGAAAAATGCTGCTTTCCCTTGTGTTTAGTGATTTGTTTAACACAGTACTGTACTGTGTTTGCTTTTTTCTTCTGCTGTTGCCTGGTTGTGTATTTCCAGCTACAAATAAGGAGTGTGGTTGACTGGTCAGTTTGTAACTCTGGCGTTCATAACTTTCAGGTTCTGCAGCGTTCATATGCATTATGGCTTACCGAACATCCAAAGCCCCAAACTGATGACTTTTAGGGCTAACTTGCCATACTTCGCAACACTGAACAGAATGAAAGGTTTGTAGGAATTAGAAAAGGTGTTCAGAGATTGCAATGAGCTAGTGAATGTGTTCTATTGCCTTCTCTGGATGGATTCAAAACTGCTTAGTTGTGGGTCACGTGGCTGGTGACACCATGAGCTAACAGAGATTCTCCCTTTTTGTGGGTGGCAGAGAGTCTGTGGTTTGGAGCAAATGAATGCATGTTCTATCCTGGCTGTCTCTGCGGAGTTCTGTGGGAGTGGGAAAAGAGACACCCTTCTACCACGGGACCCTGAGGTGAGACGACAGAGGTATGTGAGGAAAATATTTGGCAGCCCAACTGCTAACTTGAAAGAGAAGTCAGTCCACCCTGAGGGAGTTTTCCTTGCTGTTTTTGCTCCTAGCATTTCTGATGCTCATGTTCTTAGTTTTCAAGGTTGCTTCACCTAAGAAGCTTCTTGGTGCATTATTCTTTAATGATAAATCTTTCCAAAATGAAGCAGGAGCTCTGTACTTCATGCCTGAGACCAGTAGGGCACTGAACACAAGCTCTTTTTGGTCAGATCCCTGGTATTTAAACGTTCTTGCTCACCGTGTCAGCACCTGAGAATGTCACTCACGCGTGGAACTCACGACTGCCGTTTGAACAGGAGGCTGGTTTGTTTAAAGAGAGCTTGGATACCTAGATGAAACCCTGGCCTGACTGAAGTCAATAGCAAGGCGTAAGCCTCAAAGGAGCCTCGTCAAAGGAGGAACTTGTCGCTTACACGATTGTTGACTTCTGTAGCTCTCAGAAATAATGAATAATTTTCTCAAGGAAATGTTTAATTAATTAAAACGAGTGATCAGAAAATATGATGGCACATTCCAAAGAGGTAGTTGTCTTAGTCTAGTTCAGCAAAACAAATAGGGAGTCTTGCAACACTTTTAAAGACTAACAAATTTATTTATTGCATGTGCTTTCGTGGGTGAAGTATGACTTCATCTGATGCCAGAATGGAGAAAACGTACATTGAAAAAAATTTACAGGAAGGGACGGAAAGATAAAACCTGTGACTACACTTCACTGCATCAGGTCAGATTACTTCAGCAAATCAAACAAGTTGTATAGATTCAAACACAACATTTCAGAAAGTGGTGAGGCCAGGTGAGTGGCCTGCACAGAATATTCAAACACTGTTCATTCACTTCTGTACTTTTTTTTGTCTTTTGCTGAAAACAAAACAGCCACATCAAGTCAGATTGTCATTAGCTTTTAAGGGAGACTTTGATAACACTTAGCACATAACTGTGGCAGGAACCTAAATGTCAAGTTCCACAATCCTCCTGACAACCAGGATTGTTTCAGCTCCCTATTTCCTCATGACTCTTCTACTTCTCCTGCAGATGTAAGTGTACTTTTCTTCAGATATGATAAATCATATTTGAGAACAGCACTATCTAGGGCACGGTGAGCTATCACCCAGCATTTCAAATGACACTTAACTATAATAACAAGTAAACAGAGCCCCAGAGAGAAATGCATTTTGAAATGTGCTGTTTGTGTTAGTAACACTAAGCAGTTAATGAACTGAGAGAGAAAGGAAGGGAATCACTTCTTGTTCTTATAAAATCAATGGGCCAGTGAAAAACTGGTAAAAATGGGTGCAGCTCCTGTGGAAATCTCTGGGACAGATTCAGACATATTGTAACCTGTGTTTTCTCTGCACAAACAGCATACTCTCAGACCCAAGATAAAAGGAAATCAACAAGAAAAGAAAGAACAAAGTCTGCAGGAGAGAGCAAAGTGTGTGTGTCTCATTTTGGAATTGCCTCATAGCACACTAGAGAAGCAGGGAGACTCCTCCACACATTTAAAGCCACAGTACCCAGAAAATGGAGTCAGAAGAGCTATTAAGCTTCATGCACCATCACTGAGAGAGGGGTATGAATGACAGATCTCATACATGTTGGTCATAAATAGAAGGATATTAAACCCATGTAACTTGTACCCACTTGGCAATTAAGGGCAAGCAGATTCTACTGTTTTACCAGTTGGTGGAGTCACTTTAGATGTAACAGACTGGAATCTGGCCCTAGGTGGGTAATACTATATATCACATACATCTAAGGGGAAGAAAAGTGTTATAGCAGGGAAGGCAACTAGTGGGAGGATATAAGGAAAAATAGGCGGGGAATCTGTTTTGTTCTCCATGCTATTGTTAGTTGTTGTTCCTAATACAGTCCTCTCTCTGGCCCTCTGACATGCATATTGCTACTACTTCTACCCTATTTTCTGATTTACACTGTTGTTTGAGTTTGGTCCTTTACTTGTTTAAACAATAACCCTTTGGTCTATTCAAATGGTGGTGAGAAAAACCTGATTTCAAAAAGCTTTCTGAAATCCACATGTTATTGCTGACAGCACAATACATGTAAAGCGTAGGTTGTTTGATCCTGAATTAACAAAAGATGTGGTTTAGATTGTCTTACCTCAAAATTCCTGAAAAGGATTTGGCTCAGATGAGTAATTCAGTACCAGAGGCTGTACAAACATTGACTGTAATAGCAGAGTGTTAAGGTTAATGGTAAGGCTAAATGCCTAACATTTATTTTGCTTTGAAGAGTGCAAATATAGTCTAGTTAAGGGGTAGTTGGAAAACATGTTTTCAAGAGACCTCCAGTTTAGTTCTGCATGATAAAATAAATAACTTCAATTAATGTTGAGCTCCAATACTTCAGATATATGTTGTCACAGAGAGGCAGCCTTGACGATTGACGGTGCTAGTCTAGGTTCACGTGTTTGCAGAGCTCACTCAATCCAGACAGAGCACCTGGCTCGCTGCTATTTTGAAAGTCTCCCTCTCTCTCTCTCTCTCCCTCTCTGTCTGATACTAATATTTAAGTTTTGGCACAGGCCTTGCAAGGATCATTAAAGAAATCACTAATGCGTCTGCAAATGCCATGTGCTGGCTTCCAGTCTGAGATGCCCAACACAAACACATCACTGCAAATATTTGCCAGATAATGATGCTCACAAGATTATAATCTGGAGCTGGTGCTGCAAACAGCTTTTCCTCCTACACTCATCTGTCCTGATAATGTGCTTTTAGTGTGTCAGTTGTGTGGTCTCTTGTGGATGGCGAGATGTATACTTAGCACAGGATCCTGTTCAGAGACTGAAAATCAGTGGGTGAAATTCATCCCTTGGCAGAGGGCACATAAAAGGCCCTCTGTGCCATCATTGAACATCTGTAGTACGCTTGAGCCCTGGGGATGGACAGAAGATGACATCAGGGGGGCAGCTTTGTTTCCTCCATTCTATCAAAGGATATCCTTGCTTGTTCAGCTGTGTTTCCTCCGTGGTATCATGGGATATCCTTGCTTCTTCAGAACAGGTTGGTATAGCTGGAAGTGGACTGGGAAAGGGACCATCCCTAGATATTTTTTTTTCTTACACAGAGTTTAGACTATAAACCGTTTGCGGGGTTGGACAGTCCTTTTGTTCTGTTTCTATAGCTCCTACAACAGTGATGTCCCACTCTATGACTTGGGCTCTTAAGTGCTACCCCACTAAAATAATAATATCTCATGACCACTCTCAACTGAAAACTTCTTAAACAAATACGAAAGAATCATAGAGATTGGAAGGGACCATGAGAGGTCATCAAGTCCAGTCACCTGCACTCATGGCAGGACCAAGTACCCTCTTAAACCATCCCTGACAGGTGCTTGTTTAACCAGCTCTTCAACACGTCCAATGATGGAGATTCTGCAACCTGCCTAGGTAACTTATTCCAGTGGTTAATCACCCTAACAGTTGGGAATTTTTTCCTAATGTCCAACCTAAACCTCCTTGCTGTAATTAAAGCCCATTGCTTCTTGTCCTATCATTGGCCGTTATGGAGAACAATTCTTCTCCATCCTCCTCCTGACAACCTCATAAGTCAGGTGTTCCAGACCTCCAGTTGCCTGTGTTGCTCTTCTCTGGACTTTGTCCAATTTGTGCATGTCTTTCTTGAAATGAGGTGCCCAAAACTGGACATATCCTAATCTATGCAGGGAATAGAAACTAGGGGTCACATTTCACAGGCTTGCTTCAAGCAAAGCTCTCATTAGCGTCAAAGATAGCTTCACTCTAAGTATCTTAGGGTTTGTCTACACTAACACTGCACTATCTGAACCAGAGTTTAGGGCAATGTAACTAAGGTCTTGTCTATACTGTAGAGTTTTGTTGGTGCAAGTCATGCCGAGGGTCATAAAGTGCTATATCTCCCATGCCTGGTTACACAATGCTTTTTCTGTCACTGGGGCACATCCACAGTTGGTGCGCTAGCATCGACGGTGAGAGTAGTGCACTGTGTGTAGTTAGGAGTTTTGTGAAGCTGGCATGGATTGCAGCGCATCCTGTGTGCATGCCCAATGTCCTATGATGCTGGTCTTTCTGTCTCATCATTCCTTGGGTTTCCAATTGCATTTCATGGCATTTTTCAACAGCCTCTGTTTACCATTTGCTTGCCATCTCTGTCTGAAAGAATGGAGTACCCATTGTGGTGAACATATTGTAGATGGTCATTGCAGTTATATCATGAACTTGTCATTCTTGATCAGATTAGAAGTGTTTAACTTGCTGCATGCAAAGGAAAGAAACAATATCAGATTACTTTTGGTGTTTACAGAGCAACTGCACAGACTGGAACATGGCTATTGGGCTAGGGAAAAAAGCACTAAGTGATGGATCACATTGTTATGCAGGTCTGGGATGAAGAGCAGTAGCTGCAAAATTTTCAGATATGATAAGCTACCTTCCTGGAATTGTGTGTGGAGCTTGCGCCAGCACTGCAGTTCATGGATACCAAAATGAGATCTTCCCTCTCTGTGGAGAAGCAGGTGGCAACCACCATGTGGGAACTGGCAACTCCAGACTGCTAGTGATCAAGGGTGAATTAGTTTGGAGTCAGGGAGTCCACCAGTGGGGCTGCATTAACACACGGTTGAAGGACCATTAATCGCATTCTGCTACAAAGGACTGTGACTCTTGAAAATGTGTGTGATTTAAAGGATGGTTTGTGGTGGTAATGGGATTTCCTAATTGTAGTGTGATGATCAGGGCTGGATTAAGAGATGCTGAGGCCTTAAACTATGTCAAGATTCAGAAGCCCCATATCATAAACAATAAAGTGAAAAAAGTGTATTACATTATAGCAGAAAGGGTAATGCAAAAATTCATGATATACTCTTATATTTGCATATATACATAGGCAAAGATGCAACGAG
Source organism: Podocnemis expansa (assembly GCA_007922195.1). NCBI lineage: Eukaryota > Metazoa > Chordata > Testudines > Podocnemididae > Podocnemis > Podocnemis expansa. The sequence goes on from ML682019.1 coordinate 15,067,645, forward strand.
AAACAATTAAATAAAACTTACGTCTTGCAAAAAGCCTTATGTGCATTATCAGTTTCAATGCTAAATCTTCTTAGTTGTCTCCAACATATTTTGAGGTCCAAAGCCATGGCTTACTTGGCTTGTGCCTAAATCCAGCATGACTGGTGATAGATGGCACATGCATCTCAATTTTGGCCCTGGACCTTTTTGCAACTGCATGGTTTTGTTTTGTCAGTAAGGCAGGAGAGTTATTTTGGCAGAAGGAACATTGTAGTGTGTACACCTTCCCTGTTCTGTCAGTGAAGGCTGACTTTTGTCAGCAAAACTCTACTGTAGATAAGGCCTCAGTCACTCAAGGGTGTGGCCCCTTGTGACTAACCACTACTAAGCAACATATCCCAGATTTTAAATCAAGAAGAACAAAATCCTTGAAAACTGTCACTGAACAACTGTGATTAGGCCATTCAAGAAAATACTGATCTACTTGCTGGTGTTATCCATTAGATGTTATTTTCTCAGATCAAGTTAGTTACTAAAACAGTTTTACATCCCAGATTTACTTTTTCAGTAGTAGTTGTTTTTTTTACTTACTACTACTCCATGAGCTCAAGAAATGCAAATAAATGAGCCTGCTTCATATTAGTCACACTGTGCCTAGCCAGGACCACGTTAGGATTATTATATATTTATTAATTATTCATTCAGTGCCACCAGTGTGCTGAGTGGTACACAAGATACCGTAGCGTACACAGTCCCTTTCCTGAGAGCTTAATTCTAGTGGAAGAACCGGGATGGTTCCATTACACACTCTCTTTCTCTGACTTGGTTGGGTTTGCACCAGCATCATTGAGAATTTGGCCCATGGTCCTTGCTCGAGTCTCAAATTGTGTTTTTTTTTCAAGTGAGTGCAGGTGCCCTAGGCAGTGTAGGGAACTGATGTTTGCTTCTTGCTGTTGTTCATTTAAAGTGTTTCTGTTGGACTAGGCCAATGTCTACACACGCACCAGTTTAGTTCAACCAGTGCACACCCCTTTGTTGCATTCCCATTCTGGACTGAGTAGTTTATTTCAATTTTATTTAAATCTGTTCCTAATTGACTTGAACTAAACCAAAATAGGAGCTGGTCTAGGTGTAGAGTTAAACTGGTTTAATTAAAGATGAGCTTCTAACTGATCTAGTTAAACAAGTTTAACTATGGGTATGTCTTCACTGATGGTAGCAAATCTGCCACTGTCAGACTGATTTATCTGGATTGATTGAACAGAAGTGAAGACCCTCAGTCAGTCTGGAAGTCAAGTTAATAAAACCACCTCTGAATAAAGCATCGTGCTGCATCAACCGGTATGCATTTCCTGTCAGTGCAGCATAGTGGAGACAGGACATAGAAGGGAACTTAGGAAGTCAGCATAACTTATCCAAGCTACTCTGTATAGCTTGCATAACTCCTGTTGACTGCTGCTGAATTTGCCTGTCACTGTAGAGCAGGCCTGTGTGTGTTGGCATTCCTAGACTGGCTTAAATCTGGTTTATAATAGTTGAGTCTTTTGTATCAGTTAAACTAAGTCAGGTTAAAACCATACTTCAACATAAACTGATGCAACTCTGCGTGAGATCCTTGCTTCACTGAGAATAAGGAGAATTTTGCATCACCTTCAGTGAGGCTCGGATTTCACCTTGTGTGCAGACACACTATAAAGCCCTACATTCTGGGACTGAAGGTTGAGCTTTAAAATAAAATAACCAACCAAACAAAAACCCTCAGATTTCCCTTCAGATTACTTCTATCTGGTTTACATACTGCACCTTGTGGGAAATTTTTAAGGAGGAGTTCTCTCATTTTTGCTTGGAATGGAAAAGAGAGTTGAGCAGGGAATAATGTGAAAAGGCTAAAGCAAAACCAAGTATTCCAAAACATTTACACTCTGGAGAAGTTGGATCCAGATCCACACTGCATGTCTTGCGACTATATAAAAATACACCAAAGATTCACAGGACTAACTAGCAAAACTGGATTCTGCCATTTTTTTTTATTCAATATCCTGAGATCAATCTCAGCTAAAATCCTCTAGTTCCATCTAATGAAAGGAAATAAACTTGATTAAATCACCTGTGATACATTTTTTAGGTAGAATTATTGACTGCAAAACTGCGTCGCCAGCATTAGGATCTCAAGCTATCTGGGCCCATTTAAGATCTGTCGTTCAGTCTGCTATCACCCACCCACCACCTCCACACCAACAGAGCTCTGAAAGAGAGAGAGAAGGCAGGAAAGCTGCAAAGTCTGCCCACTAGGGCAAAAGAGAACTTGCTGTCCAAAACCTGCTGGCCTGGCTGTGAAATGAAATGGTGTTTTATCTTGTAACGACACGCTTACATGTGTATTGCTGTTCTCTTTCAAAACACGTGTCCTAGATACAGCAGCAGGTTCTGTGAAGTAGTTTATCATCTAGTGACTGCAGGAAACAGGTGAGCTGTCTTAGTGCCAATTTGTCTCTTGAACCATTTGAAAGATGAAGGGGCATGACTTGAAAAATGCGACAAATGTGCTACCTCATTTTGTGTTCAAAGTGTATCTTATAATTAGCAAGGGGTTGACGACGTAAGCAACAATGTAATTCTAAATCCTGTAGGGAAAAAAGAGTATGCTGGTCAACAAACTTCATGATAATGCCAGTTCATAATAATTCCAGTTCATAAATTAGAAATGCATGCAAGATGATTTGTAATAGCTCTCATGTTAAAGTTGGGTACCTAGTTTCCACTCCTTACTTGGCAAAACTCTCATAGAAGTGAGTAGGATTTTTGACTGTGTAAAGGGTGATGGATCAGCTTAGTAATCTCTAATGACATTGGGGATACAGAAACCAAAATCAAAGTAATCCATGGTGTAATTTCAGTTAAATCAATGGAAATAGACCAGCAATAAATTTGGACTCAGGAATCTGAACACCAGGAGAGGACATTGAAATCCAGCATATGCTTATCTTTGAAAATTAAGCATCCTTCTATGAAGCTCACTGCTTTGAACATTAAATTGTTGCATCACATACACTGTAACAAAATCATGCCTGGAACTAATGGGAGTTCTGTGCATGAAGCCTGCAGAACTGGACCCAAAAATCTTTCTGGCACGCATTCATCTGCAGCTTACACAATATAGATTTGAACAAGTCAGGAAAAAAATTTTAATTTAAACCTGAGACTCTAATTATCTATCCTGGGTTTTCTTTAAAAGGTCTAGCTATCCTATTGTCATGGAAATTAATGAGAGCAAGATCAGGCCCCAAATACACACCAAACTGCCTGGTCCTATGAGGTGTTGGGTGTCTTTGGCATCCATTTAAAGGCAAGATCCAGAGACATAGCCATGTGAGTCTAGTTTGGTAAAATGGTGTACCCAGGGGTCGGTCCTAGGGCCAGTTCTGTTCAATATTTTCATTAATGATCTGGATGATGGGATTTATTGCACACTCAGTAAGTTTGCGGATGACACCAAGCTTGGGGGAACAGTAGACACGCTGCAGGGCAGGGAGAAGATTCAGGAAGACCTTGACTAATTGGAGCAGTGGGCCGAGAGAAATCTCTTGAAGTTCAACAAGACAAGTGCAAAGTCCTGCACTTGGGATGGGAAAACCCAATGCACTGCTACAGGCGGGGGAGCGATCAGCTAAGTAGCAGCACTGTAGAAAGGGACCTGGGGGTCCTGGAGGATGGAAAGCTGGATATGAGTCAGCAGTGTGCTCTTGCTGCCAAAAAGGCAAATGGCATATTGGACTGCATCAGAAGAAGCATTGCCAGCAGATTGATGGATGTGATTGTTCCCCTCTATTCAGCACTAGTGAGGCCACATCTGGAATACTGTGGCCAGTTTTGGGCTCTCCACTGCAAAAAGGACATGGACAAATTAGAAAGAGTCCAGTGGAGAGCAACAAAAATGATCAAGGGGCGGAGCACAAGCCCTATGAAGAAAGACTGAAGGAACTAGGATTATTTTGTCTGCAGAAGAGAAGACTGAGGGGGGATTTGATAGCAACCTTCAAACTACCTGAAGGGTTGCTCCAAGGAGGATGGAGCTCGGCTGTTCCCAGTAGTAACAGAGGACAGAACAAGGAGCAATGGTTTCAAGTTGCAGCTGGGGAGGTTGAGGCTGGATATTAGGAAAAACTTTCTTACTAGGAGGGTGGTAAAGCATTGGAATGGGCTACCTAGGAAGGTGGTGGAATCTCCGTCTTTGGAGATGTTTAAGGCCTGGCTGGATAAAACTCTAGCTGGAATAATTTAGTGGGAGTGGTCCTGCTTTTTTTGGCAGGGGGTTGGACTAGATGACCTCATGAGGTCCCTTCCAACCCTATGATTCTATGAACATAAACGAGGAGACCCGTGGCACTTAAAAGATTTTCTCCCAAGAAAGCTCATGCAAAAACTAAATTTGTTAGTCTTTAAGTGCCGCAGGACTCCTTGTTTCTTTGTTTCATTTAAGGGCAATAAGAGTTGAGGAAGTTCTGCAGTTGGCAGGATCTAAGTCATCTCACTTGCAAGGGTGCCCTGAGTGATTAATCACTTAAATAACTGCTTAAAGGGACACCATCCACTTGAAATCTAATCAGTGTAAAATAAAAGGGTTAGAAGAAGTTTCAGGTACCGTGCATCCTTCCGTGTGTTTTTGTGACTTTGAAATCACTTTTTCCAATTGTTTCCAAAGATGGGAAACGGCCTATATAGGGGAACCAGTGAAACAGACCATATGCACAGTGCTGTCAAACAGAAACATGAAATAACCTGGGGGCCGGGGGAGATGTTCTTTGTCTAATGCCTCAGTTCAAATCAACAGAAATATGATTTTTAAACCCCCAGTGCCTGTTTAGGGGTTTGTTTTGGGTTAAAAGTGACTTATGGTTCAGCTTTAGCATGGAGAACCCTTTTTTACCTTATTTAAAATTCAAATTAGAGATAGCTACAAAATGTATTTATGTAGGTTTCTAAATGAAAAATTATATCTAAGCATCTTAAAAATTCAAATGAAAGTAGTGTTGGCACATGATTTTCTGGTTTGGAGAAAGGACAAGCTCCTGCTGCTGTTCCTGTTTTAAAAATAATTAATTAATTTTTAAAAAGACAATTTATTGTTACATTTTTTTTTGCAGCATTACGTGTTATAATCAGGATATAATATCAGATGAAAGGCTGCAATATCCAAATGAGGCAGTAAATGTGAAAGTTTGAAAAACGTACAAATGATCAAATAGGGAAAGAAAAAATAGTTTAGTGGAGAAAATATTAAACTGTAATAAACATTTTTCTTCAGAGCTCGTTAGCTTACTGAGTTTCTGTGTAAGATGTAAATTCATAAAATGCATACATGCACATCTGTCTCTATAAATATACATGTGCGTCCCACATTTCTAAAAACAGTAAATGTCTTCTGGGGCAATATAGGAACAATGAACTTCCTTAAGAGAGGCTTATTTTTTCAAGTTATTAAAAGAAGGTGGCAGGCTTTCATGAGGATATGAAAACTTAAAGCTGTCTGAAGGAAACTCTTGAAAACCTCTGGTTAAAGTTGCTGCCAAAGAATCTCAGCTATGCTATGCCAGAATGTTTAATTGCAAGCTGCAGTGTAATGAATGGAAAGATACTGCAAAAGCAGGAAGTTTCTGACACTTCCATGAAAATAAAATTCCAAAAGTTGTAGATCTGAAATCCTGCTGGAAGCTAAAATTTCCATCTACATTATGACTCTTTTTCCTTCTTGTATAGTTTGCCAGTTGTGTGGCTAAAGGGAGGCGAGCTGCTCTAGATATCTTCTAGTCAGGCAGCATTTGTTATGTCGATGTGAAGAAGCCAACGTCTTTGTATTTGCTGGTAAGAAATACAGCTTAGCAATAAGGGGAGGAAAAGCAAATGTCAGGGTTCATTAAATAGTGTATTTTCTTTACTTTCACAGTAGCTTGCTTGGAGCGTGATGCTGCTATTTATATCACCTCTCTTAAACTCAGCTGTTGGTACATGTTAACATGCAAAATGGTACAAAAGTCTCAGCAGAAGACTCTGAATCCCAGAGAAACCTATATTCTGTCATTTTGAGAATGTTAAATACAAGAAGGTTTGCTGGGATGTATACAATACAGATATCTCCAACATTTAGTGCCTGATGTTAGGAGGCCAGTCCATACCAACCAAGAATTATCAAACAGAGCAGCTGACTCTAAATGGCATTTCTGTGATTCACAGTGTGAGGTCTGAAAGTGAACTTTCTCCTGTAGCGCCAAACTGGTATTGTACAACTTCAGCCAAACTATCTAATCTAATCTTATGTACCAGAGTGGGAGAACGTGGTCTTACTTGTGTGAACGTATCCATAAGCTTCGGTGAAGTTACACTAGAATAAATTTTGCCTGTGGATTTTAGAAAATTTATTTTACGTATTGTTTTTAGTCCTTTGTGCCTCTTCTGGAACATCCTCCATTACTTTGTTATTTGACAAATATCCATAAAGTTACACATAATCTGATTGATTTATGACTTTAAAATCCCTGTTTGTTTTTCTCAAAATGAAACAAATCTCATTAAGTATAATAAGAGCCAATGACAGAGAGTTTTTATGTGCAATGCAGTGTGAAAAAGCAGCTGTCCAAAATGCCATGGGTTCTAGAGATGACCCGTGGTATTGTAAAGATAATTTCTCAGAATGTTTGATTTTGGGTTGAGGGTTCCATGATGTGAGATAAGAGTCTGTTGGGGCTGGCAATTAAATCAGATAAAGTAACTTGTATCATGGGCAGCAACCTTTGCTGACTCCTGCGCTGGCCTCTCCTTCCAGATCCTCAGCTGATGCCAGCAATGCCTCCTTCCCCACCAAAAAAATGGGGCAGCGGCCTGAAAATTCAGCAGTGGCCACAACGGGGGGTGGGGTGGGGGGGAAGGGGCATTTCCCAAGCATGCTGCTGAGTGGCGACTCTTGGCACTGTCTGTGGAAACAGGGGGGCCCAGGGATGCTGTGGAAAGAAGCTGCCTAGAGCTGGCTCCTTTTGGTGATGGCAGGCTGCAGGAAGGAGCCACCCTGGGTGGCTTCTTTCTGTGGCATACCTGGGGCATGGGCATGGTGGGATCCCTCCACGCTGGCCACACTCGAAAGAAGCTGCCTGGACTGGCTTTTGGTAGCAGGAGCATCAGTTTCTGTGGCACTGCAGAGCGCGCCATGTGCTGTTCCGAATGGGCTTGTGTGCCACTGTTGGCATGCGTGCTGGGGTTTGCCTGCCCCTGAATCCTAGATGGACCCCAAGGTCCTGAAGAGTTATAATGGAATGGAGATTGATGGAAGAGCTCTATTGCCACTATAACTGGTGAAGGACTACATTAACTGAGAGCCACAACCAGCAATCTGTGAGGTTATCTATTTACAATTATGACTGAAGATCACAGCAAATCTCTCTCTCTTCATGGTTCCTTTGTGTCATTTCCATCCCATTGTTCATATTTATATACATGGCACAGAATTTGCACCAACTACCTTGGTAAATAAGGAAGGCTTTTTGTTTTATTGTTGGTTCTTGATCTAGCAGTACTCTTTGATCCACTGACCATGAGTTTTGCTGAGATGCCCATGAATTCTATGTTGGATAGATGAAATTACTTCTCAGTGATTCACCCATTACGAATTGTCCTGAGGGGAGTACCGTTGGGTAATTACTCATTTTCCCTGCGAGCACTCTCAGGTGATGTTCTTTGGGGTTTTGTTTCATTACTCCTGTGGAAATGGAGAAGAATCTGGGCTGCCCTGCAATCTTATCTGCTTGGTGAAATTCCTTTATTTTCCTGGCTGGAACTGGGAGATGGATTAAACAAAAGCTGGTTGAGACTCAGCATGATGCAGCTAGGATGAAGCATCTTCACATGTGTTGGGGGAGGTGCTGTCTGACCCCGTTTTATGGTTCATTTATTTGCCTTTAATGAAATAATGCAAATTTCAGATCCTAGAATTCCCCGTTTGTTTTTGGATTCCAAGCTGGAAGTAACAGCTAGGAGTTTCTTTTTACCATTTGCATTGGGCTTAGAAGGTAGCAATCTTACTCTTGGATGGATTTCCCTTCACTGATCCACAACTCTGTACCCTTCTGACTGGATTGCCCAAGCGCTTTCTTCTTCATGGGGCAAGCTCATAAGTCCTCTTGGAAATTTAGAGCTAGTGCCCCATGAGACTGCTGCGTCTATATTTAGTGCTGTGAGTTGTGTTGACTTATGATGATCTCTAGGGTTGATTGAAGCTCCAAAGGGGCAGCCGTGTTTGTCTAATTCAGCAAAACAAGGAGTCCAGAACTGTACTTATTGTGTGAGCACATCACACTTCATCCGACACTTGAAGATAGGAAACTTACTCCCATACTACAGGTTTCCCATCTTGAATGGTCCGACTAAGGCATTTTCATCCATGAAAGCTCAGGCGCTAGATAAATTTGTTAGTCTTTGAGTGCCACCAGCCTTGTCCGTAGGGTGGAGTCATTCATTCACGCCTCCGCCCAGGGGAAGAGCAGGTGCCAGGCTAGCCAGAGACGTTAGTCGTATTCAAGGGGGCAGGGTCTGGCACAATCCAGGCCGGGGTCAGGGCGGGAGAGGTGGAGGGAGGAGGACGCAGGAGGCCCCAGGTGTTTGGACTTTGCACAGGCCTGTGTGGAAGCTGCAGGTGTCTCCTTGAATGAATGAATGAGTGATGTGTGGACTGAGCTGGGTGTGGGTGAGGGGCGTGGCCACGGGGGGGGGAGGTATGGGGAAGTGTGATTGGACAGGCTGTGTGAGGAGGGGTGTGGTCAGACAATGAGGGAAGTGCATGGGGCAATGTGATTGGACAGGGCTCCGTGGTGGGGAGGGGCGTGGTTGGATGGGCGGGGTCACACAGGTGGCTGTGTGATTGGACAGAACTCTGGGAGGGGGTGTGGCCAGATGACGCAGGGAAGGGGCAGTGTGATTGGACAGAGCTGTGGGGGTGTGGCCAGATGACGCAAAGAAGGGGCAGTGTGATTGGACAGAGCTGTGGAAGGGGGTGTGGTCAGATGACGCAATGATGGGGCGGTGTGGTAGGACAGAGCGGTGGAAAGGGGTGTGGTCAGATGACGCAACGAAGGGGCGGTGTGATTGGTCAGAGCGGTTGGGGGTGTGGTCAGATGAGAGGGTGAAGGGCCGCTGTGATTGGACAGGGATGTGGCGGGGGCTGCCTGAACGTTCCATCTCCACAGAGCTGGGGCGAGCAGACAAGGGTGCGGGAAAACCCGACACAGGCCTGACGGGGCTTCTTGCGCATGCGCCGTCTCGTATGGGCGACTCGGAGGTGTGAACATGCGTTAGCGTCGCTCGCTTTAAAGCAATCCCCAACCTAGAAGAGGAAGGGCCCTTTGTGCGCATGCGTTGACCTGCCAGTCGCCGCCAAAGCCTCTTCCCAGCGGCGCCGCACGGTATTCAGTTGTGATTGGTTGGCGCGTCCCGCTCTAACTGTCTTCGATTGGCTGTTTATTCGTGTCACTCAAAGACTACACGTCCCATGACTCCCCGCCCCTAGGTGCTCGCCGGTTGGCTGCGCCTTATTCTTCCCCCTCCCCGTCCTCTTTCTGATTGGACGATTCTTCCCGTCACTCTGTCCCTCCACCCTATCAGCTTCCGGTGCTGCTCAGAGCGAAGAATGTAGACCCGGCCGCTCCCTGTCCCCAAACAAAATAACCCCCGGTGCTGGCTGCGCGCTCAGGTCCCGGCCGCTCGGGGCAACGTATCCCTCCGAGGCCGGCTCGCCGAGGGGTGCCGCGTCGCAGCGGGAGCCGCCAGCCAGGCCGGCGGGGCGGAAGGATACCGGCTTTCGCTGAGGGGAGAAGTAGTTCCGGCGCCGCCTGGGCCTTGTTTCCCCAACATAGCGCCCAGCGCGGATCCGTGCGCCGGCCTCAGCGAGCGTCTCCTCCCGAGGAGCTGAGGCGGCGGCGGCGGCGGGTGAGCGCGGGGCGCGGGGGTGCCATGGCCTGGGGGGAGGGGCAGGCCCGGGTGTTGGGGGGCGGGAGCTTCCTGTCCCCGGGGGGGGCTGGGCTGGGCTCCTCCGGGGTGGGGCGGTGATCTGCCCTGGGGGGGGTGTGAGGGAGCAAACGCCCTGCCCCCTGCTGCGTTGGTATCTGCAGGGGGGCACCCCCCAGTCACCCCTGCAGGACAGCGGGCAGTGCTGCTGGTTTGTGCCCAGTGGAAGTCTGTGACCCGTACTGTAAGGCGAGTCCTCGCCGCCTAAACCGTTGAAGGAAGCGGGGGGATACTGGGGGTTTTTGTCCGGCAGGCGCCTGTGCCCTGGAGCGTAAGGCGAGTCCTTGCTGGATAAAGCAGTGAAGGAAGGTGGAGGTTGCTGGTAGATTTTGTCTGGGAGAAGTCGGTGGCCCGTACTGTAAGGCGAGTCCTCGCTGGCTAAACCATGGAAGGAAGGTAGGGGATGCTGGTTGCTTTTGTCTGGCGGTTAGTTTTAAAGAGCCACATGACTCCTTGCTTTTGTCTAGCAGGCGTCTGTGTGCTGTACTGTAAGGCGAGTCCTCGCTGGCTAAAGCATGGAAGGAATTTAGGGGATGCTGGTTGCGTTTGTCTGGCGGTTAGTTTTAAAGAGCCGCATGACTCCTTGCTTTTGTCTAGCAGGTGTCTGTGTGCTGTACTGTAAGGCGAGTCCTCGCTGGCTAAACCATGGAAGGAAGGTAGGGGATGCTGGTTGCTTTTGTCTAGTGGAAGGCTGTGTCCTGTCCTGTAAGGCGAGTCCCTGCTGGGTAAACCAGCACAGGATATTGGGTGATGCTGGTGGTTTTTGTCCAGCAGAAGCTCTTCCCCATAGGCGAGTCCCTGCTTGGTAAACTAGCACAAGACAGTGTGGGATGCTGGTGGTTTGTTTCCAGCAGAAGCCTGTGTTCTGTACTGTAAAGCCAGTCCCCCCTGGGTAAACCGCTGAAGGAAGGTGGGGGATGCTGGTGGTTTTTTGTCCAGCGGAAGCCCGTGTCCCATACTGTACGGCCAGTCCCCACTGGGTAAACCAGCACAGGACGGTGGGCAATGCTGGTGGTTTTTTGTCCAGCTGAAGCCCGTGTCGGATACTGTAAGGCGAGTGAGGGTTTTTTGGAGGTGGGGCTTGAAAGAAGAGTTCTTCAGACAGTTGCAGGCTGGCAAATGTTTTGTCGTATTTAGGGGGGTGAATCTCCGTTTTTGTTAATGCGTGTGATAGTTCAGAGAAGGAAGGGATGCGAACACAGTTGTCTACGTGCGAAGTGTTATATTAATCAGCTTTCTCCAGAAGTGTGTGAAGGAGACCACCCTCTTTCTGAATGACTAGCAGCATGTCCCCAGAGATTTTTCTGAGGTTAGTTTGTGAAGCTAAACTTTCCAATACATTTTATCTGCTTTTGATATGTGCTTGCTGAGGAGGAAGGTGGTAGAGGAAAGGGAGCTGTTGAGAAGGTGTTTGGTGAGTGGATTGCTGCAGTTCTGCAAATGCGCAGCCAGGGTGTAAATTGAAATTGTCTTCAGAAGGTGAGACTTAAAAGGGGGACTGATTTCACAGCGAGGGCAAAACCAGTGAATCCCACTGTCCTTGGGGATCTGCCTGTCTCACCATAGAAGGTTGTTATAGCTTCCCACTTTTTCAGAAGGGTCTGAGACTGGAAGTAAAGTGTCGGGAAGTAGATAGTGGTAGCAGAGAAGTAATTGTTAGACCACGGGAGAGAAGTACAGTGGAACCTCAGCGTTAAAAACACCAGCGTTACTAACTGACCAGTCAACCACACTCAGCATCTGGAACCGGAAGTATGCAACCGAGGCAGTAGCAGAGGGAAATAGAAAAACAAATACAATACAGTATTGTTAAGGAAATGACTAAAAATAAGGGAAAGCAGCATTTTTCTTCAGCATAGTAATGTTTTAAAATTACAGTAAGTGTTTACGTATAAACTTTTGAAAGAAGCACTGTTGTATTTTGTTCAGAGTCATGAACATCCCCTATTGCCAAAGCACTTGTAAGTCTGAGGTGCTGCTGTAGTATCAGAAACAAAAATCTGTTTTTGGCATGGAGACTGGTATTATGTATGTTTCGTAGTGTGACACTTATTTTTTTTATGTTGGTGTTCTTCTGTACTTGCACAAGTGATCTGTAAGCTGCTTAAACCTTTCAGCAGAGTATTTAATATGTGTTATATATGAGCACTTCCAGGATCTCGCTATGGTGTTTTGCCATCTAGCTGCATACCTTTTCACTGATGAAGTTTTGGCAGATACTTAAGTTTTACAGAAGGTGGCAGAGCAGTGATCTGGAGGGTAGTCTCTGCTATTTCTTTTAATAAGTCTGATTTTAAAGTAGATTTTAAGACTGTCCAGTGACTTTCAAAAAACAAAGTCCTACAACAACAAGAAAACCTTTTTTTTCCCCCTTCTGTGTCTCAGTGAAAAATGAGGAGGAGATTTTTTCAGTTTAAATTTGGTAGTTTTATTTAGTCACTGTAACATGAACAGGATAATTATTTAGAGAATGTACCAATTTAGAAATGTTATAGGTGTTTCTTTTTGTAATGCATGACTTCAGTGTTTCTTTAGTCACTAAATGGCACAATATCTGGTGGGATAAATATTTTAAAATAATGCTGTTTTTGTCAAAATTGCTGAATTCTAAGTAGGAAAACTGACAGCATAAGAGAAAAACGTTGACAAATGTTTAGGAATTATATTAATTTTATCTGACTAGGAATTGTGCTAACTTTATTCAGCATATTGTATTTAGTTCAGGGCACTTGGTTAGCAGCATGTTACTAGAAAAACCAGTGAATTAGGATTTAAGAGCAAAGGGGTAGAGAAAGTGGAAAGAATAAAGCTGCCAAATACCCACTTTGTTAAAATGGAGAATAAGGTCTGGTGAAAAGGCATAAGGCTATCAATATTTGTAAGGTGTTACAAATAGCAAAAAAAGTTATAGTATTTACTATGAGAATGGGATGGAATTGGGTGTAACAAGGGAAAAATAAAAGGAAATATTAACATAGTGAACCGTTCTGCATTGGCAGGGAGATAAAATAGATTATCCAGGTCATCTTTGACTTCTGTTATTCCCTGTCTGACAAGACAATTCACTAACTGTATAATTACAGCAGGAGCGTAGTTGTCTTTAATATAATCATGCTTTTGATTAGTTCTCTGAATGTTTTAAACATGTATTTAAACCTTCATGAATATTTATCTGCCTGTTTAATGTTCATATGCACTTTAAGACTCTTGGATGAAAGATACTGTGTAACAGGAGTGGCCAGACTTACTGACCCTCAGACCTGCATGCGATCATCTTTATAACTGTGAGAGCTGCAAGACATGCATAATCTTTATACATGCATTTTTAAAATGACTGTTTCAGAGCTAGTTACTGCTAGAGCTGGAGGCCTTGTCAGTCTCCATCTTGGTGGTAAGTCTTCTGTCCTGTGTTGGGGGGGGATGGTGTCTTGGGGCATCAACTGCACGGGAGATTGCTGCTGGGGCTTCCGTTCCCCATCTCTCTCTCTCCCTCCCTCCTTGCATGGCTGGCCAGTCTTTGCCACTTGGTTTCCCTCCCTCTTCCCGTTTCCTTGACTGCTTGGCTTCCCTCTCACCCCTCCATTTACAAGAGCTGTTGTCTGAACTGAAGCAGTCACACTTGGAAAGTCAGCACTGGGGCAGTACAAAGGACGCTGAGAGAAGGAATCCTCAGGCTTAGAGCCGAATAAGCTTCCTTGCTCTGTCTCCTCCCCACGTGGCCAGCTGCTGATTTTTTCCTCATGGCACTTTGTCCTCCCACCGCTGACAAGGGCTGGTCTTCGATTGGCCCTGCTCAGCTCCTGTTCCCAGCCGCAGTGCAGGCAACAACTACTGAAGTGGTGGGATGAGTGCGACTTGTGGGGAAGGGAGGATTCTTGGGGATTCTGAGCCTTGCTTGGCAGACGTCTCCCTCCCGGGACTAAGAAGTCCCAGCCCTCCCTACCCCCATACAGGTAGAGGCGCTGAGCTCCTCCCCAGGCTGGTGGGGAGAGGGTGGATGGGGATTCAGGGGTTACCCTTAAGCTTACAAGCCACACATGGCTCTGACAGTTCAAGTTCCAAAGGGGCAGCTGTGTTAGTCTAGTTCAGTAAAACAAACAGGGAGTCTTGTGGCACTTAGAGAGATTTATTTATTGCATGAGCTTTCATTGGAGAAAATCCCAGTTCATCAGACACTTTGAAGTAATTGTGATTTAGGTTAGACATAAAACTTTCTAGCTGTAAAGGATTGGAGCAGATTACCTAGGGAGGCTGTAGAATCTCTGTTTTTGGGGGTTTTGAAGAACAGGTTAGAAAAGATCTGTCAGGGATAGTCTAGAGAAGACACTTGAGATAATACCTAGTCCAGGGGTGAACACAATTGGCTCACAGTTAGGTGCCAACAATTTTACTTTTGGTCACCAGAGGGTCCTCCATTATATTTCTGCAGTGGAGTTAGGCAACAGGCTACTAAAACTGGTTGTCATGGTGACCAGAAACAGGTTTGTCAAGGCCTGACTTAGTGTTGCCTCATTGCAGGGCATTGGACTAGATGTTCTGTTGAGGTGCCTTCCATTCGTGCATTTCATTGATTCTGTCATGCTATTAAAGACTTTAGGACAGTGAAATGTTCTGTAGAATTGACCTGAGGGCTAGGGCTTTGGACGTTTTGCAACCAATAAACAGTTCTGAAGAAAATATGACATTCCAAGCTTTTGGTAGAACATATCTTGGAATTGTTTAGAAACCCTACTTGTATCATTTTTTGTTATTGTAGACAGAGTATAAATGTTAGGGTCTCTAGAATATGAAATACATGCCAGTTCATAATGGTTATGTGTGTGCTGTGCAGTATTGCTTGTGTATTTCACCTGTGTGTTAAACATGCAGCATCATTAAAACTGAAAACCGGTATATAGTATTTGTCCTTTACATCAGAATTTTTTTTCCCCCCTTTTTAGAGAATATCTTGACTATTTACAGAAACTGCAGTTTGACTTTTTACTTTTACCAGTAGTTGACAAGTCAGCCGTGATTTTGTTGTCTTGTTTGGAAAGGAGCTAGCACATTTTGGGTACTGCAGCCTGCTTCACAGAGTAGTTCCTATGTGTCAAATTTCTTTAAAGAACCACTTGACAATAAATGGTGATTCTGAATTTTCCCAGGGAAGTTATTTGAAGAGGGGGCATAATGCTCAGATTTTCTTCTTTCTCTCATGCAGGGTTGGTGGCAGAGGGAGGAAATGCAACTTCTTTGCATGGTGGTCACAGTGGAATTGTAGCCCTCACTGAGGGAAGGAAAAAGCATTTCTGGTGTGACATCTGTAGAATGACATCTGTATTGCCTGGGAAGAATATACAACTAGCACATTTAAATATAGTCTTTGAAGTTTTGATTTTGACAGTGGCAAAAGCAAGAATATTCAAAGTTAAGGTTAACACTCTGCACTTAGTGTTTTGTTTGGGGAAGTGGATGTGTGTATGCTCTTGGAAGAAGTGTAATTTGAACAGCTATCACACATGTGTATAGATAGTTTTCATAGAATCCTAGGGTTGGAAGGGACCTCATAGGTCATCTAGTCCAACCCCCTGCCAAAGGCAGGACCACTCCCACTAAACCATCCCAGTCATGGTTTTGTCCAGCCGGGCCTTAAACACCTCCAAAGATGGAGATTCCACCACCTCCCTCGGCAGCTCATTCCAGTGCTGAGTTTTGAATGGTTGTAACAAAACAAGTGATTGATCTGTTAGACTATGAGTCCAGTGTTCTAAGGTTGCATGCATGAGAGACAGGTTCATACTTTGGGGTTTGAATATTTATCTATTCTAATATAAGAACTTTTGGAAAATCAAACAAGTAGTCCTGTGGCCAGTCTGAGGACTAACACATTTACTTGTGGCATTCTCTGTGGGTCCATAATACACATTAAATGATTTGATATGGAAAGAAGTTCCTATGTCTATAGTACCTGTTTTCTCTGAATGAAACAGATCAAGAGAGACAATCTTCACTCATGCTGACGTAGTGGGAATTTTGCTGCATGCTGTCTTCTGTTCAGATTAAATAGAAACATTCAGTATTGAGTTTTAGCTTTGAGCAAATCAGAAAAAATGCAGATAGTTCTCCATCTTCCCTCTTCTCTTTTATTGTATATGTTAAAATGTACTGAAGAGGCTAACAGAATTAGTAATTTAAGAACATAAGAATGATTGTACTGTGTCGAACCAATGACCCATCTAGCCCAGTGTCCTGTCTTCTGATGATGGCTGAGGCCAGATGCTTCAGAGAGAGTGAACAGGGCAGTTGATTGAGTGATCCATCCCTTGTCGTCAGTCCTGTCTTCTAGCAGCAAGAGATTTAGGGACATCCAGAACATGGGTTTGCGTTCCTTACTGTCTTGGCTAAAGGCCATTGATTGAGCTATGTTCCACGAACTTCCCTGATTCCTTTGAACCCTGTGATAGCTGTCCCACATCCCGGGCAGTGAGTTCTACACATTGGGCACTGTGTGAAGAACTTGTATTTTGCTTTTAAACCTGCTGCTAATTGATTTCATTGGAAAACCCATGGTTCTTGTGTTATGTGAAAGAGTAAATGATAATTCCTTGTGAAGAAAGTGAACACCATTTTTGATGTTTATTGACCTGTACATACTTCCTTAGTCATGTCTTTCCCAAGATGAACAATCCCAGTCTTTTTAATCTCTTCTCAGATGGAAGCAGTTCTACACTCTTAATCATTTTTGTTGCTGTTCTTCATGCTTTTCGTAATTCCAGTGCATCTTTGAGGTGGGGTGACCAGTACTTCATGGAGTATTCCATGGATGCATGAAGATACCATGGATTTAATCCTTTTCTTTACTGTACTAGTTTTATCTAATTTGCCTGGTATTGAAGTTAGGCTGTTTTGGCCGGAAATTGCCCGAATCCCCTCTGGAGTCTTTTTAGAAAACCGGCATCATCTTAGCTCTCCACCAATCAGTTGGTAGAGTGGCTGATTTAAGCAATAGGTTACATACTCCATTTAGAACTAGCATACACTAGACTTTTGTCAACAATTCAGTACTGGTGTATGCACTGTGACCACCCCTCTGTTGTCAAACTGTCCTGGGTTTTCAACAAGATAAAACCATCTTAATGAGAGGTTGTAGTGGTTTTGTCGGCTTAGTTAAGGTGACATAGTGTCAGTGTAGACACTGTGCCCCCTTACTTCAGTGGTAGGTCTGCTAGCAGTTTCACTGCTCAGTTGACAAGAAAGCCCAGGCCTAGTCAGTTGTTTCCCAGAGTGGAAGAAGAAACCCAGGCTCCTGGATCCTGGCTCCCAGCTATGAGATGGGGAGTGGAGAAGCCACAGGCCACTGGATCCCGACTTCTCCACCTGATCCCGGCTGGGAGCCAGGCTGCCTTGTTGGTTTCATGGCTCAGGTGTGAAATTGAGGGGGCTGCCTGTTCCTGACCAGGGTGGGCCCTGAGAAGTCAAGGGAGCTGGACCCCACTTGCCAGGGGTGAGAAGCACTGACTTGCTTCCCCCTGGGAACAGAGAGGGGGGAAGGCCCCCGAGCAGAAAGTGGGGATGGGAGAAGCCCAGGGCTGTCTCTTGCTGGGAAAAGGGAACTGTGGGAGTGGTAGCCCACCAGGAACAGTCCCTGGGGCTCCCAGTAGGAACCTGAGAGATGAGTCACCTCAGACTGCTCCTCTTAAGTTGATGAAGGTGATCTTGGTGACCCTAGGAAGCACAGTGTGGATACAGACACTCAGTTGACATGTATTATGTCAGCTCATTTTTTGAATGTAGATCGGGCCTTAGGAGGTCTGCAATTTCCTCCGAAGTCTTGGGTGAATCCCATCTGGTTCTGGTGACTTATTACATCAGGGGTCTCAAACTCATGCGGTCCTCATGGTGATTTGAGAGCTGTTACGTTAGCCTCAGGGCCGCACCACTGAAACCTTCTCATACAACAATATTGCAAATATCGGTAACAATAGGACCATTGTGGGCCACAGGAAATAGCTCTAGGGGCCACATGTGGCCCACAGGCCATGTGCTTGAGACTCCTGGTTTACATATACTTGTAATTTATAACATCCTCTGACATCTCAGATTGGGACCACTCAGATTTTTTGCCATCTGAAAAGAATGGCTCACATGTGGGAGTGTCCTTCACATCCTCAGTTGCGTAGACTCAGGCAAAATGTTTGTTTAGCTTCTCTGCAGCACCCTTGTCTTCACTGACTGCTCCTTTAGCATGTTGGTTGTCCTGTGGTCCCACTCCTTCTTTGTTTGGCAGGCTTTCTGCTTCAAATACACTTCTTTTTTTGATCTGTTGGAGGTATCTTTTCAAATTCTTTTTCAGCCTACCTATCTCTACTTTTACACTCCAATAGGTTAGCTAAAATGCTGCTGAAGAAGTGGCGAGCATGAGGGGGGAGGGACAAATAGGGCCACAGGGCCCCTCCAATAAATGGTGGCTGGCAGCAGCATAGCTAGGGGTGGGCTGTGGCCCACCAACTTTGAAAGCAGGCTTACCCAATCAGATTTTAAGCGGTTCATCCTGCTTTTTTTTATCAGCCTCTGTTTTGCTTGTCAACCAAGGCATGTGCCCACCTGTGTCAACCATAGACCCTGCCCAAAAAAACAAAAAAAACCCAAACCAAAAAAGCCAGTTCTGGCTACCCTGGGGGCACAGAGCTCCAATGGCCTTGGGACCATGAGAGGAGTGTGGTTTTTTTTTTTTTTTTTCTGGCCCCAGAGCAGGGACACCATTTGCAAAGGGTTGGGGGTGGAACTTGCCCTTTCCCCCAAGTTTTGTACCAGGTCCTTGCAGTGTATTTCCAGGCAAGGCTCTTACCTGCATCTCTGAGCAGCCAGATCTTTCTCCAGGATGCAGCATTCTCCAGAGTTCACCGCCTCCTTCCCTTTTTGTGTGTCTACCAATCAGCAGCTAAGATAATACAGAGTGACAGTCCTCCTGACCAATAATATTGAGGCAGTGAGCCTCTGGGTGTGAGGCAGGCAAGGAAGGGGTCAATCGAAGGGGGAAGCAAAGGTCTCTGGTGGTGCTGGTGCGAGCGTAGGGCACCCTTCAAATAGAAGTGGGTAATAACGGGCGAGCAGAAGGACTCAAGTGGAGCCATGCTGGAGAGGGTGAGCTCCTCTGGCACTGGGGCCGTGGTGGGAGTGCAGAATGTGTCCATCAAAAAAGGGTCAAAATTTTATTTCTGCACATGCTCCTGTGCTGAAATATAATTAAAGTGAAACTGTACTGAACATATTTCCCATATATTCAGAACACGTTAAGCCTACAAAGGTGTCAAGCCCTTCTGTGGCCTGACGGAAGCAGGTTCTTGTATTTGAGACTGTTTCCCTTCCATTTTTAGAAGTGGTATTTGGTGTTTTCTGGAACTTGCTTAATTATAATATGCACTCTTTTCCCAAAGTTAATTCTCTGACTTCCTGAACCATATTGCTTAGTGCCAGTGTTATTTGGGGAGACCAACCCAAGTGTATTTTAAGTGGCTGTTTAGCTATAACTATCTGATACAGTATCCCATGAATGAGCAAAATATAGTAACAGTTCAAAACAAACTCCCAGTGTGTAGTGTAGTGATCTTATTCCTACAGTTACTATGTATTCTCCTGTAGAAAATAGTCATGGATCACTCCTGTTTTCTAGAAGGGCAAGTTACTGGCTGATCCATTGGTAATGGTTTTTAAAGAGAGAAAAAAATTGACCTTAGCATGGATTTTTCTACTTGACCTAGGGACACCTTTTCTTCTTTTAACACATGTTCTTTAATGCTGTTCCTCAAATGAGTCGGAAGGAGTTGGCCAAGTTCTGTGAAGGGCTCAGTTAATGAGAGGAGCTGCCTCCAGTGATTTGTCTCCGGATGGATTGGATGGCAGAAGAAGAGGAGGCTACTGTTGTAGACCCTGGAGGTAGTCTGGGAATACGACTCCAGCTGGGGTGGGAGAAGAGCCCAGAAGGGGACCCTCTGGGACAGCAGCTTCGATTTGAGCTTGGCTTTCAGGGAGAAAGTCTATAGGATCAAACACTCCATGGGAGAAAAGGGTGGAAGGGTAGGTAGCCTATGCAAGCGAGCAGATTCTTCTTTCCATTTTATGTTTCCTTTGGACCTTTTGTCTAAATTCATTATCAATGCTTTGCTTTGGTTGCTGGGGAGAGATGTTGGCCTGCAAGGAGCGACTGTGGAGGCCCGCACTTCTACAGCCTGCGGTTTCCATATTGAAGAAAAATTTCCCTCACTACTGTAGTTCTTGCATCATTCTAGTAGTTCAGTGACTTGTAATGGCTGAGTTTCCCCACATCAGAAGGGCAAGTTTATGACTATATACTATAATCTTGTATGTTTTTGGAGCCGGGCGCAGGAATTTGATTTTGTTTTATGCATGCAAAAAGGAATATAAAAAAATTCTGTATCTCAGATAGTGCCAGAAGGCCTGACGTCTGTCTAGCCAGGCAGGACCTTTAAAAACAGCAGTTTGCTATATTTTACTATTAATGTGGTGTCCCAAAAGTCTTAAGGCTGTAAACTTTTCCCAACAAAATCCGTAAGATACATGTCCAGCTTCTTCAGTTTTTCTGTGTCAGACCTTAGTTTATTGCTCAACTTTCTGTGGCTCTCATAACTTTTACAGATCAGTTCAGACGTCTTTGATTACTTACATAAATTGATTATTCATTATTTTCCTATGGAATACTTCAGTGTGACTGAAGATGACTGGTTGTTATGTGATGTTTCTTAAGAATTTTAACTTGCTTTTCATCATCTGCCTCTCTGAGGAGACAGTCATATAAACGAGAAGAATACATTTGGCACAGCAAATTGACTTTGTGTGGAATAAGGAATAATCTTTGCATCTGCATTTCCCTGAAGACTTCCTGCGTCTCCTTTTAAGGTCTCCAGTGTTGCATGCAGATAACATCTGGTAGCCAATCCTTGAAGACTTACGGTAGCTATTGATTCACGGTCTTCTTAATATCAAAGTTTGAATGACTAATTTTCATAGAGTGGTTTGTGGAAGCAAAGCTGTTAATGAGTAGGTTCTCCTTAACACTTTCTACGTGGTTAGTTTTGTAGGCAGTTCATTTTTTCCTATTTTTGTAATTCTAGAGTTACATTCTGAACTGTAAAGTTAACTTGCTACCAATTGAAGAATCTTGTAAAATTGTAATCTGGTTTTGTTGGGATGTTGAAGTTATAGCACATTTCTCTCTTGTCCTTATGCCACTGTTTTTAATTCTTCATAGTCTGTTCTGCTTGATTTTAGTAGCTTATGGTATAAGAGCCTTTGCTAGCATAATTGGTTTACCTTAATCTCATGTGTTAGTAGATTCTGTAGCTTTCCATCTAGAGGAGAAAATTCTGCATTTCATTTAAAACACTCTGAACATACCAAGCTCTTAACTGCAAAAATCATTTTGCAGTTTATAATATTCACAGCAATATTCTCCTAATGTTCCTTGGTGAAATATAAGGAAGAAAGAGAGAAGCTGGTATTAACTAGACTCAGAATATTACTTGTAATAGACATTTTTATTCATCTTTTTCCTTTTGAGTGCTGTGGAAAGAACGAGTACCTTTCTTGTGCAATAGTTTATCATAAGTCATAGAAATCTACAGAAAAAAAGAGTTTAAAAGTTCCAGAAAGAGCTAGAATATACTTCCTGAGGCTGGTGTATAGATGCTTTGAAAGTGTTTGTTACATCCCTTCGTATGCAACAAGCAGCAATTTGGTCAGCTGTTAACATTGCCCATAGACAGTATACAGTGGATCTGCAGATGGCTGCTGCTCTCAAAGAGAAAGTGCTGTCTGTTGTAGTGCCTCAAAAAATAAAATGTGCTAGTTTAGGGAAAATTTGTTCTCTAGTGCTCACTGCTTCTGTAAGTTCTCCCTCTTCAAAGCGTCTGACGAAGTGGGATATTCGCCCACGAAAGCTCACACAATAAAAAAATCTGTGCTTTTTTTTGCTTTACTAGACTAACACAGCTGCCCCTTTGGAACTTGCTTACAAACTGATTAACTTCCAGATTGTGTGACTCTTACTTCTACCTGACTTATTAGGTTACATCATTCAATCCATACTTGGACTCTCTCCTTGCATCGGAATGTGTAAAGGAGTGGACAAAAATTCTGGTAAATGCCGGGGGAGATTGTTCTCATCTTGATCACCAAAAGTTTATTTTTTTCTAATGGCAATTTTGTTCATGTTTAGCATTATATATGGTAGATCTTACAGCTTGAGAAGAGTTGGTATTTTATGTGTTTGGGACTTAACCTCTGTGAATTGTCAAGCCCGGTTCCTGCTCCTCTTACCTGATAGGACCCCACTTCAGAGGACTGTGACATAGGACAAAATCAAGAGTAAATCTCCCAAACAGACAGAACATGTAATCATTTTACTTTATCAGGAACTGCTGTTTCCTTCTAGGAAGAAGGAGTTGATTGGTGTTGAATCCTTTGCTTATTGGTTATTTCCTTTCTAAATACACATGGTAATTTGTTTTGCATTTTAATAAACTTTATGTATTGAGATGTTAATCTGAAAAGTGCAGTGTAGAGTGTCAATTTGTGACGAAAACTGTGTGTTACAATATAATGGAGAGCTATATTTGCTGTGAAGCTCCATGACTTGAATTAAGAATAGGTCCTGTGACCTTTATTGATTGGAATGATGTATGATATGTGAACCTCTTAGATAAATTACATGGGTACTAATTTGTAATCTATTTCTACTTGTTTGTTTGATTGGGGTTGGGAAGAAGTTCATCACCCCTCATGTTTTCAGTAATAAACTTGTGTTTATGTGAAGTTACGTTTTTAGAAACAGATAAGGAAATTGCAAATGAATTTACTGCTCAGAAGGAAACCATTACATGGCTAACTGTCACGTTGCTCATTTCCGAACTTGTTTTTGCCTACAGAGAAGTGTTAGGATTGAGATTAGGTAGAATCTTTGTGATAAATTGCGCAGATGCATGAGTCTCCTTGTACTTTTTCTGAAATTATTTTTGTTGGCTGAAAAATAACATCAGGAAAAACTCAGGTATTTTAACTGATATATAACTTCCTAGGAATTAAATATTTGAAAATGATTATGAAAATCCTACTTAATAAATTTCCATATCTGCAGTTTCCTCTCCTGCTAAATAAATTCTGCTTGTAGGTTGTCTTTGGAAATGGGTTGGATGCCAAGCCCATTTTTTATTATGTTGAGAAGTTCAGCCTTGTATCTATTTCTTTCTCTCTCTCTCACATAGTATTTGATTCCTTTCCATTTGTATATGTATTGTTGTTGTTTATGAGCTTTCCAATATAGTCATGTTATAAAGGAAAGTGCTACTGAATATATGTCTTTAATTCAAATAAATAGTTTTAAATTTGCATCTTTAAGGGTACCACTATGGGCTCTCTTAAATTAATTATGAAAAGTGTCTCTGTAATATACAAGAGTTACTTTTGGGGTAGCAGAAAGGTGCAAGATGGGCTTCGGAATGTCTTAAGTATGTGAAGTGGAGGACATTTGATTCCTAAAATCCTCTTTTACCCACTGGCTGGTGGTGGGCTGGAGTAACTAAGATCTCTCCTGCTGGCATAGAGTGACCGCATTCGAAAGCTTACTTGAAGCTTTGCATTGGTGCCACAGTAAGCTCTCTATTGTTGTAGCCGTAGCCTAAGTCCCTTTCAGTTGTTGCCTTGAGGCACGCAGTAGTACTGTCCCAGAAGAGATTTACAGGTATCAGTCTTCCTTATTTGGGGCTGCCTGTCCTCCTCAATGAACTCCCTTGAGACTAGAGTGGAGCTGAAGGAAGTCATGACCCAGAGACAGTTCAAAGATATCTACTCTCTTCAGGGAGAAATGGATGTCTCAGGTACAGTGACTCAGCTAGTTGCTTCGGCTGTGACAAAGAAATGCTTTTCCCAGCTATGCTCTTCAGGCACCACAGAGGGGTTGTGACCCTCTATAGAGGACCAGTTGTTGTGGAGAGCTGGAAGACAGATGATGTCCTTCACCCTCTGAGGTGCTCTAGGGTTATGTGGTATTCTCTAGGGCTCTGCACTCCCTCCTTCATATGAATGTCCTTCACATCCCAAGGCCAATTATGCTACAGCAGAGACCATATTGCTCTGCTGAACTCTGTAAAAGGACCCGGTTTCCTTATAGAGAAAGCTTCTCTTTTGTTTCTAGTGCATAGCAACTCACAAGCAGCAGATTTGACAAATGGCTCAAGAGTGCCACGTGACTCCCTGGTTATGGAGCCTCACCCTATTCAGTGTGTCCCCCCCCCCGCCTCCTGAAGGGTGTCACAAAACCTATTGTATGCTTTCTGTCTGGTTCCTCTGGTCCCCTGAGCAACAATGAGGAAGACCAGATGAGATGCAGACACATTTACTTTCATAGTACCTGCTTGGGTGGGAGAGTTTGGGGTCATAGACTTGTTAGGCCTGTCTGAGACATTTTTGATCAGGGGTCTCAAACTCAAATCACCAGAAGGGCCGCATGAGGACTATACTTTAGCCCAAGGGCCACACCATTGAAACCTTTCCATACAACAATATTGCAAATATTTGGTAATGGTAGTGTCATTGTGGGCCATGGGAAATAGCTTTAGGGGCTGCCTGTGGCCCACAGGCCATGCGTTTGAGATCCCTGCTTTTGATGATCCCTCTCCTGGACTTCCCAGACCTGGCAGGCATCCCACCCCAAGCCCCTGGACAATGTGGATCATATTTGTTAGAGGCTAATGACTTTTCTCCTTCCTCTGGATATGCCCATTTTATTAGATATGCAGTGTTTTCTCAGGTTATGTTAGGAACACCTTATTCAGAAGACCCGAAGAGCAGTAACATGGAGCTCTGTCAGTACATCCTTAAAACACTTCTTACTGGAGCTAGCATCCAGGTTAGATACCAGGTTCAAGAGAGTGTTTCTGTGACATATTTAGCTAGGACTCGTAAACAGTCCTCTTTTTCAGGTCTGGGAATCACTTGCTACAAATAAACAAAAACAAATCACCCGCTCATTTATTCAGAAATGCTTTGTTTGGCTCCTCAGAGCTACCGTCTTCCCCTGCTACTTCAGAGACCTCACACAGATAAGGAGTTACTGAACTTGTGAGGCATCTGGAAAAGTCAATAGAATAGCACTTTCTCTTAGGGTGTAAGACGAAAGGGGAAAAGGACCTGTGCGGCTCCTACCCATGCTGCTGGCCAAAAGAATTCAAACATATGTGCTTGGAATACATGCTCTAGTGGTGAGATCCATGTGGACAATGCACCTTTGGCGTTTTGCAGAATTAAGAGTGTTTCATATGTGTTCAGGAAACTCACATTGTCTCATTTAGACACTATAATTAGACACATCTTCCTTTTAATGGACAGTAACTCTTAAAAAAATATTATCAAAGCCATCTGTCTAAGCTCAGTTTCTCAAAAACCTTACAAGAGTAACATATAAGTTACTTCAGCTATGACTCTAAACTCATTAGCACGAGACACGTAGCTGGCAGTGCACCTGCGACTTTAGGAGGGTATGTCTGATCACATGCTCTCGTGTGGTTTCAAGTTGTGAATTCCTGTTTTAGCTTTTGTTCTTATCTTTATGAGAAGAGGACTGAAAACTATTTGAGGTATTCCTGTAAAGGATACGATACTCTGCAGCCCACTCTACCCCAGGACTTTTTTACTATGTTCCTTTGTTTGAAAACGTAGTTGATGTCATCTGCATTACAGTTCTCTGATTTTAAAAATGCATGATTACAAGACAGATGTATCAGAAGTAAACATATCAACTCTTTATTGCAAATTTATTAAGAGCCAGTAAGTCTAAAAAGTAGATAAACTCTAACTTTTTACTGCATATTTAATTCAGTGTTTGTTGCTTAAAAGGTAGGTCAACAACTCATCTCCCATTTGATCAATCCTCCTAAGGTGCAGTGTGTGTTCGTGATGTGAAATGTAACACGTCAGTGTTTCGTATGCTGCCATGGTAACAAAGAAACAACCAATATTTATCTTCCTGTGCCTGTTTTTGAACAGTTGTCAATTTTGGTCAATTGTATCTGGCGTCGACTTGAGGAAGAAACCATGAAAATATGAAAGTTTGTGCTTGGGATCCGAACAACCAAGGAAAAGTATTAACTGATCATAGAACTTTTGCAAAAAATGTTGTAATTAAAGAGCTATTTATTGATCAAAATAAATATTTCATAAATTCCCTTTTGATTTTCCCCTGTCATTTTTGACGGGTTACAGCTAGTTTAATAATAATTTTCAAGTGAAGATCCAAAACCTGGTCCTAGTAGCTTTTGCAGAAATAACCTTGGTGATCCTCTCGTAATGCTGAGTGGATGGGTGTTGAGTTAACATTGGGAAACCAACTCTCAAGTCCATCAATTTAGGCTTACTCAAATTTTTGTCTTTATTTATAGTTTCATACAAAATTATTGCCATTTACAGTATCTGAGCACACATTTATGCCAGACAAATAACAGACAAGATGAAGTTTGTAGGTGCCCAGGATACCACATTTAGCGATACTGGTTCCTATACTACTTGATCCAAAGGAGTAGCCATGTTAGTCTAGTTCAGTGAAACAAACAAGAGTTCTGTGGCACATCTAGAGACTAACAAATTTATTTATTGCATGAGCTTTCATGAGAGAGAATCCCACATCGTCAGATGCTTTGATGTGGAATTTTATCCTGTGGAAGCCCATGTGATAAATAAGTTTGTTTTTAGTCTTTAGAAGTGCCACAAGGCTCCTTTTTTGTTATACTACTTGAGGGTCTATAGATCTTCAGTTCCTGGTTTGGTGTTTCTCTGATTTTTGTCCCCATTCACTTAGGTCTTGTATATCGTTCTACCCTACAGGTAACTTAATTTTTATTTAGTTGGGTTTTAACACAAATATTTTGAATTTTGGGTGATTGATATATTTTGCACGTGCAAGCTTCACTTAACCAACTTCTTCATTTTTTCCTGCTGGTTTTGTGGTTTTTGGGTCATGTTGTTTGTGTCACCCTGTTCCTGAGCCTTCCCAAAAAGGGGTTTTCTCTTATTTATTTTTACATGTTTGTGTACTTCTTATTTACCTCTTCCAGCATGACACATTATTTATTTTGCCAGCAATAGTACTATTTTAAGCAGTTTGGCAATTTTATATCAAAAAAGAACTGGCAAAAACACACTCAGGTCAGGCGAAGGCCCTGACCTGAGTGTTGCCTTATGTATACTCATTAATTATCCCTAATTACAAATAATTTAATTATAACTAGCAAAGCTTTTAATCTTACTGTGTATCAAGTCTTAATTTTTTATATTTCACTATCATATTAATATGTATAATTCCGCTTTTTCTATTTGCTGTGGGAGGATAGGGGAGTAACAGAAAACACAAGTCTTTTAATGTTAAGATTTCTTATCTTCTTTAAACATGAGTTTAAAAATGCCTTTTTCATTCCAAGTCCAATTTTGTTTTTGATGCATAAAGAAATCTTCATTAGGAATATTTCTGTGTTTTGAGAGGTGTCTTGGTTTTAGGGCCTTGATATTTAGTTGCTTTTAATCTACCGAAGCATGCAGCCTTGAAATCCATGCTGTGTGTAAAGAAAACATTGCTCCTTGGAACACGTTAGGTAAACAAGGCTACAGTAATTATTTTCAGACATGGTTAGGTCATACAGTGGACATCTTGGAAGTCCGTCACAGAAGGTACAGCCCAGGGGAATGGGAGGTATATTGAGCTAGCATTATGACTCTTCTGAGCAATCCAGAGACCAAAACATTCCTTCATGTAATTCACAACTGCTTTAGGGGCTGTTCTGAGTTGCAATAACCTCCCTAGAGTTGACTGTGGCTTGCGGTTCAGGTCAGAAAGCATGGAGTGAAATGTGCTGTGGCTCTGCCCTCCTACGCCTCTTTTTGCCAGAGCTAGTGGGAGGTGCGAACATAACACCTATGCTGAGGAAATTCTTCCCTGCTTCAAGAAAGCAGGCTATGGCTGCCATGCACCACTAAACTGGGAGGCAGAAAATCTTTTCCACAGCTCTGGAGCAGTGGTTCTCATTCTTTTGTGGGTCATGGTTATGTATGGTGGCGTGTAACAACCCTACAGGACACAGGAGCCCGCCCCCGAATCCAGCCACCTGCCCAGCTCTCTGTGACACGCTGAGCACTGTGTGGTGAGACAGTCGTGTGTCCTGACGTGGTGATTGAGAGCTGCTGCCCTGGAGTAAGGACAAGATAGGCCACAGCCAGCGATTTACGTAAACAGCAATCCCTTTATGTAAGGCTATGGTTCCCAGCCTTCTTGGCTTGAAGGCCACAGGTACAATTTTTACAGCCCAGAAGGGGCTACCAGCCTCCACCAGCAGAGACACCCCCCCACCCCACCCCCCGCTCACAGATCTCCCCTATCTCTGGCTGCAGGAGGGAAAACGCACACGTTCTTCAGCTGTGTGCACTCTGTCTGGGTTCCCGGACGGTGGCTCCCTTTCACAGCCGGGGGACAGAAGGTCAGTGCTCCCCTCCCTCTCACTCTAGCAAGGACCCCAGCACCTGTGGACCTTGGCAGAGCACTTGGCCCTGCTCCCAGCTCCATACAGGGGATGGGAATACTTTCTCCTGTCCCTTGGGCTGCAGCAAGGAACCTGCATCGGTCTTTTAGCCCTGCGGAAACATGCTCCACCTGGCTCTTTAGGCAGTGATTCCATTCTGTAGCCAGGAGGGGAGGGGAGGGCCACTTTGAAAGCTCCCGAGGGTCACTTTTTGGCCCACAGAGCACAGGTTGGGAATCACTGGAGTAAGGTGTTGGGCTTTTGTGGTGGTTTTTTTTTTTTTGGCTAGTCTGCTCCTTGACTCAGTGTGTAGGTTGTGTAATGTTACAATGCAGGCAACTTCTTAGTATTTCTCCTTGTTGTTTTGTGTTGGGCCCCATATATAATACCAGTGCAATCCTGTATTCTGCCTTGCTGTCAAACACCACCCAGATTCTACAGCAAACACGGCACTCCTCTTGTTTTCCTCATTTCAGTGCAAACCTCAGCTTCATTAATAACCAGTTTGTATGCTCAATAAGGCAGTGGCGTTGTAGGGAAAAATTGGAATATGATTTGGAAATACTTGTTAAGAATCAATAAAATTGCTTTGTTGATTACATGCAAAAAGGCTTGTTTTGTAGTAAATCCTATGCAGCGGTGTGGTAGCCATCTTAGTGCTAGGATATCAGAAGCAAGTTCAGTGAGGCAATATGTTTTACTGGGCCAGCTTTGGGTGGTGAGAGAGACAAGCTGATGGAAGAGCTCACAAGTGGCTCGAAGGCTTGTTTCTCTCACCATCTGAAGTTGGTCCAATAAAAGATATTACCTCACCCACCTTGTCTCTGTAATAATCTGATGCATTTCCCCATGTATTTGTGTCAGAAAGGCCTAAAATGCCCCCTGTGCAAGACAATTAAGGATTTTTCTATTATACTACTGCTTTTTTGAAAGGTAGCAGGCTGAACAGATTGTACACTTTATTTTCTCCTCTGCTGCCTTCGTTTGCTGACTTGGTCTTCAGCATGAAATTTTGTGGCCACATTAGTTTAGGATTTAAAAAAAGAAATACGATGCACTTAGGTGCCCTTCTCACCTGTTGGTGCTGGGGTTTTGTAACAGAACTACCTCTCTAGGCTTTAGCGTTCTCTTTAGGAGAAGAGTGAGCTGAAAAGTCTTGTAAACTGAGCCTGAAAAAGGCACTGCCTGTATATTTAAATAATCTTACTTGCTTCATTTGCACTTTGCCTTATTTTCCTCATGGGTAAACACAGATAAAAGTGTAGACTTCTGTATCCTGAAGTGGCTGCGCAGAACTGAATTTTTGTCATTTCTTTTTATATTGGGCATGTTGTGTACTGAAATTTGTATTCCAAAATCAGATACAGTTCAGACGTCCAGAACTGTTGGAAACCACTCTTTATCACACAGTCTGTTATTAGGCATGGAAATATAATATATAAAATCAAGCATCTAGGTGCAGTTGCATCTTTGTAATTCCTGTTTAATCCAACTCACTGCTCTTAGGGCTGTACAGGTGTGAAATTTTCACACGGGCTCTAAAATTAGTTTTGATAAGGTCTAATGACAAGTCTCAAGGTTGATGACTATTGAAAAGCCATTCAGAAGATCTGGAGCGATCAGGCATGTCCTTTTTAAGCAGCCAGAAATGTTAAAAATTACGACTGGAAGTATTTAAATTCTTGTCAGTTGACATCTCATCATGGTAATACATTTTACTGGTATAGACTAGCTGTTTTTTGAAATGGGTTCAGATACCAGGAAAAATCTGGCATTTGTACAGAGGTGATATCAGTTATTGCACACACTTTAGTTTTCTCTTGAAAAATTAACCACGCTTTCCCTTGAAAGCGTTTCACCCCTCCAGGTCCCTATAGTGCTTTACAGGATGACATGTTTGTTCCAAAGGGGCAGCTGTGCCACCAACACTCTTTGTTTGCTAGACTGCTTTAGTTACTTCATTACCTTTTCCCCTTTGAATCAGACTAGCTTCCTCAAAATCTATAGACGGTATCGTTCCTTTGGGAAAAGAAGAATCCATCAATCTATAAATTTATTTGCCTTTTAAAATGACAGTATTGTTGTGGATGGGGACGCTTGCCATGCACAGCAATCTCCTGTTGCATTATTTTCTCTATTTTAATGCAGTTAATGAGCAATCAAAAGCTGACTTTCTTCACAGCATTGGTCAAAAAGGATAAGTTTTGAAATGATCGTAATACTAACATAAAAGTTTTATGGTGACTTGCTGTTCAGCCACTAGTGATTATTCAGCTTGCAACTGTTCAGGTTGTTCCAGACGAAACATGGAACAAATTACGATTGAGTTGGGCGCTCTTCATTTGTGACAGTTGTGCTGCATAGAGACATGCAGAGTTGAATCTCGGTTCTTGAAGTAGGGTGGAGAGTTCTTGGGGTTTTTTTAAAAGCATGGCTCCTGTGTTCTTGTGCCAAAAACAACCAGCTACCCGTACCAACAACAGCAAATAAAATCTTGAGCACCAGCTACACACATATCTGCAAGTACAAATATGACCCAGGTTTATGATGCCATAAATAATTATTTTTAAAACCACATCAAATAAATAATACTAGGCTGATTGCTTGCTTACTGTGTGGCTTAAAAGAATTCCACATCTTTAAAACTAAAGGATGTTTTTAAGTGTCCTAAAATAAAAACAATAGTAAGCATATTTATGGTTTTCCTATAAAATTGTTTCAACACTACAGCATTCATGTTATAGTCCATGTTTTCTATTGAGTCAGAAGTCAGCCCTAGCCTACAGTTAGGGCTCTTTTTGGCGGCAGTCGACTGGCATTTACACAAAGTAAGTAAAATGACTTGTATAACTTCTGGTGTATTCCTAAGCCATCGGGATGCACTTGGGAAAGCCGACTGCAAGTGCCTTGCAGTAGGCTTTCTCCTACATCTCCTGGTAGCCAAGACTTCTGGCGCCAACTTCCAGGAGCAAAGCAACGAGTTCATACTCGTTGTTAATTGCACCTGGAACATGGGGCTGATAGCGGCTATTTTGCCACCTCCAGTATAGACGTACCCTCAGTCAGACTGTTAATTCCCTCTCTTCAATGCTTAAAGTGTGCTGGATTGTGAACCTAAGAACTGAACTGTTAACAAACAAGCCAAGCTGTTGAGTGGGAAGGCATAGAAAGAAGCTAGTTGTTCAAGGCGGCTCTGCTACCTTCATGCCCCCCCCCTTCCTTCCTGGTGAACAACATGATGGTTATTTTCTTCCTTCCCTCTCCCCTTTCCATTCCTGTAGTACTTGGGAAGGGGGATAAGGAACCCTGCTGCAGCCTCCACTGTCTTGGGAGGCGAATGTTGAGAGTGTCAAGGGAGAGATGGAAAGGGTGAAATTGTATATGGGAATAGGATTTGTTTGGGGTTTAAGGGGGCAAAATTAATTGCTGGTCAGGGGGTTGAGTAGATATGAGAGTGGTAGATCCTCTCTTTTTTTTTAGATCCCTTTAAGCACTGACAGTCTTTGCTGGTAAATTAATTGGAAACTATGCATAATATTTATATTAGGCAAAAGACTTGCCCTTCTATGTTAATAGTTGGCAAAAACCTTATCTGGTCTAACGGACTTGTCATTC
This sequence comes from Podocnemis expansa, assembly GCA_007922195.1. Classification (NCBI taxonomy): domain Eukaryota; kingdom Metazoa; phylum Chordata; order Testudines; family Podocnemididae; genus Podocnemis; species Podocnemis expansa. The sequence goes on from ML682019.1 coordinate 15,099,843, forward strand.
TGTGATGAAGTGACATGACATGCTACCCAGGTACACATTCTGCTTCTGTTTTATATATTGGTCACTTACAAATGTGTCACCTGTTGTGTTGAAAAATCTATCCAGTCTTTTTGGTGGGGCATAGAGGCCCTGCATAATCTCAATGAAGACACTGGATTATTTTTGAGAAAATTGTGTTCTATTTGTATTATTTTTTTCTCTGCAACTAAATTCCTGTGGAGAGAAGTTGTAATATTAGTGGTGAATCCTCAGTTTGAGGGTTTTTTAAAAACCAAACAGAAAAAAACCAAACACAAAAAAGAGTCATCCTAATCAGGACTATATGATAGGTTTTAAGTTAAATAAACAAACAAGTAAACATTAAACAACAAAGATAACTAAAGTCATAGGTCTGAAACAGAGAATTAGTTTTCTTCCATTTTGTAATGTAAGGGGTGAGATAATTTATATCTAGGAGCAAGTGATATTGGATTCTTCGTTAACACCAAGCTAGTATTCATTGTTGCAGACTGATTTTAAGGAACAATTTGGCAGCTTCACAGTGAACTAATTGAGAGTATTTCCTATAAATTTAACAATTATGGACCTAGCTGTACCTGTACCATCTTTCTGGTCACTCTCAAGGCACCCAGAAGAGAAGTTGGGCCTCTCATCTTCACCTGGCTTGAGGGTAAAATTTTGCAGTTCCTTCACTCCTAAACCAGGTATCAAGTACGCTGTGGTGTGTGTCCCATCTGCTTATCACATACAGAACTGACTGTGTTTCAGGCACAAACTTTATGTGACCAGTAATATTGACCAACAGACTCCGTAATGTATTTGTGTTTTATTTTAAAGAAGGCATTAGAGAAGTAGGGATTGTAAAATAACAGGTGATGTGCCTGTTTAGTCTCATTTCATTTTTATGCTTCATGAAAAGCTAAATTAAGTAGGCTTTCCTCTTATGGCTTGACTGCCCAGTGCTTTCGTCTGCACCAGAGGGTTGTAAATTTAAGTTTGCCATAATATGTCATGCACTAACTGGTTCACACAGGCACTGCTGGCACACACTAAAAAGTTTCCTGGTATGCATTAATGTGGTTGCCTTTCATAACGCTACATTAATGTGCACTAGGAAACTTTCTAGTACATTCCAGAAGGGTTCACATGGGCCAGTTGATATGTGACTGAAATTCATATCTCCTTGGTGTGGACTAAAGTGCTTTGTAGACAAGCCCTCAAATTACTGACACAGAACAAAACCATCTTGTACACGCAAAGCCTCTGATCTTCGTAAGCAGAGGGTCATCAGGTCCTCTCTCCGACCCAACATCTTGAATCTGGTTTTGGAGCCATCAAGGCTATTGTGTCTGGCGCTGCCTTCTGATGATCTTTAAATACAAGGGGCTAGGCAACTATGAGCGCCTGTGCTCTTTCCTTAGATAGGTGGACTCTGCTACCCGGGCAAACACCAACGTTAGGTGCAGGAACACCACACTAGTGACATGTTCAAATACAGGGCTAAAACAGGCCATCTCCCACTTGTCACAGTAATTTCAATTAATCTGTGCTGCTCACTGATTTTACATGTTAGTACTACTGATCGTGCTGTCTAGGAAACAGTTGAATAAGAAATTACATAAACATAGTATCAATCACAAAAATATGGACTTAAAATTTGTTCTAATAACTAAACTTATGAACGTTCTATGTAAGCTGGTCAAAGGACACAGATCAAGTATCTTTCTTGCTTCAAAACATCCAAAGTCATTTAAATGGTTCACTAATTTTATCAATTAGTGTTCAAATTATGAGATATACATAATCTGTGTTGAATTTAGTCTTGCACTTTAGTTGTTATGATAGCCCTGTGACCTTTTGTTTTCTATATGTCTGCATTAGGAATATTACAGCAGTGCCACTGTAGTGTAGGTGCCTCTGTTACGTCAGAGGAACTCCTTTTGTTGCTGCTGTAAATCCACCGTTCAGGGAGAACTAAATTGGCAGAAGTCTTCTATTGGTCTCATGCTCTTTACATTGGTGCTCAGGTTGGCTTCAGCATATCTCTTAGGGGTGTGAATTTTTATTATGTTTGTCTGAAGTACTTAGAGTGACCTACATTTTAGGTGTAGGCCAGGTTTCCCACGTAGTAAAAAATTAGGGTAAGCTCAAAACCGAAGACTCATTTTAGCCCTAGGCACAAAGGGGTAGCCTTGTTAGTCTAGTTCAGCAAAACAAACAAGGAGTCCTGTGGCACTTAAAGACTAACAAATTTATTTATCACATGAGCTTTCATGGGAGAAAATCCCACTTCTGATATTGTTATTGAGGCCTAATTATTATCACCATAAAGCAACAGGTAATTTTTCTGTATTTAAACACCAGGGGTTGACTTGCATTTTAAAATAGCATGTGATTTTAAAATCCACTTTGACACATTCAGGAGTCTGATACGCTCTCTGTCTTCAGATGGTTTCATGTCAGTGAGGCCTCTTCCTGCATCTGCATAATCAGAGCCAACCTCTGAAACCACTTAGATTGTTTGTTCTAAGAGTAATTTGAAGAGTCCTAATTTGTCGCCATGATAAAAAAAAAAGGTGCAGTATACTTTAATCTTCATGTTTTCAGAAACCATATGGTGCATGGGTGTGAAACTAAAATACCAAAACTCAAGTTTCTAATTTCTCTGGAGTTCTTCATAATTCTCTTACTTAAAGTGAATATGTTGTGGTACTGTTGTGAAATGGATTACACCCATATCAGTAAAACATAACTCAGTCCTGAAGTCAGTTCATCATGATAATAGTATCTACCAAAAACATTAAACCAGGGGTCGGCAACCTTTGCTGGCCCCCGTGCCAGTCCCGTCAACCACACCTTCAGTGGGGGGCAGCTGAAAGTGGCCTCTGCGGGCCAGGGCCAGCCAGCATCCACCCTCGGGAACGGCGGTTGGCCTCTGGGGGTTGGCGTTGAGGCTGGCCGGCAGTGAGGGGGGGTGGCCTTTGGCGGGCTGGGGTTGGGGCCAGCCGACACCCGCCCCTGGCAGCTCCAGCTCGTGCTGGCTGACCTGCCCCACTCTTTTCTAGGCTGCCCAGCAGGGGCAGGAGCCATGCACCCCAAATTTGTTGTCCTCGCTGGCTGCGCTTCTCAGTGGGGAGGTGTGGCCAGCAGGGTCTTGGGGGAGTGAGGGGGCCTGAGTGGCATCGTGTGCCACTTGAGCTTGGCCCCTGTGCCGTTGTTGGCATGGGTGCCGGGGGTTGCCAGCCCCTGCATTAAACAGTCAGGTTGGTTTTAACTGAATTTTTAAAATGGTCCCTTTTCATTGTAGGGTTCTCTTTTTCTTCTGGTTTTCAAACTTTTAGGATTCCTCCCTTTTCCCTTTGCCCTCCCCACTGGCTTGGGGACTAAAAATTTATTTTTTAAAGGAAACCTGACAACTCAACACAACTGCAGCAGCTGGATCTTTTTAGACCATGTATAATGTGAAAAAGTTTCATCAATCTGTAACAGGTTTGAAAACCTGATGATCACTTAAGTGCTTGTCGTGTGGTGACACCATTTAGCATAGAGTAGCAGGGTTCTCTTTCTATATGACTGGAACATGCAGATGAATGAAGATTGACATAGAGATGCAGTTTGATGTTTAAATCCAACTTTATTAACATTGGGGCAGGGACAGACGGACGATGATGCTGTATCCCTGCCTCCACTTCTCCCTTTTCTCTCATACCAGGCATCTAACTAGGGCAGTCAAGATCTCCAAGGGTACAGCGCATGGTATATTCTCCTTTGTCCACCTCTTGGACTTAGCTCACTCACTGCCTTTGCAAGAAGTGAGAAGGAAATTTTGGAAAAACAAAAATAACCTTCCTCTGTTTGAAGACTTTGTCTCTACTTTTGTTTCAGGCCCAGAGTCTGTCAGTGCAGTCCTGGGTCTTGTTTACTGCCAGGAGTTGGCCTTTTAAGCCTTTATCTGCAGTGGACATTAGCAGCAAGTTGTAACCAGCTAAAGATACCGTAAAAGCTTGGAAGAGGGTTTAGAGTGAGGTGAGGGAAAAGGGATGCTGGCCAGCCAGCTCCACTGTCCTCTCCTGCCCCCGCACTTAGCCAATGGCAAGCGGAGTGTTCCAGGAGGATTTAGGGCCAAACTCTGACGTTTTCAGGCATGTGCTCTCCCTATACCTTCTGAGCTGTTTGTTCTGACGCTGTCAGACGAGCGTCATTTTCTCCCTCTGCTCTCCCCTTGCATTGAGATAGGGGGAAGAGCATTTCCCATTGAACTATGTGCATGTCAGAGAGTTGACGGATTTTTGTGCTCCATGTTACTTTGTAGATTTGCTGCCTAGATCCCTCCCCAGTTCCATAATAAAACATTTAGATTTTCTGCCTCCATTTTTCATGGCATTGGTTCATAATAAGTTGAAGGATGCAAATACTTCATTAATAAGTCAATAAAGCTCCATAAAGTTTCCTCTCCTTTTGTAAAGGTCGCCTGTCTCCTTTAAATTCTTCAATTTTGTTAAAACAAACAAGCAGTCCTGTGGCACTTAAAGGCTAACAAATTGATTTATTGCATGAGCTTTCATGGCGGAAAATCCCACTCTGTCTTAGAATTCCTCAGCTTTTCTAGAAGGCTGCAATCCCAAGAGATTTTTCTCTGCCTCTTTCAAAGAGAGCCCTGGTTGCAAGTAACCTTACATTGACAATTGCCTTCTGTTGGACTCTACTCTGTTGGGTCCTTGTTTAACAGCCATGCTTAGACATCTTCTTTCAGGGGTTCTCATACTTGCTTTTCATAGCTGTGTGCACGTAGCTGAAAGAATAACAATATTGGACCCTTATCTCTAGCTTCTCAAAACTTTCTACAGCTTGTTCCTTTGGAACATCACCAAAAGATGTATTCCAGAGGCCCCAAGCATACTCTGATCCTGAGGACCAGGGTTGTTGTCCAAACATGATTTATTATTTTTCAAATTAATGTAGCCAAATCAGTGTTTTCCTAAATTAATTTGACATGAAATGTTCTTCTCAATAAAAGTAAAAGTGTATACACATTTTGGAATGCTACACTGACTGAATGTGTGCAAGTAGACTTAGGATGTACTTTGCATAGCTGACTACTGGGGGGGGGGGCCTTAAAAAAAATCACCCCAGCTAAAGTGATTTAAAGAAGCATACCAGTGGAAGTAGGGCATGAGAAGCTTGCTCTAGAGCACCTACTGCAACAATTTGTATTTTGCCAAAGCCATTCTGGCATGGGTGAGCGAACTCCAGAGGAACCTGATGAAGCTCCAGTCTATATTAGAGGTGTTCCCAACTGTGGACTTTGTATATGCATCTAAACGTGTATTCAGAATGTTCTCAAAAATTCGCTTTTAGCTGACTCTCCCTTATGACTCTCTTGAACAAATGTCTGTCACAGGATTTCAGGTCTACGTTTTTACAATTGCTTTTCTTTTCAAAAGGACAAGAGATTTTTGTGGTTTTCCTTTTCCTTTCTTTTTTCTTTTTTTAAAGACTCAATTAAGCATTGGGGATCTCTGCAGGTAGAGAGGAACAGATTTCGATTCAACAGCTGCTTGACTAAACAAACAGCATGGTTAAAAGAAACCTCCCAAGGTATCTTTACAATGCCAAAATGTTAAAAAATCCTGTAGTGTGGGAGGCATTATTTCCATAGCTATAAACAAGTGGGAGTATAACATCAGACAAATATTAGCAGAGTGCGCTTTCCAGAGTTATTTAAGACATGCCCGTTTACACCAGAACTTCAGTATCTCATCCGTATATGCGTAGTGTTTATAAACATTTAAAATGTATACACATACACATACCCCTAATACTGGAAAAGGTAAAAATTGTGGGCATTGAAAAGAAGCAAACACCTTCATACCAGCTCCTTTTATAAAGTAGAAGTGGCAGGATAAGAATAGTTTTACACTGTTTTGTGACTGAAATTACACTTTGTTGTTTCTGTACCGAAGTGAAGTGCCTGAATGTAAAAAAAAAAAAAAAAAAAGGAAAGAAAGAAAAGATAATTGAAGGGTTTTAGACCAATATTTTAAAGTAAATGTATTCAAAGAATCTGGAGGAGGGGAGAGAGAAGCTTTTAAAAAAAAAAATACAAAATAGTGACAGTAATAAAGTAGCTGAAGATGTCAGGCCCTAGTCATACTGTCCCTTCTAGGCTCTGTCTTTGCTGATGCAGGTGAAATTGAAGACTGGGGCATTGGTATCTCAGCTGTTGCCAGCTACCCGTCATTATTCATTGCTTCAGCTGCTAAAATTCTTCAAACCAGCACATGGAAGAGAGTGCAGTGTCCTGCAGGCCAGGAGTGCTTGGCAGTGTCTCATTCTTTATTTCATGACATACTCACAACAGTTGAGCTTTATTGCAAGCCGGGGAGGGGGGAGAGTGTGTGTGTGTGTGTGTGTGTGTAAACTCTGTATGTTAATTGCTGTGATTCATATTCTAGCTACGTAAGTTAACATGTTTATGTGTTATCAAAAATCTTTTGGATTTAAAGGTTTGTATAGAATAGATAAAATACACTGTAAAATACAATTGAAGTCTGAATTTTAGTATACAGAAATCACTTCTCTTATGTGCAGGTGTATGTGTATATTTTTCTTATACTTCATGTACATGTATGTCATGATATTGTAGCTTTTGCTGTTAATTTATCAGCCAGTTTGTTTTTTCAGGTTGACTCAGATTACATTTATTACTAACATTGATTGTGGTAATTAGGAAGATTAAAACTAAAACTTGTCTTTCTGGTAATAGCTTAGTTTGATCCAAGGTTGTTCTTGTATTAGTATGGATTCCAGCATAGGTGCTGCAGCACATACACATAAGATCAGGGTTTTTTGAATTACTGTCCTTTGGGGTTGAGTGTGTGTCCTTTGTCTCCCGTGTGAGGGCATGAAGTGTGGAGCAGCTATGGTCCTTCCTTAGTTCTCTTTCACCACCTGCTACAGCAAGATGAGGCCCAGCCAAAGGATCAGTGACTTTACATAGGTTGTTTTTCATGTTTGGTGAATTTTGTTTTCATACTTTCTCTAAAGAAAATTCCAAAGAAGGAGGAAGAAAAAAATCAGTTGACATTCCTGTTCCTGTCAGGTACAGGGGGGTGAGGCATTTTGTGCCCCACATTCTGAGAGTCCAAATCTTCTCGCCTCAAACCATGCCTGTCCAGTGATGGGCTGATCCCCCGTCAAGGAGCACCATAGCAGTAGCATCTTCTGCCTAAGAGAGCTGCATTCCCAAGTAAGTGCTGTGTGTGCAGGTCTTTCACTGCTAGGACCCACAAGACCAGGGACAGGCTGTTCAATTTGTATCTGCAGAATTCATGTAGTCCCCATCTGGGTCAATTCAGTCCTAGATGAGATCAGATAAGCTAGCATCAGCTAGAGCTTCCTTGAGCCACTCTCCATATTCCGCAATTGGGTATTGGAATGACAGCCAAGAGGATGTTGACAGAGTTGGTGCAGACCAAGCTGGCTCTCCTGCTGATTGCCCTAGCTCAGGCAGTAAAGCTGCTGGCATCTGTGCATGCTCATGGATGGACCACTGGTGTGTGTAGCCATTGTACGTACAAGGGGAACTGCAGAGAGAGAGAGAGAGAGAGAAACTAGACAGTGCTCTAAGCAGAAATCAGTGTGGTGGTCATGTTAGAGCAAAGCAAAGATCTGTTTGTTGCTGAAGAGGCGCACACATCAAAGAAGCAGGCAGCAGTGGACCCGTTACTAACACTGTATCATCCACACGGGCCTGGAATAGAATGTAAAATAATGTGGATAGGTCTCCTTAAAATGGAGATTGTAGCAGGTGTGGACCTATACTCTCTGGTCACTTTCTTTGATTAATTTTGTTGAATGTAATGAGGAGAGTTTATAAAATTTAATTATAATGGAGTTGAATTCCAAGATATGTACCTTTTCGCAGAGAGACTTTGGTAAGAACTATTCAAAGATAATGAAGTGTTAGTGATGAAAAACAATTGATGATGGTTAACTGTCCTTAGAGTTGACTTGTCTTTGCACAGCAATGTAGAAGTCACCCCCCCCCATATGGGGTCATGAACATCTTTAATTTGCAGGATTTAAAAAATAAATATTGACATTTTTAATCAAATAAGATGCTTCCTAATTTTCTTTGTGTCAGCTAGCTATTGTAAACTGTTAATGTAATTTCACCTGCCTTTTCTTCCTTCTCTTAGCTTTGTGGGGGAGTGGAGGTTGGTGTTAGAGGATATAATCAAGAGGACGGAAAAATTTGGAATATTCATCTGTAACTATATTTAATAAAACAGCTGAAGCTACTTTGTATCTTTCTGTTATAATTAAATAAGGAATTTTAAAATTGAGGTTATCCAGACCAAAGCCCAAATGTTTTTAATAAAATGTCACTGTATATGTGCCCTAGTGGCAGTACAAGGGATAGTGAAGATTTTCTTCTCAAAATTCCTAAGAATAATATTGTTTTCAATGATGAAGTCCAATAGATGACAAGAAGAGCATCTTTTGCAGTATAGTCAGCAGGAATATCCTTGATTTATCAGTGCAAAGATAGATATTTAAATTGATGTTATAGCAGTTAGTTTGAGAGAGATTCCTACAGTAATGGGTTATTGTAGGCCACCCCCATAAATATGCATGTACTTTACTACTGTAATACCACTGATGTCAATGAGACTGTTCAGTGCAGTGTAGTTAAAGTCGTGTAAGTATTTTCATCAGTGAGCTCAAAGTTTGCACTTGCATAAGTTTTTATATGGTAATCGCAAAACTCCTACATGATGGCAATCTTGTAGTTTATCCTGATTTTTATGCCTGGGTTGAGATGACTTGTTTAATACCACATGGGAAATTGAGTTGTAAAATTTGTGGAGTAGTTCTGGCTTCCAGACCTGTGTCCTGATGATCAGACATCATCCTGTCATGAAAGAAACAAATGTATGTTGTAAGCTGAGATTTTTCAGTTATTTTTAATTAAATACTCTGAGGAGTGCTCCTTAAAAGGAAATATTCTGCTCTTTTATTCAGAGTTTTTGATAAATTCTTCATGAATTTTGGATAATGATTTTTGTAGATAAAAAATCCAGAGCAATATTAAGTTATTTCCTGTTACTATGAATTTTAATTGTTTGTTTGCTTTTTTAAAAGACACGTCTCTAGAGAGCATCCTCTAAGAGAAGTATCATATATTGTTTATTTCTAGTTATAAATATACTCACATTACCAGTCATTATACAATTTAATTTCATTCTCTTTAAAAAGATTGACTATGCTCCAGCTACACATTTTATTTAAAATGTGATTAAAAGCAATCTTTTTAAGTCAGAGGGCCACCTTCAATTTTAAAATAAATGCATGAAAATATTATTTGATATTAAGAACTTCTTTTAAAATGTCGTACTGAGTAGAACCTTGCATTATGAACAAATCTCAAATTGAGCTTCAAAATGGTCAATTATGTCAGCAAATTTGAGTTGAGAAAGATGGATCAGAAAGCTCCTTCACCCCCAACTTAGTGAAAAAATTGCGGTGTTTCTTAACCAGATGATACTAGAAATGTTGTTGTTCTGTGGTATCCTGTTTTCCTTCTTCTAGCTCTTACAGATACTGGCCTGTGGTCACTCCACCCAGCCTTTTATTGCTCCATGCTACATAGCTTCTAATTCATATACACATCTTTTTTATCACCTTTCACATATGTTTTAACTAATAAGATAATTCTGTTACTTATTACTTTGACCTGACTGAGGCATATTGGTTGCTCCTCTGTTTTAGAAAATTATTTTTAAAATCTTGAGTGTTAGTGTCTGTCTGTCTATGGGTTAAATAATACTATGCTATGAAAATGTTTGACGTTGAAAGAAACCCTTTATCAGTTATGTGATTTTAAAAATAAGTCGAGTCTTTTTCATTTACACCGTCACGTTAAATAAAGTTGCGATTTGTCATTTAAAAACAAATAACTGAAACCTTTGTCAGGGTTTTCCAGTAACAAAGATCATACAGTGTTTTCCCTTTGTATGGAAGGAAAGTTTGTAAAAGGGACATATAATTTGCATGTTCCACCTACATTTAATTTACTTGACTTGCTCAGAGATTTTTTCAAAGTAAGTTGAATTAAAAAGTTGAGAATTTATTTTTCTTTCTAAAAAATGTAGTTCAAATGGCTAAGGCAGAAAAGGAACCTAACATTTTATACATTTGATTTTGAAGGAACGACTGTAGTTCTGCAATAGCTTACTGGCCAAGTCCAAATAAAAGAATAGTGAAAAAGGGAACTGGTAATGAATGCATCCTAGATCTTGCAAGTGAAATGCTAATGATGGACTGAACGTCAGGGTCATCTCAACTACGGTACTTGGAGTGTGGTTCTGCTCTCCAAGACACCAAGGAAGACAGTTTCTACCCAGATTATTTTAAACATTAACTATCTTTTAAACTTTAATTTTCATTTATTTTCTGTTATATTGGAAAGGTTATTACAAATACATTTACAAGCTTCTTAAATCACTCTTCACAGAAGTAGTGTTGTCAGCATGACCCCTATTTTGTCTATGTAGTTACTTTCAGACCTCATTCATGCTGTACTGCTTAGGGGTGAGTTTCGCTCACATGTGTATGAATTGCCTGTAGTTGTTCCCCTTCTAATCTCCTTCTCTGCCTGGCTGTAGATTGTAAAGTCTGCTGAGCAGGTGATGTCCATGAATGTTTAAGGAACTCATAGAAGATACAAAATAATTTTAAAAAGTATAAGTAAAGCTGTAATGGTGTGCATTATGCTTAGCTATAAAATGGCTAAAAGTGTAAAAGACAAGAAAAAAGCAAGTGGAATTAGATCTCTGAACATCTAGTCACATTTTTGTCTTGCTTCTGTTTAGTCTAGAGATGCTTTAATGTAGTGACTTTTTTTTAATTTTTCCATTCATTGTTTTGAGGTTTGGGCCAAAGTATGAGCATTTAGATTTTAAAAGAAGAGATTTGAGTTTGTACAGTGGTTAACATAGCCACAGAAGAAGAATCTTACCACCAATCTTTTGTTAAGAACCTGTAGGCGTCTTCATGGTTTGCTGAATGTTTCACTGTGGCATGAAGATTGTTTTAACATTGTGTTGTCTGTTGGTTATAAAAGTTGCATCTTAATAGCAAGACTTTAGTGTCATTTATTTAGGGTCTGAATAAATTATCAAGTAAGCTTTTCGGATAACTGATTAGTGACTTTTTTTTTAAAGGACTTTTTCTTCTTCACACTATTAATCTTTAGCCTTGAAATTTACTCTGAAATTTTATGATTTTGAGAGCATCAGTTCATAAGTGTATTAACCATGGTAAACTATGATACACAATTTCAACAGTATGCACAATTTAGAAGATGAAGAATGGTTGGTTTTACTCCTGATGTTTGAACTTCCCATTATCTTTTGGCATTAAGTTGTCTGACATAAATTTTATCTCTCCATTTGGTTCTTACAAAGTCCAGAAAATTTTAGCTTACTGAAGTCCTATGCTAGTAGAATTTCCTGTGTTTTTGTTTTAACTTGCAGATTTTGATTAGTTTATCTCTTTTTTTTATCTTATTTTTTCACCACTACAATTTCCTTGGAACTTGAACAAAATCAGCGGATGCAGATAGTTACCTGAAGCTGTGATCTATATATCTGTGCTAGACCAGTGGTTCCCAACCAGTGTGTGGCAACACCCAAAATGTGCCGTGAGCATCCCTGAGAGCTGGACTTAAAGTTCCCTCCCTGCTCAGCCCAGCCATGTGGGCTGTTCAGGGCTGGGAAAAGGGGTGGTGGTGGTTAAAGTAAGGGGTAAGGCATGGAACACAGTTCTGGGGCCCCTACTTTTGGGCAGGCAGCTTTCTGGTCCCCCTAAAAATAGAGGAAGTCACTGGAATGTGGAATTCCAGGGGTACCCCTAAAAATAGCAGGAGCAGCCCGAACACAGTGTTCTGGGGGCTCCACCTTACCCAACCAGCAGAGAGGGGTGGGATGCTGGGAGTGTGTAAATCTCCCCCAACAGGGCAGAGCAGCTTGTGTTAGGCAGCCTGCAAACAGCTCAGGTAAGAGCTTTGAGGGGGAGAGCTGCTGGGGGTTGTGAGTGGCAGGTATGTGTATGTAGCAGAGATGGGTGCAAGTGGCTGTGTAGCTGGGGTTGTGGGGTGGCTGTGTGTGGGGGTGTAGCTGGGGGCTGGAGGCCTAGTTCTGGCCTCTGCAGTGATGAGGGGGTCCATCACAGGCAGTAGGGGGCTGTGAGATGGGAGGATGGGACCCACTGGGGTGGGAGGGAGCAGCAGTGGGGTGAGGATTTGTCCTGGGTGGCAGGGAGCCATGCTTCCCTGCCCTACCTCCTACACCCCAGGTTCCCCACTGCCCCCTGTAAAGCCATTCTTGTTCTCCCTTCCCCTCTCCTCTCTTGCCACTCTTGTGCTGTTCTCCACATGGTTCCCCTTGTCCTCTTTTGCCACCCCTGCCCTGCTCCGCTCCCCACACTCACTCCTGCCACTGCACACGACTCTTGACCTCCTGTGTTTTGCTGCCCCTGCTTTGTTACCCCCTACTATCCCACATAGCAGCATTTCTGAAACACTGTGCCATGGTTCATGAATATTCATAAGTAATTTAAGTTAATTTGAATATTTATGCATTTTTTAATGGTGGTGTGCCTCAAAAAAATTGAGGGTATCAAGGTGTGCTATGGCATAGAAAAGGTTGGGAACCACTGGTCTAGACCTCATGTCTCCATGGTTTCTATGCCACCTTTAATACAATTTGCCATTTACACACTTAATTCATTTTGGCATAATTGAGGTAAACAAGTGAGGTGACAATTATGATGGTGCTGAAGCACAGTCTACAAAATTGAAGACAATGTTTTAAAAGAGAAATTGGATCTGTCCTTGAGACTTTCATCCTTATGCCAAGAATGTCTTGTTCTTTTTTTATACTCATCATTAACTTGTTAGGTTTGTGGTTTTATGCAAATTTTAAGTACAGTTGTATTCCATTGTATGTGCTTTTTTCTGATGCTGCTTTTAACTGTTGTTCACTTTTCTGTTTTTCCTGTACCAATATATTATAAAGACAATATTGATGCTGTTGACTTTATTTATTTCCTTCACTCATTGGCATTTTATAAATAAAATCACCATGTAGTTCTTAATCAGGGATGGGTTAGACTACCGTTAGTAGAGATTTTGCTGAGGTGTTGAGCAACTATCAGTGCTGGCACAAAAGTTATTCACTGTAGATTTTCAGTATTTGACATTCAGCTGTAGAAGGCTCTCTTGCAACGTTAACATTAATAGGCTACAGATGGCACTTTGGCTCCCAGCTACATTAATTCATTATAATATAACAGCCTTCTTAAGAGACACCTCTTGGCTATGCTAAACACAACTGGCTCCTCTCAGGGATAATGTTCTAACTAGGTAGCATGTGTATTTTTACCTTCGTTAAGTACAGCAACTTAACCTAAATGAACTTTGTTTAGGATTTGCAGTACAGTATATTTAAAATTTAGCCTTTTGCTTAGTTGATGTATTACCATGCAAGGAGGCTGAGGGGGAGAAAGGAAGAGAATAACTTGAGCCTTCTGATATTAGACACAGTTTTCAGACTGCTGAGGTGTTGTAAAGCTTCTGAAGCTGTACCAGCAAACACAAATTTTAACAGTCATATGGGATTTGCTTGCTCCTTGTGACTCTGGCCTTGTCTACACTGAAAATTCTGCATCTTGGGATCGATTAAGTGGCCAGCGTAGACCCGCTTAGTCGATCCTGGAAGCACTCTCCCATTGACTTAGTAACTCCCCCCACTCCAAGTGGAGTAACACTGAATCAGTGGAAGCCCTTCAAATCAGTGCAACTGGATGAAGGCACCACAGTAAGTAAGAGTAACAAAGTCGACAGAAAATAAGCTTTCTATGGCACATAGACTGTGTATCTCCTGTTGATTTAGCCCCGCAGTGTAGATTAGGCCTCTTTCAGGGTAGCCTGAATGCACAACAGAATCCTTTTCTCTGTTTTTCCTCTCTCATTCCCAGAGGGAAAAAATATTTCCACACTACTTTAAAATAATGTTTTCTTTTAAAAGTCATCTTTTGGATATTTACTAAGCATTCCTTATACTTTTAAGGTAGAGGAGAATACTGTCCATGAACTTTTAATTGATCATCCAGAATGTCAGTAGCCAGAATATTTTCCTTTGTTCACTGCCACTGTTCTCAAAAGTGCATGGAGGTTAGTTTTGAGGTGGGTTGATCAAAGCCTCTGAAATTGTTTTGAGATGAAGTTCTTACCCCACTGAGATGACTAGCAACATAGTTCTAATTTCCACTGAGATGAACGTAGGTACTTCTCAGCGCTCTTGGATTAGTTTTGTTCCATTCACTGTAACTGCTTTCTTGTAGCGTAACCAGTGTCTTTATGTTGAGGGTGAAGTAGAGTATAATTGGGGCAGCTCATGCAAGCATGCTTATGCCATCTGTATGTCTCATTTTGTGATGGTCCTCTGTTCCACTGTATGGAAGGGATTTGGTGACAGGACATGCAAGTCTTGGACTGTTCTCTACTGCATAGTGGTAGAGCAAATGATGTGGAGGCTGCTTAAACAGACTAAGTAGAACCAAGGGAGCAGTGAGTCTCAGCCTGTTTACTACTGTGAGCTGCATATGTAGGTTCCTACATGTAACGTGGGCCACACGTACACAAGGTATATATACGACCTTTATGGCCTTGAGGATGCTGCATGGGCCACAGCTGTATGCTGATAAGTTCACAGGTTGAGAACTGTTGCCATAGCCCATTTCTGCCTGATGTACAGTGTCTAGAAGAAAGATCTTCTTACCATAGACTCTGAGGAACACTTAGTGTGGAGCCTAGTTGGTTGGGTTAGGCTGGGTCCAGGATTTAGGCCATGAGCAGGGATATTTTTTGTAGAGGTATTAAAGCTGACTATAGATTAAGACAACAGTATTTTGGTAGGTCACACTGGGAACTTGTCTGTTTCACTTTAAAAGTTGTAAATTATAAAGGTTTTTAAATTATTGCTTAAGTGTAGTAGAAGTTAGTATGTGTTCCTCTCCACCCTCATTCTGCATGGGAAGTTTCCAGCTCACTTTCAGTGCAGGAATTTTGGAAGGATTCTGCTTTCTGTGATCACTTTTAATGAGTGCAAAACAGTACATGGGTGTTCTTCAAACAATTTTCTTTAGCTTCAGAACTGTTCATTAACTCCCATGATTAACACAACTGAGCACATTACAGAAAATTTAAAAGTGAAAAACTTGCTAATAATTTGGGGGGAGGGAAGGAGAAGGAAATATCAAACCCACCCAACCAGAGTAAGGGGAAAAACAAAGTAAAAAACCCAAAAACACCCCCCCGCCCCAATTTTGCAATAGAACTTAAATCCCTGTGAAATTCAAGCCATTGTTGAGCTGTAGGGTGCGTGTTCTAGCATAGAGAACCTTGTTGTCATCAGCAATACCAGAAATTTATCAGATAGCAACACTGAAGCAAACTAAGTTTTTCTTTTAAATGCTTTTTCTTCTGGTCAGAAGAAACTATATTTTTTCAGAATGGTGATTATCCCAGATAATTGTGATCATCACGTAACTGACTGTTAACCAAAGTGTAAATAATTTAAATTTTAAACTTTATTTGTACAAAACATCTACGATCCAAAAAACAACCACAGTACAAGTAGAAAAGTAGGTTCAATTCTTGTGAATCTTTATGCCAGAAAACCAAGTAGATGTTCATAGATTTTTTTTTTTAGGCTGGGAAAAGTTGTTAGAATTAGTTAGTCTGGCCTCCTCTGGCATAACAGATTAAAGTACATCCCCATAATGTCCTCATGAAGCCTATATCTTCCATTTTGCACTATAGAATATCTCCTTTGAAAGTTATCCAGTCTTGAGTTGATTGAAAGTAATGGTGACTCCACTGTATCCTTTGTTCCAATGGATAAATTACCCTCACTTAAATATTTGCACCTTAATTTTTGTCTGAATTTGTGTAACTTCAACTTCCAACCACTGGATTTCATTACTCCTTTTTCTGATTATAGATTAAACTGCTACAGATTATAGATTGAACAGCTACTGTATATACTGTCAGAAATTCTTCCTTTTCTAAGTATATGTAAACTAATAAAGTCTTAACTTTTGGAATAAATTCAGTAGAATGAGCGCCTTTAGTTTTTTGGCATATGTAAATGAGGTCGCCCGGGCGAGCCCTATCCACCTAGCCACAGGTGAATCAATCCAGTTTCTAATTTTCTTCCCTTCCAGGGAGAGATGGGGAAAAACAGAATGTCTCAGCCCATCAGTGGGGCAAACAAGTAGTCTAAAGTCCTGTGGTAGGGCTCTTCTATAATAGTCTGGAACCCTTTTTGCAGGGCCCCAACAACAAGCTCCTGGGTTAGAGGATGAACAAGTCCCGCTATCAGCTGGGTCTTTGCACTCAGGGTGCACAACCCTACAGGAAGCATGGTCTAGGGGAAGGGGAGAGGATGAGGGGGACACAGGCCTGCCCAATTCCACTGTGTCCCAGCCCAGGGCCCTGACAGTGGCTGGGGATTCATCCACAAGGTCACCGGGGCTCTGGCCGCAACATGCTGACGGCCGTATGGGGTTCAGGCCTGGACACCTGAGATACAATTCCCTGGGCCATTTCTTTCCCCCTCTCCTGATAGTACCTGCTCAGGTTCTTCAACAGGGTCCTCTGGGGAGTAGTCCAGGGGCATAGAGTGAAAGCCCTCCATTTCATCTGGTGGGGTGGGTTTGGCAGCTGCATTTGCACCTCCGTTTCGTTTGGTGAGGGTAATTTCAGGCAGCTCCACCTTGTCCACTGCAAGGTGCAGCTCCTCCAGTCCTGGCCTGTAGAGGGATTGTCTTCCTCTGTTGCAGGTGGCAGTTCCTCCAGGTTGCAGCCAGGTGGTGTTGAGGCTGGGTCCTGGAAGCCGGGGGCTTGCAGAAAGAACTCAGGCTTCTCTGATTCCAGCAGAACCCCCCTGCTCACCATTCCCAAGGGGGGTTGATCCATCCTTAGGAGCACCAGCCAAGGGAGGCCCAAGCCAATCCTCTTGGTACCGGGGTGGAGGTCCATCCCTTGGCCTCCGGCCTGGCTGGAGCTGAGCAGCCGGATGACAGCCATCCTTCTGCCTCGGTGGCCAGGGCTCAACTGAGCTCCCTGGCTTTGCTTTTATGCTTCCTGCCCCTCCCCTTGACCTCCACTTTGACGGACAACTGCCCGGAGGCCATGTTGCCTCTCCTGGGGGTGGCCATGCTGCCTTCTTACAGCGTAGAACGTGTATTCTTCAGACCTCTAGTCAATCTTGTAGCTCTCTTATTAAAAGTGAAAGTGTTGTAACAGAACTGCTGATGGCAGCAGGACTGAGGGGTTATCCCTAATTATGATCAGAACCTGGCCCAACTTCTGTACTTGGTTCATTTCTCACTTGGTTTACTTTATCAACCCTAGTGACTCCATTCATTTCCTAATCAGGCTTTCTAAAATGCATTCTAGATTATAGGCTAGAGAATAAAATTGCTGGTAAACTCTCTTCAGACTTTTGTTTAAATGGTATCAAAAGCCAAATGTATGGCCATACATGTGGCCAAAATGAAGAATAAAACATTTAAAGCTAAATTCTATTGATGGAAAAGGCATGCTATAGAGATTAAACTATACTTTAAGCTCTCCTAATGGATTGATCAAATATTGCTCCTTTTTGTTTTTGGAATAGCAGAGTGTGCCTGAATAGGTTGCAGTACACCTTGTATCTTGTTTGTTTGCAACCTCTAAAAGATTCTGATGCAAATCTTCTTCACTAGCACAAGTTTACCTGAAAGATCTTCTGTTACTTTCTGTACCATCAAAAAAGCTGCTTCTTGTTAGCTTTGGGTGAATCTTTACTAGGAGCCTATGCTGACATGGTTATGCTGATAAGGTCTTCGTAGTGTAAGTGTAGTTGTGCCTTGTGCCATATGAATCTCAGAAACTGAAAAGGACCATGAGAGATCATTGAGTCCCATCCCCTGCACTCATAGTAGGACCAAGCATCCTCTCAGTTGCAGTGTTGAGGGTTTTGTGGCTTCGGGCTTTATTAGAGTACTGACCACTATCCCTGTGCGTTACTTCATTAAACTCCCTCTTTAATAACTGTGACCATCTTCGCAAACTGATAATTTTTGTTCTGCCTTTCACCAAAAGATTTCAAAAATCTTTTTTAAATATTAAACCCCTCTGTGTACTTGTGAGGTGGGTTCCTGTTTTATTGAGGCACACAAAGGCTGTCATTTGCTAAGAGTCGCACTGGAAATCTTTCAGCGAATTTGGTATAAATAGTGTTCAAGACTCTTGGTTCCCCTCCCCCAGACTTTAGTAAAGAACATTTTACTACATGATTTTTTTCTTTACTTTGTATTAAATTTCTGAAACAAACAAATGAATCTTACTGTCACAGGATGCACATCTGTGCACCTTGGGTTATGATTATCTGATTTTTCAGTTTACTTATACACTGGGTTTGTATGTTTTTATGCCAGTTACACAATACACAGTTTCCTTATGGAGGCTCATAACCTATTCAACATGATTACTGTGGTATCATGTTTCCTGCAGCATCATGCGTGTGCACAGATGTGTAATGTTTCCTATGGCTTGGAGGGAGAGGGGAGACAGAGGGGAACTGTCTCCCAGCAGCAGACAGGTACCTGGAGAGTGCAGAAAGGTACACTAGTTGAGTGAGTTCCCTGGCTCAGACCAGACAGAGAGATTACCTTTGCTCAGAGAGGGAGAGCTCGATGGTTTTGGAAAAAAAAGGGAGACACTTGGAGGGATTTGGGGGCTTTCAGCCTTTGAATCTCCATCTTGGAAGAACTTTAAGCAAGATTTGTGTCCTGCCTGGCCTCAGGCAGAGACTGGCTGTACAAGCATCTGATAGCTGAACTCCTTGAGAATAAACTTGGGCTATGAAGTCAGTTTAGGTAGAGACACTAGGTTAATATGCATGTTTGACCTTTTATTTCCTTGTGGTCACCCCTGACTCATTTATATTGTTGTTCTGCCATGATTGGCCATATTTTCACTTAGAATTATAATCTCATCAATAAACTGGTAGTTTTATCTAAAGCTGTGTGATCTTTAGAGGGTGTGTGTAGAGAAGGATGAACATGATCCATTTCTTTGTTATATGGATGGACTTGAGTGATAGGGAGTGGGTCCTAAACCTTGTAAGACAGTGGTTCCCACAGTGGTATCTGGGCTGGGGTTGCTTGACTAGCCAGAAGGCGTACACCCACTGCTTGGGACCGATTGCTTGTGAGAGGCTGGAGTGGACTGACTCAGGAGTGCGTGGTCACCTGGCAAAGTGGTGAATCAGAGTTGAGAAGTGGAAATCGAGGGGGTCACAGTGCACACTGGACCATATCTGGGGAGCAGCCTGTCAATTGACACTGCCTCGTCTATTGATTTTTGTTTTTAGGATCTTTAATATTTTGTAGTACATAAGTATATTTTAAACTGCAAATATTATCTGTGGACAGTTAGCAACTGCAGTAATTAGCTCATTTAAGTGAGTCTTGAAAGACCTCTTTCCCATAAGATTCTTTCCACATAATGGTTGTTTTTGAGTCCTGAGTTGTGCATATCATCTGAAATTGTCATCTTATTTGTTTCTAGTGTGTATCGTGGTAAATTATAGTGAACTGGTATAATGGAGTTGTGAATTGACAAGTATATTCTGGAATCATAATGGTAAAGTGCTAGTTCAGAGAACAAAGAAAGGGAGGAAAACAAGGACAATAATATTGTGGTTTTGTTAAACATCTAATTTTGACGTGGGTCTTCACAGCCTTGTTTAAATGGGCAGCAGTATGGGCACCAATCTGATACATTTTTTCCTGAATTTTTAAAATAATCTTTTTAAATAGCACAATTTAATTAATTAGCTAGTTTTAGTGTGACAGATCACTGCAGCATGAAAAAACCCAATTGCAAATTCAGTAGTTTGAGTTAACATTAGTGAGGGCATGATGGATGAAGTTTTTTTTTTTTTGCCTGCAGCATTTATACTTCATTTTGATACTGCTTAGCCAACAGTTGGGTTGGTGAAAATATCAGTGTTTTTACTGTGTATTGTTTAAAATGTTAAATTAAAACATAGCAGAAACATAGGTAATTGAGAATTAAATCTCATTTTCATGTACTTAGGTTCATACTCAACTGTTCCAATGTTAAACAAACAAGGAGTCTGGTGGTACTTTTAAGGACTAACAAAATTTAGTTATTGCATGAGCCCTGGTGGGAGGGAATCCCACTTTGTCAAGTGCTTCAAGATGGGGATGCTACCGTTTCAAGCGTTGGACAAAGTGTGATTTTTTTTCCATGAAAGCCCATCTGATAAATTAATTTTATTAGTCTTTAAAAGTGCCACAGGACTCCTTGTTTGTTTTGCTGGACTAGACTAATATGGCTACCACTTTGGGACTATTCCAGTGTTAACTTTGCCTCATTAAAGTTGCAAACATGTAGTACTCTCTGGTAGAAGCAGATAACACTGCAGTTTTTTTTCTTTGCTTACACTGGCTGATCATTTTATTTTATAGAGTGTTTGACAGTTGTGTCAGTGTGAGATTTCACTTCCACATTCATTTTACAGAGGTGAGGTAGTTGGGGGCACCAGGATGCGATTCTGTGACTTGTAAACATGCAGCCTTAACTTTGAAGTAACTTGGATTTTAATGTTAATTTTACTTTTTCACTCTGTTCAAAATACAGTATACTTTCTGACCATTGATATGTGTCTGCTGACTTAATTTCAGTAATATTATTTGGCCAAATTTTTGTTCATGGCATGGGAGGGAGAGTTTTTCATGAAACAGGAATGTACCAAAGTGGTTTCATGTCAGATAACTGTGATTTAGTGTGTTGTCTTTAGCAGCTCTTCTTTGGAAGCAAATACTGTTTTCTTTAAGTGCAGTGTCTTCTAAAGAGTGGTGTAGAATATGTGACAGTGATGCAGATTTATAGATATTTCACAGCTTAATTGATTTGAAATGTAATTAACCCATTGCATACAGGGAGATGGCTTTCTGCTTTTAACCAATGGGCCTAACATACTCATAGTGCTCTTTGGGCTAATTATCAGTTGTCTTCTGTATAACACTGTATCTCTGGGGCATTCGGTAGCATACTAACGAGGGAGACTGAGGTTGGAAAAATATAAAAAGACATCTGCTCTTGATATTTCCCCTATTCCCTTTTTAAGCTGCATCAGCGTCAGAATGCCATGGCTCTGCACTCTGCACAGGACGAATACGCTGTGAAGAGTAGTCTGTGACTAATTGCCTCTCTCTGTCGCTGCTTATTAACTGTGAGATGGTTTGTGGCATGGCTACACCATTTTCTGCATGTGGCTAAAAGGACAGAACATTTGTGACAGTCACTTTAAAGTATGTCGGAATCACTTTCAATGGGTATTTTGGATTGGAAAGTTGGAGAAGGTTTTACAAATCCGAGGCTGTGACCACTTTGACCCCTTTTCTTGTTATACTTAAAAATTAGTAGGTCTTAGAGTTGTATCCAAATTTAAATTTTGTGTTCTCAGTTGCACATGTGGGGTATTGAAGAGACAAGGTGGGTGAGGTAATATCTTTTTAGTGGATGAACTTTTGCTGGTGAAAGAGACATAGAGCTCTTCATCACTTGCTGATGGCTTAAAAGTTTCTCTCTTTCACCAACATAGGTTGGTCCAGTAAAACACATTACCTCACCTGCCTTGTGTCTCTATCCTGGGGCTAACACAGTTATGAAGATGCTAAAAACAAGTTGAGTAATACATTTTAGTACACCATTAATATTGGAGAAGTTAAATGTTTTCCACTGTTTTCCTTTTACTTTGTCTTGCATTATCCTATGGTTCAGTTGGTACCTGTAAAGACTGGGGGAGAAACATCTTCAAAAGTTTGCAGTATTAATTCATAGTTTCCCAAGACTTAGCTAATTGTCTATTAGTAATGTGTTGGTGTTTAAAAATAAATCACTCGTTCATGTGTGATTCAAAAATATTTGTGTCTGATTTTGTTGCCCTTTCAGTTTGTGTGCGTCTACTGCAAATCTTTCTGAACATGAGAATTTGTTGGTAATTGGCTTGTTAGTAGATGTGTGAAAACTTGCAAGTTATTGTAGTGAACATAACCTTGAGAATTTCTCAGCTATTCATCAGCATCTCCCTGCTTGTGAAATACTCCTTTGGGGAAAATAAATTACAGCTTTAAATGAAGGTACCAAAAAGTTGATTTATTTTTTATTTGGTACTCAAAAGCATGATAGTGCTTCACAGGCAGACAATAATAGCCCCTGTGCTGAAGAAGTTATAATCTGATTTTAAAAAAATGGCTGGAAGGGTGAAATACATGGATTTGTATCTCCCCCCCCCCAGTTCTTTCTTACATGACTTTTTATGTTAGTTGCTGATTATTAAACTTCTGTCATTTTGTGTTTTTATTACTGCATTTTGTTTTCTTTAGGTATCTTCATCCCAGTAGTAGCAGAATATTGTAAATTCATTGTTCCAATTCTTGCCTAATTGTTTAAATTATTCCCTATATTTGTTAATATACTGTGACAAAATGATTTTTGCAGCAGAGTACTTATTCTTAATCTTTCCCTTGCTGACCTTAACACCAAGTTCAATGTGATTTCCTGTCCATATTTTGTTTCTGTTGTGGCTCAGCTGTAAGCGTTTGGAGGAGCAGAACCCTTGATTTCTGTGTGCACTAAAGGATTGTGTATAAAGTTTTGCAAGAGGCATGATTTCAATTTTGACATTTAATGTAAACTTAAAAAGTGAACAGTTGTTATTTCCTACAGGCAGAGCTTGAATA
This sequence comes from Podocnemis expansa, assembly GCA_007922195.1. Classification (NCBI taxonomy): domain Eukaryota; kingdom Metazoa; phylum Chordata; order Testudines; family Podocnemididae; genus Podocnemis; species Podocnemis expansa. Next base: position 15,122,736 of record ML682019.1, read on the forward strand.
CCGATGGAAAAAAATTGTTCTGATTGCTTGTTTAGAAGGTGAAATAACCCCATCCATGCTTCAACAAGTCGCTGTGCTTATGTACATTTTATAAAAAGGTTAACTTAAAGGCTCCTCACCTGTCTGTGACAAAATATTTGAAAAAGTTACCTCTTAAATAAAGGACAAGTTTCTCACAACCCTGTAGTACAATGATAATGGTGGTGATGCTGCAGCTGCTCAAAAGTGACCAGTGGGTTTTTTGGGTGCCCCAGGTTTTCAGTAGACATCTGTCAGCTCCTTAAAAGAGACTGACTGATTTTTTTCAGTGATGACCGCCTTTTAAAAATCAGGGTTTTTTCTAGGAATCCGTGCGGAGGACCTGGAACCACTTCTGACTCTTGACCATATGTTTTGTGAAATAGCTCAAACATGTTTTCTTGGTATGATAGTATTGGACAGGATGTCTGATTAGAGAGAGAGAGGAGATGGTTCATCTTAACAAGAATTACTTTGTATATGCAAACACTCTTTGATGTGAAATTATCTGTAACTTTGAAAATATTGAAAGCACAAAATGCTTACAGTATTTAATTTTATTTTTTTGTTTTAGGTTTTTGTAGCAAGAAGCAGCAACCTTTTTGTCGGGCGGAAGACAGAACAGTGAAGAACGGTGTACCATGTGTTAGGATATTGAAGACTGACAATTCTTGGATTAGAGTGTTTTTGGATTATAAAAAGGGAAAGGAAAGGAGAGAGTGAAAATGGGGAGGAAGAAAATACAAATCACAAGAATAATGGATGAGCGGAACAGACAGGTAAGAAACGAAGCTTCCATGTGAACAAGTTCATGACAGTCTTTTTTTCAAATGGGAGTAGAAAATTTGTGCATGGATTTTCAATTGAGTAATGTAAGTTTCTTCTGGAGCTGGGATCTATCTTCCTGTGTCTGTGGAGACCAGTGAAGGCACTGCCAGAATACAAATTAATATTAACCTTTAAATTTGGATAATTGCAATATTTATTTGGCAAGAAAGAGTTATGAATTTGTTCTAAAGTAGAACCTCAGTGATATGAACATACAGTTATTAATTGACTTCTGAACTGAATCCCCTGTGAAACTAGAAGTACTGTAAGCCAAGCTGCAGTGAGATCGGGGGACGGAGGGGGGGAGCAAATATTATTCGGACCAGAAACAACCAGGGACCTGTGATTTTTCCTGTAACCCGAGGGCACTGTTCACCCCTTCCACTCCATCCTACTTGGAGGGAGAAGCTGTTTTCATCACATTAGGGCTGAGGCTTGTAGCACCAAGAGTGACAGGTAACTCCCCCCCCCTCCCCCCCCAGCCCAAATTCAAGAAGAAGGAATAGCGACAGGTAGCTGCTTGAAAACCAGGCAGTGCCACCATGTGCCACTTTAGTAGAGATCTCTTGCAGCCTCATCTGGAAGACCCTGACTTCAGGTACAAAACCAGAACGTTTTGTTCAGAGTTACACCCTCTGTTCCCAAGATGTTTTATCTTTTGAGGTTCTGCTGTTTAATAGCACTGCTAAAATGGTGCACTGGGACTCGCACACTGATAGACTGGTTTTATAGAAGTTTTTGCAAAAGTCTGACTTTTTTTTTCTTTTGATATTATTGGTATTTAATTGAAAGAGTGACCCTGATACTGAATTATATTCTAGCTGTATCTGTTTTGTGACCTTGTAGACTCTAAGGTCAGAAGGACCAGTGTGATCATCTAGTCTGACCTCCTGCCAATGCAGGTGCCAAAACCTCAGTCACCCATTCCTGCAGTAAACTTCTGTCCTATGATTTGAAGTATTAAAGTCCTCAAATCGTGATTTAAAGACTCTAAGGTATAGAGAATCCAGCACCAGTTGAACTGTGCCCCATGCTACAGAGGAAAGTGAAAGCCAGTCTGCCTTGGGGAAAAAATTCCCTCCTGGCACCAGATATGCTGATCACTTAAACCCTGAGCACGTAGGCAAGTCTCACCAGCCAGTCATCCACGAAAGAATTCTCTGTCATAACTTGGAGCACACAGCATCCAATCTCCCTTGTTACGCTAATTACGAAAGGACTCATTGAAACTACTTGCTGCTGTCTGTAGGGGAAACCAGTGTAGCCAGTTGTCAGCTATGTCCTGGTCCCTGGTTACAGGCATATGGTTGCAAGTTGTACCTTTTGAAGTAAAGAACTCTACACGGGATAATTTCCTCAAAAATGGGTTAAAAAAGGCATGATTACAAATAAAAGTATGTTGAACTGTGCTCTACTTCTGAGAATGGTATAGGAAAAGTAGATCAGTTACTTCTGTTTACGTTTTCCCATAAGAGAACATGGGATCATTCAGTGACCTTGAAAAGGTGGCAACTTGAAAACTGATACATCATTTTTCCACACACAATTAGCCTGTGGAACTCATTGCAGTGGCATGTAAATTGAGGAAGAGTAGGATTCTGAAGGAATATCCAGAATTATCATAATTAGACAATAGTCCGGGGAGGGATAAATACCTACAGGATTTTGAGTACTTTCTGTGATCCATATGCTACCTGCTACTGTTGGTGAAAGACTACTCTGTTACTGGGAGTGCTGGTGTGAATCAGTATGGTAGGTTTCTAGGAAAATGGTAGCTTCTGAGCCTGTGGAAGAGTGGTGAGGCCTTTCAGACAGCTCTCACAGCTTGCCTACATGGGAAAGTTACAGCTGCAAAACTACAGCAGTTAAAGTTCGCAGCTTACTTCATACAAGTATAATTCCTTTGTAGACATTAGTAGTCTGACCTGAAAGAGACTTTTTCCAGTTAAGTGTACTATGTTTATTTTGTATAGTCTACACAGCATGTTACACCAGTATAACTATAGTAACTTAACACTGGTATAATGGAAAACAGTTCTCATGGAGATGACTGAGTTACAGCTCCAGTCCCCTTATCACCACCCTGGAGATCCTTAAAGTGCACAGTTTCATAAATCAGCCTAACAATACTACAGATACAAGTGTAAGACTGAAACGGAAGAGTCTTGTTTCTGCGGTGATTGGCACATGTTACCTGCTGTGTTCCAGTTAAACTTTTTGGTTTAGGTTTTGTCTGTCACGGTTTTCCTACTGTGCATGGTACTTTCCCTAACCCAAATAGGGTCCTGTATGATGGGGAACTGGGGGAACTCTCATGCATTCATGCTCAGCTGCACCAGAACTTTAACTAGCCTCATTTTTGACGGTTTGTTTGGGATTCTTTTAAACTTTTTTTTTGGGTAGTCCTAGACTAGACATACATTTAAAAAAAAAAAATTACACTGACTGTAAATTACATAGAAGTTACTGTCAGAACTGAGCAAAAGCCAAAGGTTGTGTTTGATTAGCTGGAATCACACAACTACTGTATGTTTAGATGTAGATAAATCACCTAAGTAGACATATTAAAGTAGACTAATGATGTCTGGCAGTTCATCTTGTGTGAAATGCTAGAGGAGTTGTAAGTTAACATACATTGCAGTTCTTGCTATCAAATATGATCCAGCCACCCTTGCTTCTTGAATCCCATGCTTGCTTTCATGAATAAGCCATATGCTCAGTCCTAGTAGTTTTTGCACATTCTTTACCTTAAAAGTAATTGATTGTTACATGGGAGACTGGCTCCAGCCTTTTTGCACTGTGATAGTCCAAATGTTAGCCACTGAGCAAGTTTGACTTCTTTGATGGTGAATCTAGATGTTTTAGCTCCAACTCTGATCTCTTGGCTAGTCTATTGGCTGGCCTCTCCAATTGGCTTTAGGGCTATTTGTTGTAGTAACGTGTGGGGCTTTGGTGTAAGGCTGCACTCTGACCTGATTTCCTTGTATTCCAGAAGAAATCAGATCTTATATATGTGTTGTTTGTTAGTCATTTTTGAAGTCCTTGGGGTCTGAAGTAACTCTTATTGTCAGGCAGCTCAGTTTTTTGTGCATCCATGTCATACAAGTGTGCCATGTGAAGCATAAAATAGATGGTATGTATTTATTTGGTTTCTGAGTAAGCTACTAAATAAGGAGGGACTCTAGAACTTGTGTTATTGTAACCAGAGAGCATAGTGCAGTAGTAAACTATCTGGCATGTTTGTATCTTTCTCTATCACAGCTGGCCAGCAAATCATTCATGAACGTGTGTGTTAAATTCTGGTGTGGCTGTTTGATGTATTTTCAGTTAGACACATGAGTAGACGATGATAGCGTTTCACTTACATAGCTTGTTTTTATAACTGCACAGGGGGAGAAAACCCTTTGTCTCATCAGAAGTTGTTTCCTTTTATATAGGATTATAACAGCTCAAAACAGAGTGTACAGACTATTACTCCGGAGGATTATAATTAACATGATATGCTTATTGTGGTAATTAAGAACTCTTATCTATTTAAACGAGCTATAGGGCATTTGTATTCATGAAAAAGAGGAGAATAAAATGCAGTACAGTTGATATCAAAGCAACTAAATATTACTTTTGTTACATTCTTCAATAATCAATACTGGAATCAACTCCAAGAAACCTGTTGTTAATTGCCTTGTGTTAAGAAAATATGAACATATATTTTGTGGAATATTTTTGGTTGGTAAACTTCAGAAAAATGTCAGTGTTTAAAAAGGACACTTGAAAGTAAGATGATAATATTTTGTCATTTCAGAATTTGTATTGGAAGTTGAATCTTTGCTTACTATTCTACATTGTTTGCTTTGTAATAGTGCCTAGAGCAGGCATGGCCAGACTGTGGCTCAGGAGCCACATGTGGCTCTTGAATGGAAAAAGTGTGGCTCATGGAAGAATGTCAGCAAATCAATTTATTAGGTAAAGGTATAAAACTATATGCCTCAGTGCGGCTCTTGAAGGTTAAATAATCAACTTGTGTGGCTGTTGAGTTCCATAAATTTGGCCACCCCTGGCGAAGCATCTGAGGAAGTGGGATCTTCTCCAACGAAAGCTCATGCAAAAAATAAATCTGTTAGTCTTAAAGTGCCACACAACTCCTTGTTGTTTTTTTACTGGGCTAGACTAACACGGCTATCCCTTTTGAAATGGACTAGAATGCTAGATACTGTACTAACCCACAGTAAGAGATTGCCTTTACTTTAAAGAGTTTAGAGTACAAGTTGAAGAGTGTGTGTATGAGAAATGACTTGCTCATGGTCATAGGTAAGAATTCATGTTCCAAGTCATGCATGCCTTCTTAAGGCAATGCAAACACCCCCGATCCTGGTGAGCTTGCATTCTGGCCGACAAATAGTCTCAGCGGAAAGATGGACACCAGCTCTTTTCTGGTAACTATTTTGGAGGAGGTGGTACTGGAACAAAGGATCATTTTAAAAAGTAACATCACTGGGCCGAGGAACTAGAAATTTAGTAGTTCTGAAGAGCTTAATTTGAGTTAGCTGAATTTCTAGCACAAGAATCTGATATTTAATTAAAAACAGCTACTGTATTGGAGGGCTAGGGAGTAGCAAAAGCTATACCTGTATTTAAAAAGACTGGAGGGTAATCTGAAGAATTATGGACCAGGCCCACTAAGCCTTATAGCTTTACGTGGTAAATTGCTTGAAATGGTGATTTAAAAATACAGTAATAAAACAGTTGGCAAATCATGATATGATGAGTCTAACCAGCATGGTTTTAGAGAGAAATATCCTGTCTAACCCCCTAGAAATGTTGGAATGCGTCAGTAAGTTTTTTGCAGTGGTTTTTAAACTGGGGTATGTTAACTCTCATTGGGATACATGAGAAAAATCCTGTAATGGTGGACAATACTTTTTATTTAGTAAGACTTACCAATCTAATCAGAAGTGTTTGCTGTGACTCTATCTCAAATTTTGGGTATGCAGCAGACTGAATTATTTGGAAAAGGGTATAAAGCCTAATGAATTTTAAAACTACTGGATTACTGGATAGAGGTGAAGTAGTTGACATAATTAAACTTTAAAACGGGGAAGAGAGAGAGTGGCACCTCTGCTACAACATAGCCAGCTAAAACAGCTTGCAGCGTGTTATGCTGTATTTTGACACAGCTTTTCATCAATTGATTTAACGTCGTTAAAAAGCATACTCCTTTTTTTCCTGTCAAGACAATGCGTATAGTCATGGAAGAATCACTGCCTATTCCCCATCTAGTCTCTTCCATACCACTTTTGGGAACTTTAATACAGAATTCTCTATTCCATTTCCTTGTCCTCCCTGAGTACAAGAACAGCCTTGTTGTGGCTGGAAGCAGAGTTTCTGGAATAGTAAAAAGTTATTCCTGGAATATGTTTGTTCTTGTCTAGAAGCAAGAAGGCACTGAAGTTCTGTGTAAAACAGTTTTTTTTCCCCTCACTTCCTGACCCCGTGTGTGTGTGTGTGTGTGTGTGGTGTTTTTTTTTTTGTTTTTGTTTTTTAGAGAGATCCTGGCTAGATAGCAAGATTTCCTGGGAATGACAGTGGTCCTGTCTGATGCTTCAGTAAGAGAATTGTTTGGGTGATGCGCCATGTTTTTCTGTTGCTAGGCACAAATCTTGTAAAACAGATTTTAAAATTAGTTTGTCAAATTTTCCACAACAGGTATCTTTTTGGGTAACTCAGATTGTACCCCACCTTGTTTGCCTACATTTAGTCTTTTCAAACAGTTATTCATCTAAATGTGTATGGTGTGGAAGTAAATACATGTTCAGATAAGTAAAAAAAAAAAAAAAAAAAAAAAAAAAAAAATCAACATTTTATTAGTTGAAGTAGGATCACTAGCATTGTATTTCTTGGTAGTGTTGTTTTTATTCCATCTAACACAAAAATGAAATGAAATACGGCATCCTTTTTAATAGATTTCTGTCCTTGAGGCATAAAAGAGCAAAGGAAAATTGGTGGTTTAGGTTTCAGCAGCATTCAGCTGATCTACTGATCAGTCAGTATCTAACTATACATACATGAAGCATAGAAATAAATATTTATTGGAAGGACCTACAATGCTGCATAAATTTTCAGATGTATTATGCTGTATTTTTTAAAAATGAGTTTTTCAGTGTGTTGATGCAGAAGTTTTTCACATCTACTTTGCAGGCGTTAGTGAACTAAACAGTTTTCCAATGTAGCCTTTCCACAGTGAAGCTGAAACAGAAAATATTCCTGGGGTTCTGGAGCTGTAAAAATCTAAAGAAACTATCTGAAATATGTTAAGAACCTTAACACTAAAATGCTTCATACCAAAATGTGAGTATGCACCAATATCTGAACATTGGGCAACTGTGCAATGCAAAAATTGGCTTAAAATGATATTTTAGGTTGCATCATGATGAAATTTCACATATACTGTCAAGTTCCAAAGGGGCAACCATGTTAATGTAGTTCAGTAAAACAAACAAGAGTCCTGTGGCACTTAAAGACTAGCAAGTTTGTTTGTTTATTGCATGAGCTTTTATGGGAGAATTTTTTCTTCTCTCATTACAATAGGTGATGTGATCTCATCTTCCTCTTTGTGCTGTTCCCCAGTGTTTGCATTTTTACAACTGCTTTGATTTGCTGTTAGGGTGTGACCTGTTCCCATGGCTTACACTTCCCTGCTTTTATTTCCTCCTGTTCTAGAAATTCCTGCATCGTCAAAGCATCAGGTAAAATGGGAAGCTCACGTGATAAATAAATTTGTTAGTCTTTAAGTGCCACAGGACTCCTTGTTTGATATATTAAGTAAAGATATTTTTAAACTGAAAATTAGTTGAAATTGCTAAACTAGGAAGAATGACTGACTAGATCTTAACTTCTAATTAATGCTTCTCTACTTTTCAGGCTGTTAACTTGTTTTGCAGGGTATTTCTTGCATGACTTAAGAAACCCATGAAATGAGAAGAAAATTGAAATATTTTGCTAAGAATCCTGCCTTGACGCTTATAGTCCAAATGCCCTTCTTTTCACAATACAGGTCTCCATAGATGAACTGTTTATTTTTAGAAATTGGTTGGCCTGTGTTTTAGGAATTTATTAATTTAACAAGGTTATGCTGTAATTCATAAGGGTTAATATACAAGTACATTCACTTGTATATTCCATCGCACGTAGCTTGCTAACATCTGCAACTATAAGAATAGCTTTCCAAAATTCATAAGCCCTCTGCAGACACATTATTTGAAATACATTGCAGTGGATTTTCAGATGGACAGAAACACTTTGTTTTATAGCTTTAAAGGAAACTACAGACACTAGGGTTATGCTGCCAACAGCCATTTTAATGAAGAAGTATATCGTTTTAATAAAATGGCTATTGGCAGTATGCTGTGCAGATCTGATGTGTCTCTGTTTCCTTTAATGATACTTCCACCAGGAGACATTGAGAGTACGGAATGTATTGTACAGTGTAGTTGGCAGTGAAGAGGCAGCATTAACAGCTTTACTTATGGAAAAATATCTTGATATAGAAGGCGCGTTGATGCAGTTTTGTCACCCAGCTTCCACAGAAAATTCAAGTCAAATTTGTCAGTCTAAATGATTTGTTTTATGCTGACTTGCTTAATGTAAAGGTGGATCCCAATAATTAAAAACAAACCAACTCAATGAGCAAAGGAGAATATATTTTAGCACTGGCTCACCAAAATATTGTTCTGACAGCTGTTAAACATGAGGTGTAGATGCTTATGAATTTGTAATATGATGCTAGAGCAACTCCATAAATAAAGTGGAATTGTTTTATACTTAAAGCAAGGATGGAAACTGTAGCTGTGTATGAAGAGTACAGCTAAATATTTACTCTGAGTGTAGAATGGATTTCTTGCAAATTTACAAGAAACTTTGTTAGTTTAACTAAAACAATGGGCCTTTAAGGTATGTAATATTTGGTGTCAGGTCTGTTTTTATCCTCAGTGATTGTAAACATAGTCTTCAAATTTCCCTTTTATAGTTAACTCACTGAAGTCTTGTGCTTAGACTACTTACTTTTTTAAAACTTCTAGTTATCATTAATGAAAGTTTTTCCTTCAGCAAATGCAGATATATTCTGCCACAGAGAATTCCATGGATCGAACTCTTAAAATGCTGCCATCTCCCATTGTTCACAGTGATACTGAGGCTACAGGCTCCCGTTAGTTAAAATGACTGTCACCATTCAACTTCTCTTCCTAATATTCCTCTCTGCCTCAAGGCAGCCTAGAGGCCACTGTCCTCCCCTGACGAAAAGTTAACTTGACTTTCATTATGTAATATGGGAGATGGTGGCCATTTTGAAAGGGCCATTTGTCGTCATTTTCTCTGAGGAAAAGGAGATGTTCTTATTTAATTATATTAGTACCTGGAGATCAACTGAGATTGGGGCTCCTTTTGTGACAGGCTCTGAATGGAGTGAGAAATAGTTTTTCTGCTGAAGAGCTTACAGTCCAAATAGATAAGACAGATGAGGAGTGGTGGTAAAGGATACAACATACAAATACAAATGAATGGCATTTTAGTTTGCAAACGTCAGGTTATAGGAGTGTGTGGGGTGGGTTGGTTGGTTTGTTTAAACAATGAGTGGGGAGATTTCTTAGAGGGGGGAGTAAGTAAATGGAAAGGTAGGGAGAAAAGGTAGTGAACGGTGAGGGGAGGTAAAGCAGCCATGTGGGACAAGTTATGTGAGGCTGAGGTGAAGTGACGGCAGAAGTAAACATTGCAGAGCATCAGTCTGGGTTTTATGAGACTTCTGCTCTGTTCCCAGCTTTGGGCTAGTGGCTTGAGCTCATTGCAATGGGAGTGATGCTTATGTCCCTTGTGAAGTACTCTAAGATTGAATGAAGAGTGCTGTTAAAAAGGTAGGTAGTATTAATGTATAATAAAAGCTGTCAAATCAGCCCAGGATTAAGAATATCAAGAAAAAAATTGGAGAAATATCTTATGAAATCACTGATGTTGAAAGACCCTGATGCAGTTGCTTCTGTGTTTGATGTGGCTGCCTGGCTGGTTTGGTGAGGACTATCTTTCCCAAACTCCCATGACTGTTTGTTTGGAAGATGGATTTTTGGTGTGCCGGGGAAATGCAGGAAGATACGAGAAGCGGGAGGAATTGGGAAGACAGGAGGGAGGGGAAAATTGAGTCTTCAGAGCAGTCGGACTGTATGGAACAAAGTAAACAAACTTAACTGGGCAGTATTCTCTGGCTGCTTTGTGCTGATCTAGACTGGCAAATGCATCAATCCATAACAATTAAGGTAAAAAAAAAAAAAGTACTTTGTTCACACTTCATAGCTTCAGATCTTTGGGAGCTTCACATGACAATATCTCATAGACTTTTTGTTTAGTTCTCCCTTATGAAAGTTTTCACAGAAAAAAAAATGGTAAAATATGATATACCATATTTACTTGGAGTTAAGTTGAGAGTATGTGTTGGTAATATTGGATAAAATACTTAGGGTAAGTGGTAGTTATTGCAAAATAAAATGTAAACCCAGGAAATTCAGTGTTGGGGTAACCTTCAAAAAGGAAATAAAACATGTTAACATTTTGGGACTCAGAGTTAAAGCACCATGATAACATTAATTTTTTGTGGTAGTGACACTATAGGGGGTATGTAAGACAAAAAATTAAATACCTGTTTAAAAAATAGTTCAATACTGGTCAATCCTATTCATGGTTATTGCATGGTGTCACATGGTTAAAGTAGTTTTTGTTTGGCTATACCAATTTAAGTATCAAGACGATGTTTTTCTAAAAGGTCAGCTCTATTTCGAACAGGAATTAATTCAGAGAAGTCCTCTTGTCTGTGTTACACAGGACAAACTGGATGAGCACAATGATCCTTTCTGGCCTTAGAACGTGTAAATCACCAACGCTTGTGTAAATAGTACATGTGTCACAGATGAGAGAAATATAATAGAACTGTTTGACACTTTAGTATTTCCTAAATAGTCTTCTGTGTGGTGTGTTCAGTTTTCAGTGGTGAAATTTTGTCATCTTGGTTTTTTTTTTTTTTTTCCTCCCTGTTGAGAAGAACTACTTTTTATTTCTGAAAGTCATACCTGTGCAATGGGTGCATTTGGACCCAATGTGCAATTCGGGTACAAGAAATGGTCTTCCTGTGTATCTATAGATTTCAGTACTTTCTTCTAGTGAGAAATATGTATGTAAAATGAGTTTGGTATGGTAGACTAAGTAAAACTGAGATGGCCATGTCAAAATAACTTCAACAGGTAGCATAATAAAAACATATTACAAAACTTATCTACTGAGTTTAATTGTAATGGGGAGTTGTGCACAATTTCGGATGTCATTAATAGAGAAGAGCTGTTGAATTAGTAGGAAGGGCGAAAAACAGATATTTCTGGTCAGCTTTCCTTTTCAGTGACCAAAGACTCGAGTTTTCTCTTCAGAGTGGAGATAACACTAACTCACAGTTGGACCTCAATTCAAGCCTACGTAGACAGGAGCAGTATTAGTTTTGGTGGGTGCTCTTGTCACATGACTTGAAGCTTCCTGCTGATGCCCCGGTTGCCTCTGGCCGCTCCTCCACCCACAGCACTGCTGCGCACGCCTGTGTTGCTGGGGCTGGAGTGGGTGGGTGGCTGGGCCTGCTGGCTAGGCTGTGCCCATCTTGCCCTCCTGCTGTTTCTTATACCCCTGATTCTTTAAAGACATGGATTTTTTTCTTTGTATTTTGAATGTCTAGGATTAAAGCTTTCTTGAATATTTTATCTTAAACACCTGACCTGGGTTATGAAAAGGGTCCCTGTCTTAGTATACTGCAGCAGAGCTATTCCACTATCAAAGGTCCTCCTACTAAATGGTTACTGTCCTTATGTGTGTTTCTCTGAGTGAGGAGAGTTGCTCTTCCGAAGTAGCCAGGGGCACAGAGGAAGTTGCAGAAAAGCTACAGAGAAAAAAGTTCTCATTTCAATCCCTTGATCAAAATTCTTGTAGTTCCTATTTGAAAACAACTGAAAGAAAAAGAAATATTGAACACAGAAAGTGAATGTCAGATGCAACTGACAAAGTGGATTGGAGCCCATGAAAGCTTGTGCCCGAAGAAATCTGGTTAGTCTTTAAAGTGCCGCAGGACTCCTGTTAAGTTCCAAAGGGGCAGCTGTGTTAGTCTAGTAAAGCAAAAAATGCAAGGAGTCTTGTGGCACTAACAGATTTATTTATCGCATGGGCTTTTGTGGGAGAAAATCCCATTTTGTGAGATGCTTTGAGGAGGGGGAACTTGCAGAATGGGATAAAAATAAATGCAGGGGAGTGTAAGACATGGGATCAGGTCATACTACAACAGCACATGAGAGCATTTGTAAGGATTCAGTTTCAGTGACAATGACTGGTAAGTAGATGTGGCTTCCTGCACCAGCCTATAAGTCTGATATTCTTCATATATCTGGGCTCCACTGTTTCCAGGGAAAAATCTTCCCATGTAGCAGCTCTAATTGTATTTATTGTAATTAATAGAGCTTGACTCTTCTATAGTTGTTTTTGATTGAAGATACTGTTCCTACCAACTTAATTTTCCCTTTAATAACACTGTGTAAATAAGATGACTGTATATTTGAGTAGGGAAATTAGAATTCATGGTGAATGTTAAACTTGCCTGCATGTTATAGTAGATATCTTGTTACTGGAAGAGGAAAGTGCCAGTTCTAAGCTAACACTCATTCATGTTTAATATAGACATTCAAAGTTTTGTTCTGTATTTGAAAAACCTCCACTCTTTTTTTTTTTTTCTGGTGTAGGTGACATTTACGAAGAGGAAATTTGGATTAATGAAGAAGGCATATGAACTTAGTGTCCTCTGTGACTGTGAAATAGCACTCATCATTTTTAACAGCTCTAACAAACTCTTTCAGTATGCCAGCACTGATATGGACAAAGTTCTGCTAAAATACACAGAATATAACGAACCCCATGAAAGCAGAACCAACTCGGATATTGTTGAGGTAACGATTTGAAAAGATGATCAATTTTCTTATCTTCCTAATATTTGTTTTGGCAAAGCTTTGAGTAGAACTGACAGTTCAAAATAGGCTAAATAATGTTTTTAAATAAATATCTTAAAAATGGGAGTCATTAAATATGAAAGGCTAATTTGTAACTACTCTGTATTTCTCAGTTATAATGTCACATTTGGTGGTGAAATGCCCCATGGTTTCATAGTAATAGAATAATGTGTATATTTACTAGTAAATTTTTGCTTCTCTGTTAAAGCACAGCTACTATAAGAACTCAATTCCCTTTTTATGGTTGAATTTCTAAATTAAATAGCAATAGACACTATGGGTTCTCCTCACAACTGTAGCCTTTCCATACAGTGGCTGAGTTCTTATAAAGTTAGCAGGTCTTTACTTCATATTTAAATGGACCAAACTTCATGTGGAACTGCACTGTTTTCAAAAGATTGCACAATGTAACTGAGCAAGACTTGGTCTGTCGTCTTACCTGTTGTACAACTGTGTTTTATTATTTTGCCTGCAAACTTTCTCTAGTATTTAATCTTTTAAATCAGAATCATATATTTAAAATGTTGAATGAGAAACAAGGGTCCTCCAACATTGAAAATAAATTAGAAGAAATGAATCCAGTACCTCTGGAAACAAAATAATGACAAACATAAATGTTACAATTGAAATAAAATAGGGTCTCCTCCACTGTTTTGGTAAGTAACGTTTAAATGTGTGTAGTATATTTGTAAATGAAGTTTAATATTGTTGTCTTGTAAGACATGCTAACAGCATCTTTCTCTGTCCCCTTCTAGTGGCCAGGGGCCACATATGGAAGCCTAAGAGATTTGGTCCTTTAGCTCAAGCAGTGGGGGCTCATACATCTAAAATCAGAGGTGCTAAATTCACTGTCTGTGTGCAGTTCCTCTAGGGATGTTGTTGAAAAATGTTCAAGCTGTTAAGAAAGGAGCATTGAGGATGCCATATGCTGCTGCGTGATGACCAATAGCTTAATGCAGACCTGAGAACAATATTTGGTCTTCGCTTCGTTTTGAAATTTGGTGCTCCAATATTGCTGCCAAACTTTACAAATCATTCATCTACTGGAGATCATTGTGGAATGCTCATTAATACAGATAGTTTGGCTCTATTGGTGGACTGTGGAAAAAACAGCAAGGTGTTGAGGAAGGTCATCCTGTTTGTGATCCACCTCTAAACAAAATTCACAGTAACAGAAAATCATGAAGTAAACAAACTCTTCCTATTTCTTTTTAAGAGAGATTTATCAGGAGACATAAACTGTGAAAAATAGCCAATTGGTTAACAAGGGAAAGGTGTCTGCTTGCCATATTTATTTAAGGAGATTTGTAGTTGTGGTAATGAAAACCTTCTTCTATAGACATTAGGAAACAATTACTTAATTTTTGGGTTAGTACAAATAAAGCATGGATGTACTTGAGAGAACCTAGCCCTCGGTTCTGCAGTTGCATATAACTTACAAGGAGCCTCTTACTGTGTCTGGGTCTGTGCTACAGGTCATTAGTTTAGTGCCTTTTCTTTTCTTTTCTCTTGTAGTTTTATTGTATGTGTGTAGTTCTTAGATTATTAATCTTAGATTACTGGTAGTTTTCTTCTAGAAACTTTTCCTTGTCCTCTGTACAGAGCACCACCCCTGCTTAGTAACATAGCACTGCCCCATCTGTGCTGCCAAGGGCATCCATCATGTGCTGGCCAAAAGCCATTAGAACGGCAACTTGCACCTGTACCTAAACCACGAGAGTCCTGTGGCACCTTAAAGGCTAACAGATTTCTTCAGGCATAAGCTTTCGTGAGCTCCAACTCACTTCCTCAGAGGCACTGTCACCCACAAAAGCTTATGCCCAAAGAAATCTGTTAGCCTTTAAGGTGCCACAGGAGGCTTGTTGGTTTTGCTGTATACAGACTAACAAAGCTATCCCTCTGGAAATATTCAGTTTCAGCTGCTTCTCTTCCTTCATTTACATGAGAGATATTCCTGGAAACTGTTTCTTTAAAAGGACATAGAGAAATAAATATCCTGCTTGTTCTGTTTCAAAGGTCCCTTTTTGTATTCTAGTCTCTGTGTTGAGATAGGTGTACTATGCCCTTCAACAGAACCTCTTCGTAAATTCTCATGAATTTGTGTGGGAGCTCTGGGAGCAAAGAATTGTGGCCTAAATCCGTAAGGTTAAACTTCAAATAAAATGATAACCCTCTTAATGTGTAAAATGCTTAATTCAGGGGAAGCTCCTGTAATCTTACAAACCTCTTTATTTTTATGAATTTCCGATGTATCCTTGTACTCTAACATATCATTGGGTTTTTATCTTATGCCACTAACTTACACTGCTTGGGATTTCCTGCTCGAGGCGTATTGCTATGGCGCACCTGGTTTTGCCTCCTCAACTGCCTTTTTTCCCTTCATTTCTCTCTTCCCTCATCGTTGTCCCCCCCCGTTCCCCCCCCCCCGTCTATAACAATGTGCTTATCCTCAAATTCTTGACTTCTCTACCAGTTCTTTCCTGAGGGTTTCTCTCCCCATTCATTTTCCCCACCTTTTTGAGTCTTCACTCCTACCCAGTGAAGTTTTGCTGGTAGGAATGAATCGATCGACGTGTCTAAGCTGTTTTGTGACACAAGACATTCAATGGACAGCAGCATAGGGAGAGAGCAAGAATGGAATGTGCTCAGGAGACTGGGAAGTAGTCGCTGATTGGTCTTTACTGAGAACTGTGGACCATTGCCTCAGTAGGGACTGGAATGTGGCAGTTTCCTGTTTCTGGGAACTTAGTTTCCCAGTATTAATTATTGTTTTGCTCCCAGTGTTGCAAATGGAGTAGCACTGGTGATCATAGCATACTGCCGACTTCTTGGAGCAATTTCATGCTGTACCTGCCTGTCATGAAACCACTGGCTTGTACTAAAATTACTCTTCTGCTAGACAAGCAGGGAGTCCTGTGGCACTTCAGAATTAACGCTTATTTATCACATGAGTTTTCGTGGGAGAGAATCTCACTTGGTCTTCTGCTAGATAGTCTCACTTGAATGGTATTGTAAATCATCTTCCATTAATTTGGTGGTGGTTTTGTAACTGCCACATGTGGGGGGGGAAAAGGGAAAGTAGCCTTTCTTTCATCTCCCAATCTCCAGTCTTGGCTTCACCTAAAGGAAAACAAAATCTTTATGCAAAAGCAGATAGTGTTAACCTTATATTCTGTTCTTGAAAAAAGAAAAAGGAATATGTCTGCAAATTCTTTTTCATATAGTTTATGTAGCTGCTGCATTCATTTGAAGTCTCTTGGTCTTCAAGGAAAGACGGTTTTTATATCAGATAAGTGATATTGTGTTTTTTTAGAGTGTAATGAACAAAATACTTTGTTCCGCCTGAGAATCGGGTTTTGTCAGTTTTACTCTTATTCCACCTACATTTAGGCAACGTATTTATTCCGTAGTTAGGAATAGACCAACTATTGATTTTGAGCACTGAAAATTCTGTACATCTTAAGTACCGTTTATATTATATGAAATTGTAAGTGCTCAAAATATTAGGAACTTGCAGTGCTAGTTTTCAAGAGCTGTGGTCACTTTTGACTGATGTTGAGAACATCAATATTGAAAACATGCGTAGCACAACAAAAAGGCTTTGTATGTACTGTGCTCTGAAGCAGACAGTGGATATCTTTATCTTGGACAGTCTGCACAGGTGTTTTACTGGAAAAAATACAGTGATCTCAAAAATGTCTACATTAATTAATTGACATAGTTTAATATAACTAATATTTCTAGAATAATGGTCACAGGGCTGTTTCAAAGTGCATCAAGATTACCTTGATGTTTGTGTAAACCAGGGGTTGAGGGCCGCATGAGGACTAGTAGAGGGCCGCATGAGGGCTAGTATGTTAGCCTGAGGGCCACGCCACTGAAACCTTTTCATACAACACCATTGCAGATACTGGTAACAATAGTGTCATTGCAGGCCACAGGAAGTAGCTTTAGGGGCCACGTGTTTGAGTCCCCTGGTAAACTGTCTTAGCACTTCCTTAATAGGAATGCTTTCCCTGTGATAACTTTGCATGGTGTTGACGATGATTTTTTTTTTTTTTTTGGTTGAAATAGTAGACCTGTGCCCATGTGTTAGAGGGCTATTGCAGCTGTTGGGAGTTACAGAAATTTCCCTATCCTATTGTTTTGCTAACTGGAAGCAAGTTCATATACACGTATATGCAGTTTCCTAAAATAGTGCAAATAAACCATTGCTTTGAATCTGATATTTACTGTGTAGATATAGAAGTATACATTTTATGTTGGATCACACTTGGATTATAAACAGCTGAAATATTTTTAATATTAAATGGTTTATAGTGCTAATAAGTGGAGCCCATATGCAGTGTTTCATCTTGCACTAACATGCTAAAGGACAGGCCTTGTTTCTACATTATCACCATTGTAAAATGTAGAAATGAGGAGCACTGTATATTCTCTTACACTCAAAACCAGCATATGCACTCTAAGAGCCTTGTCTGTAAGGTCATGGGTTTGAGTTCAGTACACAGAGCTCATCTGCACATGCAAAGCCTTCAGCATAAACAAGCAGATGTACTGCTACAGCCAGATGGAACGTGTGCCTGAGGACAAATTTAACACTGTACGGAAGTTGGTGTTGGAACACCAGGATTACAGGCCAAAAGCTAAAGAAGCAGCTAGATTTTTACCAGCCTCTCTTTGTGTTATGTTTTTTTGGCCCTGGATACAGGTAATCAGTATACTCACTGAAATTAAGTTCTTCATATTTCTCTGTGACTGTAGTATGCTTCTGCTGTATTTAAGGGGAATACATAAAAGAATTCAGTGTCTTTTTTTGCATTTCTGTGAAGTTAATGAAAAACAGTGAAGATATGTCTTCATGAACACTTAGTTCATGGCAAGATAGGGTGTGAATCTACCGAATCCTAGCCTGCTGTGGACCAACTCCGTGGACTAAGCTGGCGTGCATTAATAGTTCATTACTGCATTTTGGTTGAGTGCTCTTTTGAAACAGGAGTAGACCTAAGTGCATTAATGAACCATTAATGTGTGTCAGCAGAGTTCACATGGACAATTAGTTCATAGTAGGCTAGTGTGGTTTAAATTCATTCCTCTGCTTGCCATGACATAAATATTTGTGAAGGTAAGCCCTAACTTTTTAAAAATCAAGAGAGAAATAATTTTTTTAAAAAATCAAGTGAAAGAAATGTATCAAAATGGAAAAAGCCTTGAGTCCCATCTCCCTTCCTATGCTGGATTGTTCACTCTTTTGAATACTTATTGGTTACGTCCAGTCTTTTTTTATGCCTTCCAAGCAATAGTTTTTCCATTATACTTCTTGAGCTGTGCTATGTGAGGTGGGAGAGCAGGGTATTGTAAACAAAACAAGGGATCAGGGAGAGAGTGATACCTGATATCAACAAATGTAATCTGTATAAAAGGTGATAAAGTTTGAACCAGCCAATGAAATGTTTCAGAAGAGAAGCTTCACAGTGTTTCCAAAAGAGGGCCAAAGAGTCACTCTTCAGATGCTCTTTGAATGGTGGAGAAAATACAGCTTCCACAGAAATGAAAAATAAATTAATGCCTGAAAGTGGAGACCTCATATTGTTCCGATTTGTAAACTCCTTTCTTTAGTTGCATTTTTTTTTTTTTTAGGCTGCATAGTCACTGTAGTTGAGATGAATTCATATGCGTATGTTCATAATAGAATTGTGGCCATGCGGTAATGTTTAGCATCTTCTTTGTACATAGAGGCCAGATTCTTTGATTAGCAGCCTATTGACCTTACTGAGATTCCATAGGTTGTGAGTCAGCACACATTTTCTCTGTTAGCCTGTGATTTACTTCATAACTGTTAAATAGCCAAAATCTAATAAATTCAATGGTGTTGAATAATTTTATCTGTGGAAAATTTTTCCTTTGAAAGTAGATCTTAATGCGTGCTGCCAAAGTTGGATGAGAATGTATTTTTAAATAGCTGTAAAAGCCCGGTGTGTCATTTTCTTGTTTTGCTAATATACGTGGTATCTCTGCAATGAAATGTTTTGCACAGTAAGTGCATGTTGTATATGCAGGTTGGGAGTTCTTGGCCTTGTACTAAAAGCATATTTTTCACATAGAACACTGTCATTTTGCAATTCAGAGCTACATGGAATATATCAGTAGTTTTCTTTTAGATGGGCTGACTTATGCTGTGTAGTTTGTGCAAATAAAGAAGGAGGGGAAAAATGACCTTATTAACCTCTGAAGATAGGATAAGATGCAGTCGACTTAAATAGCAACAAGAGAGGTTTAGGTTGGACATAAGGAAAAACTTCCTGTCAGGGTAGTTATTCACAGGAATGAATTGCCTAGGGAGACTGTAAAATCTCCATCACTGAAGGTTTTTAAGAGCTGGTTAGACAATCACTTGTAAGTAAGAGCCTACATAATACTTGTGCCCTGAATGAAAAGGCTGGACCAGAAGTAGTCTTGAGGTTCCTTCCAGTACTGTAATTGTCTGTTCATTCTGCTCTGGGATTGCACCTTAGGTACACAATCCACATTTCATTTAGTATTATGTCGTATATCTCCTTTGAGTGTGTCACGTGTTCGTGTCAAATATTGTTATTCTGCCAATATCTGATATCATAATTCTTAAAAACACTACCATAAAAAAGTCACTGAAGAATGGAGGTGATAGAAGGCTGACCAGCAAGAACGGGAGGGGAAGAAAGTAAAGGAGAGAAAAATAGACCTGACAGGAATATTCCCTTTTGTCAATCACATTCAAGAAGTGCTTTTTTCTTAAAAACTCCTTGCTAGAGATGTTGCGAAGGCCTAGACTAGTGGTTCCCAACGTTTTCTCTGCCGTGGCACACCTTGCTGCCTTTAATTAATTTGAGGCACAACACCATATAGTTTCCAAATGAACTTAGGAATGAATATTCATGAGCCAATCCCGAGCTCTTTGAGTAGTTTTTCAAAAAATTTTGTGGCATACCTGCTCAGACTTGACAGCACACCGGTTGGGAAGCACTGGCCTAGACTAAAATGGGATTCCAAAAAGTACTTCAGTTCATGGAGGAAAGGATCATCAGTGGCTATTAGCCAGGATAGGCTGGGATTGCTGTTTTTCAGAGTCTGGGAATGGCCTTACAGGGTGGATCACTTGCTGATTACCTGTTCTGTTTCTTTCCTCTGGAAGCACTGGGAATTGACTGCTGTTGAAAGACATGATCCTGAGCTAGATGGCCCATTGGTCTCACTCAGAATCGCTGTTCTTATGTTGTTTGCTCTCCTCCCCTGGCAAGTGGCAGCCCACATGGAGAGATGCTTAGGGTGGTCATTGTCGCAACCCCAGTATCCATATTCTCTAAGAAGGCACTGGCCCATTTGTCAACCCACCATCGTGGGAGGTTGTGTAGCACTGGGGAGCAGAAAGGCTTACAGTGGCTGCTCTGTGGATGTATTGCTGTTTGTCAGCAGTGAGGAGGAACTCAATTCACTGAAGAGTCATGTTATGGTTCTTGGAGACTGAGGAGGAAATCACAAAGATAGGGTCTCATCAAACTTGTAGCCAGACTCATCAAACAGGATTCTCCCTGAACCTGTGAATGCCTCAAATCCAGATACAGTCATCTGTTCTAATCACTCAGTTATTGCTTCTTGGATTTTTTCCTTCAGTAATTGAATCATGTGAGTGCCTGCCTTCTCTGGAGAGAGATGCATTCTTAAATCGTCATAACTGCATCAGGTTTTTCCCATAGGATACTTCCAGCCACTGATACTCAATAGTTTCCTTTTCCCAAAGCAGGCTCCAGTCCATGAACTTTGACAGTGTGTGATGGGGTGGAGAAGAGTCATTTTGGAGGACACAAAATATGTGTATATATATAATCCAACCCCCTGCTTAAAAGCAGGACCACTCTCACTAAATCATCCCAGCCAGGGTTTTGTCTAACTGGACCTTAAATGTCTACAAAGACAGAGATTCTACCATCTTCCTAGGTAACCCATTCCAGTGCTTCACCACCTTCCTAGTGAGAGAGCTTTTCCTAATATCCAGCCTCAACCTCCCCAGCTGTAACTTGAAACCATTGCTCCTTGTTCTGTCCTCTGTTACTACTGAGAACAACCTAGCTCCCTCCTCTCTGAAGCACCCCTTCAAGTAGTTGCTAATCCCTCCCTCAGTCTTCTCTTCTGCAGACTAAATAAGCCTAGTTCCTTCAGTCTCTTCTCGTAAGTCATATACCCCAACCAACCTAATCATTTTCATTGTCCTCCACTGGCCTCTTTCTAATTTGTCAACATACTGTCGGTACTAGACACGGTATTCCGGATGCAGCCTCATGAGCACTGAGTAGAGGGGAATTATCAAACCCTTGATTTGCTGGCAACACTTCTACTGATGCAGCCCAGTATGCCATTGCCTTTTTGGGAACAAGAGCACATTGTTAACTCAAGTCCAGCTTCCCATCCAGCATGACCCCCAGGTCCTTTTCTACAGGGTGCTACTTAGCTGGTCACTCTCCAGCCTGTGGTAGTACATGGGATTTTTCCACCCTAAGTGCAGGACTTTGCACTTGCCCTTGTTGAACCTCGTGAGATTTTGTTTGGCCCAAAGCTCCAATTTGTCTAGGTCTCCCTGAATCCTGTCCCTGTCCACCAGCGTGTCTACTCTTCCCCTTAGTTTGGTGTCGTCTGTGAATTTACTGAGCATGCAATCGATCCCATCATCCAGATCATTAACGAAGATGTTGAACAGAACCAACCCCTGGGGCACTCCACTAGTTACTGGTTGTCAACTAGACACTGAGCCATTGATCCCTACCCGCTGAGCCTGATGATCTAGCTAGCTTTCTATCCACCTTATGGTCCATTAAGCCACATCATGCTTCCTTAACTCTCCTCCTTTACTGGGAGACTAGCCGAAGAGGTAAACATTGAATTCCCCGCATGTGGTCGGCAAGCCACTTGTGGTGAGCCCTCTTAACAGCAAGTAACCCAGGCCATGGAAATGTCTTGATCTAAAACCTTCTGCCTGTTGTCACTGATAACGAGTTATTGGAGTCTATGTTCATTGGCTGAGATTTTGGAATTGTTTCTCTGTCTTCCTTAGCCTGAGGAACTGAAGGGTGGAGGGGAGAAAAACTGGGCACACATTAAATAGATTAAGAACTGTCTGACAGATCTCAAGAAGTAGTTGTCAATGGGGAATCATCATCAGATGGAGGGCAGGGGCTTCTAGTGGGGTTACACAGATCAGTACTAGGTCTGGGATTGTTCAACGTTTTTAACTATGATCTGGAAGTAAATATAGAATTGTTGCTGGTTAAAATTACTTGGTAGTGCAGAGATTGGTAGAAAGGTAATATCACAGGACAGTTACAAATGACCTAGATTGCTTGGCAAGAGGGGTTTATTAAAGAAAGGTGTGTTTACTACCTTGCATTGGTCTGTATTAAATCTAGGACCAAAGAATAGAGGCCATACCTATAGCATGGGAGATTGCGTCCTGGAAAGAAGTGATTCTGGTAATGATTTTGGGGTCATGGTAGGTAGGCAGCTGAACATGAGCTCCCAGTGTGGTGCTGTGGTAAAAAGGACTAATGCAAATCCCTGTGGGAATAAATGGGAATAAGTGGTGGGTAATTGTAGGTCGCTGATTTTTACCTCTGCGTGTGGCATTGGTGAGAGTGAGACCAGAATACTGCATCCATTCCAGGATTTAAAAGGTGTCCAGCTTTTAAAATTTGGAGAGGATACCAAGAGGAGCACCAAAAGTGATGTGACCACTGGTAAAATGCCTTACAGTGAGAGACTGAGTTCAATTTGCCTAGTTTATTAACAAGAATAAAGAGAGGTGACTTTTACTGTGTACAAGTACTTATATGGGGAGGAAAGCATGTGGCTTTTTCATCTGGTGGAGAAAGGTATAACAAGAACCAACAGCTGGAACTTGAAATGAGACACATTCAAATGAGAGAGGGGGCACCACTTTCTAGAAGTCGAGTGGTGAAACTACTGGAACAAACTGTCAAGGGATTCAGTGGATTCTCTATCTCTTGTCATATTCATATCAAGCCTGGATATCTTTCTGGAAGATATAGTACGATTGAATACAAGTTATTTGTCTCAGCATAGGGGTGAATTGGTGAAATTTAATGACTTGTGCTGTTCTGATAGGCTTTTCTGGCCTTAAACTTGGTGAGTCTGTAGATGTTGGTTTTTTTTTACTTTGAGTTAAACGCAGTGTTGTCTTCACACACTGATTGTGGATGATTTTTGTGTCAGTTTTGCCTATTCACTTAAAATATCTCCAGCCACCAGAGAACAGTTTTGATTGCCAGCAGAGAGAGATTAAAAATGATAAATGGACCAGCTGTCCAACCAACCGGGATTATTCATTTAAAAGCCTACCTCCAGTTCATTCGTGGAATTGCATTAAATTACATGTATGGCTTACTGTGGGAGGGTTGAAGATTAAAGTCAGGCCCTGTAAATAAATATTGTCTTTCACACCGTTGACTGCTTGAGAAAATAATATCAATCCCAGCCATTCCTTAATACTACAAGAAAGAAAGTTAGTCTAAGAATACTTGTAGCTTTTGTAGATACTAATGAAATGAACAAAAAATTGCCCTCCATATAAATTTAACTGGTTTTATTACCTTCATTCATAATCTCTAAAGTACTTCAGTCCCCATGTTGACAGTGTTTATTATTCTGGTTTCAGCTCTGCCACATTATAATAATCTATGAAAGCATACAATGATTGTGATTTGCTTAAAGGTTTTTTTTTAAGACAGTATTACAGTGTTGACCTTTATGATAAGAAATTAATTAATGGAATGGAAGAGAAGAATAAAATCTTCTGATGGAAAGGTTTCTATATTTTTGCTGGCTCAGTTCTAATGCAGTATAGCCATCTAGGCAACTAAATATATTTATACAATTGTAGGTTGTCCTAAACTGAACTGCTTGGCAATATTGGATGTATGTATTAGTATCAAGGGGGGAGGGGTAAATAACTACATCTAATAATTATTTTTGCAGAATATAAAAATCATTTTAAAGAGGTATTTAATAGCCAAATATTGGGTTTTTACCTCCTTTATTGTTAAGAAGACTATCTTTTTAAGCTAATATCTGCTGAAGAACAATTCAGAGAAAAAAATTACAAAATTTGATTTGGTATATTTTCCTTGAGTTTGAATCCTTACAAATGCTCTGATTTGCTGTTGCAGTATGGCCTGATCCCATGTCTTACATTCCTCTGCACTTATTTTTATCCCATTCTGTAAGTTGCCCCTCTTCAAAGCATCTGATGAAGTGGGATTTTCTCCCACAAAAGCTCATGCGTTAAATAAATGTTAGTTTTTAAGTGCCCCAAGACTCCTTGCTTTTTATGCCAAGACAACTTTACCTGGAAAGAGAGAGAATCAGGTCAAATTGGGGAGTTTGGAACATAACTCAGTGGGGAAAGTGGTTTTTTCTACTTTCAGTACTCTCCCAGGGTGTGTTTCATTTAATTTTAATTTTTTCCCCCATGTTGTCTGTTGCAATAAAATCCCAAATCACCAAATGCTTTTTCCATTTGACTTTAGAGAAGGGGGAAGAGTTTCCAAGGAAGGTGAATATATATTCACGGTGCCAAAGCTTTAAAATATTTTGGAAAAAAGAAAAACTATATCATTTTTATATGTTAGTAACTAGTTTTGTCCTACGCTTACAGACATCCTGAGCTTGAAAGACAGTTCATTCAGAATGGTGTTCCTCAATATGAACCAATGTTTTTTATTAACTTACACATTTTTCAGATTTCCTGTAAAATCGTGTATTCAGCCACTCTAAAAGTAAAACATGAATATAGCATCTTTATTTTTATGTTGGCACTTTGCAAATTGTTTTATTTTGGCATTATGATGACTAAGTAACATTGACATGTTGTTTAAAAATGACACAGACCATTGGTAATTTTAGGAAAGCTGACACGGTTTAAAAAAAAAAAAAAATTGTTGCCAGTTATTTGCTGTCATTATGTATTACCTGATGTCTGATATATGGAGAATTGCCAGAAGTAGAATAGATTAAAAAACAATAACAGTGTTGGGCTGATGAAAAATAAAGCGTCCTTTTTTCATGTTGGTATTCTGTATTTGGACAGTCACATTTTAATTTATTTTTGTCCAGATAATCTGACACTACAGTTTCTTCTTGTCCTAGCTAGCATCTGGACTCATCTTTGTGAAAATAATGAAGATAGATTAGCTGTACCTTTGACATGAAGATATTTTTTATTTTTGTCTTTAATTTCAAGAAAATAGAATTTCCACATTTACATTTATTTCATTAGCACCTTCAGTTTCCTTTTTTTTTTTTTCCTGGAAGCAGAAACAAATTTTCAGAGACAAAAATGACTGCTAGAGAATGGATTAACAACATAGCCTTCTAAGTCATTTAGACTCCATAGATGGGATAAGTTTTGCTCTTTGAAACGTAACTGTAAAAGAGATAAGTGAGTCTGTGATTTGTGAGCTGTCATTTTTAAAATTTTTTTGGTCTTTTTTTCCAGAGGCTGATCCTATGCTGTTAGATCCTGTGCTGTTAGATCTTTAAAAATCTAAACTCTTACTCATAAATATTGGTGGAAACCTGTACATTCAGCTGAAACACCTATGCAAACCAAAATACTTACAGAAAAGAGGCACTGCCTACTCTAGATGCACACAACAATTAAGTAGAGTCAGTTTCTGGTACTCATTTGTAACTGTAAATTAAGTTTGGAGGGAACTCGGGAGGTCATCTAGTCGAATCCTCTCCGCGAAGTAGGGTACAATGTGGATATGCAAATTAATTAACCATATTGGTATTTTGGAAACTAAGCCTAATGGGTGAACTAAATGAGGGCATAGATTATTGCACCCGCCACACCCTTTTTGTATTTGTAAGGAAAGAGACTTTTGGGGGGAAATAAGAATAGATGGAGGATACAGAAGCAAGTTTCACCATCCTGGCTGCTGCCGCTTCTTGAACCTTGGCCCTTGGTCATCATAATCCTGCCTGATGTTCTGACCAGACCAGGTCAGAGAGGGAGACTCAGGTAACATAGCCACCTCTACCGGCTCCAGCTGAATTCCAAATACTATCTGGAATAAAATGGGATCAGACTTCAATGATGGCTGCAACAGCAACAGCTGCGGTTCCTTTTAGCTAGCTTCATCTCTTTTTCCCAGGCAATTAGTGCTATCCCTACTATTACCTAATAGCATATCAAACAAAGGGGTTTTCCTTCTCAGAACTCTACAGCTATGGGGAACGGAAATTAGGGATATTGTTAAAATGAAAATTTTATTTAATATTTTACATTTCAGATGTTTTAACAGTTTTCCTTCTTTATCTTTACTAGAAGGTTAAAAGATTTTTTATAGTGTGTTTGCTGTGGTTCTAAGCAGGCTGATGTCTCTAGCTACAAAACTCTAGAGCAGGTGAGGCCAAACTGCGGCTCGGGAGCCACGTGCGGCTCTTGAATGAAAAATTGTGGATCCTGGAAGAACATCAGCAAATCAGTTTAGAAAAGCAGCCCCAGCCTAGGCATTCAGGAGGGGGTTGGGATGGTGGGGAGAAGCGTGGCATGGTCGGGATTTTAAATAACTCGCCACTAGCCTGCAGTCTTCTACATCAAGCAGCAGCTAAGTTTTTACTGTACAGGCATAATTTTCATGGTAACCTTAAGTAATTATTAGAATCTGACATTAGTAGCATCAATATTTGTCCTTTTTTATGATAAAATTAAAGTGTGCAATGAATTTTAAACAGTAATTTTGGAGTAGGTCAAAGTAAGCAGCTATGTGCCTCGGTATGGCTTTCAAAGGTTTAATAATCAACTTGTGCAGCTCTTGAGTTCCATAAGTTTGGCCACCCCTGCTCTAGAACTTGGTTTACACTTGTTAATGTTGGACAATAAAAGAATTTAAAATAACTTAAACTCTTCTGACCCTTTTGATCAATACAACAGGCCCCATATTTCTGACCAGTTTTCTGAATACAAGTGATGTTCTTTTTTTCTCAATTAATTTGCTGAATAGTTGGCTTTGGTTCCCTGCCTCAAGTATTTATTGCTCAGTGTATACAGGGCAAATTTCTAAAGGTGTGGTCTGAATTTTCAAATTTTGACTATTTGAAACCTGAACCGATCTCCTTTGTTTAAAATGTATCAAATTCCGTGCTCTTGTAGGGCAACTCCCTATTAAATGAAACCCAAAGTGTAGTTTATTCCTTGAGGAGAATCACTATCTATAAGGAGCAAGTTGTAATTATTAGTTTATTTTAAATTGCCTTTAATTATTGTGGTTTCATATTACTGGATCATGCTATCCTCTTAGATGACATAGCATTTTCATAAAGGTTGCATTAAACCTGTAGCCATGTTAGCGAGTAATGATAGGAGACGCTTATACAATCTGAGGAATGTTTTTTAAAATCTAATTGCAAAAAGAACTGGATACCCTTTATTTGGACAGTGCCTTACTCTTGTTCTCAATATATGAGGAGTAAACTTAATTGGAATAATGCAAAATATTAAACGTCCATAACAGCAAGAGCAAAATCTGTTTCCATTATTGCTAGAGGATTATTTTATTTTTAAGATGAAGTTTGTATCATGAATACTCTTACTGCTTGCATATTTTACTGCAGAGAATTCTGGCTATCATGCTTAGTATATATTAAATTTTATACACTGCTTCATGATAATTTAACTTTCCAGTATAAAAAGTCTGCTTGACACAACTTGTTTTTAGATCCAAATTTGAATAATCTTTTTATGTTGGTTAATCACTTGGTTCTGAGTTGATGGAAAGCAAATCACAGTCTGCAGTATTTGAGGGAAAGATGAAATTAAAACCAACTCCAGTTGGCATTTTCCCAGATTATGTACTGATCCAGCAAAGTTACTGTTTGACGTTTGAGATTGTATGTTTTGCTCATCACTTAGGTTGCAAATGGTACATTAGCAAGATAAAACTAGTTTTCTTTTCTCTGTTGGAAGAACTGACTTATTTTTCCTCTTAAATTTTATGTGCTAGGATGTCCCTTGGCTTATTGGATGTATGACTGTATATCCTAAAGGAAGATAAGTGATTTCCGCAACTTGAGGTTTTTAATATTTGTAGCCCAGACTTTACTTGGACAATGACCTGTGAACACCTGCGTGCACTGTAGAGTGGAACTCATTTTGTCCATGGCTATTGTAACTGACAAGGGTGGAAGACACTTGTGTTTAAAAGCAGGATTTATATATTAAAAATAAGTAGACCATAGTATCATATTTAGCTGGTATTTCTCAAAGGCTAAGTTGAAACATGCTTTCAAAATGACTCATTCGATTTAGGTGGCTTTTATCATTCATAAATATAGATACCATTTTAAAGTGGAATAATCTGGGCTACTTAGTATGGCTGGCTGTCCACCCATGGATTCCACAGTTACTGTACATGCATCCAAAACTGGATTCTTTTGGTCAGAACTGTCCTTGGAGGAGGGATGGATGTTGCACCTGCACACTGACTGTTACTGTGTAATTCCCACAGTCATGAGGGTAGAAATGGCAAAATGAGCCCAACCATTCCTCAGTTCCTTCACCAATACAAACTTCCAGAGAAGTAGGAGTCTAGTAGTAGTAGGAAGGGGGAATGGATCATAGTATCAATGTGGACAGTAGATCTTGAAGAACTGCAGTTACTGTTTTCTTCCTGGTGATCTTTTTGGGGAGCCTTTGGCCTCACTAGGTACTCAAGATGTGCTATAAATTCAGGTCCCTCAGGGCCCTGTCTGTGTATTCAGACCTCATTTATCTCTAGATTTTTGCCACAGTTGAGACCCCCTAGTCTTCACATCAGTGGCTGCAATATTTTCAAATAATGCAAGAGTTATTTTTTATAAAAGCTGTATATCTAATTTAGTAAAGAAAAATTGAGTTGCTCTAGAAAGTTGCCATATTGACCAATTGTAGAATGTGATATAGTGCAAAAGGTATCACTGCAGTTTTTGACTTCCTAAAATGTTTATCTTCATATGACAGAGAATTAATTATCCTCTTTTAGTAGGGCTTTGGTGCTGCCACACGTGGAACATTGCTGCCTCTTGCATGCACATTATGATTAAAGACTACAAAACTAGTAACTATTCAGACATTTGTTAATAAGTGGGTAAAGAGTTGCATGATTTACCTTATGAAGGAGGAGGATGAGAATTATATTAATAAGTAAAAGACAAACAGGGTTTGTAAGCCCTGCAAATATATGTTTCATGTAAACACCAATGACTTCCAGGAATTACTTGGGATAAAAAAAGACCAAGACACTAGGATGAATGGACTGAAATGAAGGGATACGCTGAGCATTAAATGAAAAAAGAAATCTAACAGCGATGGGAAGTCTTCCAAGAGAAGTGGAGAAGACCGCATTCTTTGAAAGTCTTAAAAGAAGGCTTGATGAAACATTAATATATTTTTAGAGAAAATTCTTGAATTGGCTGGTTGTGTTAATGTCTTTTTTTTTGTTATCACTAGTTTCTGTGATTCAGTAAGTTCCAGAGCTTCCCTATAGTCTGTGTATAGCAAAGCAACCAAGTCCTGTGGCACCTTGAAGACCAAACAATTTCTTTGGGCCTAAGCTTTTGAGGGCTGCATCCCACTTCATCAGATGATTCAGTAATTCTTCTACGTATATTGAATGATACACATCCAGGGATGGTGATGAAAGCTTCTCCACATCATCCTGAAACATGCCTCAACTCTTCTTTGAGTGGGAAGGATCCATTTCTGGAGGTAGAATTGTAGTTCAGTGTTCATACATCGACTGACACAAAAGGGGCCAGTTGTGGTTGAGAGTGCTGCTGAGATCCACTGATGCTCAAAAAATGCCTGCATTGAATTAAGTGCTGTTGTAAGTTTAAGTGAAAACTAGTTTTGTTCACCTCTTAACTTGGAGTTTCCTGTTTGTGTCCTTTACATTCAATCCCTGTGAATTCTTGTGTTCCATATTTTATTTCATTATATGATACATGTAGCATTGGGGTTTGTCTACACAGCCACTAGATACCCTATAGCTGACTGCCAGCCAACATGAGCTCCCAAAAGCTTGGGAAGTGGGACTGTTTTTCTTGCTGTGTAGGCTTCAGGTCTTGGCCTGGAGTCTGGGACCCTGAAAACTGTCTGCACAATTTTGCAGAAAGAGATTAGGCCCACTGGGAAGGGGGGGCAGGGGGGGAGTGGAGGTCAGGCTTTGAAACTGGCTGAAAAGTTATACTGTATTCTTGTTTTAGAATGATTGCTGAGCAAAAATTCAGAAGTTGATGCAAGAAACAGATTTGTACAACTATGTAGAAATTACAAGATGAGCACTTAGTACTCACACGTCTGTAAGGAGTTCCCTGTGTGCTTAGTTCTTGGCAACTTGTATAAATCATGATGGATATAATAAATCTCCTTTCTGAATTACTTCTCTTACAAAGGACTGTAGACCTCATGACAGACTAAACCTTTTCTTTTGGACAAATTAATGAAGGCTAAACAATACAAAACTAGACATTTTGAGTTACAGGTATTTCTCTCTGCTTGATTGGCCCCTATCAACTTTTTATGTGAGCGCCTCACAGCCTTTAATGTGTTTTATGCTTGTAAGCCCCTCATGAGGTAAGGAAGTATCATGCTCAGATTAAAAGCATAATAATCAGACCAAAGAAAGTGCTACTGTGGTGAAACCACAAAGTAAAAGAAATGATTAGAAGCAAAAAGACAGCCTTTAAAAGTTGGAAATTAATTCCTACTGAGGAAAATAGAATGAGTATAAATTCAGGCAAGTCAAGTGCAAAAGGATAATTAAGCAGCCCAAAAAATGAACTTGAAGAGCAGCTGCTCAAAGACTCAAAAACTAACAGCAATTTTTTTTTTAAACTACATCAGAAGCAGGAAGCTGGACAAATAATCAGTGGGGCTGTTGGACAATCAAAGTGCTAAAGGAGCACTCAAATGAGATAAGGCTGTTGCAGAAAAGCTAAAAGAATTCTTTTAATCAGTCTTCACAACAGAGGATGTGAGGGAGATTCTCACTTCTGAGCCATTCTTTCTAGGTGACAAATCTGAGGAACTGTCCCAAACTGAAGTGATGGTAGAGGTGGTTTTGGAGCAAATTGATAAATTAAACAATAATAAGTCACCAGGACCAGATAGTATCCACTCAAAAATTCTGAAGGAACTTAAATTGCAGAACTGATGACTGTGGTATGTAACCTTTAATTAAATCACCCTCTGTACCAACTGTCTGGAGAATAACTAATATCGTACCAATGTTTACGAAAGGCTCCAGGCTTGATCATGACAATTGCAGGCTGGTAAGTTTAACTTAAGTTCCAGGCAAATTGGCTGAAAATGTAGTAAGGAACACAATTACTAGATATAGATGAACCTGCTATTTTGAAGAAGAGTCAAAATGGCTTTTGAAAAGAGAAACCATGCCTTACCAATATATTAGGATTCTTTAAAGGGGTCAGCAAACAGGGTGCTCCAGTGGATGTAATATATTTAGACTTGCAGAAATCCTTGGACATGGTCCCTAATCTAAGACTGTTAAGCAAAGTCAGCAGTCATGGGATAAGAAAGAAGTTCCTCTCCTGGGTCAGCAACTGGTTAAAAGATAGGATACATACGGTAGGCATAAATGGTCAGTTTTCAAAATGGAAAGAGGTAAATAGTGGCATCCCTCAGGGATTTGTACTGGAACCCATGCTTTTCAATATATTCATTAACGGTCTGCAAAAAGGAGTAAACAGTGAGGTGGCAAAATTTGCAGATGCTGGAAAATTGCTCAAAATGGTTAAGTCCAGAGCAGATTGCAAAGTGTTAGAGGGGGGAATCTTACAAAACGGGGTGACTGGACAACAAAAGGGCAAATGAACTTCAGTGCTGATAAATGCAAAGTAAAATATATATTGGAAAACAATCACAACTAGGCATACAAAATGATGGGATTTGAGTTAGCTGTTACCATTCAAGAAAGATATCTTGGAATTACTGTCAATAGTTGTCTGGAAACATCCACACAGACTTAGCTTTTTTGACTGACACTGAAGAATGTTGGGAACCATTAGGTAAAAGGATAGATAATGAGGCAGAAAATATCAGTCATTATATAAATCAGTGGTACTTCCATGCCTTGAATGTTATGTGCAGTTTTGGATGTCCCATCTGAAATAAGATACCTTAGAATTAGAAAAGGTAAAGGGACAGGGAACAAAAATGGTTAAGGGTATGGAACAACTTCCATCTGACAAGAGAGAAAAAGGCTGGGACTTTTCAGCTTGGAAAAGAGCTCAGAGAGGATTTTCTAAAGGTATATAAAATTGTGACTGGTGTGGAGAAGATGAATGAAGGAGAATTATTTACTTGTTCAAATAACACAAAAACTGGGCATCACCCAATGAAATTAATAAGCAGCAGGTTTAGAGCAATGATAAGGAAGCACTTCTTCACCCAGTACATAGTCAACTTGTAGAACTCATTGCTGGAGATGTTGCGAAGTCCAAAACTATAACAGGTTTAAAAAAAGAATTAGATAAGTTCCTGGAGCACAGGTCCCTCAAGGGCTATTAGCCAAGATGGTCATGATACAACCCCATGCTTTTGTATGAATAAACCACACCCCCTGAGCAGTACAAGTTACACTGACGAGAGCTCCTGTGCACAGCACTATGTTGGCGGAAGAATTTCTCTTGCCTGAGATCGCAGAAACATTGAATATTCCTCGCTATACTTCTGTGCAGTAGGGAGGTACCAATATTTCCACTTTGCAGGTAAGGATCAAGGGTACAAAGTTCCAGAGGGGCTGCCCTCTTAGTTTAGTTCAACAGAAACAAGCAAGGAGTCCTGTGGCATTTTTAAAGACAAATTGATTTATTGCATGAGTTTTTGTGGGAGAAAATCCCACTTTGTCAGATGCTTGGAAAAAGTGCCTGACAAAGTGGAATTTTCTCCCATGAAAGATCATGCAATAAATCAGTTTGTTAGTCTTTTAAGTGCCACAGGACTCCTTGTTTGTTTTTTAAGGTACAGAATAGACTTAAGTGACTTTCTTATAGTTGCACAATGAGTCTGTGACTGATCTGGGGATTAAATTTAGGTTTCTGTTGCCTTACTCATTTGAACAATCATTCAGTTTCTGATACATGTCAGCTAAAAAGAGCTATTTCATATGCATACTCTCTGTAGCTGCTCCATCTTGGTTTTCCCATTAACTTTAATAACAGTAAAACCTGTGAAGCAGCTATTTAACAAGGATATAGTAACATCAGTATTTACACATTTTATTGATAGTAACTGTCTAGATCACTGCTTCTAGAAAGGGGGGAAAAAGAAAAAAGCATTACTCCCTTTTTAATCTTCTGGGCATTGCCATATTTAATTAGTGTTTAGATTGTGTAATATCAAATTACAAGACCTAACAAATAACCTTTTGTACTCTTCTAACCTTTAGTGCATTTGCTATAATGGAGATGAAAAATGCCTTTTTCCTCTTGTACAGGTGGAAAAAGGCCCGTTATCTACGAGAAGCTGTTTATCTGTAACAAGTACATAAAAGCGACAGGCCATGTTACAGTACAACTGCGTTAATCTGTTCATAGATTTGTAAATTGTAAGACCAGAAGGGAAAATTGTGATCGTCTAGTCTGACTTCCCATATGTCACTGCCCATAGAACTTCCCCAAAATAAATTTGAGCACATCTTAGAAAAAATTCTGAAATTGATTTAAAAAATTTCACTATTAAAGAATGCATTGGTAAATTGTACCAGAGGTGAATTATTCTTACTTTTAAAAATTTACGCCTTGTGTTCAGCTGACCGTCCAGCTCAACCACCAAATCTTTTTGAGGGTCACTGTTTCCTAGGATGGAGTCCAACATCCTGTAAAGGCAGCTTACCGGTATACTCATTTGCCTGTGTGTGTTTCCAATTAGTCTTATTAACACAAACTTTGCTTGTGCTCAGTTTACCAATGGATCCCAATTGCTTTCTGTTAGTGGCCTCTCTTCTTCATTATTTACCACTCTCCTAATTTTTGTGTACTCTGCAAACTTTATCAATGATGATTTTATGTTTTCTGCCAGGTCTCTCACACACATTTTAAGTACTGTAGGGCCAAGAAGAAATCCCTGCGATGATTCCTTGTTTACAATTATGTTTCGAGTTAGTCTGTTTATAATCCATGTAATGTGTTCCATTTTAAGGAAACTTTATATCATTCCAGTTTTGAATTAAAATGTCACACAATGCCAAGTCAAATGTCTTACGTGTGTTAGTTACATTAGTGCCTGTATCAGACAAATTTGTGACATCACCCACAAAATGTTTCAGGTTAGTTAGATTGGATCTGTTTTCCATAAACCTTTGTTGATTAGCTTTAATTATATTCCCTTCTTGTAATTCTTCATTAACTGAGTGCTGTGTCAGTCAGTTCTTTATCTGGTCCCAAATGACAGGAT
This sequence comes from Podocnemis expansa, assembly GCA_007922195.1. Lineage (NCBI taxonomy): Eukaryota > Metazoa > Chordata > Testudines > Podocnemididae > Podocnemis > Podocnemis expansa. The sequence goes on from ML682019.1 coordinate 15,157,158, forward strand.
TATAATTAACTGGGTCGTCACTTTCACCCTTTTTAAAAATGGATGCAACACTCACTTTCTTCCAATCTTCTGGAACTTCCCCAGTGTTCTAAAAGGTTCGGAAAAGCAACATTAAAGATTCAGTGATCACTTTAGCTCCTTTAAAACTCTTAGATCTAAGTTATCTGGACCCACTGATTTTAAAAATCTCTGATTTTAGCTGTTGTTTAATATTCTTCTGAGATGCTAGTGGAATGGAAATAGTACTATATGATGAGCTTATATTATTTGTTTGGTTTTTTTCCTCAGTACAGAACATGTGTGTTTGACCAATTCTGCCTTTTCTGTATTATTAAGGAAAATTCTATTTCCGTTTTAGTAATAGACCAGTGCAGTTGTCAGGGTTCTTTTTGTTCGTAATGTACTTTAAAAAAAACAAAAAGCAAAACCTTGTTGTCCTTAACTTAGCTGGCTATAGATTTCTCCTTGTATCCCTTTGTTTCCCTTGTCAGTTTCTACAATTCCTAGTTTGACATGTATTCATTATTATTAACTTCGCTCTTCCATTTGTTTTATATATATATATAAAAAAAAAAATTCCTCTCTCACCCCCTATGGGTGGTATGTGTCATCCTCAACCTCGGGTCCTCTACCAGAGGCCTGGGAGTTTGAGGGTTCTGCGCAGTATCTTAGCTGTTCCTAGCACTGCACTCTTGTGGACAGAGAGCTCTGATGTTGTCCCTGGGATCTGTTGGAGCCACTCTCCCAGCTTCGGAGTCACAGCCCCGAGTGCTCCTACCACCACCGGGACCACTTTGGCCTTCACTTTCCACATCCGCTCTAGTTCCTCTTTCAGGCCCTGGTACTTCTCCAGCTTCTCATACTCCTTCTTCCTGATGTTGCTGTCACTTGGCACTGCTACATCTATCACCACCGCTGTCTTCTGGTCCTTGTCTATTACCACGATGTCTGGTTGATTCGCCAGTACCTGCCTGTCTTTCTGGATCTGGAAGTCCCACAGAATCTTAGCCCTGTTATTCTCCACGACCTTCTGTGGGATCTCCCATCTGGTCTTGGGAGGGTCTAGCCCATACACTGTGCAGATGTTCCTGTACACAATGCCAGCTACTTGGTTATGCCGTTCAGTGTATGCTGTTCCTGCCTGCATCTTACATCCTGCCACTATGTGTTGGACTGTCTCTGAGGCCTCTCTGCACAGTCTGCACCTTGGGTCCTGTCTAGTGTGGTAGACCCCTGCTTCAATGGATCTGGTGCTCAGTGCCTGTTCTTGTGCTGCTATGATCAGTGCCTCAGTGCTGTCTTTTAGTCCAGCCTTTTCCAGGCACTGGTAGGATTTCCCAATGTCAGCCACCTCAGCTATCTGTCGATGGTACGTCCCATGCAGGGTCTTGTCTTGCCATGGCATTTCTTCTGCTTGATCTTCCTCCCATGTCTGCTGCTGCCTCAGGCATTCTCTCAGCAGCTCATCTTTGGGTGCCATCTTACTGATGGACTCCTGGATGCTCTGGGTTTCATCCAGGACAGTGGCTTTGACACTCACCAAACCCCGCCCGCCTTCTTTCCGGCTGGAGTACAGTCTCTGGGTGTTGGACTTGGGGTGGAAACCTCCGTACATTGTGAGGAGCTTCCGGGTCTTCACATCGGCAGCCTCCATGTCCTCCTTTGGCCAGCTCACTATACCGGCAGGGTATCTGATGACTGGCAGGGCGTACCTGTTGATGGCGTGGATCTTGTTCTTCCCATTGAGCTGGCTCTTCAAGACCTGTCTTATCCTTTGGTGGTACTTGGATGTTGCTGTCTTCCTTGCCTCCTCATCGTGAGTCCCATGTGACTGTGGGATGCCAAGGTACTTGTAGCTGGTCTGTATGTCTGCTATGTGGCCTGCTGGTAGTTCCACCCCATCAGTCTTGACTACCTTTCCTCTCTTTACTACCATCCAGCCACACTTCTCCAGTCCGAATGACATCCCAGTATCCTCACTGTAGATCCGTGTCAGGTGGATTAGCGAGTCGATGTCTCGTTCATTCTTAGCATACAGCTTGATGTCATCCACGTAGAGGAGGTGGCTGATGGTAGTTCCACTCTTGAACTTGTATCCATAGCCAGTCCTTGTGATTATCTGGCTGAGGGGGTTCAAGCCAATGCAGAACAGCAGCGGGGACAGCGCATCACCTTGGTATATGCCGCACTTGATGGCCACTTGTGCAAGCTGTCTTGAGTTGACTTCCAGTGTTGTCTTCCACAGTCCCATTGAGTTCTTGAGGAAGGTCCTTAGTGTCCTGTTGACTTTGTATAGCGCCAGACATTCACAGATCCATGTGTGCGGCATTGAGTCGTAGGCTTTCCTGTAGTCAATCCAGGCTGTGCTCAGATTGGTCTGTCTAGACCTTGAGTCTTGGGCAACTGCTCTATCTATGAGCAGCTGGTGTTTTGAGCCTCTGGTGTTGTTCCCAATGCCCTTCTGAGCTGTGCTCATGTACTGGCCCACGTGGTCGTGTAGCTTGGCGGCTATGATGCCTGATAGGACTTTCCATGTTGTGGGGAGGCAGGTTATTGGCCGGTAGTTGGATGGTGCTGTTCCTTTGTGGGGGTCTTTCATGATCAGCACTGTCCTTCCTTGTGTTAGCCAGTCTGGGTGGGAGCCTGCTGCTAGCAGCTGGTTCATCTGTGCTGCTAGGCGTTCATGCACTGCTGTTAGTTTCTTTAGCCAGTAGGTGTGGATCATGTCCGGGCCAGGTGCTGTCCAGCTCTTCATGTTCTTGACCCGCTGTTGGATGTCGGCTATTGTGATGGTGACTGGTTCCTGTTCTGGGAGATTGCTGTGGTCTGTTCTCAGGTCCTGCAGCCACTTTGCACTGGTGTTATGAGTCTTCTCTTTCTCCCATATGGTCTTCCAGTACTCTTCAGTTTCTGCTGTTGGTGGCTCTGCTGTTATTGTGTTGTTGCACTGCAGTTGGGAGTACACCTTGGATGGTTCTTTGGAGAATAGGGCATTTATCTTTTTGGCCTCTGCTTCTCTAGTGTATCTCCTTAGCCTGGTGGCCAGTGCTGTGAGCCTTTGCTTAGCAGTCTCTAGGGCTTCAGATGGAGTCAGGCCCTCGTATTTTCTCAGTAGCCGAGTCTTATCCTTAATCTCTACACCCTTCTGTAGTTCCACCAGCTGGCTAACTTCTCTCGGGGTTGCCTTGATCTTATCCTCCAACCTCATTTTCCAGGGAGGGTATGTATTGCTGTTCTTCTTGATTGTGTAGCCAAGCATCTCCAGGATTACAGAGGCTGTAGCATATACCAGTTCATTGGTTTCAGTGATGGTGGTAGTAGGAATTGTCATTAGGGCTCTATTGGCATCTTCTAGCATACTATCTGATGGTACTTCTCCAACGAGCTTTGGTAATCGGTCTCGAGGGTTGACTGTAGCTAGTTTATCCATGATCTTATGCCTGATATCAGCTGCTGTGTTCTGTAATGGAGGGGGTGGCAGTGAAGTTCCAGCTTCAGGTGTTGGCTGCACCTCAAGTTGTTCTTCTGGGGCTTCTTCTTGAGTCTGGGAGGTAATGTGCAGTTGGTCTATCTCCAGTTGTGAGAGCAGCTGCCTCTTTACTATGTTGAAGCGTTGGGTAACTAGCTGTTTCTCAGTTAGTGTGGATGTAGGTCTTTTGTCCATCCATAGTTCCCTCATACGTTTCATATAGCCCCTCTCATTAGGTCTGCTGTTGTAGTAGCATTCCATCAATTCCAGGTTCTCTTGTCTCGTCCATGCATGGTTTGTTCCAGTAGCCCACTTATCGTCAGATTGTCCTGGTTCCCTAACATCTGGCGCGGACCTTGTTAATCCGGGCGACGTCCGAGCCGGCATGACTCTCCTAGTTCGTGTCACTCTCATATTCGAGGTAGGTAAGTGAGGCGTTAAGGGGTCTTTTTGCCCAAGGACCCCTACTGGGAAGGTAGACAGGTACCCACCGGGATTTGAACCCCAGTCTCCCATATCAAAGGGCGTCAGTATTAACCACTACGGCGCTCTTAACCACTACGCTATCCAGTCACCTATATATATAAGCTACCTTCACTTTTTGTCAGATTTTTTTTTTTTTTTAAATCAGTACAGTCTTCCTCAGTTATGGTGTTTTGGATATTTATAGTTTGAAGAGGCAGGTTTCTCATCAAGTGTGATGTGTTGGATTGCATATTGAATTTCTAAAACAAAACAGACATTTAAATGCTAGAAGTGTGTTTTTCATTATGAACAGAACATAAGTTGCAAAAGTCATTGCAAAGAGTTATCATTTCAAGTGTTCCTGTTCCATCAGTGTGTAATGCTGGGAATCTGGAAAGCATTTTCATAGGACTAGGAATTAGGAAGCAAAGAAGAAATCATCATTCTGACCCTCCCAAAAGAAAGAAAAGAAAATAGAATTCTGAATTTTATAGTATATCCCTACATGTTGGGACATGATTTGGAAGTTTAATTTGTGCAAGCCTCCAGAGTACTAACTGATGTTTATTATAGTCTCATTACCTTGGTTCAAATACCTCTCATAATCTGGGATTCAGTACAGTGGTGTTGGCATTCAGCAGATAACTAAACTGAACTAGAGCTTGCGTAGTATGGAAGGCAAATCTAGTACATTTCCAAATAAATACTTACTTCTTTCTCATGGATGATATTTTGCACTAGTCTCTGCGAGCCCTTGCTGTCTCACAGGTTTAGCACTTGGGCCAAATAGTCCACTATATGTGGAAGTCTCCCTCTTTCAGTCAATGAAATTGTATGCAAAGTGACTATATAGTAAGAATGAAGATAGGTTGTGGTTAGCTGTGATCTCGCAGTAGTGTACGTCTCCTGACACAGCATTGAGAGCTGCTGTGCCGACTCATAGTAGTTAGTTGTTAAATCAAAATGGCTGAGACCTTAAAAATTAACAGTAGCAGAAAAAATTACAGATTGCAAACCTCTGTGATGATTTAACCTGGTAACATTGTGAACAAGAAGAGCTCTCAGCCATTCTTCTGGCTATTTCCATCACTTCACATATACTCTAGGTTTCAGAGTAACATGCAGATGGGACACTCCTGGAATCATACTACGCAGGTGATCTGTAGTAAAGCAGCACCACTTTCATTATACTGCCAAAGTGCAGCAGTTACCAGGACTAAGCATTTTGCTTTCGTTTCAGAGGGGTAGCCATGTCAGTCTAGTTCAGCAAAACAAACAAGGAGGCCTGTTGCACTTTTCAGGACCAACACATTTATTTATTGCATGAGCTTTTTGTGAGAAAATCCCACTTCATCAGATGCTTGAAAGTTCCCCATTTTCAAGTGTCTAACAAGGCAGGGTTTTTTAGTTCACCCGTCTTTGAAGCATCTGATGAAGTGGGATTTTCTCCCACGAAAGCTCATGCGAAAAATAAATCTGTTAGTCTTTAAGTGCCGCATGACTCCTTGTGGTGTGTTTTGCTGGACTAGACTAACACGGCTACCCCTTTGGAAATTGGCAGTCTTTAGAAGTGCCACTGCACTCCTGGTTTGTTTTACTTGGCTTTAGTTTGTTAGAGCATTCTGTTTTTCAAATTTAAACTCAATAGTGTTCGTCTCCTCCCCTGTCCATCCAGTGTCTAGGTCTATTTCAGCAGTCCCAGGCTTGGTCATATGTTTAAGATACTAGACTGGGACTCAAAAGATTTAAGTTCAGTTCCCAGAAAAAATTCCTTCTGAGACCCCAGCAAGTAACTTAATCTCTTTCTACTTCAATTTCCCATCTGTAAAATGAGGCTATTAATACTTCATTTTTCCCTCTCTTTATATATTGTCTCTTTAGAGTATAACTAAAGCCAGGGACTATTTCTTGCTGTGTGCCTGGAACAATGGGACCTAATGTTAATTTAAATACTGTGTCTCTTCTGTCATCCAACCCCCTCTTTAAAGCATGCCTTAGATTGGAGCAGTTTCCTATTTTAATGATAGAGGCCAGTGTAACATATTACTTAGTCTATTGGTCCATATTGTATATTAGGCATAGAAAAAGTCCCCCCCCCCATTCAGTTTCTTCTTTAAGTGATTGCTCACATTGACTCCAATTCATGTGCATGGCCGCTGGAAGAACTTTCCCCTAGCTATACCTGGAGGCAGACAGAGCCCCTTGGACTCGCACGTCCATAGCGCAGTATATAAGGGTTCGCTGGCCTCCCCCCCGCCGGTTCTTTCTTACCGTCATGACGGCCGGCTGGAGCTAGCGTCTTTCAGAGATTTCCCCTCGTTTTTTGCTAATACTGTTGTTCTGTTCTTGATAGTGTTAGTGTTAGTCATTCTTCTTCGAGTGCTGCTCCTGTCCATTCCTTAGTAGGTGTCTGCACGCCCCGTGCACGGCACGCCGGAAGATTTTCCCCTAGAGTACCCGTAGGGTCGGCCGTGGCGCCCCCTGGAGTGGCGCCGCCGCCACTGCCTATATAGCCACGAGCCGACCCGCCCCTCCTCAGTTCCTTCTTACCGCCCTGTCGGTCGCTGGAACGTTCCCTGGCTTCGTGCTGCATTGCACGTGGCCGCGTTATTTGGAGTACCCGAATCTCTTGTTGTTTATAGTTAGTTAGTGTTAGTTAGTTAGTTGTTCGTGTTGGATACTTCGCCCGCCCCGGGCTCGGGGTCGGGCCATGCCGGGCTTTAAAACTTGCGGACGTTGCAAGAAGCCCATGCCCATGGACGATCCGCATGGTGATTGCCTTTTGTGCTTGGGCGAGGCTCATCTCACCGAGAGGTGTAAAATCTGTCGTGGCTTCAAGCCAAGGACCCAAAAGGACAGGGTACAACGCCTGAAGCTGCACCTCATGGAGGAGGCTCTTCGGCCGGTCCCCGGCGATTCGGGGTCCAGCACGGCACCGTCGGTGCTCAGTGCACCGGCCTCCTCGGCACCGTCTGCGGCACTGAAGCCGGGCCGCACTAAGACGGCAGCAGCGTCTCGGCGCCGTTCCTCCTCCCCAGTGCCAACTAAGAGGAAACGCCTGGAGGAGACGTCCCCGCACCGTGCCCCGGTGCGGCAGGGAGACGGCCAGAGCCACGCTGGCCAGCCGGTCTCTGTATCCCCAGCGTCGTCTCGTGACCCTTCAGAGGCACGTTTTAGCCCGGGTTCCACTTCTTCGCCGACTCGAGACATTTTGGAGGAGGCCTTGGCTCTGCCGACTACGCCGGAGGCTTTCGCCGCAGCGCAGGCGCTCGCGGCACCTTCGGCACCGTCGGTACCGTCGTCGACCTCGGCACCGCGTCCGGCACCGTCCCGAGGGAAGCCGGCTCTTCTACAGAGTCGGCGCCGCAGTCCGGCACCGTCCCGGGAACACCGGCACCGCTCACCGGCACCGGCACCGGTCGTCGCAGCGGTGGGAGCTCCTCCTATCCGATCCCCCCAGCGGCACCGAGAGTCTCCACTTCGCCGTCCACGAGAGAGCCGGCACCGGTCCCCGGTACCGTCGGCGGCACCGCCATGGTCCCCGCACTCCTCCTCAAGTTCAGCGCCAGAGTCGGTGCCGGACCGCCCCCAACAGGTTGCAGGTCCTGTTCCTCAGTCGGCGCCGGCGGTTCCGCCCCCTCAGTGGCCCGGCTGGCAGTGGCCCTTCTGGACTCCCTGGGCCGTCCACGCATCTCGAGTGGGCGCTGTGCCCTCCGCTCGCTCGCAGGTTCGACTCCCTCCATCAGCTGCGCTGGGCGCTCCTCCCCGTCGGTACCGGGGAGTTGTCGGAGGTTGAGTCCTTGCGAGACGAGGCGGACAGGGAGAGTTTCACTACGGGGGCCCGTAGTGTAACTTCTGGGACACAGTCCAAGGACCCTGAGTTCGAGGAGTCGTCCTCTTCGCCCCCCGATGAAGCGGTGGCGGGAGCCAAGCCCCTAGCGATCCTGGACGATTCTAGGGTCCACCAGGAGTTCCTTCGTCGGGTGGCAACCGGCCTGAACCTACCAGCCGAGGACATTGTTGAGGACGCGGACCCTATGGTCGACATTTTGCTCCCAGAGACCCCAGGCCGCGTGGCTTTGCCTTTTATTAAAACTGTGCATAGCACCACCAAGGCGCTTTGGCATACCCCGGCCTCGATTCCCCCTACGGCCAAACGTGCTGAGCGCAAATACTTTGTTCCCTCTAAGGGCTACAAACATTTTTATTCTCATCCCGCCCCTAATTCCTTGGTGGTTGCGGCGGCGAATGAGCGAGAGCGACAAGGTCGACCAGGGTCCACCCCTAAGTCCAAGGACTCAAAAAAGCTGGACCTGTTCGGCCGCAAGGTCTACTCTACTGGGGGGTTGGAGCTGAGGATAGCAAACCAACAAGCTGTCCTCAGCCGTTATGTCTTTAACGCCTGGTCCGCCATGGAGAGTTTTAGTGAGAACTTGGAGCAGGACTCCAGGGCGGCCTTCTCCGCGTCCATTCAGGAGGGCAAGGTGGTATCTAAGGCCCTCCTGCAATCTGCTTTGGACGCAGCCGATGCTGCCGCTCGCTCCATGGCTACGGGGGTGACTATGAGGCGCTCTGCTTGGCTGCAAGCGTCTGGGTTGCCCCTGGAGGTCCAACACACCATCCAGGACCTGCCCTTTGAAGGACCTGATCTGTTTCCTCCCCAGACTGACACTCGTCTCCAGACGTTAAAAGATTCACGGGCGCTGGTTAAGTCCTTGGGTCTTCACACTCCGGCGAGCCAGAGGAAGCCGTTTAAGCCAGCGCCTCCTCCTTCGCGTCCCTACTTCCGCCGCCAGGACGAGGACCGGCGAAGGGGTAGAGGGCCACGTCGGCCGGCTAGCCGTCACCCTAGTGGACAAGGTCCCTCGCGCCCATCGGGGGGTGCAAAGAAGTCCTTTTGAAAGTCAGCTCGGGGGAGACGTACCAATCACCCAGGATCCAAACACCCTTATTTTTTACAACAGACTGTCCCATTATGCGCCCCGTTGGCGCCTGATTACGAAAGACCGCTGGGTTCTCAGGACGGTTCAGGAGGGCTACTCCCTCCAATTTTCTTCATTACCCCCCTCGGCCCCTCCTATGCCTCGTGGTGTCCTGCGGGACCAGGCCCACCGGCTTGCCCTACAAGAGGAAGTGCGGGTCCTGCTCCAAAAAGGAGCAGTCGAAGAAGTCCCACCGTCCTGCAGGGGCAAGGGGTTTTATTCCCGTTACTTCCTTGTCCCCAAGGCCAAAGGGGGCCTGAGGCCCATACTGGACTTGCGCCGGCTCAACCGGTTCCTGCGCAAAATCCGGTTCAGGATGGTCTCCCTCGCCTCCATTGTTCCCTCTCTGGATCCGGGCGATTGGTACGCCGCCCTCGATTTACAAGACGCGTACTTCCACATCGCGATTCATCCGCGACACAGGAAGTTTCTGCGTTTCGTGGTGGGGCATGCCCACCTACAGTTCACCGTCCTCCCCTTCGGACTCTCCGCCGCTCCGAGAGTCTTCACAAAGTGCCTAGCGGTCGTCTTGGTCGCTCCCGCCTGGCCCAGGCAACATTGGTTTACGACCCTGGTGCAGTGGTCCCAGCGCCGGCCGATTCCGCTTCCGCTCAGACCGGACTTATTGTCCCAGGACGGCGGGAGCCTGCTTCATCCCAACCTGGAGGCCCTGCATCTCCACGCGTGGTGCCTCCGTGGCTGACGGGTGCTGAGCTGCTATGCTCCTCCCCGGTGCGGACAGTATTGTGTGGTAGCAGGAAGCCCACTACAAGGTCCACGTACGTTGCAAAGTGGCTCCGGTTTGCGCGCTGGGCTTCAGAGCAAGGAGAGGACCTGGAGCTGGTTTCGGTTCACCGCCTCCTGGACTACTTGTGGCATTTGAAGTCAGAAGGTCTGGCGTTGTCCTCCTTGAGGGTACACCTAGCGGCAATTGCGGCCTTTCGCCGCGCCCCTGGGGGTGCCTCCTTGTTCACGGCTCCCCTGGTCAAGCGTTTCCTGGTGGGTCTTTCTAAGATGTACCCAACTATTAAGGCACCCACAGCCCAATGGGACCTGAATACAGTCCTTGTTAAACTCACGGGGGCCCCCTTTGAACCACTGGCGACCTGCTCCCTCCTGTATTTGTCATGGAAGGTTGCCTTCTTGGTAGCTGTCACGTCAGCCAGGCGGGTGTCCGAACTGCGTGCTTTGGTGGCTGATCCGCCGTATACGCAGTTTTTTAAGGACAAAGTACAGCTTCGCCCGCACCCTTCCTTCAGGCCTAAGGTGGTGTCGCCCTTTCATCTAAATCAGGACATCTCCTTACCGGTTTTCTACCCGAAACCCCATGCGTCAGAGGAGGAGCGGCGTCTCCACTCCCTAGACGTGCGCCGGGCGCTCGCTTTCTACATCGAGAGGACTAGGCCTTTCCGAAAGACCCCCCAGCTCTTCGTCACGGTGGCGGACAATAAAAAAGGCCAACCGGTGTCCTCACAACGCATCGCCTCCTGGATTGTGGCCTGCATTAAAGAATGCTACAAACTGGGCGGCAGGCACCTACCGCGGGTAACGGCGCACTCCACCCGGGCGCAGGCGGCTTCCACTGCCTTCCTCGCCGGGGTCCCGATTGCCGACATCTGCCGGGCGGCAACGTGGTCCACCCCGCATACGTTCTCGCAGCACTATGCCGTCACCCAGCAAGCTCAGCAGGACGCTGCGGTGGGCAGAGCGGTGCTTCAGTCCATTTCCTTGTGATGTCTCCCACCTCCGAGGTATGGCTTGTTATTCACCTACTAAGGAATGGACAGGAGCAGCACTTGAAGAAGAAGAAGAGGTTACTTGCCTGTAACCGGTGTTCTTCGAGAGGTGTGCTCCTGGCCA
>ML682019.1:15172933-15245673 GCA_007922195.1 Podocnemis expansa
CCCACCTTCTGCACTCAGAGTGCCAGAGTGGGGAAAAAGCCTTGACAAATGTAGTAGCCATGTTTTATATAAACAGGCAGGGGGGAGTTCACTCCTCTCGCCTTTACAAGGAGGCAATGGACTTGTGGCATTTTTGCATTCCCCTATACGGACATTTGGAAGCCTCCTATCTACTGGGGGCACTAAACACCATAGCGGACTCTCTCAGTCGAGCCATGCTGCCTCACGAGTGGTCCCTCCAGTGGGAGGTCCTACTTACCATCTTCCAAAAGTGGAGCACTCCCCATCTCAAACTCTTCACCTCCAAGTCCAATGCAAAATGCAAAAGATTTTGCTCCTTTCAGGGCTTGGGCAACAGCTCCATCAGGGATGCCTTTCAGGTGTCTTGGAGCGACCACCTCATCTATGCATTTCCTCCATTCCCACTGATGCTGAAGGTCCTAGCAAAAGTCAAATCAGACAAAGTGTCAGTGATTCTGATAGCACCGGCATGGCCTTGCCAGCATTGGTTCTCCATCTTATTGGACCTCCTCGTCACACCACCCATTACCTTCCCAGTGGTACCAGACCTACTCGCCCAGGACCAGGGCCGCCTTCGACATCCAAACCTTCAGTCCCTCCACCTCACAGCGTGGAAACTTCTTGGTTAAACAACCAGGGACTTCAGTGTTCACAGCAGGTCAGGGAGGTCCTCCTAGAAAGCAGGAAGCCATCCACTAGGCTAACTTACGAGGCAAAATGGCGTCAATTTGTACGTTGGCGTTAGATCAGATCTTATTCTCCGACTGAGTCGAGTGTTCCAGTCATTTTGTATTACCTCCTTTATCACATATCCAAAGGCCTGTCAGTGTCTTTGATTAAGGTCCACCTGGCGGCAATCTCTGCGTTCCATGCCCTGATAGATGGTTGCTCGGTCTTCTCCAGCCCCTTGGTAAATCGTTTCCTCAAACCACAAAGCTGAGCCCTCCATGGTACCTTAATTTGGTGCTCCCTGCTCTAACCAGACATGCTTTCGTGCCTCTGGCAACATGTTCTGACTTTTATCTGTCATGGAAGGTGGCATTTTTGGTAGCAATCACTTCAGCCAGGAGGGTGTCAGAATTGAGGGCCCCCACCTCTGAACCACCCCACACAGTCTTTAAGGATAAGGTGCGCCTCCACCCACACCCATCGTTCCTCCCTAAGGTGGTCTCCCATTTCCATAATAATCAGGACGTTTTTCTACCAGTGTTTTATCCAAAGCCTCATAGTTCCCTTGACGTTTTTGTGGCAGTTACAAACAGGTAAGGGGCCACCCTGTTTCATCCCAGACTATTGTGTCCTGGATCACCTCCTGTATTAAGGTGTGCTACTCCCTTGTGGGTAAGCCTCCCCCTGAAATCAAGGCACACTCAACACGGACTTAAGCCACATCCATGGCTTTTACCGCTTGTCGGCGGTGTTGAAGAATATTGCATAAAGGTTCTGACCCCTCCTCTGGTAAGAAGAAACTGTCAGGGGTGAGGCTGGCGAGCCCTAATATGCCATGCCATGCTATGGCCGCACGAGTCCAGGGGGTCTGTCTGCCTCTGGGGATAGCTAGGGGGAAGTTCTTCTGGCGGCCATGCACACTTACGCACACACCCAATTGGAGTGTACGCGAGCAACATGTCTCAAAGAATGACAGTTACAGAGACAGGTAGGTAACCATCTTTTTTTAATCCTGTCCATTCAACAATATGAAATGTGCTCAGGCCTGTTCTGACTTTTCGTTAGACAGTGATTGTCACCTCCAGTCATACATTGTAACATTATACATTAAAAGTTTAATTAACCTGTGTTACATATTAACAGCTTGGATAGTATTCATGATAGCTTATTCCTTAACTGGCCACGGTGGGAGCTCAGATGGGCAAGCTTCAGTGCAATGATTCAATATCACATATATGCAAGCAGACCACAAGAAGCCATTTACAGTATTGAATAGACCAGTTTATAAAAGCCTAGTTCAGTGTTTGGAAAAATATCCTTTTTGTTAACATTCTGACTGCTGTCTTCATAGGTAATTTCTTTTGAGTCAAAGTGGGGCAGATGTGTATACAGACTGCTAGATTTTCCAGTCACCATGCAGTCTTTGGATATTCTTACACAGAGCTCTGTTTTTAACTTGCTTTCAAATTAATTTAGTTTGTCATAGACTCTGTTAATCACCAGAATAGGAAAAAATATTGTGATACAAGACATCAAGTATTTTGCTTCCCGGAGACACTGTGGATTCACTTTTAGCAGGTCATCTGAGTAACTGAAGTTTCTTTTAATTTAATTAAGAAAACAAAACAAAAATCCATGTAAGCAAACCCATCTACTCCAAATTCTCTGATTATTTGTAAACAGGCAGTTCCTCTGGACCACCTTTATGGGGCAGATCTACTGACTGTACTTTTAATAGAAGAAATAGCATGAACATTTACTCAGCTAAGCTGTCCATCCTACAGATATTTAGGCTATCAAATAAATTGTGTGGAAAGTGAAATGACAAACACTAAATCCTCAGCCTTTCAGAGTTTGATTTTACCTACACCAGCGCATTCTCGCTACTGGCATGTAGTTATACATGTTAAGCCTTGAAGTCAAGGTGTTCATTGATGAATGAATAATCCATTCTTCAGCATAGGCCAACAGCAGAATTTTTCATGTTAATTACTTACCACATAGGTTTACTGCAAAATTTTAAGTAAAAAGCATTTTGACAAGGAGCTGTCTCTCCTTTGTTATACACTCAAAAATATTTGTGTTGTAGAGGAGAGTTACACCTTGCAAAGCAGATGTTGTCCTGTGCCAATTGTTTGTGGTATTTATTTTAGACGAGTGTATGTTTCATAACAAAAATGCTCCAAGCTAGTAGTTAAGTTGCACAGAATGCCTACTTTAAAGCCATTAGTATGCTTTACTTTTAGAAACAGAAGTTTGAATCCTGAGTGCAGTCTTTATCATATCTCAGTGGAATTTGACAGATAGCTTTAATCCTTCTAGAGCCAGAGATACAGGTTAAAATTTGCCAGATACTGGAAATGTTCCAGCTTTTGGTACAAGAAACTATCTTTTGCTAGACAGTGGTGTATAGCAGAGACGCTGATAAGCTTTCAAGCAGTAGACTTTCTTGCTGCTAAGATTGATGAATAGCTCTACCTAAAGTGGAATATAATGGGTCATTGCACAAATGGCTAATTCTGGTGTTTTTATGGCCTATTATTTCAGACCTTGTAATTTCTTTCTTTGTAGAACGCTGGGTTGGGTAACGAATCCCAGAGAAAACTCTTTTCCCATGTACTGTAATATTGGATCAAAGAATGTAATCACAACTAAACTTCTTTGTGTTTTATCACTTACTTAGAATCATTGTGATACTGTGTAAATAATTTACCAAAATATTGTCCAGAACATGTAAGACCTTTTTTACTATTACAGAATGCTAGAAATGGAGAAGAACTTAAAACAGAAAATAATACACTAAAGTAAAACGTGTGAACACGTTAAGTGTTCAGACTTGCTTAGTATATATTCTTGTCTATCTGGTTGAGGAAAAGCATGTTTATTTTTAGATGTCTGTTGACTAATGGATAGCAGACCTCATCTTTTGAGAAGTCAAGATCTTCAGTTGTAAGGGTGGCGCAAAACTATGTGTTGGTTGCTTATGTAGTTTATTTTATTGCATTCTAATTGAATTTTTGTATAAGCACTGTTTATATATTTCAATAAAGCTTCTATTCTTAGCAGTCATACAGAAGTTGAAAAATTAGAGGCATCATTTATTGTTATGTAAACTTACAAGCATTGTGGCCTGTTTATGTTTATGTTTAAAACATTGCTTATTTGTTCAGGTCAGAATGTGAAATTGATTACTAATATAGAGGAAAGTTTTTTGTTCATTGAGTTGTAGGAGAAGTGTTGTCTTGTGAGTGTACTAAAGGGATTGGTGTTAGAGTTGGTCTGATTAATGTTTTAATTATCTCAAAGGGGCGCTTAACAGTTTATTAATGACAAATGCAGTTAATCCTCTAGCTGAGAGTCATGCGCCACTGAAGACAGAAGAAATATAAGACAGAGCTATTTAAAAAGTACACAGTTGTGGAAGGTAATTGACTGAGATTTATCAAGGGAAATAACTAGTACAATAAAATAAAAAAAATTGAATTACACTTGTTCAATGAGAGAAAACTCTGAAGTTATAATACTGAACATTACTAGTGATAGTAAGCAGTAAAATAGACATGCTTGGCAATGCAACTGCAGGAATGCCAATGAAATTTTGAGTTGTGCAAACAGAAGCATTATGTAACTGAGCAAGGAGGGAATTAATTTCTATGTCTCTGGTTTGACCACACTTATAGTAATGCACTTGGAGCCTACAAGGAAAAAGAAAATAGCACTGATTTATTGTAGGGCCTAGAAATACTTCTAAAGCAATTCAGAAAATATGTTGTGGTGTTGGGCAAGGCTAAGACAAATGTATCTTCGGGAGACTTTAATCCTGGGATTCTAACTTCTGGATGATTAATTCTGCAACCTTAACTTTTTTTCTGTCATAACCCCCATATGTAAAAATAAATCTCACAGGGGAAATAGTGCAAGTCTTATCAAAAGAATATAAAAACTGGACTGGACAAAGCACTAGAAAATGTGCATGCCTCTGACTTGACAGGATCCTGGTGTCCCTTTCTTTACCATCCATTCAGGTCACTATTGGCCTTGCATCCTGTGAGTGTGGGGTCCAAGTTGTTGCTTCTCTCTCGTGTGCGCGCTCTCTCTCTCTCTCTCTGATCTTCAGAGCTTTGCTTTGAAAAGACACAAATGAGTTTTTGTGCATCTAGAAAAGCTCAAGAGAGTGCATGGTTTGAAAGCACGTTTTGGATCCTGCAGATGTTATTAAAGTCCCACCAACAAGAGGAGGACACCTGGGGTTGGGGCTAGGGTTTTGAGACTGGAGTTCAAGGGGATGATGGAATGGTCTGGATGGAAGGAGATGATCCTGGGACTCAGCCTGGACGGAATTGATGGTTTTAGAGACTCAATTCTATGAATTACAGAACCATAGACTCTGGGTTTATGTATTGATTCAAACTTTGTGAAAGGCAATAGTGCCAGAACACAAGTACACTTCTGTTACTGTCAGTCCATTTCCTCCTGGATTCATGTTCACATCATAAATATCACCGTGGTACTTAATACTAATTGCCATTCCTTTGAGTTTCAACAGCATAATCCAGGATTGAATAGGGAAACTGCATTATTTTTATGCCTAGAATAGAGCCCTCCTGATTAGATTTGTGGTTTGTTGGCAGGCATGCAGTGAGCGCTTACCTGTCAGTGTGGTATAGTTCCTGTAGAGCGATTGCCCAAGATGTGCTGTCTAGCAGGTATTAGAAGCACTTTGCTTATGGTAAAATGTTAGAGAAAGAGTCGGCAAAATATTGAAACATTTGCATTGTTGTTTTAACATACCTTTTGAACCTTTTATGGTTAATCCATCTCTAACACTGTCACAGTGTTTTCCCATAACAATCATTACAACATAATGAACCCAAACTGTCAGTCTTTTAATTACATATTTTGTTTTTATATAGTGGAACAAAGCCATTTTAAAACTCCAGTCACTCTCACTATTTATCACAGCTTGCAGGGACATTTGTACAATGAAACACAGCTTAAGCTATTGTTTTCACTTAATTTTAATGTATTTCCAGGTTCCCACTCCTGCTGTGGTTTCTTCTAAACACTTACAGTGAATTTCTTCCAGTGATATCTTGTAACTCTCTAATCCAATGAATGATCCAGAATAACACCCAAGCCGCAGAAACAGTTATTGGAGCTCAGTGTGTTGGAATGGGAAACAACTATCAGAAAAGGCTTTCAAAAAACTTTTGGCTGGGAACCTAGATAGAAATAGCACAGATCTATTGTAAAGATCAGATCTATTCCTCAAATAATCCAAAAGATAGGAGTCAGTACTCTTTCCTCATGATGCTTACATATTTCATCACAGAATATGAAATGAAATGTTTCCTCTCCTTCTAGAAGGAAATTTTCAATTATGTGTATGCATATATGCCAATAAACACTGTTCTAGTTAGCTGCAACTGCAAAAATATGTTAAGTACTATGAAAATATTTTTGTCCCTCATCTCTTTATGCTTCCAGAAGATGATTCCCCCCCTCCCCCCTTAACATGCTTTATTTGCAGGGATCTAAAAGTATCTCAGGCTTCATGATCATGTCTAGGATAGAATTTTGGGAAGATCACTTCAGTGTAAAAGTAAGAAATTTTAGCATAAAAAATACAGAGGGTGGAGCCAGCACTTATTTATGGAATTTTGCTTTCCTGCATTTACACAGATTGATTCCCAGTAGTTTTGAGCTTTGTGTTTTTTATTGAGCGAGAGCCTGTTATCATGTCTAACTTCATAGCCTGTGGGAAAACTGAGGCTGGCCTGTCTCCCACAGGCTTTGCCTGGCCTTGTTAACAGATTACTGCATTCCATTTGTTAGTACCAGCCATACAGGAGAAACCTTTTACTATTATGCTTCTGGATAGTGATAAACTAGACGGTCTTTTTATGGTCGTTAAGTCCTCAAAGTGACAGTTCATGTTTTGGTGATAAAGAGACAGAACTTCAGATATCACACACTGACTTGGACTTATCTGTGCTAGTGAACCATAGCCCTAAGTTCCCTCACAGTGACAGGAACCCCATCTGGAGTGAAGGTTTCCAGAATCGTTCAGTTGAGATACTGAGGCATTTTACTTCCTCATGAGTCAAGGTAGTGTGAACCCCATTGTTTGAGTAAAAAATAACTATTGCAAAGAGGGAGGATGCATTTTATATGTTTAGACTTGTGTACATTTTAAAACCTCTAGTTTAATTTCAAACTTCAGTGTTGGCAAGCAGGGCTAGGGCTATGCATTGTTAGAATAATTTTGAAATTGTCACTTAAACTGTACTGATTATTTAGGCATTCTGAGAAAGATACTAATTCAGTTCCTAGAATTTAAGGGTACTTACTATAAAAAAAATTGGTAAATTAATTTGAAATATTATAAAATTAAAACTCTCATAATTTAAGTAGAGCATAGAATGTAGACTGGAATTCAAACAGATACCCATTGTACATTTCTTTAGGCTGCCTTTTTCTGTTTTTTATACGTTACGGTAAAATGATATTAAATGCATATTACTGTTGCTCCTAAAGGAGTGCTGGTCACTGTGTGTGTAATCTGATCCATGTACAGACATAAACTATCCAAATTCTATTTATAGAGTATAAGAGCTAAAATGTAATCCAAATTATACAGTGTTAACATTTTCCCTGCTGATACCAAAGTGTAGAGGACTGGCAGCCTGATCTTGTTGAGAAGGAATAACAGTCTCCGACCTTCAGAGTCCTGGACAGCAGGTCCTTGTATGGTTAAGTCCATATGTGTCCACCTGATTGGTTAGACCAGCAATGATCTGTGCTGTGACAGGTGTTAGAGAAAGCTACACCTGTTTTTCCCCATATGCTGATTTAGTGATTAAATTTTTGTGGGCGTTCCAGCCAGTGTGTGTGGGATACACAACATATGCCAAGTAATTTGAGAAGGAATTATATCTCGCTCATGATGACCTGTGATCTTTGAGAATCTCATATTGCATAATTGAGTTTTGCAAAGTATTGCCTTACCATTAGAAAGTTAAGTTAAATAGTCTGTTGCTTACTAACAAAAAACTAAATAGTAGCTCACCAAGATACTAACGTGAATCCTGTCACCATAAAATCTTTGCACCCTATTCTGTGTGATAAAGAATTGCTGTATGCTTTTATTAGTCTGAAAAATAGAAGGTAAGCTTTTTTTTTTTTTAAGGCAATAAATAATTGCATTGAGATTCTTCTAAAAGAAGACTCATTGTAATTTCTTGTCTGGAAGTTCAAACTGTTACAGAACCAAATATTTTCCAGCTTGCTTAGGAAACTGTTAGGAATTCAATATTTTGATGATGCATGAAATTACAGGTAGCTCTGGTTTTAATTCTGTGGAGTTGGGCTTTTATTTCTAAGACTAAGACAAGTTGGATAAAGGATACCTTGGTGGTCCAAATGAAGACTCTCTCTGCACCTCTAGTCTTGCACACATTTCTGACATTTAACTGTTTATATTTCTTTCTTTTAACAATAAGCTCTTTCCAAAGGTGGAAAACTTAAGAGTCTATTTAAAACAAGCAAGAAAATGAATTGCTTGCTACATGGAGTTTCTGAACTTAACTGAAAAAAATGAACATTAAAGAATATGAGTACATACTTAAAGGCAAATGCCCAGCAGTTCAAAAACTTCCTTCTTGGCATCTGATTTCCTAGCTGCATAGTGGAGATACATGTACTTTGAGGATGCTGATGCAGGTCTATATTTAGTAAGTAGGAAGTCCCAACAAAGCAATTGCACTATATTAAATCATTGTAGAAAATGTGCGCATGAAAAATGCCTTCATGTGGAAAACTGCAGGATCTTAGAAGGGGATTGCAAAATAAAAATGGTTGCATTTTGAGCATTGTTCTTTCTGGATTGTCATGTTCTACTATACAATATTTGTTTGCATGTTATATGCAGAGTGATTGAAGTCCAGAAAAATCTATGCCTTGTCAACAAATAAGGCAAATTGTTACATATTTTGTTAAAACCATTCAATAAAGCATTATTATTTTAGCTTGTGCTAATTGGGAAGAACCTTTTACCACTAACGATTCTAATCCCTTGCTTTAACCTTCAGTGTTAGCTCTATTTATTTACCTGCTCGATGACATCAGCCAACAACTAAAACAAAGGCTGGAATTCCCGGTGGAGAGTAGAGGGAAGGGGGTTTCAAAGTAATGATAGTTATAGTTATGCATGAGACCAGAGCTGGGAGACACCATGCCTCTAAATATACCTTCCGTCATGGTGCCCTATGTAGCTACTTATTTTGAAAGGCCAAGCGTGTGTCTTAGTGTGTTGCATCTCAACAATTTCGTGTAGTTTCAGTGGCTCTGAGTATGATTCAGCTTACAAAAAGTCATGGCAAGTTAGTATTATTTGTGTGTGAATTTTCCAATTGTATTTCAGACTTTAAGAAAAAAAGGCCTTAATGGTTGTGAGAGCCCTGATGCTGACGATTACTTTGAGCACAGTCCACTATCGGAGGACAGATTCAGCAAACTAAATGAAGATAGTGATTTTATTTTCAAGCGAGGCCCTGTAAGTACTTTTATTTTACCTCTACTTTTTATTTGTTGATTCTTTTTATTAACTTCATTATTTAGGCTCTGAACAAGAAGGAACACAGAGGGTGTGACAGCCCGGACCCTGATACTTCATATGTGCTCACGCCACATACAGAAGAAAAATATAAAAAAATTAATGAAGAGTTTGATAATATGATGCGGAATCATAAAGTCGCAGTGAGTACTAAAGAATGGCTTGTGTTCTTATCATGTGCATGAGAATCTTCACAATGTTTTGCTTACCATTGAATAGCACAGTAAAGATAAGATGGTTGAATTGTTTATGAAGCAGAAATACCTATTTATTGTGTATGCATGACCGTGTGTGTCTGACAGAATTCTATTTGGTATGTGAAACTATCATGTAAACTGGTTCTTAAACTTCCCAGGGATATGTAGCTTCTCTTCTGTGCTCTTAAAGTTTCATACTTGTGTATGATGTCCCTGACTCCCTGGATCCCATCCCCCTTTCTATATGTTGCCTAAAACTTTTTTTAAAGCTAGGATGGACGTTATTCTGAAATGCCAAGATAACTAGTATATAAAGATTTTAATTATTTTTACCCCTCTGATATGGAGCAAGATTACAACATATGACAAACACAATTAAAAAGTATTTCCAGGGAAGATGCCCTCAAACAGAGAATTTGCTTTCTTAGTAGTGACTTAATCAGTGAGTAATACCTCCCAAAGCACCTGATTTAAAACTCTTAAGCTCTGTTTTTGAAAGTGACTTAGGTGCTTGTGCTCCTAAAGCTGCAATTTTCAAAAGTACTTATGTAGTTAAAGATGCAGACATGTACCCTGTGGGGTTTTGAAAAGTACCTAAGCAGTGAGATACCCAGCCCCTGTTAAAATCCATTAGCTACCCATGTACATCTTTGAAAAATCTCACCTTCATGTGCCTATGTAACTTTGAAAGTAGACTTAGGCACCTAAACCACATAGCGTCGTCTTGAAATATTTGTCCAATATCCTGTGGTATGGTCAAAAGATCTCCAACAGGTTATTTTACAGCTATCGAATCCAAACTCAAACCTGGCTGGGTTCTGCATCCTTACATCAGCACCAATGAGACTACCCACTGCACTTTACAATTCTGTATACATGTAAGTGGGAGGCTGTGGAGAAGTTTGATGGAGCATCAGTCTTGGATGGGGCCTAAGGTGGTCCCAGGATCCACAGAGTTTAGAACCATTGTTGTAATTCATTGGTGTGTGTTTAATGGGTTGGGGGCATATCAATTCCTTTTCAAATAAATTTTGCTGTACACAATAAATCAGAAGTTAGTGTTGAACATGCAAAAAAAAAGTTGTCTCCTAATGAAAGTAATTGTGTAGCTTTGCTACTTTATTTCAGTGTACATCATTGGATTTCTTTGGCAACTAAAATTGGACTGGTTAGGTTCATCTTAAAATCTACATGGAAACTGAATGAGATAATACACAAGAGATAACCATAGTGCATAACTGACTGACCAGTAATGGAAGCCATTCTTTTGTTAGTCCCCTTCAACGGGGATTAACAGTGTACCCTCATTTTGGATTCTCAGCATTAGTTCTTTCATCAAGCTCTGTGTTCTTGCACACAAGTAATATCTTTTGTCCCTCATTGCCCATTTGAAGCATTCTTTCTAGGCCTTCTGTCAATGGCATCTGTTGTTGTGTCTTTGTACTTGAACCCTAATGATAGTTCTTTAGATCAATTTGAAAATTTTGAAATTGAGAAGTTGTGTGTTGGGGTGTCTTTGCTAGTTCTGACCTCAAAGGAGTAATGACAGTCCTCTAGTCTCTAAGCTGCCTTCTTATATAGAAACATTAGCTTTTCAGGTTTGTGTGGCTCCAGTGAGCACCATGAGTGCCGATCTGAAAAGTCCCTGTAATTAGAATGGCCAATTAAAACTGTCAACTTTAGTGCTCTCAACATCTATTTACATATGATTGGTTTATAACTGTTATGGGTTTGTTTCTATCCCTATGGGTCATAGAACAAAAAAGTGTTCCTTATTCTTTATGAAAACTTTGTGCTGTATGCCATCAAAGGAGAGGAAAGAGAGACCCTGAAATAGTTGACTATATCAAAAAGCCTTTTTCTAGACAGGCTGGCAGCATGAAATGTGGGTCTTCAGGGTGGCAACAGGAATTGCTATCATTGGTGTTCCTATGTAAAGAGAAACATGTACAAGGATATTACTGTAAATTGCCTGTCACATTTTTAGACTCATTGAAATTGATGCCTTTTTGTTCTTGAGTGTATTGTATATTTAAAATTTTTGTGCAAAAATAAATACATTTGTCATAGATATTAAATAGTTCTTTGAAGTGGCATGCATGTATAAATACAGAGGTTAGTAATACAACTTATGGGGTTCATGTGTATGTATGTAGGATGCTTTCAAGGCAGAAGTGCTTTTTCTTTCCTGGAGTAGAATTTTTGCACTTCAGGCTGTATGAGGAAATGGCGATCTTTCCCCCCATCTTTCAGAATGAATTTGATATAGATACTGTACAAAAGCATTTCTAAATTTTGCTTCCAGAAAATAAACCATATATAGTTAACTCAGTAGTTTTTTATGACGCACTAGAAAGAAAAGTTAAACTTCAGGTAATGAATGAATACAGTACATAAACTTTAAAAAATTCACTTATTAAATCAGAAACCTATTCATTTGTAGCAGGCTTCCTACACATTAATGAAGATTACCTATTGTACATCAAATGGGTACTGAAAGTTTTCTTGTAATTTTAGTGGTTTAGACATTTTGTATTGAGGAGGAGAAAGTAAGACAAAATATATACATTAGAGACATGGCACAATTTTTTCCATGATTTTATTCCTTAAAAATTGTATAAGATTCTGAATTGGAAGAAATTTATCATCCTTGTATTGCTAAAAATTATCTGATATTAAAATTTTCATATTGTGACTGTATAATCTAAGAAACAGACTCAGTGAAAATTGCTGTATTCAAATCAATAGCCCTGTAACACATTTATTTGCAGAAAGGTATTAATATTAAGGTAAATAGTTAAGTATAATTATAGAATTTATTACTTTTCTCCCAATACACAGATCAAAAGCCAGTTAATTGGTTTTGAAATAAACATAACTCATTTAAGAATTTTCTAGTCTGTAAAAAAGTATTTGAGTCTTTTTTTATAGATGAACTCTAGATCAAGACTGATGATGATAATGCTTCAATTTAATGTCAAGATGGTCAGAAAAAATTAACATTACTAACTTCTCTCTTTTGTCTCATGAGTGACTCAATTTTGTTTTAATGTGCATGTTTATGTATTCTTATATTTTGAAGATGCAACAGATTTATGGATCATTAAAATGTGTAGATTATCAACCGGCTTTCTGGTCTCAGGAATCAAATGTTAAATAATGGTATACTTCTCGTAGAAGTTAGTGGATGAATATTAATAAAATATCTCCAATCTTTTGTTTATAAACTGTAGCTCTGTATTCCCCACACTGATAAATGACCTTACTGAAATGTCTCCTTAACTAGTTATGTACTGTAAGTCACAAGAGCAGTCTCTTCAGAGTGAATGTCTTATGAGTTTACTTTTTTAGAGTAATAAAGAATCACTAAACTAGTACAATCAATCTGACTTTATCTGACCGTGCAGTTACTTATTTGACAGTTCTGCAAGTATAATTAATACTAACGTATCCTTGTTTTTGTTTTCAGCCTGGCTTGCCTCCCCAGAACTTCTCAATGTCTGTTACGGTTCCAGTGTCCAATCCCAATACTTTAACCTACAGTAACCCAGGGAGTTCCCTTGTATCCCCATCACTGGCAGCCAGTTCATCATTAACAGATACGACCATGCTCTCCCCACCTCAGGCCACACTGCATCGAAATGTGTCACCTGGAGCGCCTCAGAGACCACCAAGTACTGGCAGTGCAGGTAAGATTTCAGTACGGCTGGGTGCTGTATCAGGGAGTGGGCACTGGGGCCGGGTACCATAGATATGTGCTGGGGTAGGGGCAACGGTCGAGTGCCAACATGGGGCCAGGCCTTGATTAGAGATTTGGGTAGAGGTGGGCTATGTGGAGGTCTGTCCGCACCCTTTTCCACTCCCCAGGGGCAGGCTCAGGGCCTGGCCACCCCCTGTGGTCATTCCTCCATGCACCCCACCCCACAGATTGAAGACGTTTTCTCTCCAGCTTGTGTGCCCATGACAGGAGTCACACAAATGAGAGCCACTGAACTGTAACTCAGCAACACAGGGGGAGGAGGAGACGCTTCTTGCACTGGGCACAGGCAAGACTCACCTTTTGGTGGTGGTGGCAGCAGAACACCGGGCCTGGTCCAGCATTACACGCTGAGGAAGCCATGGTGCCATTTCCTTAGACTCTGCTGGTGCCTGGTAGGAGCTGTCAGCTCTGCCGCCATTCAGCAGGGCCAAGCAAGCCAGCAGAGAAACTTGCTCATTAAGGGCTGAGAACCCCCTCTTCCCCTTTTGGGCGCAGCTGTAGCCTGGTGCAAGTGCAGGATAAGTTAATGATTAAATGTTTAAACTATCTATTTTTAGTAGTTGAATGGGTACTTTTGGTAAATGATATTTTACATCCCTAATGTCTAACCTAAATCTCCCTTGCTGCAGTTTAAGCCCATTACTGCTTGTACTGCCTTCAGTGGACATGGAGAACAATTGATCACCATCCTCTTTATATGATACCATATAACATATTGGAAGACTGTTATTAGGTCCCCTCAGTCTTCTTTTCTCAAGACTACACATGCCTAATTTTTTCCTCATATATTTTTTAAAAACTTTTTTTTTTTTCATTTTTGTTGCTCTCTTCTGGACTTTCTCCAGTTTGTCCACATCTTTTTTAAATTGTGGTGCTAAGAATGTGACGCAATACTCCACTTGGGGCATCACCAATGCTGAGCAAAATGGAACAGTTGCCTTGTGTGTCTTTCTTACAACACTCCCATTAATATACCTTAGAATCATATTAACCTTTTTTGCAGTTGCATTACATCAACTACTTATTTAGGTTGTGGCTGGCTATAACTCCTGATCCCTCTCAACAGTGTTACCACTAGACAGTTATTCCTGATTTTTGTAGTCATGCATGATTTATTTCCTTCTTGACTGAAGTACTTTGCACTTGTCTTTATTGGATTTCATTCTGTTGCATTCAGGCCAATTTGTCAAGATCATCTGCAGCTTTAAACCTGTTCTCTAAAGTGCTTGTGACCTCTTCCAGCTTGGTATCAGCTACAAATTTTAAAAGCATATTCTCTACTTCATTATCCGACTAATTAATGAAAATACTGAGTAGACTCAGACCCAGGAGCGACCCCTGTGAGGCTCTCCTTGAAACCATTAATAACTACTCTTAGAGTGTGATCTTTCAACCAGGTGTGCAACCACTTCATATAGTAATTTCTAGACCACATTTCCTAGTTTGCTTATGAGAGTATCATGCAGAACTATGTCAAAAGTCTTACTAAAATCAAGGTATATCATGTTTACTACTCCCCACCCCCATCCATCCACCATGTCAGTAATGCTGTCACTGAAGGAAATTTAAATCGATTTGGCATGATTTGTTGTTTAACCTGTTCTTTCCCTGTGTTGGCTGGCTTTCCTTCCCCCAATTGTTAATATTCAATGTGCTGGCCATCATTAATCTTTTGTTTACCTTTTCTTATTGCCTTTTGTGCTTCTTGCCAGCTGTAATTCATTTTGTGCATTAGCCTTTCTGATTTTTAACCCTGCATACTTGTGCTGTTCTTTTATACTGCTCCTTATCAGTATGTCCATATGTCTGTTTTTAGTAGCATTCCTTTCTTTGGTTTTCAGGTTATCAGAGAGTTTCTGATGTAGCCCTATTGGCCTCTCATCATTTTCCCCATCTTCCCTTTCCATTGGGATACTTTGCAGTTGTGCCTGTGCTGTGATCTCCTTGAGGAGCTACCAGCTCTCCTGAATTCCTTTTTCCCTTAGATTTTTTTCTTCCAGTGGGACCTTACCCCCCAGTTGTCTGTTGGTTGAAATCTGCTTGGTTTTGAAGTCAATTGTCCTTATTCTGCTGATCTGACTTCTTCCTTACCTTAGAATAATGGAATATATTATTTAATGAATCATGGTGACTGTTACCTACATTTCCTTTCACTTTCAGATTCACCACCAATTCCTACGTGTTGGTCAGAATCAGATCTGAAAGAGATGTCCCTTGATTATTTCCTCCACTTTCTGGGATGAAAATTTGTCCCCAAAACATTCCAGAAGCCTATTGGAAATTTTTGTCTTTTATGCCATACTATTTTCCCTACAAGTGGCTAGGTTGCAAAATTCCATCCTTACAACATCATCCTCGCTTGTGTATATTTCTATTCTTTATTTTAGAAGTGTCCATCTGCCTCCTCTTCCTGATTTGGTCATCTACAGTAGACCTCCACTGTGACATTATGCCTATTTTTTAACTCCTTTTATCTTTATTCAGAGACATTCATGTAGGTTGCCTCACACCTCCATAGAACAAGTGTCTGTGTGTGATTTTTATGTGCAGTGGAACACCTCTTTCTTTTTCCCTCTGTCTGTCTTTTCTGAACAAATTGTGCTGCTGTCTGCCAATATTCCAGTCGTGAGACCTATCCCATCAAGTTTCTGCGATGCTAATGGTATCATAATTTAGCTTAAGTATTAATACTTTCAGTTCTTCCTGTTTATTCTCTACATCTTCCTTCCATTTGTGTACAGACATCTAAAATAATGACCAGATTCCCCTACTGATTTTTTTTTTCTTTTCTCTCTCTCACTCTCTTTTTTTGTTGCTCATTTGACCCTATCGTAGCTTTCCATTTCTGCCCCCAACAACTCCCTCCGTTAGGGTCACTTTTTTACATACTTATCTGTGGGCTTTTGTCATCTGCCCTCAGTAAACTAGTTTAAAGCCTTCCTTATAGGTTGGCAAGTTGGTGCAGGAAGATGCTCTTCTCCTTCTTGGTCAGATGAATCCCATATCTTCCCAGCAGATCTTCTTCCTGGAACAGCATCCCCTTGTCAAAGAAGCAAAAGTCTGTCCATTAAAGCTATCTGTGCAGCTATATATTCTTGTCCAGGGTGTGCCCTTCCTACCTGGACCCTTACTTGGGAGGATGGATGAGAACACACCCTGCCCCAAAACTCCTTCACCCTAGCTCCTAGAGCCCTGTGGTCACTGTTGATCCACTCAGGGGCAGACCTGGCAGTCTCATTGGTGTCTGCATGGGTGAGCAGCAGCAGTCTTTCTGTAAACTCTCCAATGTTGGTTCCAGGCAGGTAGCACACCTCCTAGGACATGACATCAGATTGCCAGACAGATGCCTCTGTTCTCCTTAGAATGGAGTCTCCGATTGCTAATACAATACACTTCGTCAGGTACCATGGCAGTGGGCTTTGCAGCCTTGTCGTGGATTGCACCTCTACAGCTGTTGGGATCTGCTCTTCACTTCATGCTGCCTCAACAGCATACCAGTTCTTGGTCTCTATGGATGGGGCACTAGAGCAGAGATGTTTATGCTAGTAGCCAGTTCTCCCGTCTCCTCTGATGCTGCCTCTTCTGGTCATGTACTGTTTCAATTCGACACGCTATGTTAGCCTAATGAAAACAGATCAGTTTAACTTTGATTTTTTTTTTTTTTTCCCCTTAGGTGGTATGTTAGGCTCAGCAGATCTCACAGTACAAAATGGAGCTGGTACCAGTCCAGTGGGTAAGTAGAGTTTCATGGTATATTTGAACTTTGTTTCTTAAATGTGCAGTTGCTTAGGAGTGAATTCAGATTCTGACTGATAAAAATAAAGTGACTGTCTCTGAAGCAGAATGAAAGTGAGCAAATAGACTAATCAGTTATCTTCCCTTTATATATTTAAAAAATATAAAATACACTTTTCAAGTTGTAAATTGCATTTTTCACATTGCTGTATTGTAAACTGCATGTTTACTTGGAAGGGGAAAATGAAGTTAGTTATCAGTATTTCCATTTTTTTTATTGCCCTGAAAAAAAGTCATTGCAGTAGAGTTTTCTGCTTTTGCTTTCGTGCCTTTCCCCTTTCAAGATCTTGCACCAGAATCATAAATGTTTTGCTTTGCGTAAGTACTTATGGAGCCTGTCAGTGTAACCTGAATATCTGGGGAAAAAAGTCAATAAACTATCAATTTGTGATCATCTATAAAATAACAAGGTGACAGATATTATCCAATGTGGATTTGTCCAGAATAAATTATGCCAAACCAACCTTATTTCCTCCTTTGCCAGGGTAACTGACCTGTTGGATGGGGGAAAGTAGTAGATGTGATTACAGCTCAACTTTAGTATGGCTTTTGACACAACATGACATTCTCAAAGCCAGACTAGATCTAGGTGAAATTACTGTAAGGTGAGCAAATGATTGGTTGAAGAAACCTGCTCAGAGTATGTTCCAAAGGAGCAGCCATGTTAGTCTAGTTCAGCAAAAAAAAAAAAAAAAGTAGAGTCTTGTGGCGCTTAAAGACTAAAATTTATTTATTGCATGAGCTTTCGTGGGAGAAAAATCCCACTTTGTCAGACGCAAAGTAGGATTTTCTCCCATGAAAGCTCAAGTGATAAATAAATATGTTTAGTCTTTAAGTGCCACAGGACTCCTTGCTTTTATACTCGGAGTAGTTACAAATGGTTTCCTGTCAAGCTGGGAGGACACAGTAAGTGGGACACCCCCATGGATTGTTCCACTGCTGTAAAATATTTTATTTAATGATTTGGATGATTGAGCATGCAAATGACACAAAGCTGGGAGAGGTTGGAAAGACAGGATTAGAACTCAAAATGACTATGATCAATTGGAAAGTTGGTCTGAAATCAGTACCATGGTATTCAATAAAGACATGAAAAGTATTATACCTAGGAAATAAAAAATCAAATACATAAATGAGAAATAGGGAATAACAGGTTAGGCAGTGATGTTGTGGAATAGAATGAGGGCTAATCATGGATGAATCCACAGTGATGCTATTGCGAAAAAAGGAAATGCCATTGTGGGATGCATTAACTGGAATGCCCAGTGTAAGACATTGGTGAGTATTGTTTCACTGCAGTGGGCTCCGCTGAGGCCTCAGATGGGGTAATGTGTTCAGTTTGGGGCACCATACTTCAAGATGTGGACAAATGGGAGAGTGCAGAGGAAGACCACATAAATGACTAGGAGTTTTAAACATCTGCTGTGTGAGGAAAGTTTAAAGAAGCTTGGCCATCTTTAGTCTTGAGAAAAGATCCAGGGGGGATCAGATAAGTCTTTAAACACATTAAAGGCTGTTATAAAGAGGTCAGTGGTCCATTGTTCCCCTTGTCCACAGAGGGTGGGACAAAAAGTTATCAGTTTTATTTTACAGTAAGGAAGATTTAGGTTAGATATTAGGGAAAATTCTCTAACTACAGTAGAACCTCTAAGACAGAGGTTCTCAACCATTGTGTCAGAACACATTACTGTGGTGCCACACAGTGGTAACTGTGTCACGGAGACCTGGGGCAATGGCTGGATTTGGCTTGGGGGAAGTGGGCTGTTGTGTCCCGTAGGGTCATGATGTGTCATCAAATGTGTCACGATCAGCAAAAGGTTGAGAACCACTGCTCTAAGAGACCAGAGTTAGGAACTGACCAGTCATTCGAACACAACGTGAAACCAGGAGTAAGCACTCCGGTAGCTGCGAGGTGGAGAAGCAAATTACTGTACTGTGCCTGCTTTGGGTCTTAAAGGTCAGCATGCAGAACAGAAACAATCTGGAGTCTGCACTGGCTCCTGTAAGCCATGGGTGCTTTTTAACCTCAACCCCATGGCCCACCTGGAAGGGGAAGCCATTTTCTCACCATCTGGCATCAAGAGGGCGACAAGCTTGCAAGCTTATTCTGAGCCCAAGAAAGAGTCTGCCACAGAGCGCTGCTAAGTACATGGCTCCTAAGCTGTAGCAGTGAAAATCTGGCCCAGGGCTGCAGTAGGAGCCAGAGTTCAAGACTTGAAGCTGTTGCCTGTGCACTGCTCTCTGGAGGAGTTTTAAAGGACCACTCCTGGATCCTGCCAGCATCTCTGGGAGTACAAGGGGCAGAGGAGAGATGGGTGCTGGCAGCTGGCTGGCACCAACCCTCCTGCCACATGCTGCCTCTGGGGCATGGCATGCAGTACACGGAGCAAGGCGAGTCCCAGGGAGAGGTGGCTGAGGGCTGGGGCCTCCAGTACTAAGGAAGTGGACAGGCCCCTTCAGTTCAGACTAAAGACAAGAAACAGAAATAGAGCAGGGAGCTTAAATTAGAAGACAGTGCTGTCAGATGCCACCTTTGCACAGATCTCTGTCAACCTCCACCAGGAGACTGACTGCAGGGTACTACACCATAACGTTTTGTTCGCTTATAAACAACCTTGAAAGATAAGCACATTTTGGGACTGAGGTTCTACAGTATAAGGATAATTAAATACAAAAAGGTTGACCTAAAATGGGTGTGGAATTCTTGTTATTGGGAGATTATAAGAGCAGTTTAGACAAATATCTTTTAAGGGTTCTTTAGGTATATTTAATTCTGCTTCAGTATGGTAGGATGAGCTAGATCAATGACCTCTCGAGGTCACTTTCAGTCCCTACGTTTTTATGATTCTGTGGAGTAGAGCCCCACAGATTCACAGATGTGATTGCCTGTGATCAGATGGCTATAGAGATGGGACCTATGTGACTTCTGGGCCACAGCTGGAGCAGCTGCCAGGCAGGGGTACAGCAAACAGTTGATCAGCTGTTAGGCAGGGGCCAGGGCTAATCAGCTGGTCAGGTGATTTGATGGAAGGCTCCTGGCTGCAACGTAACTGATATGCCAGAGTGGCTAAATCTTAGAGGGAGGGCAGATTGCAGGGTGGGTGAAAGTTTATTCTTGTGGGTGCAGACCCACATATTTGTATCCATGCATGGCTCTCCTACAGTGCTTCTTGTAACTAGGCTTCCCCAAATTAGCAATTTAATAACATACTGTAGTGATGTCTTATATTCCTAAGAGTTCCTTACTCATATAAAATATAACCTAGTACATTTGCAAAAGTATTGTGCCAACAGAAACCAAGTTTCAGGTGCACCACAGGTTCTCTCTTCATCAGGTTCTTCTTAACATCTGTGATTATCATACGATGTTGTAACATTACCTCATTCACTTCAAGTTGCAGTACCCGATTGTTTGGTTTTTGCTTGATATACAGTGACAGGAAGAAAGCTTAAAATATGATAGCTAGATGTCTGCTTAATTGTGAAAGACTGAGGATTTCAGTATGTCTCTGAACAAGCTGAGAA
Source organism: Podocnemis expansa (assembly GCA_007922195.1). Taxonomy (NCBI): domain Eukaryota; kingdom Metazoa; phylum Chordata; order Testudines; family Podocnemididae; genus Podocnemis; species Podocnemis expansa. Next base: position 15,193,515 of record ML682019.1, read on the forward strand.
AGAAGAATTGGGGTCTTCCTCCAGAAGATTAGTTTCACTGTTTTTTGCAGGTAGTTGTTATGTGCTGTCATTAAATGGTAGAATGGATAGGCTTCCTTCCTTTAAATAGCTCTTCAATCTCATAGGCAGACTTTAAATTTATACCGTAATGATGTGGAGACATGCATGTCCCATCCTATCATATTATAGGAAGACAACATAAATACCAGCTGTCCAACTTCTTACTGTTTCTTCTGTCGCAGAACATTGATTTGGTGGCTGAGTATCAACTTGGGAGTATGCTGGGTCAGCCTCAGAATGAGGACATAGTGAGAGTTACCCAGCAGGGAAACTACTTCTGGTACTCACATAAGGAATGGGTAAATAATAATCTAGCAGCTAGGAAAAAAGATGCTCCCAGATCGAATCAGAACTCAAGGAGTTTATAAACGAGCAGTGCTTAAATTAGGAGGGTAAAAGTGCTGGTTTGATTCTACTGTGCCTCTATCCTTGGGTCATGTGCAACAAATACTTGCTTCTTAATACAGCTTACTTAATGTATGTGATAGTTCAAGAACTTCTGTGCTAAAGAAAACCTTTTAATTTTGGGGGGGGAAATAAAGAGCAAGACATAATGGGATCCTAGGCAGTGATTTCTCATGTGTTTCAGAGATCAACTTACTAAGAAAAGGACCTGTTTGTAAACCATCTATATTCAGGAAGGTCGCTGTCCCGGGATAAGACCTGGGGTGCAGCCCCAGACCTCGCCTCCTAGGCCACAGTCTGGTGCTCCTGCCCTGTCGTTCATTGGGCTCCTGCCGTCTCCAGCCTGGCCCCAGATCCCAGGCCAGGAGTGATGGGCGATGTGGAGGGCACCCTGGCCAGGATCCGGGGTCTGGGATGAGGCCAGCCCATACACTCGGGGCACTGGTGCCAATACTTGGGGCGCATGTCCTGTGTGCCAGGTGCCAGCGATGCCCTTGTCTATATTATTAGGGCTACAGTCAGTCCTTTTTCCCCAAAATTAGGCCTCAGGTTCCTAAGCCTCATTCATGCACTCAGCAAAAAAAAAACTATGAAACTAAGGGCCACTTTCTGTTGTAGGTACCTCTTCTCACAAGTTGTAGATACTACAGGTGTAAATTAGGCATTGCCCCTTAAGCCAAAGAATACAGTAAAAACTCAGTTATGAACAGCAGAGTTACAAATGGGTTCATCAACTTCACATCTCATTTGGAACCAGAAGTACACAGTCAGACAGCAACAGATTTTTTTCTGAAGACAAATACAGTACAGTGCTGTGTTTAAATATAAACTGTTTAGACAAAAAAAGGGAAAGTTCTGTTTCAGTTAAATTAAGAAGGTTAAAAACAGTATTTTTCTTCTGTATGGTAAAGTTTCAAAGCTCTATTAAGTTGATGTTCAGTTGAAAACCTTTGAAGGATTAGCCATAATGTTTTGTTCAGAGTTAACGTTTCAGAGTTACGAATGAGCTCCATTCCCAGTGGGTTGGTAAATCTGGCTAACTCCCAAAATGAAGCTTGAGGCACTGTAGCTGAAATATGGACTGACAGAAGTTGTTGTCAGCTAATTAAAACAATTTTTTGTATATTTTTCTGAAGTCACTGATTAAATTAATTTTATTTTCCAATGGCAGAACTTAACATTTTTCCCTCTTTAAAAGACACCTGAGAAGTAGGGAGGGCTGAGGCAGGTGTATTTATTAACAGGCCTTTATTTTGTGACTTCTGATTTATGGGTTAGGCACCAAGAGCAGTGCATGGCTGCCTCTGGTTATAATTAAGGTGACAATTAATCTGGTTAACACAAGAGATTAACTCAAAACAAATTAATGCAATAAAAAATTAATCGTGATTAATCAGTGTTAATTGCACTGTTGATTTTAATACCAATTTACATTTATTGTAAATATTTTTGATGTTTTATACAATTTAAAATGCACTGATTTCAGTTAAGAGAATACATAGTGTACAGTGCTCACTTTATATTATTTTTGAACAAAAATTCTGCGTTTGTAAATTATACTTTCACGATAGAGATTGTGCTACAGTACTTGTGTGAGGTAAATTGAAAAATACTGCTATCTTTTTATGGTGCAGATATTTGTAATAAAATGTAGTAGTCTGAATTGGGCACTGTACATTTTATATTCAGTGTTGTAATTGAGTTCAATACATTTTAAAAGGTAGAAAACAGCCAAAAATACTTAAACAAAAAGTGAACAGAATAATTGTATATAAAAAGTATAATGATTGTATGCTATTGTCTAGCAGTGCAATTAAAACTCTGATTAATTGTGATTAGATTATTAATCCCATGATTAATCACAATTATTTTTTAAATTGACTGCCATACTTACAATTTTAAAAAATCAGAATAAGTAAATAAAATAACCATGGAGAAACTATCCTATAGACATCAGAAAGTCTTATTCATCAGTACAAAATTTTGAACATATAAAGGTAAATAATGAAACTGATGTTTACCTACACCTTACAAACTGATGAAAAAATATTTCCGTCGATCAAAATTTACAAGCAGTTTCTCAACATCAGAGAGAAGAAGGATACAAATATAGAATAGTTTTTCTAAAATCATTTGTCCCTGGACAGAAGTTTATTTTATTTAATGGCAAGTAAAATTATCACTATGGTAAGTCTTCGCAAGTAGACTGACTATGGGCTGGTGAATTTTACAACCATTTTGTAAGACTGATTGTAGGTGGAGCATACAGTAATAGCTGTAGGTAAGGTTGAACAAGCATTTTCATTTCTACTCTTCTGGAGGCGATGGACTCACGGCGTCGACTTCTGGATCAATTGAGCAGGTTTTCACTGACTGCGTAATCGAACCAGAAAAATTGAACTGGTGGCGGAAAGTTTGTTGCTGGATGTTCAACGCTCTTGAAAATCAGGTTTCTTGTTTAACTTCACTAAGAAACACAAGTTCTTTTTACCTTCAAACTCAGTGGGACTAAACAACTTTGTTGCTTAGACTCTTCAGAAAATCGCATCATTATTTTTAAAAAATCTTGTCTTTAAAGCTGTAAATCCTTCCTAAAAGATTTGTCCATATGCTTCCATTAATCAGAGGGGTATCTTAATGGTGAGAACAGAGCTAATCTTTATTCTGATCACCAGTGTTTATGTGCCACTGGTAATATAAAATATATTTATTTCCACTTTCTCTGAACTGAGCTATTAGCACCATTCTGCAAAAGGAAGAAACCATGCCTTTCCAAAAAGTAATGAAATACAAACGTAGACATTTCCTCCTTGATGAGAGCTGCAATTTGTACTGCTCTATGACTGCAGCTTCGTTCTGCCATCTCTGGAATATTTGTATTTAAGAGGGTAAGAGGCAGTATATAATTTGTTGTTCTTGTGTTTTGTTTAATGGCTTTCATTGCCTTACTGGAACTATATTTCCAGTAGAAGTACTGATGACATTGACAAGTGCTGTTTTTAATAATTTTCTTGGTTTTGATGCCAGGTTTTCTCCCAGCATGTTTTTGACTTTGAATTTTTAAAAAATCTTTTTGGTACAGCACTGTGTTTTGGTTAGTTGATTTAATGTAGATATTTTTAAGAAGTGATTATGAATTTGATTGCTTTTTTCAGATTGTGTGGTATGTCATATATGTTTGAGGTATTTAAAAATATATACCTGTTATATTTTTGCTTTCTTAATTTTATATTGCTTGGTGGATCACCTATGATTTAACTTCTCAAAATCATATACAAGAAGTCAGTTGATCTGAAGCTGAACCACAATAAAAGATTAATGACATCAAAGACAATAATTCACAGTTATAGTAGTAGTCAGAACATAGAGTACTTTCCAGCCACTGGTATTCATCGTTTCAGCTGATGTGATTTATATAGTGACATATGAGCCTGGCTGATCTAAATGAATCTTGCACAATGCTTGGATCTCATAGGAAAACAAATGAGATTGGGTGATATTAAGTTTCTGAAGGAAATTGATGTACACAGTTGTTGAATAGGAGTTTTGAACATAACCACAGCAAATACCTCACAATTAAAACCTGTTTCGTCTTCAAAAAAGCATCCAGGTTAACATGCAGGGATCTGTTTCTTTTGCAGTATTTTGAAAGTGTTATGGACTATAGTAGTCTGTCCTGAGGTAAATGACAATTTATACAACTGAACCAGCAGAAGTAAACTATAGTAGCTCTACGTTTTGAGGGTTCCCACTCCCCATTTTTAATCCTATCAGCCTTCAAAAATAAATTAGCAGATTTGAAAAAGTCTGTGGTAGGTGGGAAGGACATAATAAATTTTTTATTATACAAAATAATTAATGGAATGTATAGAGTTACTAAAGCTTCAGTTTGGCAAGCTACCAAACAGTTACATCATCCTGTAACGATTATCTGTTTCTGGCTCTTGATTTTATGCTACGAATTCTTGCTTTTAGCTCTCCTTTCACTTCTTAGTTATAATTTGATTGTCTTCAGTTGTATCATACTATATCTAATACGGCAACTTTTTAGAGTCTTAATGACAAAAGTAGGTTTTTGCCTAAATCAAAAATTAGGATTAACCATTCTAAAATACTTTTGCCACTCTCATCCAGGATCTTGGGATAATGTCACTTTTGCACTCTGTTATCTGCTTTTTATAACAGTGCACAAAACATTTACCAGAGAAGTCTTTATTTGTTACAGACAGATCAATGCTGGTACATGTGATGGTATTCTGTTGCTTCTTTCCTCCCTAAACAAAATACTCTTCTGAACATTTTTATGTTTTGTATCTAAAATGGAACAGTGTACTGGCAGGCAAGTGCCTTGACACTGTCTGCGCCACTCTTTGGTGAGATATTCCACAGAGATTGCAGTAGTGAGGGTTTGTTTTTCACAGCATCATTAGAAGCATGAAATCGTCTCTCAGGGACTGGCAGAGTCTTGTAGTAAGGGCTACAGGAAATGACTGTATTGGGTGTGGAAAAAGAAACAGTCCAGATTTAACACATGAGCTACCAAAATAGTTGAAAACAGAGTGCTGGAAATGGCCTCATCAAGAGAGTAAATTATACTATACATGAAGAGGAAGATGGATGAATAATACAAAAGCCTGTTATTTACAATAATAGTTTTGGTCACTCTGAAATTCTGAATAGACACTCAGAAGGCTCACAAACCTGAAGTATCACCGTATCAAATGTTAAATTGAAAACGTCAATGCATGATAAAACACTGCTAGTTAATATATAACACGCACAAGGTACAATATAACAAGTTCATTGAATGTCGTATACTTATATAATTATCTGTAAGTAAAATGTCTGAGGCACAGAGGTAGCATTTACAGTTGTGTACCTTATAAAAGGGTACTGTCATGTCAAAATCACACTGTTGTCCAATCATTTTTCTTCTAAAATAACTCCCTTGAAGACTAAAATTTAATCTGATTTCAAATGTGTTTAGTTGTACTCCCATTTAATGTTGTATTGTCTAAAATTTCTCTTTCATGCACACAAGGCAAAAAGCATGTTAAATTACCATAAAGCAATGAACTCTATCCCTTAATGGTTAACTACTAGACAAAGCACAAGGATTTCCTGCGAGTCTTCTGGTGCTACTGTTTTAAATGTTAGACTGGACTTAGGACTCTTAACCTGTTTCATTCTTCCATTGGTGTTCTGGTTTATACTGAGTTTGTGTAGATTCTTGTAGAGCAGGGGTCTCAAACTCAAATCACCATGAGGGCCGCATGAGGACTAATAGAGGGCTGCATGAGGATTAGTACATTAGCCCGAGGGCTGCACCACTGAAACATTTCCATACAATATTGCAAATATCGGTAATGATTGTGTCATTGAGAGCCACAGGAAATAGCTTTAGGGGCCGCATGTGGCCCACGGGCTGTGTGTTTGAGACCCCTGTCATAGAGTGTATTGAGTTGGTTCCTACAGCTGCCCGAAGTCAACTTCGCCCATTGGGCACTGTGTTCTGTGCCACAGCAAAATGAAATCTGCCAGTTGGCTTGAGGGGAGCAGATGGAGATAGTTTAACTGTCTGTCTATTTTTTTAATTGCAAAGGTGTGTGTCTATGTATTTGTATAAATATTATACTTTTTTGAGTGTATCCTTGTTTCTTCACCCCTTTGTATAAGCCTTATTCTTAAAGCCAGTTCCTGCCTGCCTCTCTGTGTGATTAAACTATCACAGAGCCCCACTGAAATCATTGAGATTCTGTACAGGTGCAGAGACCCACCTGCTTGAAGCATTTGCAGAGTGGGGACCTTGGCTTGTAAATTCTTCAGAGAAAGGCCCGTGTCTTATCATTTGTGCAGCATATGGGACAGTGGGATGTAATTTTGATTGGGACCTTGAATGCTCTTTTTAATGTAAATGTTAAACAATATTTTTGTTCATCTCCTACTCCAGAAATTGAAGCACTTCCCCCTACTTACTCTAAATGTAATTTAGTTTTATCTCACCTGTGTATTCAGAGATGTGATTTGTTTTGTGTATATAGCATAAAGTAGAGCTTTATGGCTTGTGTGAGTGCAAACTTGTGTGTAGTGCAGATATGTGTTTTGATTCATAAATGAGTTATTGTCAGTTAGTGAGTTTTGACATCACCAAACTGCATGTTTTCTACTGTTAAGCATGAATAAAACTTGCATCAAGACTCCGTTTCTTTTTTCCCTTTATGGACCCATATTTAGCCATGGTTAATTCCCATTTCAACATTAGGTTTACAGCCTATGCTTCCATCATATTCGCCTTATTCTCCATGTTCTGCTTCCCTCCAGTATCCTAATTAGCCAGTTAAAGCAACCATCAGCCAGCCCCTTTCTATAGTAATATTACAAACTCCGTCTAGATCATTCAAACCTTGCAACAGCCACAGCAATCCATCCCCGTCAACTACGAAAGCTCTCCTCCATTTCCCCCAAGTAATTAAACCTATAGCACCTCCATCTTCAGACCTTTTCCTCATTTCCAACAAAACAGTCCACCTGCTTCACCAATGTCACTACAGACCCATAGACATCCATAACAAATTGTCCCATCCCTCCAAGAACCACCCTGATATCTGTTTCAGCACCCAGCTGTACTTGTAGAAGCTTTGGTCTTTGTTTACCTAGGGGAGAAAAAAAGGGGCTGCTTTCCCTCCATGGTGAAGGGGTACAATAATGGCTCTTTGGCTGTAGGAAGAGAGAATCAGACTTTTCTCACCATTACCCCAAGCCTTGTGGAAAGATAGTTTAGTATTATATTAAATTATTTATTATTGAGCCAAAATGATTTTTTGTTTTATTGCAATTTATTTTTAGCACAATTGATTCTTTTTCCATTTTATTCCTTTAAAAAACCTTTTATTTTTTTTATGGCTATATTTTTCTACTTTTTTGAGAAATCATTTTGCTTAAACAGTTTTTCCCCCCACAAAATATTTTTCATGCCACACCCATAGCCATTTTGGGAGAGGTGTCCTCTGCACCCTCCGGAGGTGTTTTTGGCATGAGGAATGTAAGAGGTTATCTACCGTATATCATCATGTATAAGCTGAAAATTTTGTGCCTGAAAATTGGCTTCAAAACAGGCTCTCGGCTTATACTCAAGCGAATACAGTAGACAGCCCCTCCCAGGAGTTTCCCAGACCATGCGGCAGGCCGGAGCCCCAGTGTTGCCGGGCGGCCATCTTGGGCAGTCGGCCAGGGCTGGGGCTGGAGTGAGGAGGGGACCCCTGCGTCTGGAGCGGCCACGTAAGTGGGTCCGGGGGGGGGGGAATGGCCTGGACATTGAGGGGGGATTTAGGGAGGCCAGGGAAGTGGTGCCAGGGACTGGAGGTTGGGGAGGGGGTCAGGGAGTTGGGGAAAGTGATGGGACGTCTGGGAGGGCTGGGGGGGGTCAGGGAGGCCAGGGAAGGGGCGGCAGGGCTCAGGCATTTGGGGAAGGGGGGTCGGGGAGTCTGGGAAAGCAGCAGGAGGACCCAGGATTTTTGGGGAGTCCAGGGAAGCAACGACAGGGACCGGGGATTAGGGGGGGGTGCCTGGCAGGCTGGGAAGAGCGGCAGCTGGGGTTGTGGGGTGACAGGCAAAGGGTGTTGGGGAGTAGGGGGCAGCAGAGGGGAAGGGGCAGAGAAGGGGGGCAACAGTGAGGAAAGGGCAGAGCAGGGAGGCAGCAGGAGGAGCAGGGGGACAGTAGTGGGGAAGGGGCAGAGAAGGGGGGCAGCAGTAAGGAAAGGGCAGAGCAGGAGGCAGCAGGTAGCAGTGAGGGAAGGGTGGAGAAGGGGGTGGCAGTGAGGAGGGGGGCAGTAGGAGGAGCAGAGAGCAGCAGTGAGAAAGAGGCAGAGCAGGGGGCAGCAGGAGGAAACTGAGAAGTGAGCAGGGGTGTAGCAGTGAGGAAAGGGCAGAGCAGGGGGGCAGCAGGTACCAGTGAGGGAAGGGTGGAGTAGGGGGTGGCAGTAGGAGGAGCAGAGAGCAGCAGTGAGAAAGAGGCAGAGCAGGAGGAGCAGGGGGCAGCAGGAGGAAACAGAAGTGAGCAGGGGTGTAGCAGTGAGGAAAGGGCAGAGCAGGGGGCAGCAGGGGTGAGGAATGGACAGCGAGGGGGCAACGGAAAAGCAGCAGCAGAGATTTTAGGTTAGGGAAGCTGTCAGAAACTCCAGAGGAAGCCAGCAGCAGTGGATGGGGGGGGGGTTAGGGGTCAAGACCAAAAGGGGACCGTGGCTTATACCTGGGTCACCAATTTTAGCTTCTTTTTTGGGCTCAGAATTGGGGGGTCAGCTTGTGCCCAGATCGGCTTATACTTGATCATATACGGTAGTTCCAGCCACAGGCTTGTAGCACAGCAAAAAATGCACTGAAGAGATGGGCCTGGTCAAAGTTCATTATGCCCACTTAGGTTTGTTGATTCAGAGCCTGTTCATGCAAGCGTCTGTGCGTTTGGATTTCTAGGGTCCAGCCATATTGTATTTGTTATCCAAAACAAACAAACAAACAAAACCCAGTTTTTATTTTTAAGGTTATCAATAAGGTATTTTTGTAAGAGAGGGACATTTTCAGGACTTTGTTGCTTGATTACCATTCATATGTTGGGGCCTTTTGTTTTTCTCCTGTTAAAAACAAACAGAATTGCTAGCCTACTGTACACACGTTTACTGCGTCACTCTCAGAAACTTAGGCATTATGTCCTGCTGTCCTGTTTGTTTTGCTTGATTCTTGATCAGCTTTTATAAGCATTTGGAATTTTGCTTTAGAGGAGGAATATGAAACTGACCATTTTTTTTATTTTAAATAACTTTTAAATTAATATCTACTTGTTGTAATAAAACGGAATTGGGCACAAAGGCCTAGTCATGTTAGAATGATAGTTTAATGTTCATGCCACTAAGCTTCTACAGGCTATTAAAAGAAAATTTCACACATTGTAAACTTTTGGGTAGTAGACATGCGACTGAATTGTAATTATAAAGAGCACTTTCAGAACTGGAATATTAGTATAAGCATAATTTTATTAGAGTGCGTGCGTGCGTGCGCGCGCGTATACAACTGATTCAGTAATGTGAACCATACAATTCACTTCACCTTGTTACAAAATTCTCTCATTTTCAGCTTAATATATTTTTTCATTAATGGCTGAATGAAATCTGTTTTCTGGAACCTGTTTCTATAGATTTGGAATACAGTTTACAATTATTGCAGTTAGCATAATAGGCATTTGACTCGTTTTCTGATGACTCGTAGAAAAACAATTAGAAATATTTCTGCAGTTAGTTGTCTCAAAATTTGGCATTCCTTGTTTAATTGACTTGTTTGAATATAGTTTAAAGTCAGTCCTTTGGCACTGATCACTCTCCATTCTCAGACCGCACCTCATAAGAAATGACTTGTTAATAGTCTTATGGTGGCTGGTGTGGGTGTTAGGAGTGAGGGGAGGAAGGAGAGAGAGAGGATGGTTGAAGTTGGATAGGGAAATACTGTATGAAGTTGCTCTTTCGGGTTCATATTATCTTCCCCAAAAGTAATCTCCACTAAAATAATGTATTTTCAAAGGGGAAGAGTAAATTGGAAAAAAATAAAGCTATAATATAAAGGTTCGTTAATTGTGATACTGATAGTGTCTTTTATACAGTAGGTACACTTGTTTGTTTTTACAAAGAAATCTTTAAAAGGCTTCATAGGCTGAATTTTTAAAATTTTTTATGGGCAACAGTACACTGCAATTCATGGGTGGGTTGGGGGGGGGGCTGTACGTACAACCATTTGTTAGACGCTTTTTGTTGCTACAGCAGCCTAGAGGAGCTTCAAAGGATAAATTAAGGAACAGATGGCCAGAGCACACTTTCCTGACAGTGCACACTCCTCAGCGTTTAAGCTGCCACAACATGCCCTGAGGTGACACCAGCTTTACATATTGATCTTTCCGTGAAAGAGACTTTGCTTTTTCTGTCTTATGCTATTGGATGTGGCTTCCTTATTTCTAAAATATTCAGACTGTTGTGAAATATTTGATACTGAAAGCTTTTGTCTAAAAATAATGTGGAGTTTGTTAATTTGCACAGTTAACATACACTGCACTGCTCAGTCTTAATGATGCATTTTTTTTTTATATTTCCTCCTTTTAGGAAATGGATTTCTTAACTCTCGAGCTTCACCAAGTCTGCTTGGAGCCTCTGGTGGTGGCAATGGATTAGGCAAAGTTATGCCTACAAAGTCTCCTCCTCCACCTGGAGGAGGTAATCTTGGGATGAACAATCGCAAACCAGACCTTCGTGTCGTCATCCCACCCTCCAGCAAAGGCATGATGCCTCCACTGGTAGGTTGGGCAATTCATTCAACAGTATATTATGCCCAAGGGGGCTGAAAAAAGAGTGCTGCTGAAGGAGAAAATGTAATGTGTCCATTTTCACTAACAAATGGTTTCATACAGTGCCTGGGCATTATGGGGATTGCACCCAAGAAACACCCGGATAAGCAGGGGTTTGACTGATAAAAAAAACACAGCTCAACTGCAGATGGGATGAAACAAGAAGTGGGAGAATAGTCTCTCGTAAACTTTCGTTGGTTTACTTAATACAGAAAAATGAACTGACCTATGCTGGGTTATTTACATTGCCATACTGGAGACTGTGGTTTAGTCTCCTGTTCTGATTTGTCATCTTTATGGGTTGCTGGGACTGAGGGCTCTGTGGGGTTTTAAACGGATGTGGTTTCTAGAGGGTGAGGGAGAAGTTTGTTGTGTCACTCGACAGTGGCAACTTTTGCTGATTATTGAGCTGTGTTGGGGGTCCCAAAGTGGAGTTCTGTCCATTTCTCTCAGATTGCCATGCTGGTAGCATGTAGCAGAGAAAAAATTATTAAATAGGAGGAATCTTCATTTGGCTTAGTGTGTTAGCGCAATAGTCATTTGCTTCCCATATTTGGAGTCAAAATCTTGCATGAGGACGCAAGGAAGAATGAGTGGTTGTCTCATCATATCCTTATCAGTGCATCTCACAAAACCACTATGCAATTCAGCAAATCAACCATGGTTGTTCAGCCTACCCTGAGATATAGCGGAGGGTGTGGCAGGTCAGCTATCTGGAAGTCTTACCCAGTTGTTCTTTGACCCGTGTGTGGCTAAAGCCATTACTCTTGTCTGTCACTTTTATATGCAAACTGATAAGCATTTAAGTAAGTTCAGTTTATGAATCCTCTGCCATGTGGAAGTCGCCAAAAGAAATATAGGATGTAAACAGTATAAGCATTTGTTTTACAATATTTACTTATTTTATTTTTGAGATTCTGTAACTATTTACATTTGCTGTTAGTACTGCAGTTAAATCACATAAAATCAGTGTAAGCAGTCAGAGTCCTAATTAAAGGAGTTCATTAACACCTTATTGAAGTGGTTTAGGCTTTTCTAAATATGTGCAAATTATGGCACACTTTTCTAAAGAAATACATTGTGTATTCTTAATGTGAAAGATGTGCTTTAAATTGTTTTGAGAACTAAAAGTGGGAGAAAACATTTTCCAGTAATTTTAATGTTCTCTCTTTAAATTGTCTGTTTGGTGGAGAGGGGAGAGAGAATAGAGGTGCCTAGGTGTCATGATGATGGGGGCACTATAAATACTATGGCATTGACTTCCATTTGACTGGCTGAACTTGCTGTTTCAGCCAGTGCTAATTTTCAGCACCTATAAACAACCCTTTGTAACTGTGAACACATTTTGCCACAGTCAGGGCCTTTTTTTGTGATGGCACTCGGGTACTGAGTACCGGCACCTTTGTTTCTTCTTCGAGCAGTGTCTCCGACATGCTCCACCATAGGTGTCTTTGGCACCGTGCACCGCGATGTGGCCCAGGTTCCTTGTGTACAAAAAAAAAAAAAAAAAAAAAAAGCCCTGGTTGCAGTGTTTATATCTATATCAAAACACTCCTCTTTTAATTGTCCTAAAGTGTGTATAATAAGCATAGAATTAGAGTTTGGAATATCGTTTACATAATTGCATGGTGAATTCAAAATCATTCCTGAAGCAGAAATATGACTTTTTATTTCATGTTTGAAAGTAATGCTGTGTTTAGTAACTGATATCCCTCTTGTTTGCTGAGTACAGTCGGAGGAGGATGAATTGGAGTTGGTGAGTTTGGGTTCCTCCTTGATGAGTGACAGAGCAAGATGTAGAAAGCTTAAGTCTTACTATGTGGTCTAAGCGATACCAATGTTCCCTTTGTAGCAAAGAAATGGACTTGTTTTAACCCAAAAAAAAAAAAAAACCACAAAAATTATAATGTGCGAATGCAGCCAAAGTCTAGCCTTTTCCGTTTATAAATTGATGTTTTTATGAAACAGTTTTTTAGTTTTTCTTGGAGGGAACATTGGAACAGAGCCTTACACAGTAACTGTCCATGCACACAGTGTACTTGTTTTTTGGGGGAAGGAAGGTTAAGTACCTTGTATAGTCCCCAGAATTATTGAACTATTTTTAGAAAATGACTTCATTCCTGAAGTTCCTCAAATTGTAACGCAAGTCCTGTGTTGCTTGTCCTCCTTTCATGGAGATTACATCACTGCTGGTGAGGTAACCATTTTAGAGTTGGCTTTATTTCATGCGTATGAGAAAGTCAAATCACAATGGGGGGGGGTATTCCTTGTTTACCACAAGGAATATGGAATTGTAAACTAGTTATCTTACCTTTTTCAATTGGAAAGATGTTTCTGTTTTGAAAGTTAATTACTTTTTTTCAGAAAATCCCATGTCTTTTAGTGTTCACAGTGGAAAATAAATATAAGGCTAAAATGACTTTTGACTCACAAGATCTAAATTATCTTTTAAAAAATACACAAAGATTTTAGGTGTTAGAGAACAATGATAATTGTGGAAGTTGCTGCATTAGTGTACAGTTGTAGATCAGCATCAAGATCTTTATATGCCTATGCTTTTATTTTGCATGTGGACCTGTTGCTAATGAGGCTCTAATTGCATGAAAGCATGAAATTTGCAGTAGTTTCTTGATATTTCAAGTTGGTGAATGCATGCTGTTGGATGATATTTTACCTAATATTGTTATCTGAATTGCAGTGAGTTGGGGAAGTAAAGACTCTGGAAAATTAATACTTAAAGCTATCCAACAACTATGGTGATTAAAGGAAAAGTTTTAATGTCACTCTGATTAACAGCGATTATAAACAGCTATGTGATTTGTTACATTTTTCCTCAATGTTCTAGAAAAGCATTTATTTTCACTATAAAGAAATATGGGAATTAATTTAATCCATAAAATAGTTAACCAGATCATTATGTTCATCACAATGATTGTAAGTCTTACTTAAAATCACTTTTCATTATAGATGTGTTCATATTCTTTAGCTATTAGAATTGCCATCATTTTCCAATATAAAATTGTTTGGAAACTACATATAATACTTTGGGATCTGAATAATGTAAGAAGGGCTTGCCCTCTAGTGGTCTTAAAAGATGACGTTCCTGTATACCTAAGCCACCAACTGAAAAACGCAAAATCTTCCTCAAACAAAACACTTTAAATTAGCAAATAAATGTAAAAGAACTTGGGAATGTTATTTTATACATTATATGGGTTATGTATTCTGAAATACAGTTCTGTATCCTACCTGTCAACGTTAAATTCTACATGGCCAGAATTGAACAAATGTCCTGGGTGAAAGGCAGAAGGGCTAGAGATCCTATAAACTAATATAAATATAACATGCTCCTTCATGTCCCTGTATCATATCAAGGCTCTGAAAGATTCTGTAAACATTGGAATCCTTAACTTAGGCTAACAGCAAAAATTTCTCAGCAGCTTTTATTTCCAAATCACTCATCCAAACTGCTCAGGAATAAATTGCCTCAGATAATAGCCTCACTTTACTAGCCAGAAAAATTCTCCTGGGGAAATCCCTTGATCCTCAGTAGTATCCTAGTAGATGTCTCCAATGCTTCTATGATGTCGTATCCCAACTTTGCAGGCTGCTAACCAAGAAACCTCTAGAAAAAGGTTGATTTCCTACAGATGCAAAAATCCAGTCCAATAACATACCATCATAGAAGACGAACCCAGTCTTTTATTCTGAGGGAGGGCAGGATTTTTGAAAGGACTAATGTGATTCATAAGCACAAGGCCCAGTAAAATCAATTGACACTTTAACCTTCAAGTCACTCAAGTGCTTTGCAAAATTCCACCCTGCACCTGCAGTATATCACTGTTTAACACAGACACCAAAATAATCTCCAGAGTAGTAGGTACTAAGACTTCTGGGGAATGTCTATGCTAGAAATATAAGTCGACTGTATTAGGTCAGCTTACAGGCGCTGTAGCAATGAGTGCGTTGATGCATGTCCACATTATGCTCTTTGGATGGGTGGTGCATCTCCTCACCAGCAGCACTTGCACTGACCTAAGGGTGCTGTGTGGGCAGCTGAGAGACCAGGCTCCTGCCAGGAGCTGAGCTGCCTACTCCCCAGCCGTTCTCCACTGGGGAGCCGTCTGGGTCTACTTGGCATCCCACTGTCTATTTCACAGCTCCAGCACTGCCATGAGATTGATGAGACAGCTGGCATTCTCCATTGGGAGATGGAGGCTAGACTCGCTGCTGGAAATGGAGTCTACCTGCCCAGGCTTCTCACCCAGGCTCCCAGCTAGATGCTAGGAAGGGAGGGGATAAGGGGCCACCTGCCTAGACTTCCTGTTCTGGTTCTCTTCTGGGTACAGTAAGGGTGTCCGCCCACCCAGGCTTCTCACAGCTGAGAGTGGAGGGCAGCTGGGCTCTAGCTGCCCTGTGAGCTGTGAAGTTGACAGGACAGCCGACAGCCAACAGCCTGTGTAGGTAATATGGTGTCTTTGGAGACCCTGCATCACCCTAAGTACACCAACATAGACCTTATGACTCTTGTGGAGGTGGACTTACTAGGGTAAGGCACTTAGGAAAAACAATAAGAGTCCTGTGGCACCATAAAGACTAACACATTTCTTCAAGCTTTCATGGGGCTCCAACCCTCTTTGTCAGATGCATGAAGCGGAAACTGCAGTTGAGAGGTGTATATACACGTGCCAGGAAGGAGGAGGGCAAGTGTTAGCGAAGTCAATTCAGAGGGCAGATGGGGCCCATTCACATCACTTGGTGAAAGAGAGAGACAGTGTGAACAGGGACAATCACTTTTTGTAATGTGCTAACCATTCCAAGTCCCTATTCAGACCCAGTCTGATTGTGTCACACTTGCAAATCAGGTCCAGCTCTGCATTTTCACACTAAAGTCTGTTTTTGAAGTTTTTTTAATTGATGTCTGGTAGCTTTCAAGTCTGCTATTGAATGTCCAGGGAGATTGAAGTGTTCTCCTACTGGTTTGTGTATGTTGCCATTTTTTGTATCAGTTTATGTCAGTTTACCCTCTTGCACAAGGACAATCCGGTGTGGTCAAGGTACGTGGCAGAGGGGCACTGCTGGCACATGTTGACACATACCATGTTTGTGGATGTGTGGGTGAATGAGCCCTTGGGGGGCTGATGTGGTAGGGACCTGTGATGGTATCACTGGAGTTGATGTGTGAGCAGAGTTGGCAACAGGGTTTGTTGCAGGGAGGGGTTCCTGGGTTTGTGTTTTGGTTGCTGGTGAGTATTTGCTTCAGACTAGGGGGCTGTCTGTAGGCAAGGATTGGCGTGCCTCCCAAGGTTTGAGAGCCTGTAGGATCATCTTCTAGGATAGAGTGCCACAGGACTCCTCATTTGTTTGTTTTTACTGAACTGCCCCTTGGATCTGAGCTGAGGACTGTAGGGGATGGCCAGTGGTGTTCTGTTGTTTTCTTTGTTGGGTCTGTCCTGTAACAGGTGGCTCCTGGGTACCCATCTGGCTCTGTCAATCTGTTTTTCGCTTACCTGGATGGATACTATAGTTGTAGGAAAGCTTGGTAGAGAAACTTGTAGGTGTTTGTCTCTGTCTGAGGGACCAGAGCAGATCCGGTTGTACCTTAAGGCTTGATTGTAGACGATGGATCATGTAATGTGTCCTGGGTAGAAGCTGGAGGCATGTAGGTATGCGTTGTGGTCAGCTGGTTTACAATATAGGAGCATGGTAATGTGCCTACCCCTTACTTGTACAGTAATGTCCAAGAAGTGGATTTCTTGTGTGGACCGTTCTAGGCTGAGGTTGATGGTGGAGTGGAAGTTGTTGAAGTCCTGGTGGGATTCTTTCAGAGACTCTTTCCTGTGGGGCCAGATGATGAAAATGTCATCTATGTAACATAGTAAAGGGAGAGGCAGTTGTGAGATAAAGTTGTTAGTCTTTAAAAGTGCCAGTAGACTCCTTGGTTCCTCTTATTTTAGCAAAGTTGTTCCTGCTGTCAGTGGATGAAGAAAGATTTTTGAAACCTGAGACAAGGTTGAGCCTTCTTACTGGGCTGGCAAAATACTATGCCCACAATGATTTCATTTCATTGAATATCCACTGTTGTATAACCCCATTTCTTCAGTTGCCACCATTGCAAGTAATAGAATAAGTTCATCTTGGAGCCACCATTTCTTTGTTTTTAACATCATATTAAAATCCCTGAGTTTGATCAACTGCCATGAATTCAGATGAATTAATACAGTACACTTGGACTATAAACTTTCCCTGTGCTTTTGTGTTGGAAGTAACTAAAGATGTCTAATAGAAGAATTTTCAAAGGGGTAGATGTGTTAGTCTAGTCCAGCAAAAAAACAAAAAAACAAAAAAAACCAAGGAGTCGTGTGGCACTTTAAGACTAACAGATTTATTTCTTAAAGTGCCACATGACTCCTTGGGTTTTTTTAATAGAAGAATGTAATTCACTTACGACACAACTGTACTCTTTTAAACTGCCAAGACCCAACCATGAGGTTTGTAGCCCTAAAATCAGCCACCTTGGTTATGGTTTATGAAGTTCTGTGGACTCAGCACTGCCTGTGTGTTCCATTCTTTTGAGAACAGGAATCGTGTATATCTTTATAGTTCGTGATCTGTCTCAAGAACAGAGTGGAGAAGAAAGTCAGAAGAACAGAGATAGGGAACTACTCACGTCCCACACTTGATCAGAACAAAGAAGGTGGTTGATGGCTTTGTGTTTGGCAGGTGCTTCAGCTAAGAAGTTATGAAGCTGTTGTTCTGGGAGCAAATAAACTGTTTGTCTGTCTAGGGCTGTTACTTCTTTTCTTCAAAAAAGATCTGAGGCAGCTGAAACCTATGTTTATTAATACTGAATATTCCCTTTTAATTGAGAATATGATGCCCTGGAGCGTGGTGGTAAAATTTCTTAGGGAAAATTAGGAATAGGTCGTCTTTAAAAATACTATTAAGATGTGAATAAGAGTAGTGCATGTACAACTGGCAAGATAATCAGAGCTTCTGCAGTTTTGAGCTTAACTAATTTTCATAACAGAAGGCACAACTGGTTGTTGGTAATGCAGGAGTCAGTCATGTACTTTGAAATATATGAACAGTATAATGAATAATCTGTCATTTCCCACCACCAAAGGAGTCACAATATCATTCTACCACTCTGGTCTTAGCAACAGTGAACATTTAAGGCAGGGGTGGACAAAATTGACTCTCAGCTAGGCACCAGCAGTTTTACTTTTGGTTGCCGGATAGTGCTCTTCCATTACATTTGTGCAGTGGAGGTAGGTGACAGGCTACTAAAACTGGTCACCATGGTGACCAGAAACATAGATTTGTCAAAACGTGATTTAAGGAATTCTCCCATTGTTGCTGTTAGGATAGGTGCAGCTGAATCTTTGCAAACAACAGTGGGAGCTCTAGGTTAAGTTTTCAGTAGTGCCTGAAGTCCCATTTACAAATGTAGCTTAGCCATGTAGTAGTCAATGGGACTAAATGTAAACAACAGGAGTCCTGTGGCACCTTATAGACTAACAGATTTCTTTAAACACTTCGTCAGATGCATGGTGGGTTGGAGCCCATGAAAGCTTATGCTTGAAGAAATTTGTAAGTCTGTAAGTTGTGACAGGACTTCCATGGTTTTTGCTGTACACAGAGTAACACAGCTGCCCCTCTGGGACTAAATGTGTAAGTCTCTCTCTTGAAAATGAGATTTACCCTTCTGAATCACTCAGTGCCTTTTTGAAAATTGTACACTCTAAGGGAGTGCATTTTCCCTTTGGTGACATCGCATTATTCAGATTGACATTAATGAAAGCTGCATGCACAACAAGAGACTGTACCCATAAGTCTAATGGATTAATTATAACGCCTTTAAATTAGTCTAAAATAAAATTGGGGTTTGGTCCTTTAAATATTTTGTAGAAGGCAGACCACAACCATGAAAAAAAGGAGATGATATCCTCATCCCCAAAAGGGACACCTTGTAATTGAATGTTACTTTTACGTTAACACATCTGTTCATTGTTAGAATTGACTTCCACGAGACATGTTCTTTTCTTTTTAATGATTTATAGAACACCCAAAGGATAAACAGTTCTCAGTCTACACAGCCTCTTGCTACCCCTGTGGTGTCTGTGACAACTCCAAGCTTGCCTCCACAAGGACTGGTATATTCAGCAATGCCTACTGCCTACAACACTGGTAAGTGTTGTTTTTTCTTTTTAACTTGTGTGATGGGTGCTGCTAAGGCATTTATGATTTTGAATCTCAAAAGTTGTTCATGTTTAAGACACTTTGTTACTTGAATATTTAATTTAAGTAAGGGCTCCTTCTTACTAGTTGAAAATTAGCCTTTAGTTTGTGAGAAGCGTTACTGATATGGAAGCAGCCATCTGAAAGTAACTTTTGGAAGCATCTTGGGTATTTGCATATGTCAGTTGCACATGACTGAACACAGCAAGGGACTGAAATGAAATATGATGTGCAGTATACATCAGTAGTGTCTGACCTTTTTGGTCTAAGGGCTGAAATATTATTTCAAAAAGGTCAACAGGCAACATTTGGCATGTTAGAGCTATAGTTTTCAAATGTTTTTCCTCGGATCCAGTTTTAAGAAAAACATTGAAGCTCATGACCCAATAATTACATGCTTCAGTAAAAGAAACAACGAGTCCTGTGGCGCTTTTAAAGTCTAACAAATTTATTTATCACATGAGCTTTCATGGAAGAAAATCCCACTTCATCAGACGCTTGAAGATGGAGAACTTACAGAATGGGAGGAAAATAAATGCATTTCGATCTCTTGGCAAAGGCAGCGGGGTGGGGGGGCTGTGACCCAGTACTGGGTCCCAACCCATGGTTGGAAACCACTGTGTTAGAGCATAGTGTCAGTGCTGTTCCATTTCCTTTGCTCCATTCAGATCATGTAGAGGGACCAGAAACTGTGTGATCCTCCTGTGAGCTCAGCTGTCTAAACTACAGTTAAACAGCAAAATGTGAGGCTGAGTCAGCTGACAGCACATGTGTTTTTATTTGCAGAGGAGGCCTACTTTTGAGAGCTACAGTTTACAACTGTGAGGGCCACAGGTTGGACAACTCTAATCTACAGTGTCCAGTCCATTTTGTTTTAGCTTTCAGATACTCATGGAGAAACTGTGCTGCACATAGAAAAGGTTTTATGTCGACCCACCCTAAAATAACCAACTGGTAGAGGAGTTGGAGAGCTTTTAGCATTTTTAGATCCCTTAGTTGAAACAAAAAGAAAGGAAATAAAATCTCCCTATGTGAGAAGTAGTGCACACCACTGAAGTTTGTTTGATTAGTCTAATTTCAAAGTTTACTACATTTTGTATGTGGAACATGGCTCTGGATACTAAGCTTCAGGAATAGTAAACTGTGATCATAATTTGCAAAGCTTTCATATTTTTAAAAATATCCAGCTGTAGTCTTTTTTTGCAGGGGCAGGCCTTATTATAAGCCAGTTGCTGAAGCAGATTGTCAGTGGGACAAGGAAGGAAGGAGGAAATTTCCAACAGACTAGATAGGCTACTGAGACTTCTATAGCTCAAGTAGATTCTCTCTCCTTTCCTATGGACCTACCGAGATCTTTTCTAAGGGGAATTCCACAGTGCCCTTCTCTCGTTCCTGCAGACCTTCTGTTCTCTACGAAGCTAGTTATTTGCTAGCATACTATAGGTGGTGTGCTGAGGGGAAGGGAGGCCACAGTGGGGAACTCACTGGGAGGAAGTTGGGCTCATTTCGTCTTTCCTATGGACCTACTCGGACCTTCAAGAAGGGAGAACTCCTCAGAAAACCTTAAGAAGTTCATCATATCACATGCCTTACGTGACGTATGGGTCCATCTAATTTCCAAACCACAGGTTGTTCAGGGGCCACCTCACTCTTAACTCTTTCCTGAGCTTGAGAAGATATATCCATGATCGTCCTATAACACTATTGCCATGAGCCACTCTGTGGATCACTGAGGTCCATAGTTACCTCTGAGCTTTAGAATTCTAGTTAGGTCTTACACTATGACCCATCAGTAGATCTGCTAGTTCCCAAAAATCCAATTAATTAATTAATTTAATTAATTACATTATAACATCTGGATATTCCAGTTAAGATTAAAGTCTCATTGTATTGGTACTGTACAAATAAAAGGCAGACATTCTTGTATCAATGGGCTTCTGTACTCAAACTATTCATAT
Source organism: Podocnemis expansa (assembly GCA_007922195.1). NCBI lineage: Eukaryota > Metazoa > Chordata > Testudines > Podocnemididae > Podocnemis > Podocnemis expansa. The sequence goes on from ML682019.1 coordinate 15,214,560, forward strand.
GATATTTTTACTGAACTACATTCATCAGTTGAACATGGATTGCTGTTTGAGTACAGAGAGCTTGGCTTGCTTTATCACCCTGGGAAATGCACTGTAAAATTCATGCCCAAGTCTAAGCCTGGAGTTGAATTAAAGAAAAGAAAAAGAAGAACCCAAAGTGGAACATGCTACATTTTAAAGTAAAACCCAAACCAGCTGTTTAAATAAGACAATGTCCTTTTTTAGAGGGTAGGTTTTAGTATCTTGCTTTATTAAACTGCTCTTGTGAGGAACAAAAGATAATTTTGTTGTCATATCTGTTAAGTTATCTGTGTGTGTCTTTTATAGATAGTCAAAAGAGGGAGGAAAGAATGTACGAGAGCGATTAAAAAGGGGGGAGGAAAATACAAGCTTTTTTGTTTTGTTTTGTTTTGTTTGTGTGCACATTGATACGTCACAAATGGACTCTCTGGGCAAGTGGAAAGGCAACAGCAGGTTCATTTGTGAGCCCTGAATTGTGACTCCGAGCTAGGATTCCATCTGGTTAGTTTCAGCTGGTACCTTGCTTTCCATGAACCTTTCTCAGGTTGAACAGAGCTTGGGTAGGCTGCTTTGTCCCATTTGTGCTGGTGCCAATGATTTTAGAATTGAATCAGAAGCAGGAGAGAAAGATAGGACAGGAAGAAGAGAGTGGGGATGAAAAGAAAGCAGCATACAAGGAAAAGGGGAAGGTATGATGGGGTCTTGCATGGATAAATCTGAGTTCTTTTCTAATCCAGCATAGAGCATCCAGTGTCCTTAATAGTGGATTGAGGTCTTCAGATCTCAGAGTACCCTTGAGGTTCACAAATAAACGCTGGAACTTCTAAGCAAACCTGAGGCCTTTCAGCTTTTTGTAAGGAAACCCTCAGGAGTCCATGTTCCCCCAAACCTGTGTTTTGAATGAGTCCCACAAGATATAATGACTGGAATAGGTTATTGTTGTTCTTCTAACTAAGCCTTAATTTGGGCACAATTTTGGCCATTATTTTGGGGTTTTAAATTCCCTTGTTTGCATAGTTCTTGGGTCATATGAGTAACCCCCTCTGTCTATATTAACTTAACTGCTTTCTTTTTTCTCCTCTTTCCTTTCTGTGGTAACATACTTGCTGACTAGGTTTCAGACAACTGACTAAACAATTCCTGTTCTAAAGTGCTTGGCCTGTTTTGGCTTACTCAGGAGTAGTAACTTGCAAGTGATTCTGTTGTTGTCAATATAACTTTCTTTGATACATCTCTTCTGCTCTGTGGCTTGTGTTGTGGTAATACAGCCTTAACTCTGAATTTTCTGGTTGCTAATGGTTTTTAACCCCAATTTATATGCAGTCAAACAAATATCATGTGCCTACAAAGTGAACTTCACCTTAATTTTCTTTTGTATTTAATCTGAAATGGATAAAACATTTCTGAGGGAAAGAAAAAGAATGGTTATATGATAAGGATCATGCTTATGCCATCTGTAACTTACTTCTGGGTGGAAAATTTAGTTCTTTAACCTTGCACTGGCATTATCTTGGTGAATGTGAGTGTTGGATGAGGACAGGATCTCCGGCTATCAATTCCTCAGAAGATCAGTTAGAGACAAATCGTAGCTGTGCTTGAACAGAGCTAATGCATCTCACAAAGATAGAAATTTGGTTTTGCCCTCTTATGATAATTGCTACCAAAATGTCTAACTTTCAAAGGAACCTCATGTTGTTAAAGTAGAACTTCCTTGATTGTGGGAACACTGTGTGTTAGTGTAGTTTTTTCATATCACACAGACCACCGGTTTTAAAAACAGGCTTCCTGCCTTCAGCGGGTGTATCATTCAGGTAAAGGTAAATAAAATCACAGGGCACCTACCTAAAAGTGCAGTTAGATACACAATGGAGGTAACAGAATTTTTTCCTGACCCTTATTGTCACTCACCCTATAACTGAAACATAAGATTTCATTATCCATTATTTTAATATTTTTTTCTTTTATTTCAGTTTATTTTACTGCAGACATTCATCCCAGATTCCAATGTTAAAGAAATCCCTCCAGGGATCCATGGTATAGACCAGCACACCCATTTAAAACATTCACCTTTATTCGAGTTACAGCTTGTTAGGGATCTAACTTTTGAGTTTTATTCAGTGCAAATCTGTCTTGCTGACTAGAGATTGAGCTCAATGCATAAGAGGAATAAAGCTGTCAAAAATAAGAGAATCTCTTCAGCCTTGTAACAGGACACTGGATTTATCAGTTTTGTGAAAAATTCTCTAGAAATTGAGTCTCTTATCTATGCAGACAGATTTCAGCGCTAACGAAGCACCTTGCAGAGTCATTGGGATGAAAACCTGGCAATTCCAAAAAAGAAAGCCACAAATAGCAGTTTAGTTTGTTCAGCTACCAGACTGCCTTCTCCTTCTATAACATCATAGAAGGATCACCTCCCTGGTTCTCCATGTTTTAAAAAAAAACCCAAAACATACCACTAATCCAACTGGGGCAGTGTGGGAGGCCTCACTGGAGGGGGCAGGACACCTGTTGTGGGCCAAGTGACTATATGGGCTCTCCAACCTTTTCCCCTGCCATGTTCAGAATGGCATGGGCTCGCCTTTCCCTTCCCCTATCCTGCAGGCTCGCTGACACCTTCCTTTTCTGCTCCCCGTACCCCATGGTGGTAGGTAATTACTCTCTCTGTCACAGCCACAGGCAGGCTGGGCTCCCGCCTCCCCCCCAACCTACCCATTAACTGTCAGTCATTGTGCATGCTTCCCGTCAGTTGGCTCAGTCCTAGCAGACCTTTGATTGGCTCGTTCCTACATGGGCCTCAGCCACTTTTCCTTTCTTATTTGTGATTTGTGCAATGTGCTGTTAATCAGATTAGCACACTGACTGACCAGTGAACAGGTGGAGTGGGGGGCAGTGTGGTGGTTATCTGGGAGCCTGGCCTAGCTTGCTGAGACTCTGATTGGTTGGCAGAGCTGAGCTGGGATTGGGTGGAGTTGCTTCCTTTGTTCGCCTGTGCTGTGACTCCGATCCTGTGAGTGAATCCTAGCCTATACTTACAGGGCTTCTCGGCAGCAGTCAATGGCAGATAGTCTAGGCACTTAAAATACTTTGCATATCTGCTGGTGACTTTTTAAGCCAGCAAGACACACCGGGGAAGCTGACCGCAAATGCTTTGCGATAGGCTTTCAGCACCTCCAATTCTGGGGCTGGAGCTGCTGAAGTGATTTCCAGAATGCAGCAGTGAATTCATACTTGCTGCTGAGTTGTGCCCAAAAGACCACACTGTGATGGAAGCAATTTTACCACCGTCAGTATAGACACACCCTGAGTCAGAAAGCACCCTACCCTTCATTGCCCGCAGTCTGTCTCTGCATTTCGCTGCTGCAGATGGTTTCCAGGCAGCAGCTCTGTGGACCAGATCAGCACCCTTGGTGGGCTGCATCTGGCCCGTGGCCCATAAGTTTGACACCCCTGAACTAGAGATATGCTTCTTTGTAGAACAGAGGGGCCATTTTTCTTAAAACCAAGACTCCATTGTCCAAGTGATGCAGAAATACCCCTTCAGAATGCTACCACAGCTTAAAATCTAAAGATAAGATTCTTGCCCCTTCCAAGCACATCACCGTCGTTTAGATACTTACACTTGGTGTCCTTGTGGTAAGTCAGTATGCCTGCCTCTCTGGTAACTCCCTGTCTAACACTAAATGTACACTACAGCAATGTAGGGCATAATGGCTGTTTGATTTCTATTGTTTGTGACACTGGAACTCTTGACTCGTGGGGCATATTATTCTTCACATAGCAAAACCTCTGAGCATGTGAAAATTGCCTCAACTCCAATGCAGCAGAGTAGAAATCTAGCTAAGAATTAATACGAAAGTGAATTATTTTAAAGCAGAAAAATACTTTGAGATCCTCAGTGCAAATTTTTCTAGAATCCAGGGGCAGCTATCAGATTTGGACCTCTTGGCATTTACTGATGCTTGTGGATGTTGAGGAGAGAGAATTTCCAGTGGTTTGAAGAGATTGTAATGCCCTTGGGGGGCCTGGATGGGACAGATGATGTTGGCTCTTCCTGTTATCTTTTAGGTACAGGGTGGAGTTAAGCTTTTTTCTTTCTCTCTGGAGAGACATAGGGTCATATTCCAGGTGTGTTCCACAGTTGATGTAGCTGAACAATCCTTACAAATTAGTGTTTTCACATGTCAGCCACAAAGATCATAGCTGAAGAGCAGGTCTGTCTACACTGAGAATTTAGAGTTTAGAGATCAAACTGTGTGCACAAGAGCTCATTCTGGTTAGTTAACCTGAATTTCTTGTTGCTTTGGTTGAGCAGTGCTGTGCCTTGAGAATATGGCCAGACTCGTACAGTTAGAATGTCGGCAGCAATGACAGCTGAAACCTCAGAAGATGAGATTTTTCAAAGCAGTAACAAGGAGTACTACCTCCATATTTCACAGAACATTAGTGTGACAATAATGTCATGGAAGATGGCTGTTGCCTCTTTCGGTCTGTATCCTGTCTTGTTCTACATAAGACCCACAATAATAAAAATCTAACATTCTTTTCCTTTATCTGTATGCAAATAGCAATGTTATACCCCATTGGAGGTTGTGGTATAAATCCCTTCGCAGACTCTTTTCTCCCCCAGTTGAGTGTTAATCTCGTATATAGCTATAAATTCAATGCAGAATGTTTCCAGAATTTACCATCAGAAAAGTACTGATTCTAAGGTTCTCTGAATGTGGTGGTATTTGTAGATGGCTACCTTTGGGAGTACTTCTACACTATACAAGATACTCAGGCCTGGATTTAAGAGGGAATTTATGCAACAGGAATGGGTTTTCAATCTCTCAAGGCATATGCAATCTGTCTGTTGTTGCACTGTGAGGGGACAAGTTCATAACTGGTAGAATGTTCATGCAGACTCTGACGTCAAAATCCCAGTCCGCTCAATCTGTGAATCTTCAGTCCCGGGGCTAGTTGCTCCTCCCACCCCTTCACTGGACACGGAGTATCCTTCTGTAGGCATGAGGCCTTGTACTTTTACCTCACTGGGGTGGAGTCTCACCGTCTTTAGAGTTGGTCCTGGCCTATAGCATGTACCTGGTGTTACAGTGATAGGTTTGAGTGGCACCTGTGGTAGCTGTGACAAGCCGTGAATAAGATGATCCTTAGCAGTAGGAATAAAGCTGAATGAAAGGAAAACAATAAAAGGTCTACGTGCATGTTTGTCCGAGGTGGACAAAATTGGCTCACAGCTAGGCACCAGCAATCTTGGTCGCCAGAGGGTGCGTCTCCATTACGTTTCTGGAGTAGGGCTAGACAACAGGCTACTAAAACGGGTAGCCATAGTGACCAGAAACATACATTTTTCGAAGCCTGGTCTATCCATTTTCATGGGAGGGACCCTACTAGGTCTGACTTCCTCCAATTTCTGGAGTATGGGTTTGCCTTCATTCACAATCTCTCAGCGTGTTTGAATCTTAAAGTCCGTTGATTGCTTGAGTTTTGCTGGTCTGCTTAAACTGCTTTGGGGGACTCAAAAGAAGTTGGGAGTAGCAACTAAATCAGTGGTTTGAGGTATTAACTGAGAGACTGTTATCTTGGCTATTGTCCCCCTTCCTGTCTACATAAAGACAGGTCCTTCCTGTGTAAATTCAGTGTGCACATACAGTATACGGCTTTACACAATCAGACACGCAGAACATACCGTATTCATACATTAGCACAGCACTGCTTCACTACAGTCACACAAGGCTGTGTAATCCTAAAAGCATCTCAGAAGAAATTGAACTATAAATAGTAACCAACTGCTGTTTCAGACAGGTATCACTGGAGAAATCTGCTTTTAAAGTCTCCAGAAAGATCCTGTTTATGTAGTTTGTTGGTTAGTTCTCTGGCAAGGCAAAGTAACTTTTTTCTCCTTGGCATTTTGTCTCAATCACAAGAGATCAGAAATAATATTGAGGAAGCTATATTGCAAAGTGATTAAGAGCAGAGAAGTGTTTGCAGCTTTCTCTTTTTCAACATGAATGGAAAACAAGTGATAATGATGAACAGAAAATAACTTCCTATGTGTGAATGAGCAGTGAGAACTGTCTAAGCATTACATCCTGGCCAAAAAAAACCCAAACCCCAGTCATTGAACTTTTTATTAGAACTGCATACTGTTCCTCTCAATCACCATGTAATGTTATGTCTGAGTACATGGCTTATTTTGCCTGTGAATGAAAAGAGTACTTTAGTTTTTAGGCTCTTAAGTCATCAGTTACATATCACGTGAATATAAGAATTAAATTGAATTGGAGTTTGACACTTTATAGATTGTCAGTGATGCATTTAGAGCTGTAGATATGTCTTGCAAATATTTCCTTATGCCATGGGAGATGAATGTTGTGGTTTGGGGCTTTTTGTTTTGTTTTTGTTTTTGTTTTTGTTTTTGCTGGACAACTAAAAAAACCCACTAATTCTTATGTCATCACCATCACTATGATAAAGGTAGGTGAGTACCTTTTCTTCCCTTAGATGATACCTTTTCAGAACAGTTTTGTAAAGAAGATTTACGTGCAGGATTTGACTATTTTTTGAGCCAAAATCCATGTGACCCAGGACAAGGAGGCAGGTCGTCTTGGAGATGGTCACTGGAGCCCTAATTATCTGCATTGCACAGCTGTCCCAATGTAACTTGCTCTGACTTAGACTAGAACATGCTTATCTCCATGAGACACTTTGTCAGTTTACAATGATGAGTTCTGTGGCACTTAGACACAAACAAAAAAGTTTGGGGGCATGAGCTTTTGTGGGCTGCAACTCACTTTGTCAGATGCATGAAGAGGGTTACCTAGAAAATTGAAGTTTCCACTTCGTGTCTGCTGAAGTGGGTTCCAGCCCACAAAAGCTTATTCCATCTCTCCTCCCCCAATTTTTTGTTAGTCTTTAAGGTGCCACAGGACACCTCATCACTTGTAGAAAACAGACTGACATGGCCACCCCTCTGAAATTTATCTGTTTAGAATTACTCCAGCCATGCCCCCTACACCAGTGGTGGAAGGCAATGTGCATAGGAGCTGGTTATGCTAGTTAGGATGTCACTTCTCTTGGAGGAATTCTTAGATGGCTGTAGCGTGAGCCATGCAAAGGGGCTGGCATCTGACGAAGTGGAAGCTCTCCCCCAAAAGCTCATGAGACAAATAAATTTGTTAGTCTCAGTGCCACAGGACTCCTGGTTTGTTTTGCTGAACTAGACTGACACAGCTGCCCCTTTGGAACTAAGGAAAGAGTCCATCTCATTCTGTGTCTACAGCTGAGAACAAGAAAGGTCTTCTCTTATGCCAGATCTATTGTATTAAATTATTTCAGTTGGTTTAGTGGCCTGTCTTATTGCCCACTTTTTGATTTCATTTATAAGTTCCTGGACAGAGCCAAATATTCAGGAAAGTAAATGATAAAACTGGTGCAGGAACGAACATTTCTTTTCTATGCTTAGTATAAGACCTGCTGGGTGACGTGCGTATCTTCTTATAATTATTGGGGTAAATAAAACAAAATAAGCAATAACAACTGGGAGTTGGCAGCAGGCTTGAGAAGAGGGCGCTTTCTGAGGCCACGATCCTGCAAAGGGTCTACAAGAGCAGCCCTTTGTGCTGTCTGTGGGACTCCACACAAAGGCAGGGGTCTACCTTTGTGGATCTTTTTGCACAATCAGCTTGCAGCAGATTTGAACAGGAAGCTAAAACTTTGATTTTTTTTATCTGAGCACAGTATAAACTATTTTTCTTGCTGCTTTTTCAGATTACTCCTTGACTAGTGCAGACGTGTCTGCCCTGCAGGGATTTAACTCCCCAGGAATGCTGTCTTTAGGACAGGTATCTGCCTGGCAACAGCACCATCTAGGGCAAACGACCCTCAGCTCGCTTGTGTAAGTAACCTGTGATGTTAATTCAGGACACTTGCTGCTTTGGTTACAAATGAATAATCTTGCATTTGACATTATTCACCAGGGCTCCACTTTAATTTCTCCTTCAGTGGTCGTGGTATGTGTGTTCCTTGCAAGTTTGCCAGTTGGCTCACTGGTTGTGAAAGGACTGCAGTTATTTTGAAAAGGAAGCTGTTTGGTGCAGAGACCTTGCCTTCACATTTGTCTGTTCCTTGAGCATGTTGTTGGCTCTGTGCAAATAGAATTGCTGGCAAACATCACCACCCTAGAAACATCTCGTAACTCAAAATGATCTCTAGTTGAGAGCTTTACATATGGTAAAAGAAACTAAACATTTCTGTGTGTCTTAATTCCTTTAAACACAAATAAAATCTGTAATAACAAACCACAGAGCTGTTGGACAGTCACATTCCACTGAAGAGGACAGCACTAATGGAACAATTGTAGCTAAAATTTTATCCATTTCTTGCAGCTTAAAGCTACTTTGATCTAATCAGTTATGCTTCATCTTGGGCTTACCAAACAATAATATATGAAAGAAATACCAGCTGCCTATGGGCTAGTTCTGGATGTTGGGACACCTGAAAAGCAGGAATTAAAAGTATTGTTCCTTACACTTAGTATTCAATAAATGCTTTTATCCATGTATTTAGCTTGAATTCAGTTTGAGTGTGGCCTAAGATTTCACAAACACTTAGCATTTAAGTATTACAATAATATGAATTGTAACACTTTTCTTTTCAATTTCCCCAGTGCTGGAAGCCAGCTCTCTCAGGGTTCAAATTTATCTATTAATACCAGTCAAAACATCAACATAAAGTCTGAACCGATTTCACCTCCCCGGGACCGTGTGACTCCATCTGGGTTCCCTCCACAGCAGCCATCACGGCAGGAAATGGGTCGCTCTCCTGTCGACAGTCTCAGTAGTTCCAGCAGTTCTTATGATGGCAGTGATCGGGAGGACCCACGAAGTGATTTCCATTCACCTGTGGGGCTGGGAAGACCACCAAATTCTGAAGATAGAGAGAGCCCATCAGTGAAACGAATGAGAGTAGACACATGGGCAACATAAACTCTCTATTGCCACTTCTTTTTTGTGTTATCACAGTGAACTGTCCTGACATATCTAAACATATAAATAAGGACATGAAAGAAATATATTTATATGTATATACATACAGGCATATATATATCTTCACATGCATATATATGTGCGAGTGTGTAGCATACACGAAATCATCAGGCACTTACAACAAACTCCTTGTACAGCTGCAGATGTCCCATGGTAAAAATATAATAAAACAACCCTATAGGTATTGGTCTAGTCTGGAACTTACCTGGACTTGCTGTTTTAATAATATAACCTGTTTTGCAAAGAAACGTTGTACCCCTGTATAATCCTACCACACTAGATTGCAGAAATCAAGAGGGCTCCCCTGTAGCAATGTCGTGTGTGTTTTATTAAAGCTGTATGGATACTTGTAGTTAAGCAACCATGCTTTGTAGCAGCAAAGCAGTAGAAAAGCAGGAAACAGAAAGCAATACTGTACATAAAATGTCCTTTATATTACCCAACTTGGCATGGGTCTCTGTTGCAGAGGGTGCATGGCGAAGGGCTGAAGATATAAAAACCTGTTTTGCACGTGCAAAAAAATGTATTGAGTCAAAGAAGCGATTCTTAATTTAAAGAAGAGAGTGAAAGAGAGAGGCATAGAGAGCTCGCATGAAATATTCAGAAAATAGCCTAGAAAATAGAGCATTAACAAAATAAAATTAATATATTAAGTTATAATTGGAATATGTTCGAAAAGTTTCTTTTTATGTTCTGTCTTTGAAAAATATAGAAAAAATGGATTTTAGCTCATGTATATTTTATATTAAAGAAAACAATACCCTTATGAATTGAAGACTATATATAAAGTTATATACAATACTTTTGAACACATTCTGCTATGAATTATTTATATAAGCCAAAGCTGTATGATGTAGCTTTTTTTGTAGAGTATAGTTTTATCTTGTTATTTTGACTTTCTAGATTTTTTGCTTTGAGAAGAGGAAAATAAAAACTTGCAGGCAGAACGTTGGGGGAAAAATAAGCCATGAACACTTATTCTATATGTAAATTAAAATTTGAGCCAAATTCTTTGTGTATATAGCATCTTAAATATATCACCTTTGGTGTGAGTACCTATGTATTGTACGTTCACCAGATTAAAAAGTATATTTTTGTGGATTGACGCCAACTTGAAAAAAGGCGAGGTCCTTATTAAGTAGAGTATTCACTGTTTAATATTTACTATTTTGTTAAATATACTGTACTTTCTTTGGATTTTAATTATTATTAATATTATTATCCAGATTTTTTCAGAGGATGTATAAAGGGGTTGTCCCCTTCACTGGTGGTGAATGTGTGCCGTTAAAATGTAATCTCTGTGCTGTATGGTTAGGCTTCATTATACATTTTATATATATGTATGTATATAAATAGCAAAGTGGCAAAAAAAAAAATCCGGCGTTAAGTTCATCCCACATAAATATTAAGAAGCTGTTACAACACATTTTAAGGCATTCTTTTAAAGCTGCCTCTTGTGAGAAAATATACAGCAGAAAAACTTGACCTAATTACTTGTGTCAGGGAAATAACATGTATCAGATGAGCACAAAAGGTTTTGTAAGTGGTAAGTCATTTGGGACGAAACATTTGCTTTGGAAATAAATCCTCTTGTGTCTCCTAACATTTAGAGAAGAGGAAGAAAATGGCAAGAAATCTGAATGCCCAGCATGCTGTGCATCATGATCGTAACTTAAGTTCTCATCCAGTACTCTCTCGTGCATTAGTGGGACCACTTGCATGAGTAAGAGTTTGCAAGATCTGACTCTAATACAGTAGTAACCTCTCCCATCATTCAAGGATGTAAAGAGTACCATATTCCCCACCTTTAAACTGATATTGCTATTGCTAATCTATTCAGGTTTGGCAAAGATTTATTAAAATGATCTGTGCAGAACAAGTCTCTGAGGGGGGCCAAAAATGTGACACTTCACCTTGCTTTTTGTGCTTAGCTCATGTTTTGAGTTTAAACTCACTGCTTTCAGACTCCTGCAACTTCTTTTGTCATTTTGTGTATGGAAATAGATCGCCCTTCATTACAAACCAAATAAAATATAGGCTTCTGGAAACATAAATCTTACCCCTAAAGGCTCTGTTAGTCTTAAAGTGCCACACAACTGCTTGTTGTGTTTCCAATTTTGGAAACAATGTGAAGTTGTTTGTTACAAGAGACTTTTTAAAATTAGTTTCATATATTTATTAAAACATTCTCTTGGTCATTCAGCAGTTAAAAGGAAATTTTCCAGTAATGTCGTTCAGTTGCTATCATTAAGGAAATTTAGGTGGAAATGGTAGTTCAGTGTGTACCACCGTTTCCTTGGCATCTGCCTGTACGTAGAATGATGCAAGACCAATGTACCACAGATAGGTTTCAAGACTAAATCTTTTGTTACTAACGTAACTTTTAAAATTGTAGGATTTTTAACATTTGAGTTTAAAAATTAATTTGTTTAGGAAATTGAAGGTGCGATGTAGTTACTGCAACAGAGGAGCCTACAGAGGATTCCAATTTTCAGGTGAAAACTCCTTTTTTTGGTTCATGCACCGCTTCACAGAACCTTTTAATGCTTTGAAAAGTTACGTGATTATTTTTTTATTTACGCACGTGTATGACCTTTGCTGTATATCTGAGTGGGAGTTCCGCATTCACATTTACTGTCTATTTTCTTGTGTGCCTTATGAGATGGCTTTGCTGACTGTATCTCAATAGTCTTTATCTCTATGCAGGTTTGTAAGCAGTACTATTAACTGTTTTCTAAAACAGTGTTACGCAGGGTTTGGAGTTTATTTAAATCACACCAACTGACTAATAGAAAACTTGTGCAGTTCTTAGGGGTTGAGGATCAGGCTGTGTACTTATAATGGACTCCAATAGATAAGCCTTTGCAAAAACATCCCATATATCTGAGGAAGAACCCCACACAATGAAAATTTAAAGAGGTATGCTGATCTTTAACACTAATAGTGTAACTTTTGAGGAAAATTCTTTTTTTAGGAGATGTAAAAGGGTTTTGTAGAAGAAAGGACACAGCACAGCAGAACATTTCAGCAATTAAAAATCAAGCTAACTTTTTTTATTAAGTAAATGCAGTTCATTAGGATCGCAGTTGGATCAAATCTAGTGTGGTAAGTCTATTTGGCTGGTATTGATTCAAGAGAGTTGTACCTGCTAAAATGACAAATCATCTTTGAGCTGTAACTAATATTTTTAAAAAGAAATAATTGGGTTTGTTGGAGAAAAATGCTTTAGCATTTCCTTTTATTGTAAAGGACACTAATGCATCAAAAATGTTTCTGAATTATGCGCACAAGAAATATATAGTAAATAAGGAGCATAACTCCTAGCAGTTGATCGTGGGAAGAAGTTAAATTAGAATGTGAAAGAAAGACTTATAAATGTAAACAGTTACTTCTGAGTAGAAACTTTCTTCACTTTGCTGTGCAAGAGAACACTGCTTTGCTATATTTAAAATGGCTTTTTTAAAAGAGATTTATGTATTTGGTAAATGTTTGTAGTCAACAGTTCACACAAGAAGCTGTTCACAGTTTAATGACGATAAGCCGTTTGGCGGCACAAGCTGGACTTTGTTGCCATCTTTGAGATGAATCTTTTAAGAAAAAAATAAGTTAATCTCAATTTTTCCCGAAACGTGTTGTTTTTCTTCATTATACAATAAATATACTAGTGAACTTTTTATCAAATGGTTAAGAAAACGGTAGAAGTTGTTGTAAAATATTTGTATCCTGCATTCACTAAAGTAAAAATACTGGCTTTTACTGTGTACTCCAGACTCTCTCGTATTTGCAGAGTATAGTGCTTTTCAGTTTCTCCTGCTGTGTGTTATCTTTACAGGACTTTCACCTTGTTTTTTAAAGAGTACCTGCTAATGGAATCATGGCCCCTTTTCATCCAGATGGATTTTTTAAACTGATGTAGCTGAACAGATATTCTTTCTTGTTGTAGCCAGAATTACAAGAAGTTGTGACATAAATCCACATAGTGAAAGAAACATTGTAAAATTTGAATAACACTTGACAAATAAGGAGATACCAGCGTTGGCTTAAATGAAAATTTCACAATTTAAATTAACAACTTCATTACATTGAAATGGGTGTGTTTCCTTCTCCTGATGTTTGCTTTCCATTGCGCTTGCATACTGTATTGGCATTGATAAAGATGCTTGAGGATGCTGGGATGTTGGCTTATTTAAATAGGTACTAATGCATTTGAGGAGGAATGAACTAAAAAATCTCTTTTGTGAAGAATTCAATGTGCTATGAAAATAACATCTGATACTAGCCTCTAGTTCCCCTTAGAAATATCTTTATGTATATTTCTTGCTGCTGCTGGCTCACTCCTTTCCTAGGGCAGGCTGCTTCCATCACCTGTCCCTGCTTCATTTCTCCAGTTGTCTTGGAGATGACCTGGGGTTGATGCTCTTCATCTCCACAAATGTTCCGGTTTCCCTTCTGTTGGGGCTCATCCATGGGGCAGCGCCACCCAATACACCAGAAGTTTCCATGCACCCCGACAGCTCTACCCTGCTTCGTACTTCCCCTGGTCCTCTGCTTCCCCCTCCAATTCCTACTGAGCCCAGCTGTGCAGCTGTAGCAATGGAGAAGCGAGAATCTCAACTCTTGCGCAACATGGCACAGCTTTTGGTGCTAGGCTGGAAGATGGTCAATTGGCAAGGACTCCACTGGGAGCTTGTGGTAATTTTGCCAACTGGTACCCCCAAAAGCAGCTATCACTGAGTTTCCGGTGATGTGCTTGGGTGTGAATCTTCACAGGGAGCCCTTATGTGAGCTCAACACCCCATCCCTTCAAAAACAAATCTCACTGCGCTGTGTTGTGTGCTTCTCCTATCCCTGCTCTATCTTGGTCAAGTAGTTGCTTTCCTGACTCTCTCAATCCATCACAAGCTTGAATCTGGGTGCTAGTTTCCTGGCTTTGCTGGATGGCTGTTATTGGCAGGTTTTGACAGCTGGTTCATGGCTAAAAATATTCCAAGTGTGGCTACAGCTACTTACAATGAATTCACTGTTATTTCCTGCTTAGCTCCTACAAGTTGCTTGCTCTAGGCTTTATGATGTTTTTTTTTCTTTTTTTTAAGCCGGTTTTTCTCAGATGTCTGTTAGCAAAATGTACGCTCGCAGTCCTCCCCAGTCAGATGCTCTGGTAGGTCTGGTCGAACAAGTGAGGCTGTAGAAATGACCATGTTGCCGCCATATGAAATGGCAGGTGCTGAATACGGGAGTGGTGCCCAGTGACAATGAAATCACAACACCGCTGCTGTGGGTGGTCCTGTACTTAACTGTTGACTGCTCTGGTAGCCAAGAGTTAAGGCATACAGCGGGAACTGAGCACCATCATATTTAGCCCTGGCTTAGCAACAGCAAATCTTGCTACAGTTTGGAAACCTAAAATGGACTGGAGGCTCATCAAATGGAGGCAGCAATGTCATGTTTGTCTTTAGTATGGTTTGAAAAGATTTTCCTACTTACTGTGTTCTGGAGTAGTCTAATGGATCTGTGTGCCTGCTGCCTGACAGCTAGGAAAAGACGACATGATGAGGTCATTTCTGATGAGGGCAGAGGAGGCTGGCGGGAGATGTCTTCAGGTGTCATTTGTGGGATGAGTTATAATGGTCTAGTGAATTGATGGGTTTACCAGGTATGGGGGAGGTGGGGAGTCCACTGTTGATTATTTTGTACAGCATGTGTGGTATTAACAGGGAGCTGTTCATGTGTTCATCTTAACACTTCTAGCTTCTTACTGTAGCATTTTTCCTTTTTGCCCGGTCACACTTTTTTTATTTGATCGAATTTACAGAAGTCAGCCTTGCACTAGGCTGAATTTGAAATTAACTTATTTAGTGCACTTAGCTGCTACAAACTCAGAAAACGGCACTATCCTTTCCTTAAAGACCTTGCAGGTCAACTGCCTATCAGCAGTTCCACAAGATGCCATTTTAAGTGGTTTCCTGGTGCATTAGGTTAAAATGCTGTTATCAGGGCATGTCATTTCCTTTAAAAAGGTATCAGATCACAGTACAAGAAAGTGGAGAAGAAAGCCAATTTGGTGCCTTCAGATGTTTTCTTGACTGCCTTTCGCAGATCTTACAATCTATCAGCCTGTGCCTCCCCTTCCCCTCCCAGCAGCAAATTCCCAGTAAATTCACTGCAATGTGACTGTTACTGCTCAGCCGAAATATATTCAAACAAATCGAGTCTGCTTATCAGCAATGTATTTGATCAAATTTGACCAACTGACCACAGCTAGCATAGGCAGATCTGCCGTAAAGGCCCCTGTTACTCTTTTTACTTTGTCATTTGATGGTCAGAGTCAGCAATAGTGAACAAGGGTTTTACCCAACCAGTCTGTTGCAGGGTTCTTAATAAAATAACGATTGACCCTGCTGCCACCGAAGTCAGGTCTTCATTATTTAAATGGAAACAGGAGTTTTGTAGCTTCTGCATCCCTAAGAGTGATATAGTGGTGTATTGTGAACAGTGGAAATGCCCGTAAAATATGAGGAGTGGCAGCAAAGATTAACATTGGCACCTGTCAACTGGTATCAGGCTTCTGTCAAATGCTGCTCAGTACCCAGATTTCCTGCTTTCTTCATGAGCCAGCCCCCCTTTCTGTGACTTCAGGGAAACCTGGTGCACCCGTCACTAAGGAATATGTTGCCCACACCTGTAGTACTGGCAGCTTTAAAAATGCATGTATTAAATGTCAACATCTAAGGCATTATGGCAGGAGCAGCAATTACACGGTTGTGGTTGCTTGTTTCCATTTTACCCTGTGTTGTCTTCAGCTGCTACTTGCTTTTGAAACCATGTGTTTGTGGTGCTGCAGCTGGCCTCTGTGTCTCTGCCTAAAGACAACTGTTTCCGACCGGCCTAGAAAAGTGAAGGTCCCTGAAGCCAAAACTGCTGGTGTGAAATGTTGGCTCTGACAGCACAGAAAAGGTCCTGGCTAAGGTAAAGCACCTTTGCTGGTTCTCAGGAATTTTGTTTTGACAGAGACCTGAGCCTAAGTGACCAACGCTCCTGATAGTTGGGGCTTTTTCTTACAAAGATGCCTACTATCTTTCCTCATCATCTTCCCGAGTTTTCACACTTTCTCTCCGGTCCCTGTCATTGTGCATTCTCTGGATTCTGGTGCCAACAGAATTGTTTACAGCTTTCCAATTACTTTCACCCAGTAACTCCCTGAAAGGGAGGGGGTCTGATGGGACGAGTATCAACTAGGGGACAATTTCACTAGTTTATTCTAAGTCAGGGGTCTCAAACTCATGGCCCACTGGCTGTATGTGGCCCCTAAAGTTGTTTCCTGTGGCCTGCAATGACTCTTTGAATTTTGCGTTATCAATTATTTGAGAAATTCTAAGTGTGTTTACTCTGTCTTCCTGATGATACCTCAAGTACAGTCTCTTTAAAGTTAATAAATTGACTTTTAGTGGCATATATATGTTACTCTTCATTTTTTCATTTTGCCTATGCTTTGTATCGTTGTATGAAAAGGTTTCAGGGGGTTTGGCCCTCAGGCTAATGTTCTAGTCCTTGTGCCGCCTTTGTGGTGATCTGAGTTTGAGACTCCTCTTCTAAGTGTTTGATGTCTTACAAGGGCAGAATCCATCTTGATTCTCCAGTCCCAGGCTGATTTTTCTCACGGCTGTTAGTCTGAAGGTTTTTATTGCAAACTGAATGCATTTGACAAGGAGTCACTGAAAGAGAGCAAACAAGGTGGTCTTGACAGTAACGTTTCAGAGCTGAGCTTTGAACTTTCCAATCTACCGTCTGAGTGAGAAACAAAGACTTAAAGGGTTATGGTGTTTTACGTTGTTTCCCACTTCAGTAGTGAACAAGAATGTACTTATTAAAAGTCTTTTGAGATGTGTAGCTATTCTGCAATTTGGATCTGGATAAGTGTGGATATTTTGTTTCCTCAAACAAAGACCATAGATGGTCCTCTGCTGGCTTTGTGATTGCCAATTTCCCTGGTAAGTAAATGTTTTAAGATTGAAAGAAGAAACAAAAGAGAGATTTCCATACAAAATCTTAATTTTACTAGTGCTTGGCCATGGTTCTGCCATAAATTTTGCTTTTCTTTTTAAGGCAAGCTGTAACGTTGAGGAATGCAGTATAGTTGGCACACACTACTAAAGAAAGAGACAGCAGGCTAGGAGGGTGCCCATTGGGCTTTTACTGAATTTTTCATTTAGAAATTTAATGATAACCCATGCAAGGGACCAATTTTACCTCACATCTTTTTTTAACTGGACACAGCTACTTTGAAGAAAGCAGAAGCTTTAGATACCTTTTAAAAAGAAATTATATTCCCTTGAAACCTGACAAGACCTTCCTCTTTGCTGCACAGAAAATATATAGCAGTACCCTGACTTAACACTAGCTCAAGATAGTTCTGCTCACTTCTTTCTTTGCCGCTTCCAGCTCACATTACAACCAGAACCTAGTTTTTCAGCTACATTTTTATTTAAGCAATTCCAAACACAAATGTTGTCTATAGGTTTGCATCAGGCCAAGAAGAGAGAGAGATTTTTATCCCTTGACGCTTAATATCATCACACCTCTCTGACCCTTAAACAAGACAATACATCAGCATGTTGTTTAATTTGTAACAGAGATGGCTGTTACTAGCCAGTGTGGTCATAAATTTTAACGTGAATTTCCATCTTATTGCCTCATCCACTTGTGTATTTATGCAACAATAATGCCCTCTAGTGACACAACAAAGAGCCAACAATTGACAAAGAATTTCAGAAGTTTTTTTTCAGCCTTTTATCATTTTCTCCTCTACCTGCCTAATGTTGTTAGAGTAAATCAGTCTAGAAGTACCAACACTTGTATCTGTGTGACAGTAATAAAAACCTTTCTCTGTGTTGGAATAAAGCCTTTATGTATTTTCTAATGAGCATTTTAGTAAGCTGTGATGTGTACCATTTTGCAACAGCACTAATTCTATCACCATTCTGTGTTGGGCAGGGGGAATCATACTCCTGTGCTTTTCATGCCATAAGTTCAGCCATTAGCCTTTTAAGACTGCAAGACAGATAAACATCTGACATCTGCTGGGAGGCCAATACAGTAGTTCACAGGCAATCCAGGAAGTTTTTGGAGTGTGTTGAGGACAATTTCCTGGTACAAATGCTGGAGGAACCAACTAGGGGCCTTGCACCTCTCAACCTGCTGCTCATAAACAGAGAAGAATTAATTGGGGACACAGAAGTGAGTGGCAACCTGGGCAGCAGTGACCACGAGATGATAAGAGTTCAAGATGCTGATTAATGGAAAGAAGCAAAATGCAGACCCTGGACTTCAGAAAAGCAGATTTTGGCTCCCTCAGAGAACTGATGGGCAGGATCCCTTGGGAGGCTGATCTGAAGGGGAAAGGCATCCAAGAGAGCTGGCTGCATTTTAAAGAAACCCTGCAAAGGGCACAAGAAGATGCCATTCCGATGAGCAGAAAGAATAGCAAATGTGGAAGGGCACCCAGTGTGGCTTAACAGAGAGCTCTGCCCTGAGCTAAAGCATAAAAAGGAAGCTTACAGGAAGTGGAAGCTTGGACAGATAACTAAGGAGGCATATAAAGATATTGCTTGAGACTGCAGGGATAAAATCAGAAAGGCCAAAGGACAAATGGAGTTGCAGCTAGCAAGGAATGTGAAGGACAACAGGAAGGGGTTCTACAAGTATGTCAATAACAAGGAGAGGATCAGGACAGAGTCGGTCTCTTACTCAGTGGGGCAGGTATCCTCGTGGTGGAGGACGAGGAAGAAGCTGACGTGCTCAATGCTTTTTTCTTTTTACTTCGGTTTTCACAGGCAGGGCCAGCTCCCGGCCCACTACACTGGGTATGTCAGATTGGAGAGAAGAGAGGCCCTTGGTGACAGACGGTCAGGTTAGGGACTACTTAAAGAAGCTGGATGTGCACAAGTCCATGGGGCCTGACGAACTGCATCCGAGGGTGCTGAGGGAGTTGGCCGATGAGATAGCAGCACCGCTGGCCATTATCTTTGAAAACTCATGGTGAATGGGGGAGGTGCCAGAGGACTGGAAAAAAGCAAATATAGTACCTATCTTCAAGACAAGGAAAAAGGAGGATCTGGGGAATTTCAGACTTGTCAGCTTCACCTCAATCCCTGGAAAAATCATGGAGCAGGTTCTCAAAGAATCCATCCAGAAACACTTGGAGGAAAACAGAGTGATCAGGAACAGTCAGCATGGATTCACCAAGGCTAATAAATCGTGCCTGACCAACCTCATCGCCTTCTATGATGAAATGACTGGATTTGTGGATGCACAAAGAGTCATTGATGTGATATACCCCACAGCATTCTTCTCAGCAAGTTAAGGAAGTGTGGGTTGGATGTGTGGACTGTAAGGTCGATAAAGAACTGGCTAGATCAACAGTTTCAGTGTGTAGGAATCAATGGCTCCATGTCTAGTTGGCAACCAGTAATGAGTGCTGTGCCCCAGAGGTTGGTCCTGGGGCCGGTTCTGTTCAATATTTTCATTAAGGATCTGGATGATGGGATAAACCGCACACTCAGTAAGTTTGCGGATGACACCAAGCGGGGGAGAACGGTAGACACACTGGAGGGCATGGACAGGATTCAGGGAGACCTAGACAAATTAGAACAGTGGGCCAACAGAAATCTCATGAGGTTCAACAAGGACAAGTGCAAAGTCCTGCACTTGGGGTGGAAAAACCCCATGCACTGCTTACAGGGTGGGGAGCGATCAGCTAAGTAGCAGCACTGGAGAAAAGGACCTGGGAGTCATGATGGATGGGAAGCTGGATGTGTGTCAGCAGTGTGCTCTTGCTGCCAAAAAGGCCAATGGCATACTGGACTGCATCAGAAGAAGTGCTGCCAGCAGATTAAGGGATGTGATCATTCCCCTCTATCTGGTATGGGGGAGGCTGCATCTGGGATACTGTGGCCAGTTTTGGGCTCCCCACTACAAAAAGGATATGGACAAATTAGAAGGAGTCCAGTGAAGGGCAACAAAAATGATCAAGGGGCTGGAGCACAAGACCTATGAAGAAAGACTGAAGGAACTAGGCTTATTTAGCCTGCAGAAGAGAAGATTGAAGGAGGATTTGGTAGCAACCTTCAACTACTTGAAGGGATGCTCCAAGGAGAACGGAATTTGGCTGTTCTCAATAGTAACAGAGGACAGAACAAGGAGCAATGGCTTCATGTTACAGCTGGGAAGGTCAAGGTTGGATATCAGGAAAAACTTTCTTACTAGGCAAGTGGTTGAAGCATTGGAATGGGCTACCTAGCAAGGTGGTGGAATCTCTGTCTTTGGAGGTGTTTAAGGCCCAGCTGGACAAACCCCTGGCTGGGATAATTTAGTGGGAGTGGTCCTGCTTTTTTGATGGAGGGCTGGACTAGATGACCTTGTGAGGTCCCTTCCAACCCTATGGTTCTGTGATAAACAAATGCCTTATAGTAGCACTTTCCAAGGGCATAAGTGTCTTAGCACTGAAAGTTAGATTTTTTTTTTTCCCTGTAAGCTTGTGCTATACTGAAAGTTTAGCTTACATTTAGCAAAATCCTTGCATCATCTGGCCCAGTGCTCTTCACACTGTTTCCTTAGAGCTTCTAAATGATGTCACTACCAAACTAAGGCAATGTCTAGTGTTTGGCCATGTGCTACTTCCAAATTTATTTTTAAAAAGGCTAGTCCCATTGAGGTTTTTGTACTGCAGCATCAACCTACCTAAAGCTTGGTTGTCATCCACACTTCTAACAGCTACTCTAAAGACCCTTTCCTCCCTTTTACTGTAAACACATCTTTGGAGAAAAAAATGCCACAAATGTGCACACCCCAGGCTGTGGCAAGAACTTCTCGAGCTCTGCACAACCACATGTAATCATTCAAGAGACTAGTCTAAGGGCTGGTAACCTTTTAACGGGACATTCCAAGTCACTTCTCCCCCACCACCACCACACTGGGCAGGTAGCTGCCTCTTCCCCCCACACCCTACGTTTGCATGCTGGGGCAGGTGCCATTGAGCCCACACAGATGAGTGCCAGGGCCAAAAAGGGGGGGAAATCGGTCACAGGCACCCACCGTCTGGCCCTGCTTGGGGCCAGGAGTGGTATGGCTCCAGCCAATACGGCCTGATGGGCTCCGGCCCATTTTTTTGGGTGGGGTGGGGGAGCCAGAAGGAGGGAACAGTCACTGTGCAGCCCTGCTTGTGCTGGAACCAGTGCAGTGTGCTGCTCAAACTCAACGCATGTGCCATCTTTGGCATGCAGGCCATAGGGTGCCAACCCCAATGCTAGTCGTAGGCTGGAGCTGGGAGAGCAGAAACATGGTTGACTGTCTCTACACAGGCCCTAAGAAATGCCTCTTAGCATTCACCAGACTTGCGAGCGTGCGCCCCCCCCCCCCCCAAGTTCGTTTCCTTCTCATGAATGCCTAAAATAACTGAGGCCTTGTTTCCCTCAACTTTACATTTCTGTTCAAGATGGAAAAACTCCTCATGGACACTGCTGGCTTTAACACCTAAGAGCAAGCACTCTGTTTTTGACTGAAACCATAGGTTTGAGAAAGCTCACTGTGCAGAGCCAGCGTCCGGATTTCCTACTAGTACAGGAGTTAGCGAGATTGGGTAGCACAGTGTGGTACCCAATGACATTCTTCTCAAGAAGTCTTTTAGGCCAAGTCAACTGCTGAATGTTGTTGGCACTCAGGGTTGATTGTGGCTGAATGGAAATTTTGCTGTCACCCATGAACAAAGGTTTTTAATGAGGAATAATTGATCTAAGGTACCCATGTGATGCCCAACTGCAGTCACAGAGGCTATGTCTACACTAGCAAATTAGTCTGGATTAAGGAGGCTTAATTTGGACTAATCTAAACCCTGTCTATACTAGGCATTGCCTAATTCGAGCTAAAAAATATTTTACTTTGACTGGGTAGTTCGAACTAACCACTTGGTTCAAACTTAACTTGAATATTAGTTTGAACTAGGACGATTTAGTCGTGCTAGTGCAAACTAAATATGTTTAACCTAAGCAGTTTGTTCAAATTAATGGTTTTTCAGTTCAAACTAACTGCATTTAGTGCCCCCCCCCAAAGCCATCAGTTCAAAATAACAAATTCTAGTTAGTTCGAACTGACTCCGAATTGCTTAGTTTGGACTAAGCAAGTCCAAACTAAGCAGTTAGATGTAGCCGTAGACTCCATATGCAGGCAAACCCTTACGTCTATGGAGTTTAGGGGTGGCTGAGAACCCCAGTCAGCATAACACTCCCTAATAAAAGTAAAATGCTATGGAGGGGTCAAATGTCCTACTTAGTTTTAATAGCACCATGTTCCGTAGCTAGATCTAAAGTCATATTTAGGGTTAAAATATGCAAGGACCACTCAGTTCTACCAGAGGATGAAATAAATATTGTTTTAATCTATAGAGGCAAAAAAATGT
Organism: Podocnemis expansa; assembly: GCA_007922195.1. Lineage (NCBI taxonomy): Eukaryota > Metazoa > Chordata > Testudines > Podocnemididae > Podocnemis > Podocnemis expansa. The sequence continues at coordinate 15,237,081 of ML682019.1, forward strand.
TCAGTCTATACAAATAGTCTCTTTCAGGAGCCATTAGGCTGTGTCATCCCTGTAAAATACTGGAGAGCCTACAGCAGGGATGTACCTGGCTAGCTGAGGTTCCTAGACACGGACACTCTTGAGAGAGAACCAAAACAACTTTACTCTCAGAAGGGTTGATAAACAGAGCCAAATATCTGTTGCACTTGGTAAGCTACAAAACATTTTTATTCATTCAGAGAAATCATGTCACCCCATGTGCAGTCAAGATCTTTAAGTCACTTATAATTAACTTAAAAAAAGAAAAATTAACCCCCTGAATCCACTACAGTCAGAGTTACTTGCTTATGGGAATCGGGGTTGGGAGGTGAGGCAGTACTGGACTGTAGCCCCCATTTGTGAGTATCTATCACACGTAAGGACTGAGACAATTTGCCCCACACTCCATCAGTTGAGGTATTTGAGGAAAAGGTTGTGTTTGAGGTATGGGCTGCTGCACCAGTCTCTTGTGTCTTATAATAGACAATACAAAATACTGGCAAAATGATCCCTATCAGGAGCATGATGAAAACGGCATTCCACCACTGGATTCCACAGTCTGCCCCGTTACTGGGCTCCTGCCCCACTGAACTTGATGGTGGGCAAGTTGGCACTTCTATGCAATAATCTGTGTTTAAATGGATTTTGGATTGTATGGCCTCCTTGATGTTCTGGTCAATCCCCTTAAAGTAGTTGGTCAGATGTCTGCTTTCAGTACAGCTGCTGCACGGGCCTCCATCCTCAGGCTCTGGGAGTTCGGTGAACGTCAGTCCTGCCTGGGAAGGTGCATTCTGAAGAGGTTTTCCGTCTTTGCTGGCCTCTGTTAATAACCCATGGACCTTGACTGGAATCTTGATAGACTTCAGGGCGTACAGGTCCTGTTCACGGATGAAGTTGTTGACACGTTTGATATCTGCAACCTATGGAATTCAGAGAGGAGAAAAACTTTAACCTGAGGCATCACACTCCTTGACCAATATTGACTCAAGAATCAACCAGGAAAATACAAAATGTCAACAGTGAAAACAAACACTGATTAAAACCTCCACTCGGCAGTCTCACTAGCTCACTGTGTTCATCTAGCCCTCTTACTCTGCAGTCAGAGATTTCCTAGCAAATGTACAATCCAATGACTCTTATAAGTTACAGCGTCTCAGATTGAAAGTTGGAACCTTCAAGACACGTTCAGTAGCCGCTCAAGGGACCACCAGTTGTAGTTGGCTCCAGCCTTGTCATTCACATCCCTAACTTTTTCTGCTGTTCCCTGTTGTTCCTGACTAAACTCAGATGGGGAAATCTTTGGGGGACAGGCCCAGATGTTCAAAGGTATTTAAGGGGTGATGGGCTCAGTGCTGCACTGTGCAATTGATTCTGGAGCCTGTATCTCCTCTTCAGAAATGATGTGGGCACTTAGGCTATGTCTACATCTTGCTAGTCCAAACTAAAAAAGTCCAAGGCTAGTTCAAACTAGCCTCAGGCTAGTTCAGACTAACTTTTTAGTTTGAACTAGAATGCAGCTAGTTTGAACTAATGGCTTAGTTCGAACTAGCCATTATTTCACAGCTTGCATGTGCTTAGTTTGAACAGTTCGAACTAAGTTGGCTAGTCTGAACTAAACGAGGGGTCTTACTAGACTGAACTAACCTTGGGCTAGCCTGAACTAAGAAATTTCTTAGTTTGGACTAGCCAAAGGCTAGTGTGGCCATAGGCCGAATTAGTCCGGACTCAGCTTGCTTAGTCCCGACTAATTTGGCAGTGTAGATGTAGTCTTAGAAACCAAAACTCCCTTGATGGTCACTGGAATTTAGGATCCTAGGGCTAGATTCATAAAAAGGATTTAGGTTCCTAAATCCCAGAACGAGGCACTGCTGAGATTCACAAATCCTCTTCATAGCTGCCTTCCAAGCCCTGGAGTTGTCTAAACTGACACAGTCCAAAGCAAAGATAAGCAGTAAGACAAAGCTGACAGTTTTACATCGTGTTGGGTGGAAAGAATCAAATGAAGACGGATAATGGCACAGCTCGAAGCGTAAGTTGGGTGATGATACTCTTACATGTTCTCCAATACAACCAAAGCTGAAGAGGAATACGAAATTGGCCCTGGACACAATTCGGACCTGGTTACAATCTGGGAAACAAAACACTGGGGCTGAGTTATTGGATGTGGTTGTAGGAGGCAGACTATACCACTGTGAAACCTTGGACCCATCAGGGCATCACGTGAAATGAAAATCACAGATGCAGGCTAGTGTAATGTTCAGCTTTTCCATGCACAAGACCTGGGCTTAGGACATGGTTTTCTGATCCTCTGGCAGCAGCAACAAAAGATGATGTGTAACAGGGGAATTCTCTGCCTGAGAAAAGAGCACTGGCGTCAAGTCTCCACACATCCCATCAAAGCTGAGCTAGGGGAAGGCAGGAAGGTGCCTTTGGTGGGGAAAGCAGGGGGAGCATAGGAAGGATCAGACATTCCCTTAAGGCTCCAACCAAAGCAGAAAGCCAATGTGACAAATTAGCCAATTGCAATAAACTCTGCAGCAGAAACAGCACTCGCAACAGTATTTTATAGGTGGGGTTAGCCTAGAGTTAAGGCAAGTTACTACACTAACAGCTGCCTGTGCATTTTGCACTGAAAATCTTCAGTCTAAGAAATGTGTAAACTTCTCTAGGAGGCTTAAAAACACAACTCTTCTTCCTGAATGAGCCAATATGCACCATCAGTGCCATCCTCCTTGCCTGATTAGGGTGCACACTTAACAACAGGACATAACTACATGGCAGAAAGCGCTTCACTGGCGTCACCCAGCTGCAGCAGGCGTTCTGTGGTCTGTCCAGTGGCCCCTGAAGAGTTTTAATATGCCAGTCGGTGGATGGCCAGGACTGGAGATGCAAGTCAGCAGTTAGCACAGGTAAGGTGACATCTGGCCACAGTGGTCGAGGGGGAGGAAGAAAGAAGAAGAAAAGGCATTTTAAATATTGTGACCTGCCATTGGATTCTGGGGCTAGTTTTCAAATTGAACTATAGTGTCAATGCGGCAGTGTTTCACACACAGGCTATACGATCTTCTTCTCTTAGGACCCAGTCAGAGAGTGATTTTTTCCATTGGCTTCAATGGGAGCTGACTCAGACCCTCGTTCCTTTTCCAGTACAACTCTGGGAACAAAACCCTGCCTTAAATAGGTTTTATTTGTACATGGAAAACCCAGTCAGATCAACTTTGGCCCAACATGTCCTGGCAGAGACGGCTCCCTGCTTATTGTTTTTATTCCACTGGAAACAGATTGTTTAAAAAAAAAATAATGAATCTCTGCCCTGTCTGAAACCCCAAATATTGCACGAATGCCTGAAAAGCCGAAGTGCACCTGTCTGAGAACAAAACACAAATCTATTTTCATTGTCCTTGCTGACAGCAGTGCCCCAAACAAGCCAACATAAATGGTCAGCAGTAACAATCAGTGTTTAAGCTGCTTTAAGGAGCCATCGAGTTAAGACAGCTAGACACATTTGTTATCCTAGATGGACTGAACTCAGTGGCAAAATTCCCATCAACTTCAATGGGGCCAGCAGCTAAGCCAGGATTTTTAACTCAACTGTGTTCCTTACCATGAACTGCCTCCGCGCTTTTGTTCTTTGTCATCTCTCACCAGGCCTTCCAGCCCAGGTCACTCCCATGAGCTATGTAGGTTCTTGGCAGTATGTTGGGTCAAAATACCTCTGAAGTAACGTGTGCTGAAGTAAATCTCTGCTCTTAAACTACTAACATCTAATCTTAAGGGGTCTCCTCCAGTTTTTCTATAACCAGCGTGCCATCTCAGCTAGTCAAATGGAGCAGTGACTGATCTTACAGAATGTAGGAGACCCAGAATGCCGGCTAACAGCAGGAAGAATAAACTGACTTAGTCTGAATTCGAACGCTATTCTTCATGGGAGTAAGTTACTGTGCAGCTGTGGCTTAAGTAAATCACATCTTTAGAAGGAAAAGAGCATAGCTGTGTATGTGCTGTCGCTTACTGAATTACCAGCTAGCCACTGCAAAATAACATGCACCACAGAATTCAGATGCATCAGCCGTGCCAAGGCTGAGTCAAGCTCAGTTTGTCTTTGGATCTTGCAATGTGACGGCCAAGCAAGTACTCCGAGCTTAACAGCAACAAAATTATTACGAGAACACTCTCTGTCTCTGTTATGGGAGCTGCAGGTAATGATTGCATCATTGTGTTAGGTAAGATTTGTGACAATACCCTGTGCTGCAGGAATAATGCCAAGTTTAGGCCAGCAGAGGCCTCTGTTAAGGTTACCAGCTAGGCATTTGGTGTATTTACAACATGGCCCATTTTAACTGCAGTCCAGCAAGGCTCCAAAATATACAGTCCGCAACTGCCATCCAGCAAGGCACTGCCGATATGCAGCTTTGCACCCTTCCAGTTGCCTTTCCGCTCCCTGCCCCCACCTTCTCCGCAGACTGCTGGGCTGTGAATATTGACACATGCTGTGTGCCACTAATCGTGTGTGTGTTTGCAGGAATATGTAACTGCGGATAACGTCTCAGGTGATGGAAAACACCACTGTGGGAGGGACATATGAGTGTGAGTAAGACCCACAGGCAAGTTAAAAGTTGCCAGCAGTCGGCAGTTAAGCCTCTGTTTTCCAAATCTGTCACTTTTTTTCTTTTTAATCAAAAGAGAGAGAGAGAGAAACATCTGGTTTTTTTGAGGATAAGAGAAAACATCCATCTCTGCCCTGCAAATGGCTCAACCATCTGCATTCTGCTGTCCACAAGAATGCATGTACATAACCTGACTCTGTCCTGTAAAATGTCCCTTTCTGATCTGCGCTGTCCCATCTTGCCTTCTCCGTGTCCTTCCTTGAAGTCTATAAAGTCCCCAGGTCTGCTCAACAAAGGAGCATTATTAAAGAAGAAACTACTTGGCTGGCTTTATGCTCTGGTAAGAACATACCAGTGCCACGCTGGGTCAGACCATGGTCCATCTTGTCTTGCTTTCTGGCTCCAACGGTGGCCAAAACCAGAGCATCAGGGGGAGCAGAGAGAACAGAGCAATTGTGGTGTGAACCAGGGTCCCCCGTCACCACTGTGCTGACCATCTTGGCTATTGGTCACCAATGGACGGATCTTCCAGGAATTTGCCCACTCTTTTCCTGAACCTAGTTACACTGCTGGCATTCGCAACATCCCATGGCCCAGTTATTGGAGCACTGTGTGAAAAAGTACCTCCTCTTCTTTGAATTAAACTTGTTTCCTATTAATTTCAGTGGGTGACCCCAGATTACTGTATTGTGGGAAACACTAAAGACCACTTCGCTATTCACTTTCTCTGTGCCATTCATGACTTCATAGACCTCCAGTGTCTCCCCCTCACTTCTCTCTTTTTTCCTCTGGTAAACAGCTCTAATCTTTTTAGAGTCTCCTTGTAGAAAAGCTTTTCCGTACCCTTGATCATCTTTGCTGCCGCCTTCTGAAACTTTTCTTGGACTACTGTACTCTTTTTGAAATGGAGCTTGAGACAACCACTGTATGAGATGTGGGTGCATTATAGGTTTATATAATGTCATCATCTGTTAGCTTTTTTTTAAACCACTGCTGCACATTGAACGGAAGTTTCTAAAGAACTATCTCCAGTCACTCAAAGCTGTGTTTTTTGGTGGTAATAGCTAATTTGGCACCCATCAGTGTACATGTATAGCTGCAATAGTTTTTTCTAGCATGCATTTCTCTGCCCTTATCAACACAATTCCATCTACCATTTTGTTGCTCAGAAATCTGGTTTTATGAGATCCCTCTGTGATCAGTGTGAGTGCAAGCTGTTTGCTCACAGGGCACTTGCACTGATAAGCAGAATTCATTTTGCTTTTTCTGCACAGCTGTTGTCTCCCCCTCAATGAATTAATAATTGTGAGTTAGCTGGGAGCTGTAACACATTTAGTCATCCAAATTATACAAGAATCCAGGTCATGTTGGGTGTGGAGGATGAGTACGCATTCCTGGTGGTGGTAATTATATAGATCTTTTGCACCCTGTACTGGCTTGGTTTTGGCCGAGGTACCAATAAATACAGGTTCCCTGAAGCAGTCCCCTTGGTGGCAACTTCTCTCTGTACACACTGAAACCAAGCTACGCTTAACATATCCCTGAGCACAAGTGCTTACAAAACAAAAATGAAACTCAGCCTAATGGAAGAAGTTAAAGCAGCTGCAATTCTTACTTTACAGCCGTACTGCAGGGCGAGCTTGTTCAGGTTATCGCCCTCTGTGAGCTCTCGTTCCAATAACACCACACCCCCAACTTTCTCTTGGGAAGCATTACATCTCTGCTGCTCCTTGCCCCTTGGCCGCAATTCCATGACGTCAGATTCCTCCTCTGATGACTCATCTGGATCCGCTCGCCCATTTCCAAACACATAAACGTGGCTGTTTGGATAATTATGGACAGTGACGGGAGCCTGGAAGGATCTGGTTAGTCCCTCATGAAACCGCATCTTTTACAGTGGAGCCTGTAAGATCAAAGAGACATTTTAGCTTTACTGGGCACAAAACAAAGGTTGATTTACCAAACATGCAGAAACAGCAGCAACGGACCCAAAGCAAAGCCAGCTGGCTTATATGCACACAATTAAGCCAGAACATGCGTGATGCCCACAGCTAATCAGCAGAATCTGCTATGCCGTGCATCACGGCTACCCCTGGGGCACTTTTCAGCAGCTGCAATGACAGGGGCAAGTGTGAGAGGGTTGGGTGAGGTTCTGTGGCCTGCATTGCGCAGGAGGCCAGACCAGATGATCATATTGGTCCCTCCTGACCTTAAAGTCTATGAGGACCCACTTCAACAAGGCAGGATGCTATTGTGCCAAATGCTAAGACACAGAATGTTTCTTTGGGGGGCAGATAAACTTTGCATGAGGTTTTCATTTCCAAGAGAAAGTCATGCCAGAATTTCTAGTTTAGGACTACTGAGACATCACAGATGAAAGACTGACCATGCTGACCTTGTAAATCCATCCCCAGGCCTTGGTGTCTATGATCACAATAAAACTTCAGTATCCCAGAACCTACTGTCCTTTGCTAAGCCCATGATGATAGACCTCAGCCCTGTGCACTTTTTGCATGATTATTTTGTAATTTCAGGGCTGCTGGCACTTAGTCACAGAATCCTGAACTGTGGTTTTCTGCCCTGCAACTCTCTTTAAGTTTGCTGGAATCTTAAATAGCTTGATCTGATACAGGGCTGGACCAAGGGGTTTTGGAGCCCTAGGTGAAGTATGGCTTTGGTGCCCCCTGCCAATATGTTATAAGACATAATACATTAATAAATATTTTTAATAGAGAAAAAATTAACTTCTGTTTAATTTTGAACCCCCTAAAGCTTGCTGCCTTTGGGGACTGCCTCATTCAGCTGTAAGGCTGGACTGGCCCTGATCTGATAAATCAAACCTGTTTTTGGTATCAGCCAGAACCCATCAAGATCCTCTCATTGTACAAATTGAAAGAGACAAGAGCTTGTCCAAGAATTTTTTCTCATCACAACTGGGACTGAAGCGACTATGTTGAAAGTACTGTGAAAGCAATGTTAGTGAGCTGGAGGTTAGTGGCATGATTCATTGGCATCTGAATTATGGGTAGAAACTTCTTATTAAAAGCCTGATCCTGTAATAAACTCCTGTGCATCACTGCCTTCACTTGGTCTGCGCAGGAATGGGGATTTCTGACACAGCTTGCTTACCCTGAGAAACTAAAAAAATAAAATGCAAGGAGTGCTGGGGCACGTAAAGACTAACAGATTTATTTATTGCATGAGCCTTCTCACGAAGTGGGATTTTTTCCAGTGAAAGCTTGTATGATAAATAAATCTGTTATTCCTTAAGAGCCAAGGGACTCCTTGCCTTTTTTTTTTTTTTTTTGCTGGACTAGACTCAGCCGGCTGCCCCTCTGGAACGTATCCGGCAAAGTAGCTTTCAGAGGCCACAGGGCCCTGCCATGCTAAGTGCTCCCCAAGAACCCACAAAACCCGATTGCAGAATTTCACAAGCCAAAAGCACCACATTGCCCCAGAGTAATCTATATGAGGCCGACCTTTGGTCAAGAAACAATAAACAAAGCAACTGCAAGAGTGGTAGGTTGCAGGCAGGATTTTGGGTTACTTCTTTTTCTTTCAGCCCCCAGGAGGGTTGTGTATTATTTCTTCTTCAAAGGGCAGGAATTTGTCCCTGCCCACTTAAAAATAAGCAGCGTGTTCACAATCAGTGTGATCCACAAACATCGGAGACTGCGGCTGCCTCGCAGCCACCGCCCGCATGAATCCTTGGCATCTGAGCTGTGGCGGTAAGACGGGGAGGGCCAAATCCTGCTCCAAGTTGCTTTGTGCAGCCCACCCACCCCCTGGCGTTTAATCCAGCCTGCTGTGCCCCCCCAGGCCTGCGGCCAGGCGGTGTCATGTCCCGACGAGCCCTGGCTGTGACACCACTGGCCCCTTCTCTTTAGCCAAATGACTCTAGCCACTAGGCGGGATGGCCAGAGCGCGCAGCACAGGTGGGCCCCACCCAGAAACCCGCAGGAGACAGG